>JAUPFP010000050.1:821215-1459169 GCA_036925085.1 Brachycybe producta | reverse complement strand
AACCAGTTTTGAGAGAAGAACTCAGGAAAAGGAAGAAGGAGTGGTAGATATTATGTGTGGTTCCTATAATTCCACCTTCATCCCCCCCCCCCAACTCACCTCAGGAAAACTTTTGGCATCTTTTCTTCATTTTTTTGCATATAAAAATACCCCCTTCGTCGTCGTCTGTCTATTGATTTGCAAAAATGCCTTCAACTATTACAATAGTATAGAGTGAGACATAGACGCATACATATGATAAATTATAGAAATCTTCTAATATTGACTGACTGAATGACTGACGACGCCCTTCCTCTCCCTTCCCATCCTATCTTATCATCGTTGTCATCATCATCACACACCAACGGAGAGAAAGAAGCCAAACACTTCAAACGCCTCCTCCATATCCCCTCTTATAATGCAAAATATATATAAAATTGCATCGAAATTTTCCTCGCCATCTAATAAATTCTTCTATATATTCAATTTTTCTATCACTTAGTTCCAAGTATAAATATTTTATTTGATAACACACACAAAAAAAAGGTTAGACATTAATAAAAATGAAAACAAATCTCAAAACATTCCTCGAATTTAGGAACAAATTACTTTCGAAATTATAATTAGACTTTTTAAGGTAATTTTGTCACAATACAGGATAAGGTAACAAAGGTAATTTATAATTAGTAAGACTCGGATTTGTCTGATTGTCAAATGTTCCTCAAAATGTGACCGAAGTGTCCATCAGCATCATTATTTTCTAATAAAAAAAGGGCTAGTTAGAGGCTAGAACTCTAGTTGACAAAGTATAAAAATCAAACAGCTAGCCTCTAACCAGACTTTTTGGTTAGAAAAAGCATAATTCCAGTTGCTGTAATAATGATGATGGGCCACAAATTGAGAAACGATATTGCATCCGAGCCCTAATCATTACTTTGATTTTTTAAAAAAAAAAAACATTTAAAAATCAAAATTTTAATGTTTATTAAAAAGTTGTACAACAAATTTAAATGTAACCATAGTTTAAATTTTATTATAAAATGAGTTAAAAATTCATAATGAACATGTTTTACTTGAATTTTGCGTAACTTTCAAGATAATCAAGAGTTTTTTGTGACGTAATAACTACTAATAAGTCAAGCTTAAAAGAGAATATATGAAGAAAAAAAACACTAAAGCAAATGATATGATGCATATTATTATTATTATTTCTTGCATTTTTTTCCTTTCTTTTTCTCGAATGCCCAATTGCATTTTTATCCATCCCCCCCCCCCCCCCCCCCCATTCGTTATATGTTCAACTTCTCTCAATAAGTCGACTCTTTTTTCTTATTAAATCTTGCCATCATTTTTCAATAAATTCACTATAATACGAGAACGGCGTTGCCAAGCAAGAATTTTCTTCTTCAAGTCGTCTTTTATTTTTTTTTTTTTCTGTACTTTTTCTTATGCAAAAAAAAAAAACGTCTAAATTTCATCTGCATAACTCAGGTCTCTTTCTTTTCTTACTCAAAGTCTCAATTCGTATTTTTCGCCTCATCTTCAAATCCTCCTCCTTTTTTTCCGCCCTTTCTCCCCTCCTCTCCCCCCAATCTTATTTCTTTGTCATGAGACGCTGAAAAATTTGCATGAATAAAAACGCAGCTAAATACATCTCCATATAATATTATGAAAAAAAAAAAAAACGAAGTAGAAGCCGTGTCATATCCTAAAGAAAATACTCATATCTATCAATAGAGATAAAAAAAAAGTATTGCAAGAATTTTTCCATCATCTTATTTTTTTTTTCTATATAAAACTGAACAAGTACGAGAGTGATGCGGCGCATACCACCTACCTACCTCTATATATTTTCCCCACCTTCGTCTCGTCATCATTTTCTCCAACTCTTAAATAGAAACGCCATTCTGCCATACGACATCAGTTATAGATGTTTTATTATAAATACAATTTTATATGAAGAAAGTATGCATATATTAATATGGACGAATAAGAAGAAAGTGTGGAGGTAGGGTAACTCCACCCACACCTCCTCCTCCTCCCCTCTCTTGACATTCATGATGCATCATCATCATATAATGACGAGTTACTGATTGCTTTTTAAAAAGCAGTGTGTGAACTTATGCAATGCAGAGTGTCCCATAAGTCAAAGAATCATTAAAGCTCCTTTTTAACAGGCAATTAGAAATCGGGACAAACAGAAGTTGGCTCCGCCCTTTTTATGACGACCAGCAACTTCTAATTGGTTGGTTATGTAGTCTGACGTTACATGCTCCGCCTTTTTCAACGTCGAACCACACAACAAACCAATTAGAAGTTGCCAGTCGTCATAAAAAGGGCGGAGTCAACTTCTGTTTGTCCCGATTTCTAATTGCCTCTCATTTTTATGTCTTTTAGTCCTAACATTCACCTGGTGTTGTTTGTGTTCCGGGTAGATTCCGGTTAATTTAGACACATCATGGCACATATTAATAAAACACATTTTATTGAAAATAAATTTTGATCACGTTTTAACACATTATGCATTTTAACCTCATTTCTTAAAACATTTTATTCACCTTCTGAATTCAGAGTGTAGTTGACCAGAGCTCTTCATTTATTCATCTTCTGAACAGAATTTCATACAACGTCGTCCCCGTTATTCTTTTTTTTGTTTAAAAAAAATACATTTATTTAAAATTAGCCATTTTTTTCTTTCTCGTCTGAACACTCTTTGTCTAGATGATATAATATGTGTATGTATAATAACCAAAATTCGACCATTTAAATTTATTTTTATACAATTCTAAGCTTCATATGTGTAAGTATTGTAGTTTTTTCATTTTAGCACATTTAGACATATATTCAGGCCTATATATCACTCTCTCCAAAGAAAAGAATACATTTACCTATAGATTTACATTTTACATAGTTTGCTTTTCTTATATATACAATATACATGTGTATGTATATATATATATATATATATATATATATATATATATATATATATATATATATATATATATTTGTCTCTTACCTATCTCTTTCTCTCTCTCTCTTCTCTCTCTCTCTTTCTACCGTACTTTTGGTTGATCTTCGTAAAAAGGAAGGAAAATATATATATATATTTCGAAAACAAACTAATATTTACTGAAACAACACTAGAAAGACAAAGAGAGTGAGTGCGAGAGAGAAAAACTGGATTGGAATGCAAATTGCAATGCATTGTGTGCAGAAAATATCTTTCCACCGTTCCCCTCCTCCCCCCATCCCCTCCTCCTCCCTTTTCTATCTTCAACACAAATTCCATCTTCTTGTTAACCTACCACCACCCCCACCATATATTTCACCTACTCCACCCCCCCATCCTTTTTTGCCCTCTCATGCAATCAAATAGTATTAAATATACCCATGTTTTTTCTTCTCCCCCGCCCCCCCCCCTACCCCTTCCCCTCCTCTTTTGCAAAAATATTTCCCATCAAAAGTTAGTTCACGTTCTTTTTTTTTCTGTATTTATTTGGATTCTCGATCAGAGGAGGAGGAGGAGGTGGTTGGTTGTATATATATCTTCCTCCATGTTATAATATAGACTAAACTCGATATATTAGATATATATATATATATGTTACATGTATATATATAAGTTGTACACATAAAAAAGAGAAGGAGGAAGAATAATAATAAGACGTTTTCTCTTATTCTCTTCATGTTGTAAGTCCACCCCCCTCCCTTCTCCTCTCCTATTGATTAGGCTTATATTTACTGTTATAATATGCATTGTGTGCAATGAAACGCGTTCCTGAAGATTCTCTCTCTCTTTCTCTCATTGCTCTTCTCCCCTCCTTCTTCATATATTTTCAGTCTTATTATTATTATCGTCATTATAGATCTTGAACGTCTTTTTTTTTTCCTTCTATTATAAGTTAACATATATATACTGTTTATACAATTTTCTAATTTTAAACATTTCTTACAATTCACCTTTTTATATCATTTAGATCTATATAAATACAGGGTGGCACTCAGAAAACGTTTCCTATCATTAATGATGAATCTCATCATCATCTTTCCTTGGACCACGTCTCGCACCGAGTGGAGTCGGCGACGTACGAGTCGGATTTGCGCGATGTTTTATGGTCAGCTCTTACCCTGGTCTGACGGCAATTTCGCATTATGTATATTAAAATTAAAACGTATTAGTTCACAAATAATGTGCTTTTTTTTTAAAAAAAAATAGGCTTAAAAGTTGTTTCCTGAATAATTCCTGAAAATTCCTGAAAATTTGCACATTTTTCCATATTTTCAAAATTCAGTAACATTTTTTACTCGTTGACCAAAATGGTTTGCAATTTTTAGTAAAAATTTTGTTATATTGTTAAAAAAAACGACATAAAATTTCAGATGTGTATACACGGGTGAGCTACCTAGTTGCCACACATTTTCTCAGGAAAAGTGTTTCAGTTTGTCATATTTTAATTTCTTTTTTTAATAATATAATAAAATATAAATTAAAAATAATGACAATGTTTTTTTCTTTCTGATGGATCAGGACATTCAACCAAAAAGGTCTACAACTTGTCCCAACAATAAACAAATTTGTCAAATTTCGCATTTATGCTTGAAATTCACTGCGATTTGTAACTAACATTTTTAATTGTGGCTAAATTGAACAAAATAAAAAGGTTGTCCACCCATGTTTTAGTATTTTATGCCTTGTTTCCATTGGGGTGGGGGGGGGGGGCACGTTTGTTCAATTTTTTTCATCCAGTTGTAATTTTCAAAAAGTTCGTATTTTCCACCCCAATGGAAACAAGGCCTTTCACCTTTTAAACGGAGAACACGTTTTCCAAGCGCCACCACCAAACATAATATAAAAACGAGCCCTGAGAATTTCTACAGCTTTTTCTTAAAAGACGTTTTAATCCATTCTACTCTAATAATATGCCAATTTCGCTTACTTTTTATCCCCATCCACCATCATCATCATCATCATCATCATCATTATTCCCTTTAACTTCTTTTCTATGCCACTCCCCCCATCTCCCAACTACTACTCAAACTCCCCCCAAATTGCTTATCATTTGCTTAGTTTTATAAGCATACACTTATTATATGATGCATATATATATAGAAAACAGCATCATCATCATCATCATCAGCACATATAACAAGAGAATAAACAAAAGCACCTTTTAAATTCTTAATTGATTGCACTGTTTCGCGTTAATCTCTTAAGTCACACTGCTTAAGGAATAGCTTTATTGTGAAAATGGAGGGGGGAAGTTAGGGGAGTTCCCCACCTCCAAATCCCCTTTGATAACATAAGCCACATGCTTTTTCAGATAGAAAAAAGGAAGAAGTTTCTGTTTTGTTTCTCTCTCTCTCTCTCTCTCTCTCTTTCTTTTCATTTTATTTAAATATGCACAACGAAAATTCATTAAATGGATGGGGAGAAAAATAAGGGGAAAGGGGGAGAAATAACTTCCACTTGAAACAGAAACCCAACCAACCGCTTAAATATTATATAAAATGCACATTAGAGAGAAAGGGAGTTTGTCTTAAAAAGATAACGCGGCACACGCGCTCATTCAAGTCGGGTTCCTCCTCCTCCTCCTCCTCCTCCTCATATATTTCTCTCAAGAAAAGAGATTCAAACAATAATAATAACAACGAATAATGAAATTTATGGAAAAAAAAATCAATTTAAAAAAAAGAAAACGTCTATTTAATAATATTATTATTACGCCCTCAAAAATTTGAAACAGATTTTGTTTTATTAATTCAGGAAATCCCAATTCAGGTTATTTTTTTTTAAATAAAATCAGTTTTAAGGGTAGTTTTAAAGGGGCGACTGAATAAGCGCGAAATTGAACAAACGCCAAACTGAATAAGCGCCAAATGGAACAAACGCCAAACTGAATAACCGCCAAATTTTTGGCTTTTATTCAGTTTGGCGTTTCTTCCATTTGGCGCTTGATCAGCGCCACCGTTTTAAAGTGTAAACGGAGCAGCGGATCTCTCGAACTCCTCTTCATTTTGATTATTCGGTCTTTTTTTTTTGTGTAGAAATAGAATTATCAAAGCCACACGACGTTTAGAAATGAATTAAATTTAAAAATAGTAAAATTATCTAATATACTAAGTCTAATATATTAAGTAAGAAAGTCATTATTTAAGTTAAGTAAGGAACATTTTGGTAAAAATTCAATAAAATTAAACTTAAATTAAGTTCAAACTTTGATTAAAAACTAGAATATCTCTCGACATATTTTGAATTAATATTTAAATAAATTAAATTAGTATTACAAAATATATGTTCAAACTAAGTTATTTTTATTTATTTCATGGCCTAAACTGGACCCACATTTAAGACAATTAGTTCAAGGAAGAAAGAAAAAAAACAATTCGGCACTTGAACTCTCTGAACAGGGTTCCAAAAATAAATAATAAAAAAAAACCCTATTATTTTGTACACTTGAAAAAATGATTTTTCTATATGATGATGAAACCCTGCTCAGAGAGTTCAATAATTGAAGTAACTGCCCAATACTCCATTTTCTAAAACAGCGCAAAAAACAACTTAGAAAATTCCATTTAAAACTAATTTTATAATATATATTTAATAATATTGTACTTGTTTAGAAGTTCTTATTATTGTGTACCCCCTATAAGCCTATTGGCAATCGTAATAATGCAATCATCATCGTCATTGTGGCGAAATAAGACATTTGACTAATACAATTTTAAAGAAAACACATCCTTCTTCCTGATTTGGCACCTAAACAACAACAATAATAACAAACAAAACCAAAACCAAGAGAGAGAAAACAGGGATCTGTGTGTCAAATACACAAGTTGCTGTTTGGAACAAAACGAGAAAGAAACAATTGGCCTTTTTTTTTCTATTAATACATCTATAGAGGGCCTAATTGGTGTTTAGTAGACTCTCCTCAACTGTAGAAAACACAATTGAAAACTAAAAAGGATATAGGAACACACACATACCTCCTCACCCCACCCACCCCTCTACCTATAATAATAATAATGATGATGATGATGATGATTATAGTCCCCGTGTAATAATAATGCTGTTTGCATGCGTCATTAAAACTGATAAAAGTCCAAGTTAAAATGCCAAGACTTTTTTTTTTGGCTTTAAAACTTGGTAGTTTTACAAAATGCACGCAATGGTGACCCCTCCTCCTCCTCTCGTTCAACAGTTAATGGACTAATAAGAGATTACTAAACATAATTATGGCCTACACAGATCGAACACGCACACTATTATGTATGAGAGACTATAGGGAACAAAAAGCGAGCTAGAATTAACCACTCATACATATATGAGGTTTGATCAAAAAGTTCAGTGAATGACCTCATAACATTGAGGATGATGATGAAGGAATGTAAGTGGACACAGTGTTTATTAGATGCGTTCACAGTTTCTAAGCACTTTTGAAACTGCTCAAGCAAATCTGATGCGCTTAGAATCTGAACCACTACTAACCTGGTGAGAGAAACATTTCAATTAGAGATGGAACATTCGAATCCTTGAAAAATATTAGCGATTCGAAAACTCGAATCTTCGCGTTTTTTTTTTTTTCGTCTTTCGAATCTTAACCATTAAAAAACTGTTAAAAAGTTTGGTAAAATTAGTTTTAATTCCATTGACGTCCAATAGAAGAGGTTCACTAACAAAATTATTTATTAATAATTTAATATTTACAATTACAAAAAAGACTCTGCAAGCAGCCAGTTGGCCTATGGCAGAGGGATCTTAAGATCCAGATGTGCTGCAAGATGCATTGTCAATATATAATAACGACAAAAAATAACCTGCATTGCAAATATATAAATGCAGTCATGAAAATTTAAACCCATAATTTATTTCATTTATTTGTATCTTCTTAATGAATAATATAAGATTCAGATTCGAGAACATTCAGGATTCGTCCCACAACTAATTTCAATATAGTGGTGGAGAAATTCAAGCGGCTGACAAACACACACACACACATCAGTGGTATTATTACAAGGAAAAATTGAAAAGAACACCAACTATATATAAAAGTATTAGAAGATGATCCATCGAACTTTTTGATCACAACATGTCTTCTCAACATTATTATTACAATTGTATTTTCTAATAGATAAGTTAAATTTTCGTCCATGGACCATATTTAATAGCCTCTAGTTTCTAATTACAGACTTGAATTCTGTACTATTTAAATTCGAACCACAAATTGTTACTTTCAAAATAGGAATTTTTATTTTATTTTTTCTGAAAATAAAAACATTAAAAACAAAAGAGTTTTGTAGAAATTGCAAAGTGTCACTTTTCTTCACACAAAAATAAGAGATAGAAAAGCGTTTCACACACATAAATAAAAATGATGTGCAACGAAACCCACCTCCACCCCCCCCCCCCCCCCCAACACTTTCTCAACTATAAGATTTTCTTCCATTCTATTCCATTCTCACCAACCGTCGTCAAACAATTTCTTTTTAAGAGTTGAGAAATTTCTTTTCTTTCAAACCATTTTCCATTTTGCAACAAAGGAAGAAAAAAAAAAAAGGTTTTTTTTCTTCTTCAAAAGTGGCCTATATGCAGTTAAATCACGGATCCTGTCACTGAGGATTAACTAGAAATCCTCACGTAATCCTGTTTTCATCCGCAGCTTCCCGTTATTGAAGACCATGGCCATAAGAACACATACAAATAATACATCTATATATATAGTTATATATAGAAATGGGGGTGGGTTAGGTGGTGGGGACCCAAAGACCATCATCATTTTTGGTCTCAAGAAAGAAAGAAATGAAGACATTGATGCATAGATCTATAAAAAGAGTGAAGAAAAAAAGGAGAGATTCAAAGAAATAGAAAAATACAGAAGAAGAAAAAGAAGCTTACAGTAGAATACTAGAATCACCATCACCCCCCCACACACACACAATTGCTTGTGCAATACCACCAATAGACAACCCCCTTTTTCCTGATATACACAACTAATGTAAACTGACTTTGGGAGAAGAAAAAAATGCAAAGAAAAGGAAAAAGAAGAAAACGTGAAGAGATTTTCAAACATCAAAGTTAAAGAGACAAAATTGCGATAGAGAGAAAGAAAAACCTTTTTTCTTCGCTCTTTTGTTGGAGGAGGAGGAGTAAGTTAGTATAGTAGCCTCAAGTAGAAAAGGAGAGAAGAGAGTTTTGGCCGCAAATCTAGTGACTCTGCAGCAGATGCCATCAAAGCCAATTAATGTCCAAATGTTGACCACCGACTTAAGGGTCATTTTCACAACCATTTAATCTGTATATAAGGCTCCCCCCCCCCATTAGCTCTTTTTCGCCTGCTGCTCTAATTAATTTATCACTACAGGGGGGGAGGGGGCTCTTTTAAGTACATTATAATAGTGAGCAAACCAGCTTATATTTGTATGATGAACACATATACTTGAAAAACAGTTCAAACATACAACAGTTTAATCTTGATTCTAGTTTTTTTTTTAGAAAGATAGAGAGAGAATAACTTTAAGACAAGTAAACATTTGTTATCTATTTTTTTTTAAAGAATGTTCTCTCTCTCTCCTCTTATATTTGCTTACATAGTCATAACATAAAGAGAGAGGCATTGACACTTAGGAAAAAATGTAAATAAACGTTGAAACTTTTTTCTTCTTCTTTCTGACCCATAATATGACACGCCTCCTCCTCCTTCTCCTCCTCCGTATCCTCTACAACCATATTTCATCACCACTTAATTCATATCAAGTGTTAAAAAAAAAAAGAAAATCGTCGTCAACAATATTAGCCAACACAATAAGCCTATTTTCAAAATAATAAAAGTGAAACAAACAGCTGGTCAAAGAAGAAGACACAAAATAAACAACAAATGGAACTTAGAAAAATTAATGCTAAATTAAATAAGAGAGCTTTCCAAAAAAAAAATGTAAATAAATTTATACTGGTTTTGTAGTTTACCGATTGTGAATTTGTGATACTCATCAATATAATTGGTATGAAGCAATAAAATTAAACATGGGTGTATTTTTAAGAGGGTTCCATAAAAAAAATACCTATGCAACTACAAGCAATACAATTAGTTGAAATAGAATGCACCCTTTTAGCTCTAAAAGCGTCCAAAACAACCTTAATGATCAGCACGTGGACAAACTCACCTCCAGAATATAATATAAGTGAAGAGAGACAGCACGTGTAGACATAGCGATGACGCAATTCAAAGTTTGCCACGTGAAAAGTGTCAGTACATTTCTATGGGAGGGCTAGTGGCGCCATCTAACGCTACACGCATTCTCAATTGTAATTAAGAGATTTTCTTTGCGAATTGCAGTTGTGTCTTTATGATTAATGATATTTTTGTTTGCAATTGCAAATATTTTGTTTGAAAGTTCAGATTTTTTTATTTGTAGTTGTAGGAATTTTCTAAATTTCCTAATATTTTATTTACAATAGCAACTATTGTGAAGAAAATATCAAAGAGAATGGTGGGGCACCCTTAATTACTAATACAAAAACCGAAAAAAAAAATGCACATTTACATAATTCAACCAGTAAACTTGAGTTGACAACACTAAATCTTGTTCAGTAAGCGCATCTACTGTATATACCTAGAATACATTACAGACGATTTCCTAAAATTTGATTCTAGACAGTAAAACTAAGAGCCAATAATTAGGCAACAATACAAACAAATGTAGTTTAACGTAAATTTTTAAGCTAAGAAGAGTGTCAACGTTTTGTTGATGAATTCCAACATAGAGGGCGCTAACAACCAACTTTAATGTCGAAGATAATAGAAAACATATGTCGACAGATGGTAAAAGTGAAGCATATTTTTTTTTTAAAAAAGAAAAAGAAATCAGTGTTTAAAAAATGTAAGAAAAAAAAAAGAAGTTTGAATGAAGCAGAAGACAAGAAAGAAAAGAAGACTTGAAAGAAAAATCCAGTCTTTTCATCCGTAGTTTTCTTCCCTCCTCTTTTTTTTTTCAAGAAACACAAGAAAAAAGAGCAGCAAAACAGCAAGAAGAAGCAGCGAGCGATAAGAGAATGATTCATTGCTACCTAGAACGATGAAAGGAGGAGAATGAAACACTATTTTAAGTTTCACTTTTGTAGTTTCCCCCATCCAAAAAAAAAAAAAGAAAATTGAAGATGTTCTCAAACAAGAAGAAGTGAACAGGAAATAGATGGGTGTTAGACTGTTAGTTGAAAATTGAAGAGAAAAAAGTAATAGTAATAGCAGTAGTATATGTCACTTAAAAAAGTTGACAGTGGTTTCATGGCTTTATTTATGTGTGGTGCAAATTCTAAATCATTTTCTCATAATGATCAACGACCCACTAATTTTGTATAAAAAAGGGGGCCGGTTCTTGCTATGCCTAAAAATAGCAACAAAAAAAAGCAGCAGCAGCACATCTTCAAATAATTTAAAACCATCTAACAATTGTCAAGTGAAAGAGGCTCATTTTAGATGAATAAATATTTTCTCAAGAAATACCAAAAACAAGCATTTGTTCCACTTTTCCTTATATGAAAATGGAGAAATTTGGCTGAATCAGCATGTACTCATATCACGTACAGCTACTAGAAAAGAGACCGAGTAGATGCTCAAGCAATGAGTATGTACTCAATTTTCATTTGAATAAAGTTGACATTAAAAAATCCTGAGCATCTACTCCAGCAATTTGAGTAGATGCTCACTCTCACATTGTACTCCATGGAGTACGTATTCATTTATAGTAATACAAAAAAAATTAAGCATGCACAGTTTGATAACATGACTCTGAGCAGGGTGGCTGATTTTTTTGATTTTTTTTTTTAAAATCAAATAAATCGATTTTTTTTATTTAAATCAGATTTTTTTGATTTTTTTTTCATTTATATGAAATATTAATTTTTTTATGATGATGTTTGCAAAAATGAGTAATAACATTGTTAATTGTTAAGTTATTAGTAAAAATAATTGCAAAATAAGAAGAAAAAAAATGTTAAGACACATTCAAATTTGAAAATAATAAGTTTCAAGCTCTTTTTTAATTTCACATTCTGAACATAAACACGAGCTTTGCAGCCTTTTCAATTCTCAAAGCAAATCAGTGGCTCAAAGGTAAACTGTGTTAAGTCACTTTAAAAAAAAAAAAAAAACACGATTTAAAAAATTTTACATCTTCATACGATATAAAATTCGTGTTTTTAAACAGATTGTCAAGTTTTATCAGTGGTGAACAGTGTTAAGTCTACAGTTTTACACATCGGCTGCTAGATGGTTTTATACCATGTTAAGTCCTATTCCTTCAATGATGAGGAAAACTTTCAAATGACTCATGTAAAATATAGGTTTGGTGACTTAACACAGTTTACCTGTGAGGCTCTTAAATAGATTACTATTGCTATTTATATCAATGTGTCCCTATAATGATTTCCACCAGTCATTTGGGGATACTTCCTCAAGCCTATCTTCCCAAAAATAATGCATTAACAAAAGGGCTACCACCCGACTTTATTTTTAAAAACATAAAGAAAAATGCTGGGAACTGTTTTCTTTTTATTGTATAATTTAAATGTTTAAATAAATATGAATATTTTTTTTAAAAAATCATTTGATTTATTTAAAAAAAAATCAAATGATTTAAATCAATGTTATTTAAATCACTGCCACCCTGACTCTGAGTAGATGCTCTCAAGTTTAAGCATCTACTTACGCATTGTGATCATACCAACTCGAACAGGACCCTCTCTCTTCACCAAAAATTTAAGCAGAAGAGCAAGTACTTTTATTAATACAATATCTAATGTTTTGACACTGAAAAAAAAAAAGAAGCCAAGATTGACAAGCCAGTACACAAAACGTAAGAAAATATCTTCCATCATCTGAAAATACGCCTACTTGCCAACAATACATTTTTGTTTATAACGAGACAACGACAACCAACAAAAAAAAACTGAGAAATTTGCCACATTGCATCTTAATGATATCTCTCCTCAAACACAGTTCATTGAACAGTTTTTTTTGTTGCATTTTAAGTTAATTAAAGAGTGAGTGAGAGAGAGAGAATGCTCAAACTGAGATCCATTTTATGGGCATTCTCCTCCTCCTCCTTATACCCTTCTTTTAATTGTTATTTTTAGTGTTACACGCATGATCCTCATAATAATATATTATACAAACTACATCTATATAAATACTTATATATATAGGATGCACTTTTGAAAACAAAAGGACAAGTCGTTCCGATTAATTAGCTCCAACGTCTTTCTTCTCCCTTTTAAAAGTGGTTGTGTGTCTTTGAAGAAGAAGAAGAAGAAGGAGGAGGAGGCATTTCAGGCAAAAAGAAAAAGCTGCAACACACAACCATAATAATATTCCAATCCATTTGCTCCCATTAAACCCAAAACAGGCGTTTTCATCGTAACACTACCCTCCCCCCCCCCAACAACACACACTTTTTCTCCACCATTTCTAATGTATATTAAGACATGTGGTAGTAATATCATCAAGCAGCAGAAAATTTCACTAAAAGAAGAGCAAAAATGCACCAACATAAGACACATTTTGCAATTTCCTCTTCCCCCCCCAATCACCACAAGCTGCAAAAACATCAAAAAAATCTTCTTTCCTTCCTTCTTTTCAATCTATTTTACTCCACTTCTCGAAATTCTATCGTTCCCAATTAAAAGACAAAAAGATGTGTCTCAACTGTGTGTCAGCAATGCTAATGAGAGGCTTAATTACATCCAATTTTAAGTTTGAACACAAGTGTTTTTAGGGCAACTGAGGCTTCTTTAACTTCACTCAAGTCAGGTCCTATGTGTTTGTGTGAAACATGATTGAGGGGAGGGGAGAAAAAGGAAGGGAAGAATGTACTCCCCTCCCCTCCCTCCGCAATTCCCTCTTTTTCCTTTCCACGATCAAAAACTGACTAATTATTCTACTTGCATCGTTTAATCTACCTTTATCGCCATTAATTCTTTTAATTGCCTCATTCTTTTCGCATTTTGTACTCGTTGCAATTAAACCCATACACACAATGTGGTGTTTTTTTCTTCTCTTTGCTTTTCACATGTAATTCCACCCTTCATTCAATCCACCCACGCGTCGATTAACTACATCTACTCACACACACACATCACTACTCTCTCTCTCTCACTCTCTCTATATATAAATATATATCGATCAATTTACAAGTTCCCATTGTTCTTTTTTTTTTTCTTCTTGTGTTCTCGTTTTCACTTATAAGAACAAAAAAAAATATGATGATGAAAAAAAATAACACTTGAGAAGAAGTGAAGATGAAAAAAAAAGAGGGAGAAAATGTGTTTTTTTTCTTTCTTCGCCAAAATCCACATGAAATTCAAATATAGACTTACTTTCTTTTGGTTTTGTTATTTAATCAGTCTGCAACAGAGGGGGAGAGAGAGAGAGCTAAAAAGGCTAAATTGCATTCCAGTTAATTACGTTTACAGTTCACTTATACGGAGAGAGAGAGAGAGAGAGAGAGAAAAGAGCTCTTCCTGTTAATGACACGAAAAAATTGACTTCAATTACTTAATAATGTGTTCATAATGAAAATACTAAATCAATATAATATTTGTTATATTAACTTAATAATACATGAAGTTAACATATTGAAATATAATTAATTAAAATATATTATGTATAAAGCAAGATAAATTCATATGTTAGAAAAAAATAAAAACGCCAAAAAAAAAAATGAATGAAGAACTGATTTGTCTGCTTTTTGAAGCTAGAAATGTCATCCATTTTTTTAATCTTAAGTCCATTTTAATCGTATAGTAACTGAAGCACTAAGTACAGCTTGCGCCATCTATTGACCACACTCGGGCTTTGAGCACGAAAGAACCAAATCTCAGCTAAATTCAATGATTACTGAAATCTTTGTGAAAAATAAAAATTCACGGTTCCTTTTACAAAGTGAAAACATAAAAGAAAACAAATTAACAATAATTAATAGCAAAAAGAACCTTGAAGAGACTATACAACTTTAAGCTCTCTCACCAATGACGTTTTTCTCTAATTTACAGAGTTTTGCTACCTCCATGTTTAGACCTACACCTTGTTATTAACTCCACTTATTCAGGTAAAATAATATTTAATAAATGTGGAATTAACGCACCTCTTTATAGAGTGTAGAGTATATTATTTAATTGCATTAGCGTTAAAAAAGAAGAGCAAAAAAGCCTCAATTCAAACCTTACCTTTAACCTCGCATCAAAACGCACCTTTCAATAACAGCCCCCCCCCCGCTTATATAAAACGAAGTGACGGCCAATTCGCTTTAAAAAATACCAAAATTAACAATAATAATGACATTTGGATCACCAAAAAGCAAAAAAAAAAAACCCATTCTTCCATTTCCAACTTCAATTTTATTTTACTTCAATGTCTATTCTTTTCATTGTACTTTTTTTTTATATTGAAGCATAAGAGCATCTGCTTCATTTTATTATTCATATAGCCCAATGTTTAGAAATGGAAGAACATTGAAAATAAATTAATTATATGCTGTATAATTAGTGTGCAAAGCAACTTTGTGCCCACTCCGTATATAATATCTCCATCTCATTAAACCGACGACGATGATTTCAAGAGAAAAACGTCTGCCTCCCTATCTCCCCCCTTTCTAACCCCCTCCCCCCCATATAATGCATCTACTACACGTACACAAATTGATGCAATGCAAACAAATATATAATAAAAAGCGAAAAAACGGTGTAACCACCTTTTTCTCATTAATCCAGTCTACTAGCCACGCGTGAGAAATAGTGGGGAGAGAACAAAAAAAAAAAAATAGAAAACCCCCAGCAACAAACCATAATAATAATAATAACACCATATACCCCCAATCATGGTGTGATAATGGCTGCCTGTCTGCTCACTTGATATCTTAGAGCTAACAGTGTAAACATACCCCTCATTGAATTATCTCTTATACGCGAGAGGACAGGAAAGGAAGGGAAAAAAAAATACTTAAAATTAAATTAATAAACTTGTTTTCTTACCTGTTTGTGCATTTCCACATTTAGACCGTAAGACATTTCATAATACTAGAAATAATCAAAAAGAAACAATATTTAGATTCAGAATTAACACTTTGAGTTTAGTGCAGTTTATGCTAATAGTTTTTTAAACGCGAACTTTCAACTTGGCAAGCGAAGCGAGTGATGTTCAATTTTTTTTATAACACAATTTTATGAATATTGCGCCCATTGAAAGAATGCAATTTTCGCGACGCCATTCTTACAAGGGACATCCCCTTGTAAGACTTGTTACCATCATCTAAAAAACGATGACAATACAAGGGTTGGGAGTCGAAGGCTAGCTAGCAATGCTTTTGGGTAATGGCGTTGGTCTACAAAAATTATGTCTCCTGCACGTAGTAGCAGCAGCACACTTGGCCCTCGTCAGTTCCCTCCACTATATGATGGATTGATGGGAAAAGACAATTTTGTTACAATGAACATTACACGAAATAAAGATGCTCCCCATTGTGATTGGTGAATTTCAATTTCGAAATCACTCCTTAATATTTTTTTTCTTTTATTGCAAGGACTATTAGTAGCACTTAGTTTAGTTAGCTCGGAGTGAAGGATGCTAAACCGAACACTTTTCTAATTGTTAGCGTCTAATTTCAACCCTCGTCATTATTTCAGATAGAAATGTTTTTACATCGACGATCACACTGGCTATGTTTCTCGCAAGATTTTGTGAATCTTGCGCAGTCTCTTGCAAAAAAAACGAAGATCAGCTTTTTCTGTAAAAACGAAGTTGCAAGAAACCACTATAAGCAAGAGTATTACCACATTTGCAACTGCAATCAATTCAAGGACAACTTGCAGTGATTCTTGCTTTAAACATTGCCAGTGTGATGACCGCTTTAGAATAAACTTCCTGACTTTTCCTTTTTTTTTTTACAAAAATGACAATTCCCCCCCCCCGGACTTTTCAGGTCGGTATGAGCCCTGTACTGCCAACTAGACTCGTGGAGACCTATACCTAAAGCTCATGGGCCGGTGGGCTTTTGCAAAAGCCCAGCCCATGGCCTGGGCTGGCATTTTTATATTAAAGGCCCATGGGCCTGGTGGGTTTTCTGGGCCTCATGGGCTGAGCCCAGCATAAAATCTTATGGGCCGGGCCTCAAATTTTTACTCAATGTAGGTCTCTATACTACCAACTATAGTGTCAAATGGTCTACTATTTTGTTCATGACAACCGTTTTTTGAAAAAAAAAGTGAAATATGGATTCATTTTGGCTTTTTTTCTCTCGAGTTTTCACAGATTTTTAAATTATGTTTTAGCTCAGTTCAGCTCTAATAAGGCTTGTTTTTTTTTTCTCAGGACATTAAATTTTAATAAAACGTAATACATGCGTGCGTGCCCGTGCGTGCATTTTTTCGTTTGTATTTATGCTCACAAAATATAACCGCCGTTTTGAAATAAAGCCCTTAGTTAAATATATGAACAAGAAGAAACAATTTATGACTATAGAACGACTTATGGTAAACATCTAGTTATATGATAAATATTATTATGAAAATATAAAGTTCCTCTAACCTATGCATAAAATTATAATTATTATTTATATAAGAACCGAAAAGTAATCACAAACAAGTTACTTTTTCGCTCTCTCTCTCTCTCTCTCTATCCATTTCTGATATTATACATTATATACCACTGTGAAAAAAAGAAATGTCATTCGTTTAATACTATTTATCACTATATTTTTGGAACGTACAAACAAACATTTGAGTCATAATAAATACAAACAGTTTTTTTAAGGAGGAGGAGGCAATAGGAACAACAACAGCAGCTGTATTATTGATATTTTGTACATGAATTTAGTGCACATATGAAAACACAACATGAATGCGTTTCATTGTGTCAATATAATAAGGGGGGAGGAGGAGGATGTATTTAAAGCAAATATAGAATAGGACACACAATAAACAGATCTACTCATCATCATCATCATCATCATCTGTTATTATGGAAGCCAAGAGTAGAAGTTACATTTGTAACACCCAATTCGAAACCCCCAGCCCCCCCCCCCCCCTTTCCCTAAATCTATCCTTCATCAAAAACCACAATAAAAACATTTATATCAAATATGGGGCCAAGTCTATAGGGTTTTTTCGGTTGCCATGTTCGATTGCTAAATGTACACACATTGCATTATTAATTGCCTTATGGTGGGAAAATACAAACACACACCATATAAAGGATAAACATTTCATTGTTTGGTCGTTTTTAAAAATACTTATATGTTTTCAACCATTGTAATAATGTACAGGGTGTGTTTCGTCATCAATGCATGTAACGACTACTTAATGAAAATCATATTTAAATTCTTTTTGTTTAAAATTTTCTAATTACATCAAACCTCCAACAATTGTTGTAATTAGAATATGAATAATTTATACTCTGACCGAATAAGGTGTCAAGAGGGCCGGGGGGGGGGGCAACGGTAGAGAAGCAACTTGGTACTCAAATTAATAATGAAAACTTTGGTGTTACTTGAGGGTGCTATTTAAGTGGACACTTCATTCAAAATCCATTAAAAATATATCTCGGATTCGAATCCTAGCTTTCGGTTTGGTTATTTTTCTGTAGTTTTTATTTCTACATTGAATTCATATTGACATAAGTTGATTAGATTATTGCACTACTTTGATAAACTATGCTGACGTTAATTAAAACTCAATTAACAAACAACAACGAACATACACCCCCCCCCCCCTCATAATCGTTACACAGTGAAAATCAAACAAAAATCCATTTATTCTTAAAACGTTATTTAAATCAAAGTGAAACTTAAAACAAAGCTAAACTTAAATTCTCTAAATAGACTTACTATATCGAAAGTTTTGTCTTGCGTCATTATTTAAGCTTAACTTTGTTTTAAGAAACGTTTTTTTTAAAACGGCAACATAAACTTTATTAATAGGGATTTAATTAGTTAAATGCATTTAAATATTAAACATGTTGTACAGAAAAGACCGCCGTTAACGACATAAACATACATTCAAATTCAATAAATTCATTTAATATCTAAATATATACTAACTTTATATCTCAGTAGAAATTGATATAACATAATATTGATCATTTAGCTTTTTTTAAAAAAATATATTCAGTAATAAAAGTTAATTTCTTTTATGCTCAGTTATACCTTCGACACACATGAATTCAAATTAAATGTGTTTAAGTGAATTATACGGAATCCAGTTAAGGACATGAACATCAAATAAAAATTGACTTTATTATTAATATTTTAAATTGAAATACTAAATCAATATTTTGTTAACAATTTATATATTACCTTTAAGTGTTAACTCAATATTTTCAGATTATTAACTAAATAAATTGAATTCGACGACATATTGCTTGTTTGTCCTTCACAGGGCTCCGTAGAACACGTTTATTATTTAAATGCATTTAAATTATCAGGTGTGTGTACTAGGTTATTAGTCCGTTGTTTCTGCAATTTTGTTCTTATTTTAACAATTGAATGTTGAGCACCCTGTAAGTGTATTTTTTTTTGCTATTTAGAAATTACATATTCAATAACTAAATGTTCCCAAATAAGTCATTATGCAACCAAATATACATATGAGGTTGATGAAGGAGGTGGGGGGTGGGGGTGTGAGTGAGGAGGTCCGGGTCAGCTGTCCATCATATTGTTGGACAAACATCCGACATGCAACATACTCGCAACAAACTCACAAAATAAAGAAAAGGGTGTTTGTGCATAATATGTGAGTGTGTGTAACAACAATGTCTATCATTAACAGTAATGCAGTTTCTCTTTTATAATGTATACACACATTGCCTAATATCTCTCTCTCTCTCTCTCTCTCTCTCTCTCTCTCTCCAGACTAAATACATATTTCTCTCTCTCTCTCTCTCTTGGAAAAGAAGAGTAAATACATTACCTTGTTTCAACATTCATTAAAATACACATGAATATTTCCACCAGGTCTAATTATATATTCAGATCTCCGCATTCAACAACAACAACACTTATTAAAATATTAATCAACTATATAATAGTAGTATATATTATTATATTCAGACTGAAAATTACTTACCATGACGTAATGCCGTTGAATTTCAATCTTTTCAGCAGCTAATTTCTCACACTCCATTTTCAAACTGACAGAAAAAAGCAAGAAAAAAGATAAATTAATTATTGTAACATGTATGTATGTCGTCACATCCGGTTGGCCTAATTGTCCATTTAACGAAATGGACATTCATTTCGTGTAATGACGACATACGAGGGATACGGTTCAAAGTTTGACCTGGGCTTTTATTTTTACAACATAATAAATAGAAATACAAACTCAATGGTTATTTATTTATTCACCAACATCTTACCTAAATGACACATCACTGTCGTATCAATGCTGCAATGCATTCTGGGTAAAAACGTTTCAGCTGCTGATATTCATCAGCGAATGTTTAATTCTCCGATAAATTTCAGCAACTGAAACGTTTTCCTTATATAGAAATTTGATAATAATTCACTGTCCCAGAGTTCAATGTTAGCATCTTGTTTTTACCCAGAATGCATTGCATTATTGCTGTCTTAGCAATGCTGCAATGCATTCTGGGTAAAAACAAGCTGCATCATTTAGGTAAGATGTTGGTGAACAAAAAAATCACCATTGAGTTTGTATTTCTATTTATTATGTTGTAAAAATAAAATGACCAGGTCAAACTTAAACCTCCCTCGTATAATACATCGAAATCGATAACAACGAAAAGACCAACAACATTTTGGCTTAAAAATCAAGTTTCACTTGATCGATGCCACCATTTGATTAGATTTCAATCACTTATTAATTTTTATTTATTACACATTTTAAAGGGTTTTTAAAAACAAAAAAAGTTAGAAAAGAATAAAAAATAGAAATAAATTGCAAAGTACGAAAAACAAAAATTACATTTTAGGTAATATATAGGCCTATATGTCATGATTCATTTTTGTTTTTCCAATTATTCAAACCACAAATGAATAGTTTTGGCCTCAGAATGCAAATTTAAAACGTAAAACATTTTTTATTGGTCACATTATGCTGATTTTAACTATAGAAATTTAAAATTTTACTTTTGTTTCAAAAATTAAAAAAATAGTATATATTTTGAGAATTTTTTTTTAAAAAAAATTCTGAATTTAGGTATAAAAAAATCCGTTATCTTGATTTTTTTACCATCCTGGAGTCCTGGCTAAGCATTTACGCATTCTACGTCCAAACGCCTCCAAGAAATATCATTGCATCACTCAACTATGTTAACACTCCTCCTCCTCCCCCCCCCCCCCCCTCACAGCTACGTGAAATCCTTATTTTAATAAAAATAAATTTCATAATAATTCATCTTGTGTCAACATTTTATTTTTTTTTATATATTAATGTATATCTTTAAAACAGTCTTTAAGAAAATGCTGAAGGGCGGTTTGGTTAGCTTGATCTCGGTAAACATCTATAATACACAATACATAAAAATGTATGTAACAAACACCGTGTACACACTTTGTGTAGACATGTATTTTCTTTAAGTTAAGTTTGTGCTTTTTCTTAATGCAAAATTCATGTCAAGCATTTGTTTAAAAGGTCATAACACATGCATAGATAGACAGGTAGGTATAGGTAAGTTATGCATATAAATATAGATAGACAAGAAGACTCTCTTAGAAGACTTAGAAGAAGAAAACAAGAATAACTTTTTTTGCGACAAGAAAATTAATAACGTGTCATCATCGCGAGAGGACGCTCTCTCCCCCCTTTCAAAGTAGATAAATATGTGGATGTATTATTATCATATACATGTTGTCTTAAAATGTGGACAATGACAGAAGAAGAAGAAAAAAAACCCCTAAGCAGCTTCATTTACAAACAAGACTATAAATTAGAAAACAACATTATATTATCTACCCTACAAACCCCACATCATTTTGTTTGAATATCTCTTAAGTCTTGTTTTAACTTATGTAATATTTAAATGTGCAAAATGCAAATATGTTTCATTTCAATACTAGAAATGCTAAGTTTATAGTCTGATTTGTTTCAAATGATGTTTCTCTAGAATTTATTACTTAGGGTCGTATTTCTTTAATAAAATTTGCAAACTCAAAGGCATTGCTAAACTCAAAAACGTTTCATGTATAAAAGTTGATGAGTTCAAGTATTAGCTTTGACTTAGCAATTGTTAAGAAATACGACCCTTAATGTCAATTCGTAACGAAACATAATGCAAAGCTGTCAATCCATCAGTGACGACGACGACGGCCATGGGTGCATTTGAGAACATAATACAGCACAAGCGATGCTCCACACTAGGTGCGCTCTAATGCGATTTCTATTTAAGAGTCCGAACTCGAATCGATGCCAGAAGTCGCTGTTCTACTCTATTCTTGTAGGCGTGAATGTAGTAGTTTGCATTTACAAACGACTAATACAAAATGCAAAGCATACTATTTCAAACGCATTCTATATAAGAAGAGCTTAACGAGCTATAAACGAGGCAAAATTCTACATGTTTTTTGTTGTTGGGTTAGTTGTTGTTGTAGCTTCATTGATGTCCACACGTTATAATAAAACTAGAAGTTTTGAACAAAAAAAAAAGGGAATCTTTTTTTTTTTCAGCCACCACCATTGTCAACACATTAAATGTGAGTCACGTTATACTAGCAGAAAATTACACGCATTGTTAAATTTAACAATGGTAACCCCCTCTCCTTCACGACCAAAAAAAAAAACCCCCAGCAACCCACCCACCTATACATACGTTTCAATATATAAACGTGTTCTGAATATTATGTCAGTGGCTTTTTTTTTTTAAAAAAAACAAGCCCCTTATGGCCAATATAATATATTATTATAGTTTTTACCTGAAATTCTCCTACCTTTAAATAACCACCCCAATCCCCCCTACTATCATTGAACAAGAAGTAGAAAAAGGTAATAAACAAGCGTTACTACCAATATAAATATAACAATTGTTTTTAAGTGAATGTCCATTCGATTGGGTTAAATTTAATGACGGTTTTATTATAGCCATTTTTTTCTTCTTCTTCTTGTTGTAATACCTTACAAAAGTGTAATGAATGAGAAGGGGGTTTTTTATACCAAAAAAACAACAACAAGTAAGGCCTACAAAACACACCTGTCGAATTCTTTTATACCTTTTTCAAAAGAATTGTTTAAAAAAAAAAAAAAGTAGCAATAAAGATAAGAAGAAGAAAAAATGACAAAAGAGAGAAATCTTATCCTTCTGACAAATAAACCTCGTCATTAAACCTCCAAAAAGGTAAAAATATAACTAAGTGGCTTCATTTTTAAGAGCAATTTTATATATAAATTATAATTACTCTTAATTAAAACAGAACTATCTAATGCTGAAATTAATGGCTACACTTTAAAATCGTGAGAAAGAAAAAAATAACGAATAAATCTAGCAACACTTGTTTAACATCCCATCTAGAGGTGGGCGCCGCCGCCGCCGCCGCCACCGCTGATTTCATCAAATACGGCGACATAAATTTAAACGTTTCACATGGGTTACATGTAGCGATATCGACAATATCGATATAAGCGTGTAATCGATAATTATTATATTCGATATTTCCAAAAAACGTATAAAATACTAAATCAATATAATAATTTAATGATACTTTTAATTGTATTAAACACTACTTTTTCATGCAAGTGCGTCCGCATCACGTCGAGCGCCGCAGGTTTTTCTGCTTTTCTCCTTTTATTTTATACCATAGTAAAGGGGGAGGGGGGAAGATATATACATGTATTATATGATGCAATGCAAATGCACTTTGTAATAGTTGGACTAATATTAAAACACATCATCATCATCATCATCAAATAAAAATGTACACAATACACCTTATTCAAGTGTCCAAACAAAAGAGCGTGACAATCAACTCTCTCAATAGGAAAAAAAAAAAAGGAAACATTTTTCGTGAACACACACATCCCATATATTTTCAATGTAGACAGTAGACACACTAGAAAGCAAATAAATAATACCAAATACATTATTATTGCTCCATACCCTCCTCCTCCCCCAACCCCTCAATCTAATCCACCCACCCACCCCCTTATTAAATAAATGTGCTAATGTCTTTGTATATTATCTGTGTTAGGCCGGTTTCACACGATGGGTGAATTTGTCACTTTCACTGTTGGAGACCGGTGTTCTGTCTGGCCCACATAATCGTCATCGGAACATCGTCACCGTTTTTTTTTTTTGGCACTGTGAGCAACAGTCTTGGGTGCGGCTCCCCAAAAGAATTTTTTATATATAGTTGCGCCTGTCTTACTAATTAATAAAAAGAAAAACTAATAATTATTAATCAGAAAAGCTTGGAAATAAAATTTAAAAATTAAAATGAGATTTAAAGTCGCCATGTTTTCTAGACTGGCGCCAGGAACAAACTTCTCCTATTGCTCTTGGTAGCTATACGCCACTGTCTGAATGACCCCTTCCACAAGGAGTCCTGACAGTAGGAACAAGACGTTCCTACCAGTGTTTGTACGGTTTTTGAACGAACATTGAGACAGTTCGAGAAGCGGGTTGTTGCAATTTTCAAACGCCTCCTAAGCAGACTGAGCATGCAGTTAAATTCATAAAGCGATCATCGTACATAACTGTAGTTATGTCCTGAAATGCACCCATAGATTAAACTCGTTAGGAAATAGGGAGGGGGAGAGAACCTCTTAAATGTCATATCAAATATAAGAACTTGCCATACAACGATGACACATTTTAATTGACCAAATTTAATTGGTAAACCCATTAAAGCTGTTGATTTATTTTTATTAAAAGCAACCCATTTCATGGTATATAGTCGTCGTCGTCGTCGTCTCTATTAAACAATTATCAATAAAGCGTAATTTGAAAGGTCGACACACAATATTTTCACAAGAAAGACAAACTTAAAGCTTGACAGCTGTTTGGTGTAACCATTTTCAGCTTGTTTTAATATTCTTTTTCCTCTTTTATATTTATTTGTGAACACAAAACGAAAATTCAAACGAATAAATGAAATGATGACGGCGTGTCCTCTTGTCCTCCTCGGCAACAAATGTTAATAGAAAGAACAAAAGATGCCCCCTCCCTTCCCACCCCCCCCCCCCCCTCTATTTCTCAACTGATGTTTCTACTGTTTAATTTTTTTGGGGGGTTATTTATTCAAGAAATGACGAGTTTAATAAAGAGTTTGTTTGATCTTGGGATTTTTTTTAACAAGATTAAATAACGAGCAAGTTCAAGTTTGATATAAAAATAAGAACATGAAGTTTAATAAAATGATGTTATAATACTCATTACCATGGTAACAAGAGAATCACATCACAGTAACAATTCCGTTTTATTTTTGTAGCGCGCTAAATTGAACGCACGTCAAAATTGACAAAGCGCCAAACTGAATAACCAATAAATTATTGCCATTTATTTGTGTTCTGTTCGGCGTTTCTTCACATTTATTGAAATGCTGAAAATGAGGCGTGTTTTCTTTCTGCACTTGTGATCGGACCATTTGGAAGAACCATTGACCATTTTTTAAGTATGGTTAGAGGTTTATCAATTTATCAACATATAATATAGATTTATTATGACGCCATCCTATGATCCTACAGCCAAGCAAGGGGCGACTGAATAAGCGCCAAGGTTACCTTTAGTCTGCAAAAGCGCCTTATTTATCACTTTATATGTGTCAACCATCTTTTTTTTTATTGTAGTCATGAAAATCATGACTGCAATATGATCATGAATGGTTCCACTACAAGTGCAGAAAAAAAAAAAAAACACGCCAATGACAAGGTGTACGGAATATGATTTCATGTTTGAAACTTTGTAGAAGTTTTACTTTTGCTGACAGTTTCAGCCGAGATTCGCTTTCAGCTTCGATCAAACTTGGTTAAATATTTCGGGCTGTTCAGCTAATGATGTCCTAAACACAGTGATCATTTCTAGTGAACTCTATGTCTATTTTCTGCATGTGTGAACCATTTCTTAGTTTCTGTTGCAACAAATTACAATTTAATTAATTCTTTAAAACCTTATCAAACCAATGAATATATTTTAATAAAAATAAACCATGTTGTTCAAATTTTCACTTCGACTGTATTATTATTATTAATATTAAGCAACTCAATGGTTGTTGGCGGCCTGTGTCTTTAGATACAAACATGAGATTATTAAAAATTCCAAAGAAAATCATAGAAGGGGAGGTAAGTGTCCAAACCAGGGGGGGGGGGAAGAAAAATAGGTGTTTATCGTTGAAAGGAGGAGGAGGAGGTTGAAATTTTAAAATAACAAGTTTCCAAACCACATAAAACAAGACTTCAAATTCTAAACGGCCTTTTTAAGGGTGTTTTTAAGGCGTGGATTAAGAGTTACCCCCCCCCCCCCCCCCCACCAAGGTACATTCTTAACTTTGAAACAACAAAAATGGAGAAGAAGAAGAAATCTTTTGTTCTTTTATTTTCGCCCCGTTGATCTCTGAGACAAACAACGATGTCAAACAAGTTCACGGTAAATGGTTCCAAGGGGAAGGTAAGAAGAAGGAAAAAAAAGGGCCGGTTAATTAACGCACCGTTAGGGGTCTCTCTTTTAGTATTGAAACAGGGCTGCGGGTTCATGGAAAATACATAAAATAAATAAAGGGGGGGGGGGTTTTTTGGTTGGACACCACCACCACCACCACCACCACCATCATCATCATCCTCATCATCACGCCAACATAACAAATGGATGTCACGTGGAGCACCTGAGCCTGAGTACGACGAGTACAGCAGCCATGAAAGTCTTGTATTATTATGTATGAGTTTAGTTAAAAGTTACGTAGAAGTTCATTATATAAGGTTCATAATGAGTTAAATAAGTTTTAAGTTAATTATGAGTGTGTGAGCGGGGATATAGGGGCGACTGAATAAGCGCCAAATTGAACAAACGCCAAATGGAACAAACGCCAAACTGAATAACCGCGAAATTTTTGGCTTTTATTCAGTTTGGCGTTTGTTCCATTTGGCGCTTATTCAGTTTGGCGTTTGTTCCATTTGGCGTTTATTCAGTTTGGCAGTTATTCAGGTTTTTTGTAAATTCTGATGGTCCAAATATTGTGAGCTTTTATAGACGTCAGACTGTGCAGATTTACAAACAGAACACGCTAACCTAACCTAACCTAACCAAACCAAAAATAACCTAACCTAGTGTTTATCACATTTTGGCGGTTATTCAGTTTGGCGCTTGTTCCATTTGGCGCTTATTCAGTTTGGCGTTTGTTCCATTTGGCGCTTATTCAGTTTGGCGTTTGTTCCATTTGGCTTTTATTCCGTTTGGCGTTAGTTCAGATTGGCGCTTGATCAGCGCCACCGTGAGCATCAGTCATGGCCTCATCAAAGTTTGAAGCCTGGTTTCAACTGCAAAACGAAGTCGGATTGTCGCCTAAATCGATCACTTTTGAGTCTTTCCATTGAAAATACCATTAATTAGCAAACCCCTTCCACCACTTGCTTCACTTTTGCAGTTCAAAAAGTAGTCTTTTGTGTTTCAACCCCAAAGAGAACCCTTTAACGTGAAGGAAAGCAGAAATGTTTTGTGAAATGTTTCTCTTGTTTTTTGACAATGGCATTTCACACATGCTGCAATTAGATTTTTGTCTCTCTGCTAGAGGCCTTCAAATTCCAATTTCTATTTTACGCGTACGTGTAACCCTGGCCTTTTTTAATATGTTGCTCGTGAAACGCTGAAGTTATATATTCCATTGTTCTCTCGTTCATTTACTTATTTTGTTATGGCTGCTTAGAAAATAATGTAAGTGTTCAAGGAATTTTTTTAGATAAAAACCTCAAATACAAATAATATTAAAAATGAATTCGACAATTTGTAATAATTGCAATTGTATTTCTCATTTTTACTTCATTATGAAACTTTCAAGCACTTGGCAAGTTTCACGCCCGGACATTCCACGAATGTTGGCCCAATCAACTAAAACATTCGCCCAAAAATGAAAAGAAAGAAATGGTTGTAATTTTGAAGAAGTAAATAAGATTCAAAAACATACTTCAATTGACCTGAGGGCGATGATATGACAAACATAAATGCTCAAGGGTCGAAGAGGGTGCAATTGGAAACGAAAAAGGTCGCCACAACAAGCGGTGGTTTTTTATGAAGTATTCTTTGGCCATGACGATGCAACATCATCAAGTTTTGCTGAGCACGGTGACAGAAGAGGTCAAAACCCAAACTTCAAATTAACAAACACCTAGAAACTCCAATCCCAACTTGTATCCACATTCACAAAACAATGGAAAGTTGTTATTTCATAACAAAAGAGATTTACAATTCAAGTTATAACTTCGCCTTTTAAAAATAACTTGTAGAGTTAAACATCATCACGTCTAAACTCGAGCTAAATGAACGGAAGTACGGAACCCAGTTAAGGACAATAATAAAATAAAAAAGATGGTTTTTAAAGCTATAAACGCCTCTCGAAATGTGATTTCTTCTGTTGTTTTTTCAGGTACAAGAGAAACTTGAATTGTGTTTTAAAAACTAGAAAGGTAACTCAATCACTTAAGAGTGTATTTTCCATGTTGATATCTTTCAAAATAAGCTTTTAAATCAGACGATGCTTAACAGATGATATTTTTTTTTTAAATTTTTGTCTTATAAAAAAGTTTATTTTGAAAGATATCACTATAAGAAAACCCCCTGCAGTGATTGAGTTATCTTTCTAGTTTCTAAATTTGAACAAAAGCCTAACACATTTTTTGACCACCGACTAGATGTACATTTTTCTCTGACCGATGACCTTTGATCACCAGGTCTAAATGTATATATTTTTATATACTGTACGATGTGTAAGTAGTTTGTTTTCAAGTGAAAAAAACACATTCTCTTTGTATTTTTCACAATAATGTCGTCAATTAAGTTACCTGTGATATTGCGCTTGAAGAAAACTGAATTCCTCCTTTATCCTATCACATGATTCGGCCACCGTAAATTTAAAGGGCTGACCAGGTTGAGGCGGACCCTAAGAGAGAGAGAGACAAACGCAAATAATTAAATTAGAATAATAATAAAACAATAACACAAATTCGAATAATATTGCAATATAAGTAGATAAAATTACGAAAACGTGAAACAAAATACAAAAATTATTATTATTATTATTAATAAACTGGTTTTTCTTCTACTCGACTCGTTAATAATATCTTCTTAACAAAATTTGAATGAATTTCTTTTTAATAAAAGAAAAAACCAATTATGAAAAAATTCCATCATAAAAAGAAAACATTTTTTTTGTTTGTTAAAAACCATTAAAAAAAAAGAAACAAGAAAAAAGTGTTTTTTTATTAATTATAGTTATATAGAATAGAAAATAATTAACAATCAAATGTTGTCATTAAAAAAAGCTTGTTTCTATTGAAGGGGGGGATCAAGTTTTGTGATGCGAAAAATGAATCAAATGAATAAGAAGAGAGGGGGTGGGAGTGATAATATTTGTCTTTCTATCTCTTTGTCATATGATGAGAGAGAGAAAAATGTGACAACGAAAACGAATTATGTATCATTATTATTATTATTATTATTATTATTATTATTATATAGATCCTGTATGCAAACAGTGCCAAAATAATAAAAAAGACAACACCAGAGAACAAGAAATTGCATGCAAATTATCAATTAAGAAAACAACGATAGAAAAAGGGAGTCTTTTCTTAATTAATGGACTTATTATGACGTCATCATCCGTATCTATTACAAGGACTTTAATGACCTTTCAATTTCAAGCCAAAAACGACATTCGATATATAGATAGGCCTATAATCATCATCTCGCGCGTTTTTCAAAATATTGTTCAAATCTTATATTTTAATTGTTCCGGATTTTTTTTTCTTCTTCGTAAAGATGAAATTTAAAACACAAATTACAGTTAGAAAAATTTAACAAAAAATCTATTAAAAATTAAAAATGTGATAATCTAAATCCATTATTTTAATTAAATCGTGATTAAAATCACCCTACAATTTTAGTTTCGCAATTTTAAGTTCCATTCTAAAATGCAAATGAATTACACTGTTGCGGCTGCTGTACCTTAAAAGCTTGTGTGACGTCAGAGCACTGACCAAAACGTTACAATAAATTGTACTATTTTATCTTAAATAAAAGACTTCTTTTAAAACATATTTCTCCTACCAGGAACCCAAGGAGCCTAATGACAGAAAAAATCGTGATATTATTATGACAATCATACCACGTGACTCATTTTGTTCGCTATTATTTTTGTGACTGTCAGATAGTTACACTGTACACTATAGTCAATGACAGTACTATGACATAATCATATTTCTTTTTGTAATTTGCTTCTGGTGACTATTACAATGTTATGATAATTTACTGTCATATCGCCGCCAGTCTCCATTTTTCTTTTGTGTAATGAAGTCCCCTCTGATTGACCCTAATGGGGAAAAAAGGTTGGGGGTCACTACGGGACTGGCTCACTACAGCTAACTGGGTCACTACAGCTACTAGGCTCACTACAGCTACTAGGCTCACTACAGCTACTAGGGTCACTACAGCTACCAAAAAGAAAATATAGACCTTTATTTCATCAAAAGGGTCACTACAGCTACCAAAAAATAGGGGGACAAAATATAGACCTTTTTTTTATCCCTTTTTCGTCACTACAGCTAAAAAAATAACCCTTTCTCCCTAAAATAACCGAACCTTACCTAATAAAACCTTACCTTACCTAACCGAACCTTAACGATCCTAACCAAAAAGTACCGATACTAACCGAACCTAACCAATCTTAACCGATCCTAACCAAACCTAACTGAACCTAACCGAACCTTACCGAACATAATGAAACCTAACTGAACCGAATGTAATCTAAACTAAACATATTGATAAATAAAAAGGCCTCTATTTTTTGGTAGCTGTAGTGACCCAGTTAGCTGTAGTGAGCCAGTCCCGAAAAAAAGGAGGCTCGCGAGTCCACTGTTTGATCACCCATGTTGCCGCCGCCAGTAAACGCAAATTTAATTCCTGACCTTGAGAAACATTGAAAGCTATACACTGAGTTATTAATTGCCATTACAAACAATTTGTCCAATAATAATGATTAAAAAAAATCGTTCCAAGATCCACGACACTTCAATTACGTCATCAATAATAAACTTCTTTTTTTAAAATATTATCCTTTTGTAATAATAAGTCTTAATAGGCCTAATTTTCTCCTAATGATGATGATGATGTCGTCATCGTCATCATTTTCATGTTCTTCATTAAGATGATGAGACATCACGCACATGCAATTTGGGAATCGGTTGTTGGTGGTGGGTTTAGTTATATAGTGATTTGGGGGGGGGGGGGGGGGGGGTTGGAAAGAGATAAATATTTCAAATCAAAGACTGTAAATTATTAAATATTAATAAAAAAAACTCCTTATCGCAAAGAATAATATTATCAAATATATAAACAAGGATGTTTACGAGTGTTTTTTTTTTATTATCACTTTTGTTCATTGTCTACAACAAGGATTTCAAAACGAAATTCTAATTAGAAATATAGTGATAATAAAAACATACAAAAAGATATATCGATATTATGATAAATATATATATAGACTCTCTTATGATGAATGTCCACTTCACAAAGTCAAGTATCTCAACTGCTGAGAGAGAGAGAGAGAGAGAGAGAGAGATACGTCAATCAAAATTTGATGTTTTGAAAGAAAGAAGGAAAAAAAAAGGTCAAAATTCTTTTTAATTAATGCAAATTTAAATCTAACATGGCTGTCACACATTATCTCTTTTTAATTAGAACAAAATTCAACTTTTAAACTTCAACACCGTTAACAAGGTGCCTCTCTCTCTCCTCGTTGTGACTGTCATATTAAGCTTATAATTCGTTTCTGTGACTGCGACAAAGAATTTACGAGTTAGTTATGAACTTATGACAATTCTCCATCCCCCCCCCACCCTCCCTTAGGACCCTTGAAAAATCCTCTGAGCAGGGTTTCAATAAAGACGAACCCTGTTGAAGGGTAGGGCTGGCGGTATTATGGAAAGATATTAATTAAGGCCAATATGCTGAAAATATCTAATTTAAATAATTCTATTTATTTTATGATGAGAAATTATATTTTCTGCATGTGGAACCTTGTCCTTAATTATACTTACACAAATAACACCTCCCCCCCCCCCCTCTTATCCGGTGTTATTGAGTAGGCCCTACCCTCGAACAGGGTTCATCGTTATTGGAACCCTGCTCAGAGTCTTTTCTTGTGTTTGAACTTTTTATGACGCCATTTTGTTTTTGTAAAATTCAAACGAAAAATTTCATTTTGAAGACAAGAAGTGAAAGTGTGCTTTTCTTAAGTTATATAGGACCCCCCCCCCCCTTGAAAGTGGGTCTCTCTATAAGTGGGACCAAAAAATATATCAACTGTCAACCAAAGTAAACCAAACAACAGTGATTGAGAGAGAGAGAGAAAGAGTTATTTCTTTTAAAATTAAACCCGTTTTTTATGGCTTAATGAAAATGGTCACATTTTTAATTTTTCTTCTTTAAAATATCACATTTTTAAAAAGTTCATTTTTTTTTAAAAAAAAAATATGAACAAAAAGTTGAACGTGTTTTCGAAACTAGAAGAGTAATTACCTTGTACACAATACATGAGTTAAAAGAATTCAAATTAAATGTGTTTAGGTGTTAAGGACATGAACCAAATAAAACTTGACTTTATTATGAATACTTTAAATTGAAATACTATAAATCAATATTTTGTCAATAGTGTATATAATTATATTTAAGTATTAACTCAATATTTTCAGATTAATTAACTGAATAAATTGAATTCGACGACATATTGTTTGTTTGTCCTTCATAGGACTCTGTAGAACACGTTTATTAATTGAAATTAACAGGTGTGTGTGTACTAGGTATAACTTAATCACCTAAATGCAGTGTCATATTAATATATTTAAAAATAAAACTTTTCTTGTCACTTTTAATTAACCAAATCTTAAATTTATAAAAGCGGTTAATTAAACAAATTTTTTTTTCTTATTTTTTGGGTCCCAACTTGAAGAGAAATAACCCCCCCCCCCCCCAAAAAAAAACCGAAATTGGGAAAACTTTCAACGATAATAAAACAAAGATTTGAAAAGTGATTCCATGTTATTTAATAATCGTTCTATAACTTCTTAAAATATGTTCCTTTTCTTCATAATATTTGCTCCTATAATTATTATAAACATTTAACATCGATTGTGTAAAATGTAAAATAATCTTTGTTTAAACTATATAATTATTTACAATAATAATAATAATGTATAAACTTCCCGTCAGAATGACATCATGTTTTGACTTCTGCCAACAACAACAAAAAAAAAAGAAAGACACAATTTCCTCCACATTCTTTTCGGTTCACCCCTGGCCTCGAATTCTTCCACATGCTGTGCTGCTGCATCTTTAACATATTGTATACTTGCTACAACATAAGAGGAAGCTTATGACGTCAGAGAGGTTGATAGAAAATCGATTAGATCAAACGTTCTCAACAATTTAAACAGAAGAGGGTTCTTCTCGTCTTGTCTCGCTCTTCTTTTTTCTTATTAACAACAAAATGACACAACCCTAAATTTAACCCCTCTGACGTCATAAGCTTCATCTTACAATGAGACATGTATATGTTACTTGTCAATCTGCTAAAAACAACCAACCTCCTAATAGTAAAAATCTGCAAAATTCAACGCCTAAAATGTATTGAATTTTGCAGATTCACTAGCAGTTTCGTTGTCTTGCAGACTGCCTAGGCAATCTGCAGATTTACAGTAACATAATTATGTATGTGTATGGTTTCAAAACTGTTGATTCCATTCAAAATCGGACCAATGTTGTATGGTCCTCCTCATCTTAATACATTGTTTAGGCCTATTACTAATAATTCGAAATTCTTCAACTAATCTTCGTTTTTGAACTTTTTGTCATCAAGTTACTTTTAATTTTGAATCGGTTTTCATTTTGACAATCGAAACCGATTCAAAATTAAAAGTAACTTGATGACAAAAAGTTCAAAAACGAAGATTAGTTGAAGAATTTTGAATAATAAAAATTAATAGGCTTATAATCATAGCTAGAGCTAAACTTAATCAAACATTTACCATACAACTTGTATATCAAATGTTGATGAGTTCAGTAAAACTTAAGCGCATTCATTATAAGTCGAAACCTATAAACATAACACATAGGCCTACACACACAAAAAAAAAATCATGACCTTTAAATTTGCCCTTGAACCTAAACCCTAAAACAAACACATAAAAAATCTACGATTAGACAATAATAACAAATATGCTTAATTTTAATAAAAAAAACAAAACAAAAAAGGGCAACAAACTTACTGGGTGCCTTGCTGGATTAGGATACATTATTATTCTTGTTGCTGTTTGTTCTCTTGTTATGAAAAACAAACAAACAGAAACGTTTTATTTCTTCTAATAATCGAAAAGTCAATTATTTGTTATATAAAACGTCTAAACGAAATGTAAAAAAAAGTCAATTTGTCGCAATGTCGACGAGGAACCCCAAAAAAATGAATACATTTATAGAGAAGATAAAAAAAAAAGAGTTGAATGGTCAAAAAAATGAAGTTCTTCGTTTTCTATACAGTGTTTTCTATGGCAAGGTATATATATATATATATGTATAGGAAAGAAGAGGGAAAGAGAGCGACTCAGGTGGCCACCGTGTTACTTATCCACAGAAACCGCAGAATGCGAAACGCGCACTTCTTCTCCTCCTCTATAGACCAACAACAACAACAACACACATCCATAGTTTCACGTTTTCTCATAGTCACCACCGTTACTATCATCATCATCATCATCATTATCATCACAAATAACAACAAGCGAACCCGTTTTTAAAGCATTTTAGAGCCGTTGCGGGTGGTGTCCAAGTAGCAGCAACAGCTAAATTTTACCCCGAAAAGTCTCTTATTTCAATCCAAAGTCAATAATAATAATAATAATAATAATAAATGAGAGAGGAGGCGTAATGGTATTTTCCTCAGAACGCCGCCGTTATCGACGCCACACCAACTTCCGATATATAAGAGGCGCGCGCGAAAAACATTATTTAGAACATTGACGCCAATAGTATAATACACCAGGGTAGATCTCCCTCTTCCTCGTATCGCGCTGTTTCTATCCACATTATTATTATTTTGGATACCAATTAATGACACTCAATGGGTGGTTTTCAAAGTGTCACCAACCACCCACTAAACTATATTCTTATTATTTCAACCAAAAACCGTTGAAACTCCAGTCATCAACCACTTCAAAGGTCAAAAACACACAAAAACAACTGTAAATATTAGTGGCGCCAAAAAGCAAATAAGGTCAGTAGTTAATCACACACACATAACACCTTCAAAGCTGACCACGTGTACTTGTGGATGACGTCATTCTTGTTTAGTAGTACATCATATAGGAGAACAAAATGGCCGCTCAATGCGCGCCTGAATTTTTTTTTTTTTTTTAAATAAAATTGTATCTCAAAAGTCTATCAAGTTACAAAACACATAAACAAATGCCGATGTCCAACTGGCATCAAACTGCGGACGAAGTCTTCATTTTTTTTTGTTTGGTCGTTAACTTATATTATTTCTCCTCCTCCCTTCCTCCTCCTCCTCCTCCTTGTATTTCAAGCAAATGTATTTGAATTTGTGGTAATATACGGCGCCACCGTGTAACAATCAGGCGCGTTTTCCTATTAATAATAACACATGCATGCAAGCAATGATAGCCGATACTGTAAAAAAAAAAAGCAGCTGCTCAAAAAGCTCTCACCGCTTGACCAAAACCGTAAAGTGAGCGAAGTTGTTTTTTTATGCTTCTTCTTCTTCTCTGTATGTGAAGCGAACCGCTCTCTTTACATGACCAAAGGCGGTAAACGTAATACACTTGCCAAATATGGCACTTAATGATTGGCCCTATCAACAAACATGACTGTACGCAAAACGGAACACAAGAATCCCACGTGGAACAATCCTCCCTCCTTCTCCTCCCTCTCCTTTTTCTTCTTCGGTTGAGAACAGCGAAAACAGTGAAGAGAAAGAGATAGGCAAAACGAGAAGGAACAAAAAATAAGATAGACAGAAAGAAATAACCAATAGAATTTCAGAAAAAAAAGAACAAATGGGTGTGAACATTCAACTTTTCACATTAAGCTCCGCCTCGTGCGTGACTTACTATATAACAGCAGCAAACAAAGATGGCATTTCTAATCTCTAACCTTCGCCCCTCCCTTCTCTTTTTTATCCCCCCCCTCCTCCTCCTCCTTTAAATTCTATATATATAAAGACAGGCGTCCATCACGCACATAATCGACTACAGCTTCGACACCCTCCTCCTCCTATGTAATACAACAACAACATGCACACACATACATACATACACATACAAAAAAATCCTCCTATTTTCTATGCCTGTTTCCGTTTGTATGTGTATTCAAGTGAAACAAGTCACGTCCTAGGCGTGTACTTAAGTAAAAAAAAAAAATACAACCATGTGTTTGCCTACTATCTCAATAAACCAATTGGAGAACAATAAATTCAAACCTTATACAGATGCTGCTATAACATTAGAAAAGCTGTTGACTCCGCCCAATGCGTGATCACAATCCTATACTACAAAGAGAGAAATAGGCGATTAGGATTGGATGACGTACTACATGTCACTCATAATAAAAAGCAAGTGGCTCAACGCCTTTTTTTGTTGCTTTGCTTGCTTGCTTGCTGCTGTTGTTGCTGTAATATAAGCAAAAGGCTGTTGTTGGCTCAGCCTCTCTTTTTCAAAGATAGAGGGAAAGAAAGATAAGGGGAGGGGGGAAGGGGAAGCGATTGAAGGGGAGAAACAGAAAGAGAGAGAGAAAATGGGGGACGGAGCACAACTAAATATAAGGCAAAAGACTACCTTCTGAAAGCAGATAATTACAGAAAAAGGGGAGAAAGGAGGAGGAGGGTATAAGATGCTGGTTCTTGATGAGCACTTGAGCGTGTAGTGTTGATGTAATACAAATGTAAGAATTCCAAGTGAATACTGGTTTTTCTCTTTCTCTCCCTCTATCGCCCTTTTCTTGTGGGCGGTCGCATCTCACGTTTAAAACAAGTGTATTCTCTCTCTCTCATTCATTCCTTCACTCTTTTCTTATATTTCTTTTTTTTTGGCCTTTTAAAAATATTTTGCGCCCAACTTGGTTGTTGTTCTATAGAAATAGAAAAGGCAATTTGCGAAAAAACTTGGATACGCCTTTATACTTTTTGTCTTTTTTAAATCCCACACTTTTAAGATTTATTTTTTTAAAAAATTTAACTCTCCCCCCTTTAAAAATTTGTTAAAAAAAACTCTTATTGTCATTAAGTGCGTTTTATTTTTCTGCATTAGTGGTCGAACCACTATGGATTGCCGTTCATGTCAAAATTACCGAATTATGGATATCCATAAATTCAATATTTATATTCAAATAACAGCCGATATAAATATTCAGATTTAATTATATATATTCGTAAATAAAAATTAATTATGGATATAAATAATTGAATTGTGTTGATAGGACAAAATTCGACAATTTTGTCATGAACGATCATCCTCCATTAGTGGTCACACGAATGGTTCGACCACAAGTGCAGAGAGTGAAATAAAAATAAGCCTTATTGACGATGTATTTTTTTTTATATAAAAAAAACCTTCATTTCTGTGTATTTTTATTATTATTATTATAAATAAATATATATTTCAATTCCGTGAAGAATAAATTCATGCGTGAACGTCACACAATAATATGAAACAAAACTAAAAAAAAAATGGCAGTATAATTGAGAAGAAAAGACACACAAAAAAAAATCATTTAAGAATTTCTTTTTAAAAAAAATATGAATCTCTTTGATGCCGAAAACAACGTCCCATATACTAATGTTAATAAATATATATTACAAAGAAAGAGAGAAAAATATAAAATGAAATAAAAAAAAAAAGTTACTTGGAATAAAATTCTCATAAATTGGTGGCCTAATCAAAATAAACAGCCCCCCCCACCGCCCACTTCTCCTCTTCTTTACAGAGTGAGTGAGTGAGAGAGAGAGAGAGTATAATTAGCAGCACCTCATTTCCTCCATACATTCACTGGAGGGTGTCAAATTGCCATAGAAATGGTAATGAGGTTTTGAGGATGAGCGGTTTTGTAATTACACTCTGTGCATATAAGAGAGAGAGAGAAAGTGCAAAAAACAGGAGGGTAGAGGTGAAACCAATGTACTCTCTAACCACCCCTCTCTCCCTTAATCCTTAAAAAAATACTAAGGGGGAGCCCGAAAAAATAAGGGGTGTCTACTTGAAGAAAAAATTATATGAGAGGAAGGAGGAAGGGATATTTTTGCAATGATGCATAATGGAAAAATCTCCACTCCATACTCTATAAACCCACCTCTAACCTCTATCCAACCCCTCACATAAAAAAATATATATATATTCCGTGAGAGAAGAAAAACTTCTCTCCCCCCCCCTACCCACCCTGAAGAACAAACTTAACATTACAAACTAGAAAAGGAGGAGAAATACGGTGTCCCTGATTTAGTTTTGCGTTCAGTGAGCATTTCAAAGACACGCTTTTGTTAATGCTAATTCAATACCCAAGGCTTTAATACCCTCTGAGCGCCTCTAATCTTATTTGGTTCAACCCCCTTTTTTTTCTGTACCCTCTCTTACCACTCCCTTCTCTTCAATACACCCCAATTTCCTTCCTATATATATATATATATTCAGAATCGAAAAAAAAAAGCCTCTAAAAACCTCGTCTGCTATTTTCGATTAAATGAAAATTCTATCTGCGTCAGTAATTCCGATGCTATTAGTGCACATATAACAACCACTGAGAGTATTTTCAGGGAGAAAGTGCAACAAAAAAAAACATGAACATTCTCTGTCCTCCCATCTCTCCCTTTTTCTTCCCATCTCTTCCCCCTTTTTTTTTTTTTACAAAAACATGAAGATAGAGAGTTCTTTTTTCCAATATCATATTAAATGAACGTGAGTCCAGATTGAATGAGCAAGCTTTTTTTCTTATATAGGCCTATATATATAAAAGAGTGCGAGTTAACTGAGAGCTCCTCCCTAGTTTCCTGTCAAAAAGATGTCATAGAATATAATAGAAAAAGGTAAAAATAGAAGGAGGAGTTTGAAAAAAAAAGGAAGTCAGCGGAAGAAGAAAAAAAGATGAAAAGAGATAGAAGATAGAAAAAGAGACGAGTGACCAATTCAGTTCATGTGACTGACCACCCCACCTTCTCCTAACCCTCCCTCCCTATTTGATAGCCACCACACCAAACTAGGTTCACCACAAGTGATCTCTCTGCAACTGCCTTTAGGGTTATAAACCAGAGAACGGATTCGTCTCTTTTGCAGACATGAAAGAGAGAATGAAAAAAAAAAAAGAAGGTCGAAGAATCAGTGAACGAAAGACTGAATGAAGAGAAAAGAGACTTTTGAGTGAAAAGAATGAATGAATGCCGCTGCTTCCTGGCTGTGAATCTATATTAGAGATTCTGGAACTCTTTTCTCAACACTGAGAGCTAGTTTTGGACACAAAAGCGTCCAAGCATGTCCAGTGAATGTACAAATGGAATGGTTTTAAAATACCAAAAAAGACATAATCCACCCACTCACTCCCTTTAAAAAGCTGCTTTATTATTATTATAGGCGTCGAGAAAGAAGAAGAAAAAAAACTAGAAGGCTTTTTCGGTCAAGCGAATCTTCTACCCTTTTCAAAAAAAATTTCATCTTTTTTTTTTTTGGCCTTCCATCCTCAGAGTCCTCAAACATTTATATAAACTACCCTCCTCCACCACCACCACATATAATACATACATAAACCACACAAGTGTGAACATGAAAGTTGAAAACTTGAAATGCGACAGTAATTTCGAAAAGAGAGAAAAAAAAAGTGGAGAGAGAGAAAGAAATTTATAATACCCTTAAAGGCGTTTTCACTGCAATGCACATGTGCATTCAGTGATTGCCGATGTTCAAAGAACACACGCACAAACAGAAAAAGAAAGAGAGTAATAAAGAATGAATGACTGCAGTCTACTCTACAATTGTATTAATATGAAGGAATCACACACAAACGAACATGTATATAAAAGATAGAAAAGAGAAAAGACAAATCACAATTTTAATCAGTTTCTTTGAGGAGAAAAAAAAGCCTCGAAGGATATCTTTTTGAGAGAGAAAATGATGAAACTTATATAAATGACGTTTGTCAGTACACAATTTGGAAGATCTAATTTCTCGCTACGTGAAAATAAACGTAATCGTATTACGTTTACTTTGTGTAAGATCTAATATCACAGATGTGACCAAACTACAGCTCGCTCGCAGTCATAAACATCATCAGTGACACACTATATTTTATAAAGTAGTAATTCAATGGGTGATGTTTGGTGGTAAGCATATTATTCATTAAGAGAAAGTTAGGTGGAAAAGGAGGAGGAGGAGCTCTTACACAAAAGCGACTTTTTGCCGCACTGTCGCTGATGCAAAAGACGCTAAGTCAGCGCCACTTTCTCTCAAACATTTAAGTTTGCGACACTGAAAAATGTCATTGATTCTGTAGAATGTTGACGATATGGTGGTACTCTACACAAATATATATGATTCTGTTTTTTGTCCTCCATTTCTCTTGTCCATAAGCCACATGAAAGAGAGAGAGAGAGAGAGAGAGAGAAATAGAGACAGAAAGATAGAAAAAGAGAGAACGCCTTCAGCATCAATAAATTACATTTCCAATTCCCTGACTACAACAACTGAAGGGTACACAACAAAGAAACTGTGGTTGCTTACAAAACAGACAAACAAAAACAAAATGTACCCCATATAAACGACATCTATATAGGGGTTATCAACCTTTATCACAATGTGCCACTACCATATTACTAAATTATGTATCACAAAAAAAAAATATGGTACCCTCGAGCAAGTAAAATTGCCTAACCGCATCAAAACAAAAATTGGAACTATAGAAAAAAACGACTATTAAAACATATATTGAACGTTTGATATAAATTCATAAAAATGATAACTTCTTTTATATATTTATTTAATCGATAACATTTTTTGTAAAAAAAAAACAGAAAGAAAAAAAAACCTTCATACTTGTTAAAGGCGCCCCCTATGGGCCTCTGTATATATGTTCGCAATAAATTGTCACATTATTTGCAAGCATGTTTGACAGAGGTAACTCATAATTGAGCAGCAGCAGCAACCACCACCCACACTCCCCCCTCCATCATCAGATCCCCAAGTCGATTAAAACTAGAAAGATCCTCGGTAATATGCACATATTATAATATGGTTGCTGGTTCATAAATTTTGCACATGTACAACACCAGATGTTGCTCATGTCGCCAACCACGCCCTAGAATCACTTATCTTAATGAAAATCCATCCCCAGTTTCAACCTATAGTCTCCCTGTATATATAAATATTACTCTTCTCTCTCATTATAGACTACTCTAGTTTTTTTCTCTTTCTCTCTCTCTCTCAACATGAAACGTGTCTCAAATTGGAGTTTATGGAATAAGAGAGTGTCCCAATTTTTTTTTCTCTCTTTTATCCACCAACTCCTCCTACTCTACCCTCTATTCCACCCACCATTTTTCCCCTCACTCTCTCACCAATGTCGTCTCTCAGTCATACAGAAAACGAAATGTTTTCAGCTGTTATCATTCCATCCTCCTCACTCATTCTCATCATCTTTTCACTCCCACCAACTCTCTCTCTCTCTCTCATTCATTCCTCATCACTCCCCCCCCCCTCATTGAGAAGGGAGATTTATCCCTCCTCTCTATCCCTAAATCCCTCTCTCTTTCTCTTTTTCCACCTTCCTGCCAGTGATAAATTGTAATTTTCTTCCATCGAATCCGCATAACATTTCACGATGCAATGAACATCACATTCCAAACATTCAGAAAACACACTCGAAAAATAAGAGAGAGACTATATATAATATGCATGACGAGTGATTTCTCTCTCTCTCTCTCTCTCTCTCTCTCTCTCCCTCCATTCCAACCTCCTCCCCCTCACATTTCTTTTACCTGAATACACAGAGAGAGAGTTAATCCAATATTCACACTAATGTCAAGTTTTTATTTCCATACCCAACACCACCCCTCTTCCATAGAAAAAGAGAGAGAGAGAGAGACTATAATACAATATCTAAATCTCATCTTTTGCTTCATATCTATCCACTTAATCCCATCCTCTCTTATTTTTTTTTTCTCTTCCCAATTTCATAATCATCTTTATATAGACATTCATGCATATACATGTATACACATAGATACAGTTTACTCATATAGACTCAATCTTATATTATATACAATATATATGGATTTTTTCGTTAAGTTTATTGCCTCAACAAAGTAATGAAAGCTTTTTTTCTTCTTCTTCGTCTTAGAGGCTAGAAGCTAATAAAACAGCCTAATAAAAAAAGATATCCTCTTTTTTTTTTGTACTATATATGTACACTTTCTCTCATCTCTATATGAACCATTACGGTATCATATTCGATACATGGGCCTAATATATAATATATTAAAAAAAACACAATAGAGTTAGTTAGGAACCACCCTCCCCCTTCTCCTTTCCTCCCTCCTAACAATATATTAAATAAAAAGTAGGCTCTCAACCCACACCTTAAAAAAAATTATCGACCTGTAGGCTTATAAAACTCTATAAACTTCATCTGACCAGAAAACAAATATATTGTTCTACATTTATCTGCAACATTGTGCTGCATTTATAGTCGGCACTTCAAAGTAAAAAAAAAATCTGGGAAGACGTATTATACCCTTAGCACACAGACCACTTTTCGACTGTAAAATATGAAAGTCGAGTTGAGTCTTTTCATTGAAAATACATTTCAACCACATACAGCCAAAAATCACCTTCGATTTCATTGAAAATAACCAAATTTTAACTTCTATTTGTGCATTTGTGAAAATATCATAAATCTAGCTATAATTTTAATTGATGAAAGAAGTACGGTATAAAAATGCAAAATACTCTTAAATTTTGCTTTTGAAAAGCAGAATAACTAAAATTATTTTCATTTGCATATTTATGATATTTTGCAATGGCTACGTATAAAACCGTCTTTAACAGTGTTTATTTATCAATCTAAGATTTACGGCTTGCATCTATTTCTCAGACATGTATTTTTTAAAAGAAAAAGTGGTTTCGTTCAGTTCCTAAGCACATTTGAAGCTGCATGAGACGTTCGCTATGTTACCAATTCATGTTAATAATTCATTAAAACAAAATTTCAATATATGACCTGGTTCCACACGATGTCACAACTATTTTCAGTTTCAATATATTTTAAATAAGGTTCCAACATACAAAAAAATCAATTCAAGAAGTATATTTCTGAATATCATTTTTGATACATATTGAAAATCCTGATTAAAAGGGAGTTCAAAATTTAAAAAAATATATATATGACAAGTGAACGCATCGTGTGAACGCTTCCGTGTTAGTGCTTATGTTCTAGTGCTCATACAATTCAAATGGAACAAAGCAATTGGAAATATAAACTAGTGTGGAGTAAAAAAAAAACACAGACGAAAATAAAAAAGAAGAAGACTAGAATCAGTGATGCGACTAGAAGAGCGTTCGAGCAGAACGACGTGCAACTATCGATCGTTCGATTAACACCGAAGAAAAGAGAGGATCAAGAAAAAGAAGAAGTTCCAGGAGATCTTTTCTTCGTTATAAAAAGCAGCGATTTGTTCTTTTTTTTGGGGGGGGGGTGGCATATTCATCTCAGTCGACATTTTCTTAGTCAACAAAGAGGGTTGGAGGTGGAGGCTACGAAATTACAATTGCGTACCGACGCAATGCCTTGAGGCGATGCCTTTGGCTATTTTTTATTCAGATAGACTTTTGTTCAATTTGGCGCTTAGTCTGTTTGGCGCTTGTTTGTTCCAATTGGCGCTTATTCAGCGCCACACACCAAACAAATTAATACTTCTAGTGAAAGATAGTAGCTCCCCCTTCCATATATAGTGGAGAGCATACTGTAGCCTCTACCTCCAACCCTGATTGTCGGTCGAGAACAAATAAGACGAGAGGCAAAATCGTCTGAGATGGAACACACACACTCTGAAACTGATAAAACATGAGAAGAACCTTAAAAGATTGACTACGAATAGTAATAGAGTAGAGGGTTAGGTCTATAATATGGAAACACGGTAAACATGAAGCAAGCGTCGTCGTCTATGTTGACTCAGTGTTGTTTTATTTTCTACTAAATACAATAATACAAGATGTTCAGACATCACTCTTCTATGTGTGTGTTTAATTGCTTCAATTTGTTGTCGTGTGTCGTTTTAATTAGAGCGACAAACAAGTTTCTACGAGGAGGGGGTTCAATAATAATAATAATAATAATGCTCCATGTAAAAGCCACCCCTTTCCCCCCTACCCCTCCACCCCACGCACTTAATCTGTGTGATTTTTTTATTGCATTTCATAAAAGAAATTGATTTTTATCAAAAAAATCGAATATTGGATGATGATGATGATGATGATGATATTGCATCCCAACATCAAATGTGATGCTTATATTATAATCTATTAAATCATAATCCAATATTAATAAATACAAATTCAAAACATTCGATATTTTTTTCGTAAATTCGCTAAAAATTAAAAAGACAATTTAAAGTAATTTACTATTATAGCTATTTATGGAATTTATCTAAAAATTGAAACTCAAATTTCCGAAAATTATCAAATTAATCAAGGATAAAGATAACACCATCCAGAAAGAGAAATACAATAGATAGGTTTAATTTTAGACTAGAAAGTAATTTAGAAAGTAGACTAACATTTTTGTTCTAAAATGTCACACATTCTTTGTCTTCTTCTGTTTAAATAAACTATTTATTAATAAAAATTAAAACATTTATGGTTTCATTTTAGAAGCAACTTTTAAATTAAAATCAAGGTTCGTAAAATTTTAATAAACATTATTTTCACGTTGATGTATATTCGAAAAATAAACTGTTTTGTGAGATTTTTTAGGGCTTAATATTGATGAAAAGAAATGACAAATTAGAGATTTTTTCAACCTGAAATCAAAAATTGTTCATTTTCTCAAAGATTATCTTCATCATCATAATCATTAAAAAAACATCGCTAGAAACTAGAAGAGCAATAATGTATGAGTTTTAAAAATGATGGACGTTATCAACCTATTTTTCAATTTTCATCTCAAGTTGACAATTGAGAATTTGAAATTAATACAGAAAGTTACGCTCTGGCTAACTATAACCTAATTAGCAACAAAACAATGACTAATTTATAATTAACTACATTCTTGACATTTATTAATATTTCTACATATATCCACCACATAATCATACAATTATTTTACAGCAACTCGCGTCCGTTTAGCAACATGACATCATGCGCGTGTGCATGTTAAACCGCATGAATAAACCCCCTTACGTATAAAGTAACCTTGATAAAGAACCATCATCATTCATCGTAATCATTGTCTGCAAACGTTCACATAATAGGAACTAAATAAAAATGGCCCACAGAAAGCACATCAGACAATAAAAAATGCCCCAAAACTTAACATAGACATAAAAAAGCTGCCACGCGTTATAAAGCATAAACGGTTTTGTGCAATGACGGGAACCCCCATTCAAAATCCTCCCCCCCCCCTTTTCCAGCTCTTCTTATTCCGCAATCTGTGCACGTTTCCATATAAATGCACAGGCAAGACAGCTATAGAGAGGAAGAGAGACCCCAAAGGGAAAAAAAAGGAAGGAAGGAACACTATATATTCCACTGTTTCCAAATGGGTCACATCTTTGTGGTTGTCATGGCAACCGTACGTGAACACATGCAGACACTCAAATTCGTTCCCAGGCAGTCAGTGAGTGCGTCATCTGGTAAGAAGGGGGAAGAGAAGGGGAGAAAAAAGGAAGCCAAGCGTTCAAAAGACAGTCAAGTACACAAGTACAGTACAAGCAAGCAAGCAAGCCATGCATCAAGCACAACAATCCTTGATGCATCATGCATGATGATGATGATGATGATGATGACGATGTCAAAGCTAGAAAAGAAGCCTCCTTCCTCTCTTTGAATGATGGGAAAAATATACAAGAAAGAAAAAGATTGCAAAGGAAATTGCGTCACTTTTGCAGCTTCCAATTCAAAAAAAAAAAAAAACACACAGCTCATTTTTTTTAAAAGCAGGACTACTATAATTAGTATAAGGCTCGGATTTTTATGTTAATATCAAGCAACTGTGACTCAAAGAGCCAATTGTGAAGTAAGAATCCCATTCAGATCAACCAACAATTAATATTTCAATCAAAACACTTTTTAGATGTATAATTGCAGTTGTTCTTATAGAAGCAACATTCAGAATAAATTGATACTGTTTTGAATACTAGAAAAGTAACTCAATCATTTAATGGTATTTTTATGTCGATATCTTTAAAAAATATAATTTTTTTTTTTTGGTTTTTAATTTTCTTTTTCAATTCATGGTGAAACCAAAAAGTCATCAAATTTACTGTATTTCAAACTGCTATAAATATGTTTTAAACATCTCATTCTAGTATCTAAAATATTTTCAATCTTTCTTAGAAAATAATTCTCAAAAAATATGTTATCTAAAGACATTTTTCACTCAATTTGTAACCATTAAAATACATGAATTTTTTCCTCACTTAACTCTCTCTTTGTAAGATGAGCTTATTAATGAGAAAACGACTTGGAAGGCAAAATGATGATCACATTTTAATGGCCATCAATTCCTTTGCTTTTTTTTAACTATGTAATATACAGAGAGAGAGAAAGAGAAAGAGAGAGATAAAGTGAGAAATATATCTCGACATGTATTGCTATGCAGTCTAAAGTGGCTTTACATAATCTATTAGGTAAATAGGTTGAAAGCAACGTAATTGGCATTCCAATTACCACATGTAGTGGCCGAAAAATATATTTCCTTCTTTTTTCTATGGATTTATTTATATATGTATTATATAGAAAATAAGAGTTGGCCTGTGGCTTGCCCATGGCATTTGCATGCGGGAGAACACAGCTTGTAAACCACATGTTTAACGGGTGGTGGTGGTGGCGGCGGCATCGTGTGTCTTATATTTGGTGGACATCCACCTCCCAATCTCATTTCCATCTCTTGAAAAGCACTTTAAATATATATATATCTCCGTCCATGATGTTAATCGACTGATCCGCTGACCACACATGTGTGTCCGCTTCATCAAACCTTAATTAATTATTAGCCGTTGTCATGACAACCAACCTAATCCGAATTAAGTGGCTATTTGTTTTACAGTCTATAAACTCGCTCTCTCTCTCTCCGTCTCTATGGTCGGCACACAGTATTCATTTTCATTGCTTCTTAAAAATCAAAATTGCTTCTTCCTCTTTCTCATTTTACCTCAACCCTCCTACACTTTTATTATTATTATTATTATTATTTCATTTATTTTGACACATTTCTGCTTCAATTATCAGATAGAATCAAAAGAAATCCGATTAAAGTAAACACTTGATATTAGAAGACAAACAAAAAAAAATGTGAAGGGCTTTTTCTATCATCTTATAAAATCATAGCCTTTTATTCACTCTTCAATGACATTTGATGGTGAAGAGGAAAGAGAAAATGGAGAATTTTAATGTCCTCTCACTCCACCCTCCCCCCCCCCCTTATATACATTATAACATCAAATATATTTTCATCATCAAATAAAATGATGGACTAAAAGTGGCACAGACATGGTGGTGCCATCTACCAATAAACTCCATAAACTGTTACCAACTAATGGTGAAGGTTTCTACTTTTTTATTTTAAGAACATTACATAAATAATAATAAAAATATACTTTAAACATACTTTAATAATTCTAGTTTCTAACAAAATTTGATTTTATTCTTATAGTTATTTGTAGGGCCACAATTTACATAATACATTTGATACTCGAAAACTACAACCCTCTAAACAAATTAAATGTGATAATCATATCTCATGTCACTGTTTATGATTTGTCACATTTATGACTGTTATTATACACCTGTCCTAAAAATGTAATATACATATGACAGTATTTGTTTCATAATAATGTTTTATAATTTGCTTTTATGATTGTTACAAGGTTTATGAGCTATAGTTACACATTGGTACCCTGTATGGAGGGTTCAAGTTTAAGTTCAAGTGCTCAGCTTATGTGGTTGTACAAAAATTGACTGGCGAACCACCAAATAATGATACATTCAATATGGTCTTATTATATTCTTATTTGCATATTTAATACAATATGTCGATTCTAACAATCTCCTTCTAACCCCCACCCCACCCATTTGTGACGTCATCACATGTATTAATATAGAAATATAAATTGTTAAATATTTGTATATTTATAATGTTGGGGGGGGGAGTAGGAGAGATTATTATTGTCATATAGCTCTCTCTCTCTCTCTCTCTTGAAAATGAGAGAAATACGAAAACCTTTTATCAGAGGCACTCCGGGGACACTTAGGCTCATCATAGTGTAAGTGTAATTAAAGAAGTGATTTATTAATGGTGGGGGAATTAGCAAAACGGCAGCCAAGTAATGCATGCATGTTAATTAACGCCAGACAATTGATTGTTAGCACATTTCTCTGGAGCTGCTTGCAAAAGCAATGAAAAGGAAGCAGAAAAGAGAGAAAAGGATGGGGGATTGGGGGGGGGAGGGAAATAAGAGAAAGAGACTGCCAAACATTTCTCCTCCTCCTCCTTCTCTCCCCCTATATAAACCCCTTAACCCAAACCCCCCTCAATGCATCATCAAACCCAACAGCCAAAATCTCTCTCTCTCTCTCAACTTTGCATCATTGTGTTTGTATAATATGCCAAAGTGACAGCAATTACAATGTCTGCTGCAATGGCAAACTCATTAGTTGGGAGAATAATATACAGGGTGTTTACTCTTAAAAGTGTTCCCTATCCACCACCCTCCGCTCAATAACTCATTAATAGAACCTCTCTATAGCTAGTGTTTTATATTTGGATACCAATTGTAATGAACAGCAATGTGCCACATTTACAGTCATAACTTATGAGCATTAATACTAATTTGTGATATCTGCTAAAACATAAAACTACTACATTATAGTCGTGCCTATCACGTCAATTTTTCCAATCACAATTTCATAATAGCATGATTCATTTATACATACAGACAACATGTAGAATGAACCCTCATGCATGCGTTAGGGTTTATGGTTCTTTGGACATAAAAGCCAGTCCACTTGCAACATTTGACTTCAAGTCAAAACTATGTAAAATAAAACCTTGCAGTTCAGAGTGTCCACAAGCACAGTTTTCAGCACCGTCTCTCCCCCTCCCTCACTTCCATGGTATTCCGTGGAAATTCTACTCCGCGAACAAAGAAAAACCATGTAGTTCGCTGATAACTGAGCTCTGGATCTCAGTTTTTTGTCGCCGTGTTCCGTCTCCGCGCAGTTCATAAAATTACAGTTTTCCGCACTTAACGTGCAGGTGGAGTTAAATAAGAGCCAAATCGAACCTGCGCCAAATTGATTAAATGCTAAATTGAACGAACTCCAAACTGAACAAAGGCTAAAAATGTGGCGGTTATTCAGTTTGGCGCTTGAAAAGTCGCCTCAATTTCATAATGATTTCAGTGATTGCCTATCTTCAGGGGCTATATACATATAATTATAAAAATGTCCAATAAGAACAAAATAAAAAAATAGAAAGAGATTTTTACTTTTTTTTAACTTTCTCTAACTCAAAGTTTTCCCTTTTTTCTTTCCCCTTTTAAACATTAAAAATAAAATAAGAAACAAAAGTAAAATTAAAAAAATGAAATGAGTTCCTTTCTAAGTTGAAGTATAATTTAGTTTGAAAAAGTTGCTCCTTACTCGGAAATTACGCACACATCATTCTAAATGCATACGAATTTTTCTTAAAAAGAAGAAGAAGAAAAAATGTGGAGAATAATAAAAAGAAAAGAACTGCCAAAAAATTTTGCATTAATTATTCATCTCATGGGGTTATTTGTGTCGAGTTAGAAGAACCACATAGAAAAGAATAATATAACCTCCTCCTCCTCCTACTCCTCCTTCTTCTTCCAAACTTGTGTCTTTTGTCTTTTTTTTAAAAAACAACAAAAACAACAAGAACTGGCATTAATTAAACAAGATACTTGCAAGACTCTTAATTATATAGATCCAAACACATATAAAGAAGTTGTAAGACTCTAATACATCAACAGTAGAATTGCATTCAAGTCTGTAATACATATATATATATATATATATATATATATATATATATATATATATATATATATATATATATTTGGGTGTTACTTTGTACAAAAGGCGCCTATTAAGACACAATATGATGATGATGATGTGGATGGAGAAAGAGAGAGAGAGAAAAAAAAATGTCTATTGCTGTCTATATATTTAACGCAATTACATGTAGACACATAAAATGAGAAAAAGGCTCAACTTGAAACCTCCTCCTTCTTCAAAAAAGAGGGATCCTTATATATACAGTATACATGTATATGTATATTGTGTCTGAAACGTATAATTTCAAATCTCTAACGAGCTATAAAAGTAGATGAGGGAGAAGGACTTTTAAAAGAGAGTTTCTGTTTTGTGCTATGTTTTAGTCGTCGTCGTCGTAGCCGACACTCCCACTTTCCCCCCACACACTTATAATATTACTCAACCCTTTTACTTCAATCTGTATAATTGTACTTTATACATTTTCATTCGTAGAAAAATGTCTCTCAGTTAAGAAAAAGGATAATTTGTAATAATGTTAAATTACATTTCAAACCCTATACATGACCCTAGATTAATTATCATAATTGTTCTTGACAACAACAATTGTCATTTTGCTTACATAATTATATTTAAGAGATAGAATAAACAAATAAAGCTAAATTTCACAAAAAATAACAACTAAACTAATAAAAGATCTAAACTTGTAAAAAAAAATTATACATTTAGAGCTCATAACTATACATGTAAATGTATATGGATGCGTTCAATTTCTAAGCGCTTTTCGAAGCATCTTCAGAAAATCGCTTTATCAAAAAAAAAAAAAAAATGAATTACTAATTTATTAAAAAAATTGACCTTAATTTTTAAGTGTTAAGTAAATTCAAAAGTGATTAAAAACTTTGCGCTCAAACTGGTTTTAATATCATTTTTGGGAAATTTAAATTAAAACAATTTAATTTAATGCTTAATTCTAATTCATTTAACTCTTATTTAGTTTAGAAATATCGTATTCAATTAGTCAATTTAGCGAATTCTCTTTAGCTCTTAGGTTCGTATTCTTAATGATTATCAAGTCAAAGCAAGTGCTAAACTCATCAACTTTTACTTGAAACTTTCCTATTAAAAGTTCATGAGTTTACTCACTTTACCTTTGACTTAGCAATCATGAAGAATACGACCCTTTAAGTTCATTAACTTCATTTAATAGTTTTTCTTTAGTTTTAACTAAATTTAGCTTTTATGAATATATCAGTATGTAAAAAAATTTACTAAGTCACTTAACAGTAAAAATACAAAATATAAGTTTGAACATATAGGGAGGAGTTGCCTTTCTAGTATTCAAATGACGTCTTCTTCTTCAGAAAAAAAAAACCCCATTGAGAAGGTTAAAATTAGAGATTCTTTCTCTTGAAGCATTCTATTCTTATCATGTCACATATGGAAGGTTAAATACAATGAAAATGTGGAGCAGATTTCTTTTGTAGAAAAAAAATCCTTAAAAGAATAGATTTCTCTGGCACATTTTAGAGAGATAGTTAGAGAGAGAGAGAGAGATAAAGAAAGATAGGAGAGAGAGAATGAAAGTTATGTGATTAATTACGATTTTTTTCTTCCCCACCACCCTCTTTTCTTCGACATCCTCAAGTTTCATTGTATTCGTTATATACTAGAATACTCCAAAACAACAACAAAAAACAGTGCAAAAAAAAGGACAGGCACATAAATGTACATCAAACAAACCAAAAAAAAAAACACCAAGTTTAGGCAATTTCATTAAGTATAAAGAGGAGGAGTTAAAAAAAAGTAATCATGTGACCGTCTTATTTTGACAGTCAAAATTAAATTAGAAAATGTTCTTTTCCAAAGTAAAAATAAAAACGTACAAAGTGAAAGAAAGAGGATCATTAAGGTCGTTTTAAAACATTGTTCTTCTTGCTGTTGTTGTTGTCTTTTGAGCTTTTATCAATAAGACAGAAAATATCATCAGACAACTTCCACCCACCCCATTAGAAAAACCACAAGTAAACTTAACTGCCTCTTTTTTTTTTCTCCAAAGAAATTGTCCAAAATGCAACAGACAATGAGAAGAAACTTGTAAAAGAAAAATCGATTTGCTCTAACTTTTGTACATCCATAGTCCATATAACCACTTATAAAGATTGTAGGAGAGTAGGAGAGTAGTAGTGTAGGAAGGAAAGAGAGAGAGAGAGAGAGAGAGAGAAAAGAGAGGTCAAGTGGGAGGAAGGGAATGAGAAACTTGTGTTTGGACGCCACAAATTAAGTTAAGAAGACGATTACTTTGCAAACACGAAAGAACACATTATACATAACAGACTACATTTGAAAAATCCTGTTCAAATTAAGTGAAAGCTGCTACACAACATCAAGGCATAAATCCAAGAATCAATTATCTGCATATATTTAAACAGTTTGTTAATGTTAGAATCCTGCTCAGAGGGTTCAAGCTAAAATTTAAGTACCCTGTTTTTGAATTTGGAAACTGAGTAAGTGTAGGTGTTTGAGAACTCCTACAGATACTGTAGAGTTAGAAAACTGAAATGCTTATGGCTGAAAATAACTGAAATTATCGAAAACGCTAACAATGTTAGCAGTTTCAACTTTCAAGCATCAGAGACGATTGCTAATTTGACACAAGTGATTGATAATTAAAAACTTGGTTAATAGACATTATGGATAATACATTTTAACTGACTATTAAATGGCTGCATGTATTCTTTAAATGGTGGAAATATTTTATCAGCTGAATCTCTCTCTCTCCTACAGTGAGCCTCCAAATAACTCCTACAAAAGACTACAAAGATGGGTATTTTCAAATGTAACCCAACAGTCAAACACACTTAGTGTGTGGAGGAAAAATTAAAGAGCGCCAAAGAAAACATGTTTGGCCATCAAAAGAGAAGTGGACACACCCTTATGTTTTGAAAGATATTGCAGGATCCTCCACAAACACATACATTCTGGCCCAAATCAGCAATAAAATAGCTCTTTTGAAAAGACCTTATTCTTCCATCTGAATTGTGAACCACTTGGGTATTTCACAAGCTACGAAAGAGGGAGAGATGCAATCTCTTGTATTAAATAAACGCAAAATAATAAGGAAAAGAGAGAGAGAGACAGAAGAACACAAATAGAATTCCTTCGAGATGGAGTGTTTGTGTGGAATGTCTTGAGTCACACACACAAGATTCTATTTTGTTTGCTATCAAACATACCGTTTCTGTACTTATGTCAGAGGGATGGATGGAAGAGAGAGAGAGAGGATGTAACTGAGTTATACAAATGTTGACTTTAGTTGTGCAATGGAATGAATATAAAAGAAAGAAAAATAGAGAGAGAGAGAGAAAGAGAGCCAAACATGAAATGTTAGCCCAGGTCTATATATTTGTGCGTGTGTATAATTCCCTTATACATGTATAACATAATGACCTATAGCCTCTAAATACAAACAAAGTCTTAGTGAATAGAGGTGGTTCTTACTTCTTAAAGAGAAATATGGTGGTTCATAGTTTATTATGAACTTGCTTTATAGTTTTCTAGATCTAGATCTACATTATTCGTATAATAAATACTCTAAAGGCATTTTCCCTTTAATGGACTTTATCATACAATGAAAACATCCCTTATACAGTATGTTTCAAAAAGTCAGTTCTCATCTAAATATGTGTATGAAGAAGGCACAAGGAGCTCAATTTTGTTCTATGAGAACGGACTTTTGTGACACCCTAACGTGAATACAGATTAATATGATCATAAGTAAATATTTGAACCAGTTCCATATTTATAAAACGGTTAATCGCAAGTAAAAACGCAATAGAAACATTGAAACCTTGTCTTTGTGACATTGCTAACAATTTATCACATGTTCAAAAAAACAAAAAACTGTGACCGTTTCAATTAATTATTCATCAAAGTAAAAATTGTACCTTAATATATATACTTCAAGTTAGTTGAAAATAACAAAAATCTGCTCCATTATCTACAATCTTAACTTGTTTAAGGCCCAGATTCAAGGTGAAACCCATAGCACTTGAACACACTTGCTTATGAGAAAACTTAAGATTATAAAGATTTCATTTCAAAGCACATTTTTTTTTACAATATGATTGTTTGTTATCACAAATTACAATTTATAACAATATATTACTTTTAGTAGAATCACTTTTAGGCATTTATGACTGCCGCCTATATTTATACCGCCATCAAACACAGATTGTGCATTTATGTGTAATTGCAATTGGTGAGTTCACTGACCCATAAGTCACTGGTCCTTTTTTTTTAAAAAAAGCTAAGAACAGTTTGTCGTCCACGGTGTCACATGTGAGTGACCACCACTGTTGCAAAAACTGGCTTGGATACCAATTTTAGATTAACTCATTTAACAAAACAAAAACAAAACAAGGCTTTTTCTATACAATATTAGAAGTGTGTTTCGAATAGTTCAAGTAACATGTTGTTTTCTTGTATTTGTGCCTGAAATGATTTTGTTCTGAAAAAGACAATAAATGGGAGTTTGAGGAGAATGCACTTGTTTTTCAGTTAAGAACATCATACTATATATATATATATATATATATATATATATATATATATATATATATATATATATATATATATATATATATATATATATATATATATATATATATATATATATATATATATATATATATATATAAAGTCAGCTGGAAAATGAAGCCAATCAAGCCAACTAATTTAATTTGAGATTGTCCCTCCAGTATATAGATAGATAGATAGGCCTAAATGTAACAAAATGACAGAAGAAGGAAATTAAAGAAGGGTGAGAGACAGATAGACAAAGAGAGAGAGAAAGATGTTCGTTAAACTCTTGCAAGACAAGAGATATCCATCTATCCACTAGAAGAAGAAGAAAAAAACTAAATGAAAAAACAGAAAGACCTAAGTGTGTCTAAGGGGGAGGGGGAAGTGTGTATGAAAAGCCTGAAAGGTGTGCCTTGAATTGAGGTAAATGACTAGAAACGAAATAGAGAAAATTGGTGAAGAGTATAAAACTACCACCACCATCATCACCGCCGCCACCACCCCTACCATTAAACACTGTACAAATTTCACTTTTCTCTGTACAATTTTGTGTTTTTATCGATCATTACCAAACAGCATCATTATGATATTAAGGAGGAGAGAGAGAGAGAGAAAAAAAAGATGAAAAAGGGTTGAGAAACAACACTTGCATTGAAGGCAATAGGAATGAAAGTGTGTCTGAAGAAAAAAAACACCCCAAGTAATAGTTGCAAAGACAAATTTCACTGATGTTCTAAAACTTTTAATAGTAATGGAATGAAATGAGCGAATAAAAAAAGACCATTTTTTTGGGGGGGGGGGGGGTCTAACGTTTAGATATACAAAAAAAAAAGGAAAACTAATTTCCTGTGCAAATGCATTAACAAGTTTAGAATTGTTTAGTATCCATTTTACTTAACACGAAATCACCAAAAATAAATACAGACAACTAGATTACCAGGAAGGCATAATTCTATACTTTTTTTTAAATCGAAGAGGTTGTGGTTAGAGGCTAGAGTTATTCTAGAATTAAAAAAACAGGTTGAATTAAGAGTTGAATTGTTAACTCCAGTTAGCCTATTTGATTGCAAAAACCATAGATCTAATGCTTTTGGGGGGCCATACATATTCAAATATTAAATTCATTTAAGTCATGACTTAAATGACACAAGTTAATTTAAAAATATCAAAATATAATATTGTAAATATATTTCGCAAAAATGGCAAAAATTGAAGTAATATAAATTCATTTTAAAATAGCCAAAATATGCAAGCTAAAATGCATTTAAAAATAATTCTCTTCTTGAAAGAAATGCTAACAAATTGGAAAAATTCTTATCAAAATATTTTTATTTTGACTTTCAAGAAGTAAAATTTAGAGAAACTTGAAAGTGTTTTAAAAAACTAGAAGGATTGCATAATCACTTAAATTCATGTTTTAAAAATTAACTTTTTATGACATGCAGTTTGAAAATGACTCAACTTTAAGAAGATTATAATTTTTAATTTTTGGATTTATTAAAAAAAGTTTATTTTGAAAGATATCAATGCGAAAATATTAGAGCTCTACTAGTGCTTCAGCTCCAGTTCTAGTTTGTTCTCGAAAGTTCTAAAATGAGCTGCTGTTCATAAAACATCTGACGTAAAACTGAATTTTTCTGATATAAATCAGTATAATAACGAAACCAAATAGAATCAATTTTGTATGAATTTAGAATCTCAAGTCTCTTATTCAACAACCCAAACCCTCCTCCTTTTGTTATAATATTATGATAAAAATGAGTGGCCCACTTATTTGAATTAATTCAATTTTTTTTAGTGAAAATGAATCACAAGATTACAACACATGTCACATTGTTACCCCCACCATGTGATAAATGTCTCTCTCTCTTTCTAACTAAATACTCCCATAAAATGTATTATTATTTATATAATACTGTAATAGCAAGTAAAAAAAAAAGTGCAACTTTAAAAGTTAGAATGTCTTTTCTTTATGTAAGACAAGAGAAGAGAGAGAGAGAAAAGGGGGAGCCGAGTTCATATTTTACGATAATCTCTTTTGGCCGCACAAGTTTTCATTTTCTAAGACAATTGCAAACTGCTCCATTCCACTCAAACTCCCTTAAGATAAAATATTTAAAAGGAGGGTTTTAAGAGAGAGATGGAAAGGGTGGGGTTTAGAACTAACTGTAGAAGAAGAAGAATAATAAGAAGAATATGACCCTCGTGAGACTTAAACCCCATTTGAAAATCCAGAGCAACGAAAAATACAAGCTCAACGAATTAAATAAGACTAACAAGATGTAGACTAGAAAGACGAAAAAAAAATCACCTATTCTTCCACCTTCTAAACCTTAAACCCCTCCTCCTCCTCCTCACTTGAATTCTCTATGAAATAAGAGATTCAAGTCAGCAAAAATAGGGAAGAATGAGAAAGAAAACAGTTAAAATTATGCAACAACAAACAAGGAGAAGAAGAAGAAGAAGAGAAAGGGAAAAAGAACACTTAATTAAAGAAATGGGCGCACAAACTAAATGAACTTAAAAACTCCCACAATCCCCTTTATATTAAAGGAGGGGAAAAAAGGACTTAAAAGTGTTGTTTATATGCACATGATAAAAAGTTAACTATTGTCATAATGTATATAGTTTAACAAACAACAACAACAAAAAAAGCAACAATTGCAAATGATTCTTAAAAGTTGTTTGTTGTTGTTTTTAGAGAAAGTGGCGCTACAACTTATACAACATTTATATAATAAATGAAGCAAGTAGAGAAAATGAGGAAGAAAAACTTTAAAGAAAAGAAGAAAGGAGAAAGATTTTTAGCTTTAATAGTTTGCATATATTTTATAAATGTATATGTAAATGTAAGGGGCCTTACATATACAGTTTATAAGACATTTAAATAAGTGGGACACATCCAACAACAACCTATTTCGGGTAGACAAGTGCCAAAGAAAACGTTAAAGAAGAAATAAAAGTGCAAGACGAGAGACAGAGAGGCTTTAGTATTATTATTAGTAGAAAATACAAAAAGCCTTAAAAAAAGAAGGAAAAGAATACGAGGGGAGAAGGGGAGGAGGGCAAATGTCGCAGAAAATGTCACTATGTGTCCAGACATAATAATAAGATTCTCCCCTCCTCCTTTTGCTTTTTTTAATCCATGATGATATTGCTTCAACAGACTGCAATTATTCGAGTAGAGGCTATGAAGACAGTACAAGTATTATTATTATTATTATATAAGAAGAAGATGGAAGGAGGAGATTTTATGCTCTATTTCACGTCTCTTTTCATTCATGAGTTTATATGGACATTATTTATGTAATAGTCGAAAATACAAAGACCTACGATTTGTTCACAACATGGAAAAAAATCGTGTGGAAACAGAAAGGAAAAAAAAAAAGGTTCAATTGTGATTTTATTCAAGTATAAACCTAAAACATGAAATGAAAAAATAAGTATGCAGTGATTGCCAACCAAAAGGGTGCTAAGTACATTTAGCAAAAATGACTAAACAAGCGCCAAATTGAATAACGCCCAAAATTTGGCGTTTGTTCAGTCAGTCACTTCCTTACTCTACCAGAAAAAAAATGAAATTGTGATTTTGATTTTGATTAACAAAATGGCATCCAACTCTATTCAATATTCAGTTTTTAAATAGCTCTCATCAATTTAATTCAACGAGATTTTTATAGACGTAAATTTTGATATAATGCGGGAGAAGTAAAATTAAAAGAGCTGCTTTTGTTCTCAAATATATCCAATCTCTAATTAGAACCATATAGCATAATAAACATTAATAAAGGGTTCAGGTTATCTTGAAACATAATGACCGTCTTGAGAATTGTGAAAACGAAAAAGGAATATACTCGTAATAAAAGACACTATGTGTGTGTGTGTTGTGGTCAACGACTTAATCCTATTAGTAGTAGCCCCCCCTACATAATGTACATTGTACATATATATATATATATAAAACATCATCATCACCAAAAATGCTGATAGGCAACAACAATTCCAAGACATCTTTTTCCCTCAACACCAACAACAACATTCCAAAAGTCTCTTTGAAACGCTTTGACCACAATTTTTCTCAATAGACACGAAGTCACAATGGACGACGAGAATTGGTCAAGTGTTCTTCCCCTTCTTCTTCTTCTTTGGAAAAAAAGAAAATTCATTGAATCTGATTTAACAAGACACACACTGACCGAGGGTGAACTCATTTAAAACTAGGAGAATTTGAATCACTGATTTAAAATGTGATTGCAGATTTAAATCGAAATTTAAACCAATTGATTTTCTAATTCATAAAAATCAATAAGTTTAAATGACAATTTAATAACAAAATATAATAACAAATTTTCTTAGGGAGTTTTAGTTGATACAGGAAAAATCATAATTTTTGTATACATTTTGTAAAAATTACTAATAATGTTCAAAAGAAATCAAAACTTTAAAGTGTATTTTTAAATATTTTCTAAGAAGCCATTGTAAAATACTAAAATGAAAAAGAACAATTGATTAGAACTCTGATTATTTTTGTATTTCATACCAGATTGAAAGTGTTTTAAAAACTAGAATCTATTTAAATGTATTTCCACGTAGATATCTTTGTAAATGAAATATGTATGAAATTTTAAAGATAGAATTTTAAGATATTGAACTTTAGCAGCCAATTTGGCCAAACCTGACGTTAGAAATGAAAATCAAAAATGTGAAAATTCTAATAAAAATTTTATTTATCTTTAAAAAGTTAAGAAATCAATTTAAACTCTTCTAAGTTTTCAAACCACTTTCTAAAATGTAGAATAACTTAGTTTTATTTGAATATTTCTCAATTATTTACATATTTTTCAATAACTATTTACAAGTAGTCTGAAAATTGTGTTTCTTTATGAAAATGTAAACTGAAAAAAAGTTAAATTTTTATGAAAAAATCAAAGTCAAGATTTTTCTGTTTTAAGATTGTACCAAGAAATTAAAAAAAAGGCGTTTGATGACATCCGAACACTTGAAATCAAAGTGCCATCAATTACTTCTTTCAAAATACACGACAATATATTGTTTAAAAAAACGTGATTCGGTTACACTTCTAGTTATTTAAGGGATTTTAGTGAAGTTCTTAACATGAAAATCCATTTAAATCAACGCATGAAAAATATTAAAAAAACGCAATGAAAAACCTCAATGTAAAAAAGAAATAGTGGACAGTGGTCAGTCAGTACTTGGTTTATATAAAATCTCTCTTTCTCGCTCTCTCGGACCTTCGTCTCAGAAAAGCGCGAACATTTACATCATAATGTATGCATGTAATAGTGGACAGTGTCCAGAAATAGCGTGGTCATCTGTGGCGGCGGCTGTTGTGGTGGACACAAATAGTAATTAAGTTTAAGTGGCAGGCGGTTAAGGGTTTGGTGGAAAAATTTGCGGCTCTTTTCTAAGTTAGTGTGTGGCGAGTAGAGTGTAATTAACACATGTCCAGTTCAAATCGAATGGGTGGGATATTAAAAGAGGAGGGGAAAACTGGTGGTCGGAGATGATAGTGGTCAGTTTACATGACATCTGCATACATTTTACATGCGCTTCGGACAATGTAGCAGCTCATTATATACAAGGACCGCCTATATTACATATTATAGAGAGGAGGAGGTGGTGGTGGTGGTGGTCAATGGTGTTTCTTGTTTGACCATCGTCGTCATCATGATGATGAATCATGTCGCGATAATCTCACTAAATTAAATGTTTACAAAACAGCGTACAAATTTTCAAATTAATCGATAAGTTTTACTTGTAAAACATGTGTGTCATTTTATTACATAGAAAAATATAATTAAACAAACATTACATTGGGAGGGGGGCCCTCCCCAAAAAAAAATAAGTGATTTGACAAGAAGAAGACGAAAAAAAATAGCAAAATGTAATTGAAGCATTTTGAAAATGATGAAGAAGTCATTTGTCTTTTTAATTAACTACATTAAAAACAAATAATATAAATTTGTGTCTTTTCTTTAACATCTTAAGAATCTGTTAGTAAGAATGAAAAAAATTCATTGTTGACACCCATTGAAAGAGAGAGAGAGAGAGATATAAAGAGATAGAAAGAGAGAAAGTGTCAAGTGTAAAACTGAAACAATTTGCATTTTGTATAATCGCTTTTGTTTGACATTTTAATAATGATGATAAGTTTCTTTAATTAAATATGCATATGGGTGAAAATTAATACTATGGATATGGGAGTTTGGTGTTTTTTTTTTATTAAACCAAACCGACACCAGGTGTCAGTTAAACACAGACATGTATTAAGGATGTTAAGGATGTTGCTCAAAATCAATAAATCTTTTTTTGTATTTCTCAACACATTCATTGTATTTTTCAAAAGTGAGGATCCTAAGTATAGAGATTTGTTTGGTTGTCATGGTAACAAGGGTATATACATGTATATATAATATATATATAAAAAGAGCTGTTCAGTAAAAAGCGAACACATATATAAATATATACACACACATGATGGATTTAAGAGGGTGAAAATAAATCGATATACTTGATTGAGTGGGTGGCGTCTGTGTGACTCTCTCTCTCTCTGTGTGTTTGTTTCTGTCACAGTTACAACCTGTGTGTGTGACGTGTTTGTTTGTTTGTTGCATCTTTCAGTGCGTGCTTCACTGGGTGCTTGTGTGTATATGGCATTACTTATATCTGTCAATTGTCTAGCTGTGTTGTCACCTTTGTATTTATCAGTGTGTGTGTGTTTTTTGTTTGTCACTAGTATACGTGTGTCTGTCATTTGTTGTAGACCCTATGTGTGTGTCTGTCATCATTATATTACATATAGAATACGTGTCTGATTGCTATCTTTGTGCATTTCAGTTTGCCACATGATGTATGTACTGTATGTGTGTGTGTTTATGTGTCACTTTGTCACCATTGTATGTCACTCGTTATGTTTGAACGTGTACTCAAATTATAAGACCCTTGTGGCACACAGACGACTTTCGAAAGACTTTTTTTTTATCCAAAAAGGCTTTCAAAAGTCGCGTGTGTGTGTATTCCAACCCTAAGTGATTTAACAATAGGAAGCAGTCAAATTTCATTTGAAAACAGCACAAATGTGTGTGTGTGTTTACTATTTTCTATTCTAGTAATGTGATACTCTTAGACAACTTTTTTTTAAGTTCAAATTTCTAAACACAATTTAAATAAAATGTAGTTATTTATTTTTCAAATACAAGATAGTCAAATAAAATTAGTTGAAAATGGGTTAACAAGCCAAGCATCACAAATTATTACTTGTCATAATGTAAAAAAGAGATTCTCAAAATCTCATTCTAAGAACTCCCCCATCAGGTCTTTTCATCTTCTTCTTCTTCTTTAAAAGATCAATTCTTTATAGACTAGATATTGTCATCATATTGATTCTATAGTAGATATAAGATGGACGGACACAAAAAATAAGATAGACGGACGGACACCTCTTACAGCAAAAACTTAGCTCTTCTTCACTTAGAATTTAATCCACACACAAATAAATCAATAGATTCCAACCCTCAATATAGAAGAAGAAAAGTTCCGAACCAATAACTTCATTTACAATACACTTACAGTATGTTCTTCTTATGTAACCAAAAAAAAAAAAGATGATGATGTATTGGGAAGGAGGGTATGTTTACTAGAATGGCGGGGCATATTTACTGTATGTTCGTGTTGACTTTAGAAACTGAAAAGTTGCACTCAAGAGACATTATCAAACCAAGATGAAGAAAAAAAACTATTTAAATTATGCAATACCACTTTCTCACGTGTTTCTGGGTCCAAATTCACGAAAATAAACATCGACACTTGAACGCTCTACATAGAGTTCCAAGATGTAAGAACTTTTTCTTTGCGCATCCTTACAAAATGATTTTAATATTGTTGGAACCTTGCTAAGAGAGTTCGAGTTGAAGCCTAAGGTACTTGAGCACACAAGCTACTTTTTGACTTCAAAATGACGTTGGGTTGTCGCCCAAACCCAACCACTTTTGAGTCTTTCCATAAAAGAAATACATTGCAACCACATTCGACCTCAATTTGCAGTCGAAAAATGGTCAAAAGGTGGTCTGTGTATTCCTAACCATTAAACAATTCCTACTTGAATTCAGATTTTTGTTTTTTTTTCTCTATAAAACATTCAAAGACAAGTGTGTTCAAAAAAAGAAGCTAAGAACTTCTCAGAAAAAAATGAAAAACCACTTGACCACTACTCTCTCAAGCTCAAGCTTTTTTTTATGTAAAACACTCAACAAAAAATCTCTCTGCTCCATTTTTTTTAACTTTGAAATATCAATATTAAAATAGAATGTGTAGTTTTCAGATAAGAATTTTATTCTCATGAATATGCAAATTCTGTCAAAAGATATTGAATTTTTATATAGAACATTGGAAAGAAACGAGAAAAAAAAGCTTTTTCTCGCAGAAATAATTCTCGAGTCAACTCAATTTAAGTTTTCAAATAGAAAAAAAAAATCTTTGCATATTTTACCGTCAAATTAAAAAATTAGCCATTTTGCAAATTGTTAATCAATGTGCAAAATTACCAATTTGACAGAAACTGCAGGATTGACTACTTTCTCAAATCGTACAAAAATGGCTTGTTTTAATTTAGATTTTTAATAGGTATTGTGCACACTGCCTAAAACTTCAGTCAATTTGCTTAGTTATTTTTCAAAATAATTTTGTTTTGAAAAATGACTAGTGAATTTTCAGAATGGCCGATTTTAAACTTTGCCGGTAATAAACACACACACATGATCTCCTCAACCTCAAAAATAAGAAATGGAAAAAAAGTGAAATAAGGGTTGTAGCCTCTAGGGCCATCCCCCCCCCCCCAGAGATTGACACTGAAATGTATTAGAACATGTATACAATTGTATAGAATAGAGTAATAGACCATTGTGGTGTATTATTATTATAGAAGATAAGTAAAAGCTTCTTTTTTTTAAAAAAAAAGTGAAAAGATAAAAGTGAAATGACAGACAACAAAGAAAAAAGCATCGATCCAAGTGACACTTGAAAAGGAAACGAAGAGTGGATCGAAAATGACCCCTTCTGACCCTTGAGTGTCCATATGAAAACACAACCGAACGACTGACCACTATGCACTATGACCACTATCCTCATCATCTCTATTCACACCATGAAAGTGTCAAAAGTAACACTCCAATTCAATCATTTCCTCCCCCCCCCCTCTGTTTTTTTTTCTTCTCTCAATCAAATCATTTTTCCCAAAAAGACAAAGAAACTAGAAAGTGTTTTTAGAAAACTAGAAGAGGGTATTAAGAGGCTATTTTCATCTTTAATATTTTTCAAAATAAACTTTTTATAGACAAAAAATTAAAAAAAAATCGTCGACTTAAAATTGGACCTAAAAGATAACAAACATGAAAATACCCATAAGTGATTGAGCTACCGGTACCCTTCTAGTTTTTAAAAACAGATTCAAACTTCTCTTCATTTTGCACCTGACAGGCGGAATTAATTAAGATTTCGAAGAGGCGTTTACACTTTAAAACCACCTGAATGAATTAACGTGAGATTTTGAAAGAAATTTCTGTAAATTAAATGCGGCATAAATGCATACATAAACGTCCGCCCAAATGTAACTTTATAAACATCATTAAATCGAGATGGAAACAAAGTTAAAAAGGGAGTGTGAATGGGAGAAAACGAACTGGGGACAACGTGGATTTAAAAGAAAACTGTCAATTTCGATCTGTTTCAAAATGAAAATCTCTTTTGAGGCATTTTATTCTCTCTTCTTTTGTAAATAAAGAAGCCATTTTTTGGTCCACCCCCCCCCCCCCCTCCCTCACTAACCCCCTAAAGGCCCTAATCAATTGTGATTCTAATGAATATAGAAACAAAGAAGATCAACTTTTCTTTTAGATCACACAATAATAATAATAATAATAATAATAATAATAATAAGTAAACACTTGGCGGCAAACTGACATTTGTCAATGACTCCTAAACAATTGGGGCCAAAAAAGGGAGGACAGGAATACAAATCCCCCCATTTCCACCTAACATTAAAAATGTATAGCATTCTTTACAAACACATAGGCCTAATTAGATTATATTCGATTCTCTTGTCTAATTGTTGCCCCACCCACCAACCCCCTCATTCTCTTTCTTCTAAACAAGTTCAATTATTTAAGAGGAATTTATCAAATGCAAGAAAGAGGAGAACATTTTCTCTTTTGTGATCTTTTTCACCTGGGAATTGATTTTCAGAGTTCATCCACTAACTCTTAGAATCCATCTTATTTCCAATTGGATACCCACAAAGTTCCACCCGCCCCTTAATTCTACCCCCAAATATACACCCACAAAAACCTTCCCCGGTCCCGGTCAGCCCCCAGGGGGCCTGCAAAACTTTCTGTATGCCATTATTGAATGCTATGGGTCCAATTAAAATTGGGAGCATTTATTAGGAAGAAGTTCAAGAAGGGGCATTTGCAAAGAGGGGAGGAGGGTGCCTGAAAAAAGGAGGCGGAGGCGGCACTGATAGGTGTCCTCAGGTGAACCTTCTGTACTTAGTGTTTTGCTTGGAAATGGATTGGGGGAACAAGGCGGCGTCAAAACGAACGGAGATCACACTCACTGTAGCGGTTCACCCTAATTATTCATCGTGTATATTTTAGTTATTTTTTCAGTCTTTATAAAATTATATATATATATATAGCCTCTTCCTTACCTCCCCTACCATATTGTATTGAAAATAGCCTAGAAACAAAATTATCTATTGTAGAAAATATGAGACAAGAGATTAAGTTCCATCACTTTGTTAAAAAAGAACACATTTTGTGATAATACCAATAATAACCAGTAATAGTTTAAAATAATAATGGAAAATGGTCTAGTAGAAAGTGAAATGTAAAGAAATAATGGACTAAATGAATCGTATTATTAAAGGAGACAATGACATTATTATTAATATTATTATTATGCAAACAATAGACTGACAGACTTGTTTCTTTTATTCATTATTAATTTATTAATATAATCCGAGAATTGATCGTTTTGAGCCTTTCTAATGTATAATAATATCATTTGAGAAGAGAATGAAACCGAAAGAAAAAAAAAAAAACCTGACAAGGTCAAAAGCAGGTTTTCAGATCAAACGACTAATAATGGAATAAATAATTCATGATAAACAACTTGCTTATAATAATAATAATGGAGATTGAAAAGTTAGCAAAAATAATAATAAAACAACCCACACATACACACAATACACGTAAACGTAATGGTAATACTTTAAAAAAAAATGAAAATCGACCCAAAATGGACACTTTTTCACTCTGGAAGCCAGAAAAAATAAATTAATAATAATAGGTTTCTGTTTTTCATGTTCGATTTGTAAAACGTTTAGGAATTTATTTCTTGTGACTCGATTAGTAACCGTTTAGCCTCTAAGCAGTAGCTTGTACATTGTCATCTGAAACCCTTTTTGCATGAAGGCTTGTTTGTAACTCCTATAATCAAAAGAATATCTAAATAGTCTATTTATAATTAACTATTGGTAAAGTAATAAATAGTTAACATTGAAATAAGTGTAGGGGTATTTTAGGTTTGGTTGCTTTTTTCTAGAGGTGCAGGGACGAATCCTAAATTTTCTCGAATCCGAATCCTGTGAAGGTTCTCGAATCCTTCATATAAGAATCGTATATTATTCATTAAGAAGATACAAATAAATGAAACAATATTAAATATTAAATTATTAATAATAAAAACAACAGTGTGGCTTCACTCAGGATCGCCACAAGGTGATGATGATATTGGTGATCCGGGTTACCACCACCACCGAAATTACAACAATTGCTGGTTTTTTTTTATTGGTTAGTAAAGCTTCTACTGTATTGGACCGTCAATGGAGTTCAAATTAATTTTACCAAAGTTTCTTTTAGGTTAGGATTCGAAAGACGAAAAAAGCGCGAAGATTCGAATTTTCGAATCTCGAATCTTTTTCAAGATTCGCGGGATTCGAATGGTACATCCCTACTTTTTTCCATTCATTAATAGTCGAAATATTTCATTTTGGCCCACTTTTTCGCACTTTCAGATTAGTAGATCTCATACTCATTTGCACTAATTACTTTTTTAATCAGACTAATAATAAGTTTGAAAGCTATGAATTTTTTTTTCAAATTTTGAAAACTCCTATTTTTTTGTTGCTTTATAGTCAGCTGGGTTTTTCACATTTGTGTCTTGTTCTCATTATTCTAAGTGCATATATTTTTATTATTCCTTGAAATCAGTTATTATCCTTGAAAAAGTCACTTCATCATTATCAAAACACACAAAAAAAAAAAGAAAACTAAATGAAATTAGAAAAGTATTATTTTTATTAGTGTAATACATTTTAAAACATAACTTAAGTCAACTAGTTTTTCCGTCTAAACATATAATAATAAAATATAAACACTTGAAATAATAATGAAAACAACGAGATAAAATGTGCAAAAAACACAGCTGACTAAAGCAACCCACCCCAAGCTTCAAAATCGTCTGCTCGTGGCGCTTTTTACCCCCACTGTTTCCAGCCAATTATAGCCCCATCTTTTATTGAATTGATTCATTAAAATATTGATCCAACAAAAGTTCGGGTTATAATTGGCTGGAAACAGTGGCGGGAAAAGCGCCACTTCTGTAGTGCATTATGGGATTTTTTTTCTCTCTCCCAGACGAAATGAGCAGGCCTTTAGGAAAAAAGGAGGCTAAGGACTTGGTGCGCTATAAAGATATGTGGGCTGAGCTACTAAGGCTAGGAGGCCTGGAAACAGGCAGACGTGCTCAACACAAATTCATCATTTGCCCCGCCCTTTTATGAGCATCAGCCCAAATATTAACCAATTAGAAATTGAAAAGGACGGGGCACGTGACATAAGACCATTACTCTCCGGGACTGGCAACTCTTGTAATGTGTTGAATGGCGATGGATTTCTCGTATAACCTGGTGAAACTACAACTGTGCCTTGTGGTGACTATTGTACAACCTTATAAGGGCACATATAGTACAACATTTTCCCACTAAAGTGGCGCTGCTGTCACCACCATATTAATTCTATGGTCATCAGTGCTCATCACTCTAACGTAAACACAGGATTTTCACAGTTGCCAGTCCCGGAGAGTAATGGTCTAAGATGAGACCAAATAAGAAACCAATTAGAAGTTGCCATTCCTCAAATACCCTGTCCATCACTACTTACATACTGTAGGCCTACATGTGCATGAATGGCCTTGGACACTAATGTCCCTCTGCCATAGGCACATTGGGCTGCTAGCAAGAGTACTTTTTGTAATTGTAATAATTATCATTAGGAATTTTTTATTGTAACCATTTTTTTTTCTTAAATTATTACTTCTTTTTAAAAAAATTTATTTGTGTCTTTTGTTAATAAATATAAACCGTGATAAAATTGACCAGTTTTCATTTGCATTTAAAGAGATAAATGAACAAACATTAAAAAATAAGCGAGATAATCTTTCTCTCTTTGTTTCACAAAAACAAATTAATGAAGCCATTAAATTGCCGACAGTTTTTTGGGGGGGTGGAGGGGAGTTTGTTATCTTTTCTTTAAGGATCACAAACAATTTAATGGTAGATTAAGAATGTAGTCAAACGACTCCCAGTTGTACACTTTTCAAAAACTAAATAAAAATTGACCAGAAAAAAAAAAAAAGTTCTTTCTTTGATATAATTACCTTTTCAAAAACTCGATGTACAACTACTTTTTTTCTTTTATGACATCCACAGAAATTGGCTTCAACATTCATTCTTTTTAGTTTGTTAAAAGTCAGATCACACAAGTTAACAACATAAAACAACGATTTGCGTTTATTTCATATACGAAAACGCAATCTGTAATACAAATCAGATTAGAACGTGGTTGGAATACGAAAACCACTTATTATTATTATTACAAGTCACACCTTCAGAAAACAATCGTCCGAAACAACTAACGCCATCTACTGATTGTCCTTGTAAATTACAAATCCTATAAATTCAAAAAAGGAAAAATTGTAAAAAAAAAAAAATGGCAAAAAAAAATGAAAGTCCTCTAGATGCCCTGGGAAGCACTGAAATGAACTCAGGAGGGCCCAACAGATAATATGTGATTCAATTATATACATTTGTAAAGAACCAATCCCATGAAAGAAATGATGAACACGTTCCAAAGAATCCAAACCCATGATGCCCACAAAGCCAACGAGGCTGAACAGGCTCGCAAAGCCCACCAGCCCCATGAAGCCCGCCAGGCCCACAAACCCCACCAGGCCAACAAAGCCCATAGCCTTTAACATAAAAGTCTACCGTTTGCAAAAGTCTAACGGCCCATGGGCTTTATGTAGGTCTCTAGTTTGTTCAATTCATTCATATTCTTCATCAAACATTTCACACTGAATGCCTCTTAAATAAATTAAATTTCTACTATTTTCTTGAAATTTTATTTCGTGTGTATATATTCAAATTAATCCTAAATACTTTCAATTTCATTTCATTTTCTTATGAAACTTTTCAGAAATGTTTCCGGGGAGAAGGCATTTTCACACCTCCCGATGAGAGATGCGTTTTCTCCACTGGTTAAACAAGTTAAACTCGGCTACTTCACTAGTACGAACAATGGAGCAGTGATTCTCAAAGGGTTTTGAATGTTATATTAAATGTGTGAATATAATTTAATATTTTCAAATAAATTTTAACTTTATTGGAAAAATCAAAACAAAACTTTCCTATTACACGTCTGCACTAAACCAGTGGATTTAAAAAGGTGTGCTGCGAATTCTTCAGGCAAAAAATACTTTGCCGCAAGCAAAAACAAAGTATGGGAACTAAGACCATATGAAGAAGGCCTCTGAAACCGAGAAGTCCATGGGGTCCCCTCCAACCTGAGAAGCCCGTGGAGCCATTTAAGTAGCTTTGGAACCACAATTTCCACAAAATTGACTTGTGTTTTTCACGGCACGTGCAACTCTGGAGTTTTAAAACTTGTTAACTTTTGAAACACTTTATAAGCCAAAGAAAAGTAATTATCCGAACTGGTATTTCATGTTTTAACCAAAAAATACCCTCTAAATTTAAAACTTATGAATTCATTTAACTCAAAACATATTCAATCACTTAAAACTGTAACGAGTTTACAAACTGAAAACCAGTTTTAGTACTTTTTTTAATAATTAATAACACAAAAACAGTAAATCTTAAAATAAAAAAGGAGTTTCTTTTTGGATCCAACGAATTCTTTTAACAAGAAACAAAAATAATATTTTATTGACGATTAGGAGGAAAAGGAGGAGGAGGAGGAGGCTAGGTTAGAAAACTGAACAAATTAAAGAGAAAATGATTTTTGTTAAGAAAAATATTTACCATCATTCTTTATGTTCTTCACTTATAAAAAAAAATTGATTTCTGTTAATATTTCAACATCAAATAATAAAAAACGAAAAATTACTTAAAATTAATTAGTAAACATTTTTTTCTTAACCATTTTTTCAGTTTTTTATAATATATGAATTATAAAAATAAGAAATTAGTCTTAAAAACAAAAATACCACCTGACGATGATGACGACGAATGCAAATGTCACTTTCTTTCAGCTTTATTCTTTGCTCCTTTGGCCCATCTTGAATGAAGATCTTCCACATTTTCAACTTTCAAACCTTTTGATATTATTATAGTAACAACAAATTGTAATGAAAAACGTATCAGACAGTAAAAAAATGTCCAATAGAAATTTAAAAGGACCTAAAGAGTTGGCTAACACAAACATAGAGGAATTGCTTTTCTCGGAGTTTGTTGCTGCTGCCTTCGTCGTCGTCGTCGCAACGCCCGACGTCAAAATAGTGACGAGATTTGGCGAAACGTCATTCGGAGCTGATCCCTGACGAGCAAAATAATTGCAGCATTCGAGAACTGCAAACATGTTCCTAGTTTTAACAAACAAAAACGAAAAGCAAAGCAAATTAAAAGCAATAATTTTAAAGTGCGTAAAAATGTCTGTCAAACTTTTGATCATTCCGTCTTTCAGAAGCGAAATGAAGAGAAACTTGAATATGTTTTAGAAACTATAAAAGTAGCTCAATCACTTACGGGCATTTTCATTTTGATATATTTAAAAATAAGCTTTTTATGTCAGTTTGAATAGACGATATTTTTTAATTGTTGTCTAGAAAAAAAATCATTTTGAAAGATATTAACATAAAAGTACCCTTTAAGTGATTGAGCTACCGTTTTAGTTTCTAAAGCACTTTCTAGTTTTACTTCATGTTGATCCTGAAAGACACAATAATCAAAAAGTTCGAAAATTATGTGAAATTCACCAAGCTTCTTTCTCTTTTCGTTTCGGATATTTTAACATGGATAAAACGAGTCTTTCGTGACGCTTTTGAGCCCTCAAATATCTTTTAGAAGAAACAATAATAATAATTTTAAACAATCGTTGACTTTAATAATATATATATCCGTCATCCAGACAGACCGATTCCGTTTCTGAAACTCTCCTTCGAGCCATCGAATCGCTTCTCTCGCTTTGCTGCTTTCTTTTTTCATATCGTCTAGACTTTGAATAACTAAATTCAAACATTAAAAAAATAGAAAACAATGAAAAAATAAATATCACAAAATAAAAAAAGGTCAAGTTTGAACAAATTTTTAAAAAACCTGTAGTTGGAAGAATAAAAATAAACACTTTGGAACTCATCATTTGTTTAAGTAAAGGCAAATGATCTGTTAAAACAGCACAGTCCGGAATCAAATATGGAGAAAAAGTAGGTTTTCCTGTCGATTTCAATGAACTTTCCAATTCTTTAACCTCGGCCTGTTTTTTTATAGAAAAGAAATAGTAACAACAACAAAAGAGATTCAATAAAAATGAAAACGAAAATCAATACGAAATAATAATAGAAATGTATTTTATTTTGTAGTCTGTAAATAAATAATGTAGAATAAACTCGGTATGAAACATAGAAAAATGGGAGCAATGTCTCTTTTTTTTTAGAATTGACACCAACAAACAAACAAAACAAGAGAAAAGAAGAAAACGCACGCAAAGACAGAATGAGGCACGAAAATCGTATGTGTTTCTATCCCATTTCTGGTGTGGAATTCATTCATTATTTTCACATAATGGTGACGTTGATTTAGCGCCAAACTGAATAACTGTCAAATTAACATATTAAGCTTCATTATACAGTATATTCTTGATGACTACTTCTTAGTCAAAGGTAGAAAGATTAAACTCATCAAGTTGTCCCTCTGCCAAAGGCCATATCTTGGCTACTTCTTACACAGTTCAAAATTTAATTTGCATTCAAAAATCGTATCAGCTCAGAACGATTATGATGGGATCCCATTCCTCTTATTCCTCTGTTATTGATTTACCTTTTAACAAGGAATGTCTATATGTTGAAACCCTGCTGAGAGGGTTCAAAAGTTGAAGTGTCAAGTGTATAGTCTTGTTGATTTTTTTTCTTCTTCAAAGTATTCTTTTCTTCTCTTATCCTTTTTTTCATGACAAAATAATAAATCAATGTTTATTATAATTTGAAAAAGAAAACACACAACAAAACAAAACAAAATAATAGAAAAAAAGTGGTAGCATTTTGTAAAGAAATAAATAAACACCGACCGAAATTGAATTATTGTTATTAATAATAAAAACCAACCTCAAGCCAAAGTTGTGCCATGTTTTGCATCAAATGTTTTTTCCGGTCACGAACTTTCTAGAAAGCAAAAAGAAAACAAATAAAATACATTTTTCTTAATATATGACTTAAGGTGGCTTTATAAATATTTATTTCACTTCTGTTCTCCCAGATGGCATCAATGCAGTGACCCCGTTTTGGGAAATTTTCAAACTGAACTTTATATAAAATGTTTATTTTTTAAGACATTGCGCCATGAAAATCTTTTACCAGTTTTGAATACAATTTGAATTTTTTCATAGGCCTAATATTGTTTCTAATAACCGTTTGCATGATGTTTTTGCGTCCAAATTTCGCCAAACTTAGCATATTAGCCACTGCAGTTCCAAAAGCCACATACATATCTCTCTATTCAGCCACCTTAAGACTTAAGACCTTAATTTGTAACAAATACGACATTTTTTTTCTCTTTCATATATTAAATTCATCTCCTCCCACAACGTTTGCAAAATTCTCTCAGAACGCCCCTCAAATTTTTTAATACAAATTGACTTTCATGAAAGTAATTGCACTAAAAACAATGTAAAAGCAACATCGTAACAATTATTTGAAATACAAATAAAACCATTGTTACGGATATTTTATTCCTATATATATATAAAAGAGGTGGAAATCGACTTCCACATATATTTTATTCAGTTTATGTTGAAAAGTAGGAATGACAACTCACTTCTTTTTTTCAAAATTCTCTTTTATATTTATATAAATATATAAATCTATTAAAATATCACTTTGAAATGAACACACAGATAAATAAAAAAGAGATAAAAAAGGGGGAGGAAGGTTTTTTTTTTTGCTTTTTGTTGTTGTTGTAATTTTTGTTTCACATGACAGGAAAATTCACGCATGACACTAATGGAAAACACACACAAAAAACAAAAATCTTCTCTCGAAATTAGACAATCCATAGTTCCGGAACGAAATGTTGCCATTCCATGAAAATAAAACTCAAAAGTGTCAGTGGGACACTCAAAAGAGTAGTTAGTTACTCAAATTTGGCCTTTTATTGAGTCCGCGCCGCGTTCAGGTTTACAGCTTCCGTAAAAATAAATGCAAACACAGATATGTCTGTCTGTCTGTCTCTATTTGAAAACTTATAAAATCTTAAAAACTACTTAAATAAGTAGCTACAAACGTGACCAAAGTGACCAATGACATCATTTTAAACAAAAATGTCATTGTTTTCAGGGCTCAAATTTCATTTTAATGTATTTTTAGGACCGAAATGCACAAATAGGAATTCCCGCTCGATCTCTGATTATTCGCTCTTTCAGAATGTTTTAGAAACTAGAAGCGTAGTTCAATTACATAATGGGGTATTTTTCAGTGTTGGATAGTAATTTGAAAAAAAGTAATGAATTACTGTAAATTCTCTGCAATTAAATGTTTTTTCAGTTAATCACAACAATGCAACTTGTAATTGTAATTATTTTTTTTGTTATAAATCTAATTATTGTACTTTATGTCTTTGTAAAATGCCTGATGAGTCCGTTATTCCTAGAGATATGATCTGGACTCTACTCTGAAGCGAAGGAACCATTTTTGTCCATTATTATATTGGGTGCAATACGTTCCCAGTGACATCTGCAAGACTGAACACATTGTCTTTATTTTTTACATTTACTAATTTATACAGTTTAAACAGCAATTCAATCCTATCAACGGGACTGGCTCACTACAGCTAACTGGGTCACTACAGCTACCAAAAAGAAAATATAGACCTTTATTTCATCAAAAGGGTCACTACAGCTACCGAGGGTCACTACAGCTACCAAAAAATATAGGCCTTTTTATTTATCTATATGTTTAGTTTAGATTACATTCGGTTCAGTTAGGTTTCATTATGTTCGGTAAGGTTCGGTTAGGATCGGTTAGGTTCAGTTAGGTTTGGTTAAGATCGGTTAGGTTTGGTTAGGATCGGTTAGGTTCGGTTAGTATCGGTACTTTTTGGTTAGGATCGTTAAGGTTCGGTTAGGTAAGGTTCGGTAAGGTTTTATTAGGTAAGGTTCGGTTATTTTAGGGAGAAAGGGTTATTTTTTTAGCTGTAGTGACGAAAAAGTGATAAAAAAAAGGTCTATATTTTGTCCCCCTATTTTTTGGTAGCTGTAGTGACCCTTTTGATGAACAAAAAAGGTCTATTAATTTTTTTGGTAGCTGTAGTGACCCAAGTAGCTGTTCTCCCCTTAGTAGCGCTTGTGAGCCTTGGTAGCTGTAGTGACCCCCAATTCTATCAACTTAATGATAATAAAATGTAATTGTCTATTAAAATTCCTATCAAATCTCCAAACTTGTTTCCTTCTAATTAACGCCTTTAAATTAGAGAAAAGAAAGAAAAAATTTACTTTTGTGGTTTTTTTTTTCCTTTTTTATTTCACAAAAAAAGAAAAAAATGCAAGATAATCCCGATTGATTTTTTTTCTGCTTCTTTTTCTTCCTTCTTTCTTAAATTTGTTAATCTAACCTTGTGAAATTTTCACAACTTCATTCACGGTCTCAACATCAACAAAAGAAGTTCGTACCACAAAAAAAAAACAGGTTTTCCGTAAATAAGAAAAACCTTGTATAATTACTTAACCATAAAAACCATTAGAAAAATTGTTCACTCAATTGTTAAACAAAAAAAAAAGTAAGATTTCTCCTATTTAACGTGACACAAAAAAAAATTAATAAGAAAAACTTTAAATATAAAAGTCACGGGATTTCTTTTTTACTTCTTCTCATATTTTCTTCGCCTATTTACGCAGAAAATGAAAGAACATTAACCTTTTTGAAAAGAATTTTCGTAAAAAAAAAACCATGAACAAAATGCGTTACACGTAAATTTCGAAAAAAAAAAAGGTTGGATGATAAGGATTTTAAAAATTCCCTCTCTCTCTCTCTTTTTCCACTAACCAACCACCTTATCCTCTTTTATAACATAAATGACCGTGACATAGACTACTCATATAGTGTGAGTGTTGTTGAGGTTCGATGTTCCGTTGGATTTTCTATTGAAACTTCACTTGAATGAAAAAAGCAAGAAGACTTGAAAAAGTCAAATTATCGAGTGATTATCACAGCAGGTTAAGCGGCAATCTTGCATTCATCTCATCATCATCATCATCTCATACAAAACACCACCAATTTCTTTTTAAATGCACCACAGATTAAGGCATTTAGTTAGGGAAAAACTAGTTCTCAACTAATGGCTCTCTGAATCAAGATCGGTGCCACACACCAATATTAATAATGCTTTCTGATAGCCATAAAAAAATAGAAATACTATCGCGATAGTCTACTCATTGATTGGTTCAGTTCAAAAATAATTACAATTACTAATTTCATCAGTAATACTTAATGCACATCTAAAAAATTAAATGCATTTAAATAATAAACGTGTTCTACAGAGCCCTCTGTGAAAAGGGCAAACAAACAATATGTCGTCGAAAATATTGAGTTAATACTTAAATATAATATATAAATTATTGACAAAATATTGATTATTTCAATTTAAAATATTAATAATTAAAGTCAGTTTTAATTTGGTTGATGTGTCCTTCACTGGATTCCGTATAATTCACCTCTTTTCTTAAATTCATTTAACTCATGTGCGTACAATGTATTTATAAATAATTACATCAGTAAAAAAAAATTACAATTAATCATTTTTCTCAAAGTAATTTAATTATTTTTTCAAAATAGATCCTTATCATTTGATGGGCAATGAACTTCTGAATAATTAAAAATGTCGGCCCTTTCAAACTAAGGGGCTTCCATGAAAAAAAAATGTTAGAATGCCCAATATAGGACCATTTTGCTCTTAGTCTTCAATTAAGGATGATTTTCTTTTAAGTTGGAATTCCAATTATTGTTCAAAATATTGATTTTAGTATTGTTTTGATAATTTTTCTAATATATATTTTTCTCCAAGCAGTTTGCATGCTAAGAAAATGAAATTTTTTTTATGTTTCTTAATATTTTATTAAATAAAGATCGATAATTTCATAATCGATTCTCTAAAAGAAATCAGCCAATCCCTATTATTATACTGTATAAGGTTTTGGCTCATTAGAGAAGAAAGGTTGAGAACCCTTTTTATCAATAGTGCATGAACGGTTTGAAAACCGATTAAAAACGTTGTTCTATTCGTGGTAAGAAAACAATGGGAACCCCCTCCCCCCCATTGAAACCACGCATTATTATTATTAACGCCGCCCTCCTACTCCTTATGATTCTAAAATGGCATTCCTACACTCCTTCCTATCTCATGTCCAATCGTATAATATATATAAAAAAAGCGTGAAATCTAACTGGAATCTCTCTCTTATTGCAATGGATAAAAATGCATATTGCAAACAAAAGAAGAAGAAGAAGAAAAAAACCCTATTTAAATACTTTGTTTGCAGAGAGAAATACAAAGAAAAAAAAAAGCACTATCTAGTCTTTATTATTTTTTTGTATTTCTACAAATCCTTTTTTTATATCTAAACACAGTAACTGATAAGTTATTAAAATGAAATTCAGATATATTTTCGTTTGTTTGATGAAATTCTATCTGAACGCCCACTTCCCCTCCCCACCCGTTTCTACAAAAGACAGACACCGGAAGTTAATAGATTTCTGGTTGTCACTCCATAAAGTTTGCAAACAAAGGAAAAGTATTTCTAACAAGTTTTCAAAAGCAGTCAAAATTATTGTTATACCTGCAGTTACTATACTACTACTAGTCTCCTCCCACACCTCAATCTCAATTCACACAAAACTTTTGTTTTATGTTTTTGAAACAAAAAGAAAACATGTAATAAAAATGGGCGTCATATGTTGCAAAAATTAGAGATGAAAATAAACGATAAGCAAAAAGACACAAACACACTGTACATGTTTCAAAATATGCATGTGTGTTAACAAACTCATTTAGACACCGCCGCATTCCATTAATGACGTCAACAGTAAAAAATTAACAGCACATTTTTTTTAAAAAACCAAAAAAAAAAAAGAAGCTGGTGAAATAATTAGTATTCTTATACTTCCATTCATAACCAATAGAGGCGTGTGGTTTTTTTCTGCACTTGTGGTCGAACCATTCATGAAAGTTCCTGCAGTGGTTCAGCTCAAACTCGACCGCGGCCATGCTTTTTATGACCATTAAAAAAAAAGATGGTTGTGAACTTTATGATCGTATTTTCCAATATGGCGACGACGACTGATAATTATAATATTTGGTGCTTTTTGCAGACTTAAGGTGGCCATGTCAGCCATGTTACTTGTCTATAGGATGCCGTCATTAATCTTTATGGCAAGGTCAACCATAAATCTAACCATACTTGGCTTTTTTTTTCTCTGTAGGAATCGAAAAATAGTTTAACTAAATGGTCCGACCACAAGTGCAGAAAAAACAAGCCTTATGATTGTTTAAAATATTTAGCATATTTTAGCAACAATAGCCGTTCACGAACCCGCAAACATGATTATTAGATTGGTTGAAAGGTTAACCAGTCCATCAAATTTGAATGGTTAACTTAACTGCTAATTTAGTTTTTTTTTAAAAATGCAAACTTATAAAAGTGACATTTTCTGGACTATTTATTGAAAGCCTATTTTTTTTATACTGAACTTAAGTACAAACCACTACATTTGAAACTAATACCTTGCACACACACACATATGAGATAAATAAATCCAAATTAACTGTGTTTAGGTGAATTATACGGAATCCAGTGAAGGACATGAACCAAATAAAAATTGACATTTTAAATTGAAATACTAAATCAATATTTTAATGACAATACTTTATATAATTACATTTAAGTATTAACTCAATATTTTCAGATTATTAACTGAATAAATTGAATTCGACATATTGTGTGTTTGTCCTTCACAGGGCTCTGTAGAACGTGTTTAATATTTAAATGCATTTAAATGATCAGGTGTGTGTACTAGGTATAGAGGTATAAGAGATTAGGTATAAGAAATTGTTCAATTTTTTTTTAACGTAATTCACGAACAATTTCAAGCGCATCAGTAGGATAACCGCAACCGCTAAAGGATTAAAAGTGTAATTTTGTTCATATATCCGACTGACCCCAGTATACCTATTCAAAAAACGGCTGTAATTTTTTTTCTCTCTCCTTAAAATAAAAACTTCAAGCGGAATTATAAAAATAAAAATTCGATCTGCTGTTTTTTTTTTGTCTTTTGTTTTTCCACCGTTCATTTTCACCAGTTGAATAATATATTATATGGTAAAAATTTCATCGTGATCATAAAAGTGAAACAAAAGTGTATTGAGACGAGAGAGAGAGAGAGATGAAAAAAAAAAGCACTTTGTGTGACCGGACCCCAAAAAGTGCTTGTTTGAAATAATTAGGATTCAGTAAATTCTCACATGGCTATCAATTAGATTTTTTTTTATATATTTCAGTTTTCTCTCTCTCTTTCTTAACATTTTTTTTTGTTGTTGTTCTTCTATTCGCTTCAAAGTTTTCTTATAGAGACAATCTAAAATTATATAGTGTAACAAGCACGACAACATCAATTAATCATAATTGTAAGGGCGTGCCTAGAATAAGAGACTAAATACAAAAGAGAGAAACAACAGAAAGAAAAAAAGCCCAACCCACAAAAATAAAGTGAAATGGGGGGAAGAAAAAAAAAATGGCCACACCACCAGGTTAGAAAATTTATGAGAGAGAGGATTGATCCCACCCTAGAGGTGACCAGAATATAAAAAAACCGCATTTGAAAACACCAATTGTAGACCAATAGAAAGAATGTCTAGAGGTGGCAAGCAGCACTTTTTTTTTCTCCCCCTTATTTTGAGATCAGCACATGGGAGGAGTCAAAACCTCTTGACTGGTGCCACTCAAAATGTTATTTTACAACCAATAGGAGTTAAGAAAGATATGTACTGTCTATATACAGTATATATTCAAGCAAACAATGGCTTTTTGTTCAACTTGTATGGAGGGAGGAGAGTAAGTGGGGTAAAAACCTATTATAAGGGTGGGATATTCTGTCTCCTATTATGGACATTGGAAGTAGGGGGATTCAGGGAAGGAAGTTATGTTTGTAAGGAGGGAGGGAGGGAGGGAGGGGAAGAATGGGGAGAAAGAATGAACAAGATGACTGTATATTTAAGTTGAGGCGTTTACACATGTGTGTGTTTGTAACACCACTGATGAAGTTTGACCCTCAGCCACCCTCTACATATATCTCTCCCCCCCCCCCAATATATAATAATATAATATATATAGAAGTAGGGGTGGAAAAAATAAGCCTGGAATGATGCGCGTTCTTCTTCTACTCAGATGTTAATAACCAAAAAACTTGACAAGGAATATAATGGTAAAATCGCTAATCTTATCTCTTGAAAAGTCAGAAAAGATGTTACTTTGGCTGCAATTCAAGAGAATAGAATATTATTATTATTATATGTAGAGGTCGTGACTGTATCTAGGCCATTAGCTCCCTTTTCTTTCAAACTAAAAAAAAAGGGTTAAGAAAAATAACAAAGATTGTTATCTTTAATATACAAATGTTGTTAATATACACAGATATACATACTTCATTTTTTTATAATTTGTATAGTTGTCTTCAAATTGAAAAATGAGTCATTCTGCATAATCACTAGGCAAAATGCCATAAAAAAAATCCAGAATTTTTCAGGAAATTCAAACAGAATTTAAAACTTTTTCTTTTGTTGCAAATGTGCGAAATGACTAATGAAACAGACCGGGGGGGGGGGGGGGGCAGGGGGAATAAGAAATTAGGAAAAGTTTCAGAATGGCAAGAATTAAAGTGCATTACATTAATTATTTGCACATAATTAAATTAATTGCATACAAAATGATGCTTGCTTCTCAAATTTTGGATTTATTTTTTAAATTTTGTCTACAGGTCTCTTAAGAAGAATACAATGAAATTTAGAATTGCAACTCAATTTGTGCACATTTTGGTTTTATCTTATTTTATCAAGTTCTGACAATCGTCTCAAGTTTACATTGAAAAATTACTTATCAATTTAATATTAAGACTGAAGTTTGGATAAATATGTTTGAAAAGTTCGAATTTTTTAAGTTATTTTTGATTTGATTGTATTTTAAAACAGCCCTTTTTTTGTTCTTCTTGCCGAATTTTGTATCCTGAATCTCACCTAAATTTGTCTTATTTCAATTTACCCGAATTTCCAAGCCGTTACTAAATTTTTAATATTAACAACAACAACAACAACAACAACAAAGGTGAAGATTAGCTTGTGTCGACATTCCTAATTTCTCATTGAAACTACTGATGACAAGAACAAAGAAAAATATGTTCATATTTCTCCCACTTTAACCACCAACCCCACCCCAAATATAAGGAGGGGTCTATTTGTGAAATAAGCTTATTAACGCTTATATATCTGCAAATATCAAACCGTCTTTATGAACAGACGGGTCCACATGGCACGTCATTCATATATTATCATAAAAATTGTGTGTGCTGTCAAAACTGTAATGAGGAATTGAAATAAATATTAATAATAATATTCGCCCCCCTCTTTTATTATTTTTCTAAAGCCCCCCCCCCCTCCTTCTTTAACAATCTAAACCAATTCAACTATAAACAGATGGATAAGAGCTGAAAAATGAGAACCACACTTTATTGAGACTTAAGTGTAATCAAAACAGCTGATTAAACTGTTGCATTTCACCTTTTCATTTTTCTTTTTTTCTCTTCTCCCCATTTTATTTAAACCCCATTTCCCTTAAATTCTCTCCTTCAATTTATTGTAATAGAAGTAGCAGCAAACGAATTATCTTCACCAGATGTCGCGACTAAAAAGAAACTTCCCGTCTACCCACTCTCCCCCACCTTAACCAATATTACAAGGCTTATTTCTAATATAAACACACGCAATATATCGTCATGGAAACAACAATCCTAACCTCCTCCTCCACCCCTTCTACCCTCATCTAATCTAATTCCACTCACCAACGTCAAATAAAATACAGTCTACTCTCTCCCCCACCCACTTCCCTCTCTAAAGGGGAAACCTACCCCTCCAGGGGAAATACATCCAAACTCCAAAAGTAAACCCGACAGTTACATCTGCCAAATATTTAAAGTCACCCCCCCCTTTCCGTCTCCCTATATAAAATACGATAAAAACCTAACAAAGCAAGCAAATGAATGAAATAAACTGGAGGATTGGGGGAGAGTACGAGAAATCCTTTTTTTATCCTCTAAAAAAGCACTTTTTATGGGGGAGAAGGGAATGAGATGAAATAATAAACATGCCCTCCCCCCTTTCCAATCCTCACCCCTTTTTTTCTGATACCTATACGACATCTGGTGTCAAGGGAAAAATCGAAACTCAGCTTATTCGTTCTTGTAGCAGCAGCACCGGCACCGCCACCACCCTGGCACCCTACAATAAATAAAACTAAAGTATCTTTCCAGAGAATAATAATAATATTAATATTTATCAAAATATTCCCCCCCCCTGTTATTAATCTATAAATTTTATCACTATGTATATATTATGTGAAGAAGGGTACACACTGCATAAAAACAGAACACTGATTCCAATATTTATACAGATAAAACATCTAATAAGAAACGAGGGTTTTTTTTGCCCCCCCCCCCCCCTCTCACCCCACTTCCTCTCTCTTTTTATTCTTGAAACATGGGTTGTTTATATGGAGATACTATCGGATCCCTCTTGTTAATAATATTCAACTCAGTACACCTAGAAAACCATGTTGGCTTTTGAGAAAACACTTTCTAATCAAAAATAATTGTTATTTAAACAAAGAAATTATCTGCAGGATAAGAATTCCATAGTCTTAAATAGACATTTAGAAAGAAAACCCCACAAAAATAGACATCAATATAATATGCTCTCATTGCTTTAATTGGTATTGAATAGCCATGTCTACATAGAGGCTACGGGGGAGGGGGGGGGGGAATGCCCCAGATGTACAGCTAATTATGAGAGGTAACCAATAGGTGGCACAACTGCTACTTAAGAGCTAATTTGGCTTTTCAACTACAACTGCAATTCAGCAATTATTATATCACCTACAATAAAGCCGCAGTCACACTAGGCTGGTTTACAAGCCGCTGGTTGCTGCTGGCTATTAGCAGCAACAGCAAGCAGCAGCTGCTTTGGGTTCACACTTGTCCAGTCACTGCTGGGATTAGCAATGCAAGTCATCCAATCACCGTCTTGCAAAAACACAAACTCTAACAACAACCAACTCAAGCAGGAAGGGAGTCACATGACCTGCTGGTAGCTGCTAAAGTTGGACATGTCCAACTTCACCAGCCGCTGTTAAAATCACTAGCCCGCTGGAGAAAGTAGCTGCTAGTAGCAGTTCAGACTATGCTGCTAGAGCGCTACAACCAGCCAGCAGCAACCAGCGGCTGGGAAACCAGCCTAGTGTGACTGCGGCATAAGAATAAAGTAGGACCGATGCTGAAAAAGGATCGATACTTTGTTGGTATCGATATTTTAATTTCGATACCCATATTTTTTTATTTCTTTGGTTACTTTTACTAATATGAGTACTGACAGGGTGGTATCGGATACGATTTTCGATGTTTTATTCAGTCTGTGTTTTTCTATTGTACATATTCTTGGATATTCGATTGGTTGGGCTTGGCGTACATGACATGGCTCGGGTACACAAAAATGGGAGTATCGATACTCTTCTTTCGATACCTGTTATGAGTAAAACATGATACTCAACACGATACCCAATCCCTAGAATCAAGATTATTTCTCTTTATATAAACAGAAAACAAAAGTAACTTAAGAGAACCTTAAAAAAGGCCTATAAACACGGTGCAGAAGGACCGAAATATAAACTAAATTAATTCAGTGTCAGTCATTTTTTTTTCTTTCTTGCATTCTGACGTCACGTGTGATTCCATATATATAATGTTATTATGGACGTGTTTGTCCGTGCAGACAGTGTACCATGTAATATGTTTATAAAGGGCCTCTCCCCTTCTATGCAAGAAAAAGGAACTCAATTACCATAAATAACATGTAGGCGCCCCCCCCCCCCTACTATTGATTTTGAGGGCCTCAAGCCAATTAACAAGCTATTCCCATTTAATTATTCATGTTGTTAAAAAAAAAACTTCCTCCGCCTCTTTTAACACAAACTAACAACGTGTGTGTAAATAATAAAGAATGTTCATTGAGAAACAAGCTAGAAAGGCAAATTTACACAAGCTTCATTTTGACATTAAAGTGGCCATTCAGAGACAGCATAATAATAATATTACTCAGAACAAGAGTTACTTTTTTTTTTCGCCTCCACCCCACCCCACCACCCCCTTCCCTCATCATTATCATCATCATTTTTATCAAAAGAACAATACAAACACATACAAACGGACATTGAACATACAACATTTATATTGTTCTAAAAATCTATTCTCTTCTTTGTTTTGCATTGAAAACAAGGAAGCTCCTCTCTCTCTCTCTCTCTCTCCATTAATTTCAATCAACATGAAACATGCGTTTCTTGTCATTATACATAAAATATAAATAGAAAGTGTGTTCGAAATAATAATAAACCAAACCACGCATACTTCACACAGCGCCACACTGCGACCGAAAACCACAATAAAAAAGTACTTAAAATGGCACCATAGTGTGGTTCACCCCCACCTTCCCCTCCCCAAAAAAAATTGTAGAAATTTGAAAGTAACATAAAAAAGTATTTTAATAAATCTAATGTGTATAATCAGCTAGAAAGGAACTATAATTGCATTGAAAACCCCCGCAGAAATGAACCACCACCTCCTGTGACCACAAAAGGTTTTTTTATATGTCGTTTTTGGCTACAGATACGAACAGAGGGGCAAAAAATAAAATTACCCACAAGGAGAAACGCAAACATACACAAATATACCGCCTGGCGCACATAAAATGCACCCTCTTTTAAACATGAAAATTATTTTAGCATTTATAGAAAAAATCTAGCACTGTTCTAAGCAACCAGAGAACTGGAAACTCGGGCTCCAGGGGCTTCGAAGATAGAAATACTTTGGAGGCATTTTTGCTTTCTGAAGCTCTGGAGGACTTCTGAATTTGAGAGGCTCAGTGTGCTCGAACAGGACACAGACAAATCATGCTCGACATAATCGTGGGCATGGAATGGTTCGAAAACTAGACGTAAGCATATACAGAAACGGATTGAAGATGAATGGCAGCGTTAAAGCAACATTTCTAACAATATAACGAGATACTTGTGAAACATGGAGGAGGAACGAATGCAAAATGGATGTACAGTGTTCCAAGCAGAGGTTCTGACCATCCAGAATATGAAAAAAGGACATCATTGCCCCCACCATTTGTGGGTTTGTGACAGGCATAATAGATGGCTCCAGAGTTTCCATGGCAATAAATATGGGACAGGATGTTTCCACGAGTGACAACTATAAAGACTTAATTATCCCTGTGGTTACTTATGGTGCTGAACTTGTCGAACTGCTTACAGCTACTCACTTGACAGTGGTCTTTCAAGCATATCTCTTCCGATTAAGCTGTGTGAATTACCAGATTATGTCCTGAAGGTAGTTACACACACTCAGCCACATACTTTGTGACTGTATGCTACCTAATGGGATACGGGCTAATACACAAGATGACTAACAGCAGACACCTGTGGTTTATACAGAAAAGTGCTGAAAACAGACAGCGACTGAAATTTTGCCAGGTTTACAACGAAAGCAGTTCATTATTATTGCAACGGTTGGCTCACACACGCTGAAAAACCAATAGAAATACAGAAGTAGAATTCAGTTATATTTGTGCATTCCTCTGCACTCAAAATATGTATGGCACTTCTTGTAAATGCTTTTAAAAGTGAAATTATTTTTCCAACGTGTGTGATCTTTCCCTAAGTGTGACGCAGACGACTAACAAACTTAACTTGGCCTTTTAAAACATCTTTTTAAAAGGAAGCGTTTTACTTGGACCACCCAAAATAAGTGTTGCCTATCATGTGGTGGAAAACAAAATTAAAGAAAAAAGTTACCCGTAGTGAACGTACTACTTAGCTTTTTTTTAAGTGTTGACTTGAGGGTATATAGTAGTACAGAAAATGATCTCCATCCCTTCCCTTCCCTCCCTCCAAAAAAAAAAAAAAAACCAAGGTAACAACAACAACTGTTGATCGCCACAACCAAGCAACAAACACACATTACCATTATTTCAGAAATGGACTTTATTGGTTGGCAAACTACTTTTCAAACTAAATTGCAATATTATGTCTAAGCATTAATGGTGGTATAGTGGGGTCGGTTGGGAGGGGTTTTTTCTATGTCTTCTCTATGTAGGGGAGAACAAACCCCACACAATTTTTCTAAGTAAAAAAAACACAACATTCTCCACAAAGGTATTTATTTTCCCCTCTCAACGTTAATAGTCTTTTAAAACTCACTCCTTAAATAACTGTTGGAGGTATAATGAGAAGAAATAACCAGAAAAATAATAATACATCGTCTCACCAACCCCCCCCCCCCCCCCCTGGTAATACTTCCTTTGAATTAAGATAGAAAAACCATATTTTATAAAGTAATTTTACACTTCTTATTACTCTGGTTCGTGAAGGTAAAATAAACCACAGGAGTACAAAAAAGGCTAAAATTACGCCTAAATAAGTGGGTTTCTTTTAGCTGAAATTTCATCTTGTTGACCAGAAGTGGAGTTGCCAGAATCCTAAATGGATACCCCATAGTTGCTTTTTTTCTTTTCTTTGCAGGACATATTGTTGTTATTGTTATAACAATTCCATTTTTAGATTTTCCATTTTGCTATATGTCTACCTAGAAAATTCCCATTTTATAACAAAATTACGAGACACCTCTCGGTTTCATTCCTTAATATTGCATTTTTAAATTTTTTTTGTATAAATTGTTACAATAATTTGTACAAATTAGAAAACACGTGATCGCGAAATGTCGACTATAAACACGGCAATAGTAACTGATCAATTTAAGCTGTTTCATAATTACAAGTAGCCAATGTAAAATATGCAAATGAAAGAAAACAATGGAATTGAACTCTTGATTATTCTGCATTTTAGAAGCAAAAACTATAAACAAATAGAAATAATATATGATGGATTTTCAAAGACCTGACTGACTGACTGATTGACTACTCAAAACTCGGGTTACTCAAGATTGTGTTTCAGAAGCAACTAGCAACATTTTAATAAGAAATTGAAGAAGCTTTAGAAAAACCACTAACTATACTGGTAAAGGAATCACTTTCCTAGTAATTATTCGTCAACAAATTTTTTAAAAAAAATCGTCCGCTTTAAATTTGATTTTTATTCACAAAAATGAAATTTTTCATAAAAAAAGCTTATCTTGAAATAGTAGAAACAGAACTGCTGCTGCCATCTAGTGCCAAATTTGACAGTCAGTTATTTATTAACATAATTGGCGGTATTTTTCAAATGTAAAATAAGCAAAATGTTTTATTTTGTCTTGGGGTATTTTTAAATTTAAAAATACACAAGACAAAAATTTGCCATTGTGAAAAACAAAAATAAAAATAGAATACTAGAAAATACCCAGATAAAGAAGGAAAAATTGGAAAAGAGACAACACAATGTTATGGTGCCAAAATGAGAACAGTGGACTTAATAAATTAGTCCCAAGAAAAATGTCAGCCAAGAAATGTTTAAATTAAGATCAAATTAACTTTGAAAGAAAGAAAAAAACTTGATAAAAGGGTAAAATAGTTGTAAACGTGTTTTTGAAATTTCAAGAATGATAAAATTATCCAACAAATTCAAGATAAAAACTTTGTATTTGTAATTCGAAACAGGATTTCAAGATAAAATGCAATTCAAAATGGATTTTCCAGTGTTGCAACAACAACCCTGTTAAAAATGGCTGCATTTTTGTAAAATTAAAATGTTTCGATTTCATCTTGAATTTGGACCTGATTAACAAAATGACTAACTTGGAGCAAATGGCAACAAAAATTCCTACTTTCATTTTCTCATATAAATTGTATTATCTCTCTCTCTCTCTCTCTCTCTCAATATTAACCTAAACCTGTTATCTGAAAATAAAATGAACATTGAATAAATAGTAATAAAAAAAAGCTAAGTAAAAAAAAGGTGCGCCAAAAATATATCATCAGTTGACAATCATAATACTCAATGGGGTTTAGAGGTTGGTTTGTTCAGGATAACATTATCATCATCATAATTCACCATCATCATCACCACCAGATGTACTTTTTTGGGGGGTTTGGGTTAGTTTGGCGATAACAATAATTTCAAAACAAACAGAAAGGGACACTTGTTTCAACAAAGTATTCATTTGATGAATTCAAGTGGTTCCTTTCTATAAAGTGTGTACCTATCTGCCCCCTTTCTATACCCTTGTCAAGGGTTTAAACTTTAAAATGAGGACTTTCTCTATTAGGTCACACACACAAATCGACATACCAAGGCCGTCCTCTGTGTGTGTGTGAAACAATACTGCTAAATCAACAATGCCGTCCCCAATTTGGTTGCGCATTTAGAAATAATTGTTTGTGAACCCAAACGTTCTAAATGGTTTGCCCAATTGGGACCAAGTCCAGTTTCCATTAGTGAATTTGCACCCATATAGGTCAAACGCCACCAGCTCCAACATCAGTCTTATCATCACCATCGACTTAAGATGGTTTATGAATAGCTGATTCTCGATACTTGTCTTTCAGTAAAAAAATAAATAGAAACTAGAAAATGTTTTAGAAACTAGAAAGGTAGCTCAATCACCTATGGGTATTTTCATGTTGATATCTTTCAAAATAAACCTTTTTTTTTATAAACAAAAGTTTAAAAAAAATATCTATCATACATAGAAAGCTTAATTTGAAAGATAACATGAAAATAGCTGTAAGTGATTGCACTACCCTTCTAGTTTCTAAAATACATTACAGTTTCTCTTCATTTTGCATGTGAAAAACAGAATAATCTAAGTTTGGAGAGGCGTTTCCACTTTAAAACCACCCGAAGCTTGTTTCGTAATCCAGGAACCGCCTTTATCGAGCAGCAGCAGCAGCATCAGCTCTTGTGTACAATGTGTGGATGGGAGGGATCATCCCTAAAAAAAGCAAACACAAATATACAGTAGATGACGACTAATGTGCAAACAATCACTCTCTTTCTCATATTCATAAAAACCATAAAAAGTTTTCCACTTCTTATTGTTTCTCCATCCCTCTATTAGTCTGCTAAGCTGCTGTGTCACTGCTACTAAAATAAAAAAGAGAGAGATAACATATTCTCCATTTGAATATAACCCTTTCCCAAAATACTTGAAACCATAAAATATAATTATCAGAAAGAGATAGAAACAAATAGATGGAAATAAAGAATGAACTGTTTTGTTCAATCACTTCTTAGACACATTATTTCTCAAGTGGAAAAAAACCCCATAAATATAACATTCTTCCACCTCTTACCCCCAAACCTCTCTCTCTCTCTCTCTCTAAACTTCCTCTCCTCACCAAAAACCACTAAATATCAAACCCAACTATTTCTTTTGTAGAGCAATTATGCATTAGTGACCTCCCACAACCTGCTTACTTTACGGAAAAAGTATGTTGTAAGAGTGGTGCTATGCTGTAGTCACGACCACTTGATGTCACTCTCTCATGAGTCGAAAGCCACTTAGACTTGACCAGAGCTTTTCTAAAATTGTCAACAATGACAACAGAACACTGGTCAAGGTGGTCACTCATGAGCTACATCAGTAATCTCATACACGAGAGTTTTGAACTTGGTGTGTCTCTTTGAATCCATTACAAAATAAATTACTATTGGAATGGACAGCAAAAAAGGCCTTTTTGTACACCTTCCTCCTCCCCCTCCGTCTCCTTGCTTTTCTTCCATCCCAGTTACTGATTTTTACAGCTCTTGTCTTCTGAATCGCTTAATTCAACCCCTTTTGAATCGATTTATCAATTACTGTAATGCTTTTTTTTGTAGAAAAGAAAAAGCCAACAATCGAAGAAATGTCCAATTGGTAAAAATGAAGAATTGATCCAATTACATTGCAACAAAAATTGTTTTATAGTTGGAATTACACACATCATCAAGGGGTTTTATAAGAAAAATAAGACGAAGGATGGAAATTTGAGTTGAGTCTCAATTGGGGAGGAGGGGGGGGGGGGGGGGGGGGGGGTGTTCTACCTTAATACCTCTCACCCTTTTAACTTGCTTCGAAATTTTAATTAAATAAACGTTCATTTTTTACATCATATGTAACTTTGATAAATATAATTTAAAAAAAAACAGTTCCTACCTTTTCTCCTCTACCGCCATTTCTCCTTCTCGTCGCCTTGAAATCGTTTCGTTTCTTTCCGATTTTTTGTTTCGCATCCGACGAAGATGGCAAAACGGGCCCGATAGAGAACGTTCCACTCCGTCCGTCTAAAGTAACGTACGAACCGTCACATTCGGCCATTAAGCATCCAAGTTGTCGAACACTTGCCATTCTCAATAAAACCTAGAAACAGAAACAAAACTATTAACCAAAAAATAAACAAAGGGGGAACAAATGGATCAACAGCCGAATTTTCTACCTCTTCCTTTTGAGAGAGCCAAACAGAAGTACGAAGAGAGAAATCGATACTTTCGTGGGCTTTGGATAACAATCCAAACCCAATTAAAGCCACGTCTTCGGCAAGTGGCCACTTCTGCTTAAAATCGGCACTCGACGAAGCCGTGCCGACAGCGCTCAGAAGATCAACGGGACCATCTATGAAAAATGAGTCATTTAAGATGAAAGCTTCCAAATTTTCCCTCCAACAAACTAACCACTGACAATGACGGCTTCCAATTTAGATAAAACGTTCAGCAAAGTGACAAAACGAGAACAAAACTTCTGCGATCCCTAAGAATAAAACAATAGAATCAAACAAATTGCGACAAGTCATCGCGTGAAAATGAAATGAGAATCTTTTTATTACTTGAGCAGTGGCTGCAATCAAAGTTGAATGACTCTTGAGCCAATCGACGCAAACTTTTACAACAGAAAGCAACGAATCGTTTAAAAGAACTTCAAAAACAAGCGTTGCATCCAAATCACTAAAATTAAACCTGAAAAAATAAACGTATCACGAGTGACAATTTCGAACTTTGATACGGCGGCCGTAATTTAAATACTTTTCGAACGAGATCTCTTCGTCAACGTCGATACTTTTCGAATCGATTCCATTGTCAGTTGCTTTCGTGGCGTCGTCACTATCGAAATCACTTGACACGTGACCGGCGTCTTTTAATCCATTAATAGGCGACTTCGTTGTCTTCTTTTCGTCTTCATCTCTCGGCTTTTCGTCTCCGGAACTACAACTGCTGTTTTCCGACGCCTCTCCTCCTTCGCTGATGTCGGACGCTCTACGTTCGCTGCATCCGTCCGAATCGGAGTCAGAAGTTGCGTCTTTGTCACTCGCATCCGAGTCATCAGTACTCAAACTTTCTCGTAATTTTCTCCGACCTCTTAAATTAGACTTTTTTGACCGTTTTCTTGTAGCCAGAAGCTTCACTTCAGAAATTTCTCGAATGTTTTCACTTCTATTGTCTGTCAGCTGATGATCTGTTTGTGAAACATTCTCTTTTGGCTTCTTTGCATCTGTAGGTTAACAGATAATGGTTATATTTATGGTTAATTATGCAAGTATTCAAATTTTACGCTTCGGATGACTGATGATTAATTTTGGCATTAGATTCAAATTTAATAAAATGAACTTTAAAAAATCATAAATTCCAATTAATAACTTAACGAGACCTTGACTAGTTTCGTTGCCGAACAGCTTCCCCTTTACGACTAAGAGAATGTGCCGCAAAAGATGCGAAAGTGCCGTCAGTGTCAAAGCCGTGGCCGCAGACGAATCCGTACTTCCGCACTTCTCCAATCTCTCGATGCACATCAGATTCATGACAAAAAATTTGAAAATGATCGAATCTGAAAGATAGTCGGGCGATTCCACTTCCGTCTCCGGCCGTTCTACTTCTAGAGTTATTTCAAGGCACTTTTTAAATTCCTGATGAACGACTTCGCAGAAATTTTCGATTGCTACATTTGGACTTTGAGAAAGAAAAAAAAAAAACCCGACTTTTAAAACCATCCACTTTACGAAGTCCTCGGTTTAAAAAAACACATTCGATTTGAACTCACTTTGAGTTTTGAAATTTAAAACAAACTTCGCAGTATTGCAAAAAATCGATAAAGAATTTCTTCACTTGCATATCTCTATAGAAAAAAAACACAAAGATTAAAAGAAATTCAGTTATTACACGATTCTAAACGACAACAAAATTCCGTTTTTGACCTTCCGCACGTGGAATCTCCGTTTTCATAAACGTCGATTGCCAATTCAACGAGAGAACTCTGATTTTTCTCGAATATTCTGTTCAGATTACCATGAGCTCCTTCAAACCCGTTGTCGTACATCACACTAAAAAACCACAACAATTACACCCAGAAATAAAACAGATCGATTCGGTCATTTATCCATTTGAAAATGGGCTCCATAGATTGCTCTACATTTAACAGAACAAACCATCGCATATAGTTGTACGCAGCATCACAGTTATGATTCCTCGTTCCAACGAGTGTCCCCAGCTGATTATGAGGCATACTCGACTGTTGCTGAGTCGAAACTAGAAGAGCCTGATGGTAGTAACGGACCGAGATCGAAGCCACGGATCGAATTCCAAGCTCTTGATCATAACGAGCTGAAAATTAAAACAAAAACAGTCGCGTTTTGTTTCCGCATTCAAACAACAATTTTTTTTAATAAATCATAATTTGAAACTAGAAGAGTAAACCCAAGATGCATAAAAGAGATAGTTTTTCACATTTCATTTTCACTATTTTTGTAGGTCAAAATCGTAACCAATCACAAGAATATTATTTTAAAAAATATCTATAATCATAAGGAAAATGGTTTAAAAAATAATAAAAACTATTACTGAGGTCTCCCATGCAAATCAAACATCTCTGAAACGCCTGAATGGCCCATTTATTAACTTCTTCATCTTTCAAGTCCTTTTTCTTCGCAGAATCAGACTTATCTATATATATATATATATAAAAAAATAGTTTGAAATTCAATTAATAACAAACGGCATTAATGGACCTTTTGCCGTTCCCCTCAAGTCTGAAAGAACGAGAAAATCGGCACATCCTTCAACCGGAAGACTAAATTCGCTCTGCAGTCGAAAGAGGAGGTGATGATAAGTTCCGATTCCTAAACTGATATGATTCGTCAATCGGTGTTGATCCGATTCACTCAAAGGAGCGTTCTGAAAATAAGAAAGCGAAAAACAGTTCGATATCATTTTAACTGTTTTTTTACAAACTTCTATACGAACCTTTCTGACATTTTTTGCAGTAAGAACGAAATCGTAGTATACTTTTCTCCATAAAAGATCTTCTGCTTTCTTTCCATGTCCAACTGGATCCAAGAACATGAGGCGTTCGCACGTTTCTCTTAACCTGAAAACAACTCCCAAAAAAAGAACATCACAGACTATTCTGTTAAATTTACGCAACAAATTCACTTAGGAAACATAGAATATGAACTTTAGACGTGAACAAAACGTGCTCAGCGTTCCAACATAAAGGACCCAAATGAAATAGGGCTATTCAATAATGGAACACTACACAAGAGAGTTGAAGTTTTAAAGTTCAAGTGACAAGTTTCGTTCTTGCAATTCGGCCTAAGTTTAACCTTGTACGAAGACCGTTGACATTCGAGCGGCAAACGTCATCCAACGATACGACATTTCGATTGATTTTGTCAAGATTCCTTACCAATTCAGAGGCCCCTCTAGTAAATAGTCAACAAAAATTGAGGTCAATGGGGTAAAAGAAGAAGATGCAAAATGGCGGGAGAAGGATAACGATCTAACGAACCGATACAAACGTTTGATCGCATCGGAATTCTCGGATTTCTCTGCCGTCGCCGTTCCTCCTCCTCCTAAAGAAGATCCTGATTTCATCATCGTCTTTTCTTTTCACTTGACCATCTTAATTGTTGTTATCTTTGGTGAGCAAATCTGCTCTCAATACGCCATAATTCAACTAAAAACGACCACATGTCACCTTATTATAAGAAGAAATGGACTTACACACTTTCGAGAAAGAGGAAGGTGGTTTCCGCTTCCGGTTTATATATTAGTTATATATGTGACTAATAGATGGCAGCACCTTACAAGCATTCACAATTTAGGTTGTTTTCGTAACATGCTGTGTACATTTTAGGCATTACATAGACATCATGTTAAAGCAATTTCCGCCATTTTCGTTTGTAGAAAGGATTAGCTGTTCCATTGAAATACATTAAATTTCATTCCCTTTTAACATAGAAAATATTTTATTTTAAACTTTTCTTGCACATAATCGCCATTTCTAGTAAAATTATTATTAGTAAACAATTTATTTTGATTTTTTTTGTTTAAAATATCCCTGCATATTATTTCCATTTCTTGTAATTATTTAAGAAATCAAAAGAAAATTTTAAACAATTCAATGACATAAGAAATTAATGTTTAAAATCAAATAATAAGCAAAGAAAAACCAATAAAAACATAAATGTATAAAAATAAAGTCAGTTCTTGTTAAAAGAATTTTCATGAATGAAAATGACAACTTTAAAAATATTTTTATTATCCAATTTTACATTTTTTTGTATTAAGAAAATAATTTTAATCGGCTCTAACAAGTTTGTTTTAAAAGTTATCATAAAACTCACAACTGACAAAATGACTTTTAACATAAAACGTCTTCTAAACGTATTCTAAAATTTTTAAACAAACTTTGAATTCTTTTTTTCTTCTTCATGTTTCTTCTCATCAAGAAATTATTAGCTTTATTTGAACTGACAGACTGCATCACCAAAATAAGCATAATAAAATTAAAACTCACTTCCAATATTGTCCTTTCATAATAAAACCAAAAAAGAAGTTCACAGTCTTAATTTGCATAGTAACTGTATTAATAATAATACATGATTTAAGTGTTAAATTCAAATATTTCTAGCAAAAAGGAAGAATGGGGGTATTTTAAAAAAATTAAAAGCAATACAACTCTAAAGCTTAATTGTGGCTAAACACTGCGACATACAGGTAGTAAAGTTCTTAATGGCATTCGACTTACGCAAGAAACCTCTTCACAAGTTGAGGACTTCCTGTACAATTAATTACCCTGCTAATTAACATTGGCATGCTCGATATGTCTGTCACCAATGGGTTACCACAATTGCCGCCAATTAATCGAATTTCTAAATTCCAGATTATTCATAAACTTTATCCAACAACGAAATGACCTTAGATTTTTTTGGAGAACATCGTAAGTGCTCTTGTAAGCAAAAGGATAAACTTTCCAATCGTTCTTTCCACGAATATCCAAGGCTTGTAATGAAGTTCACCCATGACGCCGACCTCTCGCAGCGCAGCGTTCAACTCGAAAACGCTGCTTTCGTTCGTGTAGTCCCTGTTGTATATTTTAATCGTATGACGATTAGTGTTTATCGGCTTGACTCTCGCAAATGTTGTCACGTTTTTCAGAGCTCCATTCATCATTGCCGTCGCTATCTTTCTCCAGATGATGTCCACTTTGTATCCACTGCGACAACATAAAATCCACTTACCAACCAAGTTGTTACACTCTATTGCAAGTTTCCGTATCGAGTAATAGTTGATCGCTTCTCCAGACTCAGTCAGTTTCTTCCAACCATTCTGAAGCCGTACGTAATCGCAAGGATTCTTCCAATCGTTGTCTTGAATCGATTTAACAATAATCCTTCCAAACGTGACCTTCTCTAAATTGAAATACATAAACAAAATATCTGTAAGACGTGTGGCCGACGACAACAACAACAGACAAACCGTAACAGCACAGAAGGCACGTTGTTGTCGAACCATTTATCGAAATCGTGAACGTGTCGATCGTAGACGATATCTCTCTTCATTTCTTCGGCTACTCCACTGAAGCTTATGGCCGCTTTGTTCATCCGCCTGTTTGTTTCTAATTCCTTCTTCGCTTTCAATTGTGCCATTTCGGCCTCATCTTTCCTCACGACGTCGTTGACAACATCATCATCGTCATCATTTCCACTGGACACCACGACGACACCTTGATCCTCTAACCCTCTAGATTTGGGGTCAACAAGTTCATTTTGGTGATCCTCCTCAGACATTTTTACATCAGCTTAACAAGGTTCAGCTCTAAATGAAAAATTGAAACGTTCCATTAAAAGTTTAATGTCATTCACAACAAAATAAACGAAATTCCTATCTGATGGAACAACTAAAAACAAAGTTAGTCGCTTTCTCCCCGCACCTACTTTTGTGGTTCCTTTTAGGTTTCTGAACTTACCCAAACCGCAGCACAGCAAGCATGTGACAACCACAATATAGGGAATCTGTCCGTATTACCACAGAATAAGGAGATAAATATATCCTTATTCTGTGCTATTACTGTGATGACAACATTCCTATATCATTCCATATCTTCAGGAAAATTAACAGCGCCATCTTTTGAGGATCAGGTTTATGAACTTTTAAATATTGTCTTTCAGAAGAGCAAAATTAATTAAGAGCCTAGATCCACGTCCATCTTGTTGTTTTGAGCAGACGACAACGAGACAAATGAGTGTTCTTCTATGGTGTTACTAAAACTGAAAGAAATCGCCTCACAATCGCTCAATTCAAATACAGTAAAGCGCAAAATGCAATAAAAAGTATTGTTCTTTACGTGCTCGATTTATATAATTTTTGAAAAGGTCCTTCTATTTTTAAACAAGGTTCAAAGTCGTTCCTTTTTTCAACCCCATGTTAAATCCCATTGGCCCCAAAACCGTCCCACAAACATTTGAAAAAAACTCGTTAAAAACGATTTAGAACAATAACAAAATAATTAGCACATACATTCATGTATTGGCTTCACGACGTTTCCTTTTTATAAATTTTGAAAAGGTCCATCTATTTTTTAATAACGTTTAAAATCGTACGTTTTTAAACTCCATGTTAAGTCCCATAGGACTAAAACACCGTCCAACAAAAGTTAAGAGAACTTTGATTACAAATGATTTAGAACAATCAGAAAAATTAGCACGTACTTACATGTGTTTATTGCCTTCAGGATTATTCCTTTTTCTAAATTTTAAAAGGGCTTTCTATTTTTAAATAACATTTAAAATCTTAGGTTTTTTTAACTCCATGTTAAGTCCCATAGGAGCAAAAAACCGTCCCACAAACATTTGAAGAACTCCCGTTAAAAACAACTCAGAACAATAACAAAATAATTATTACGTGCATTAATCTACTGGCTTCACAATGTTTTCTTTTTATAAGATTAGCACGCGAAATTATTTTTCAATTAATTATTATGTGACCTCAACCGGGAGAAAAAACGTTAAAAAACCGTTTTTCAATCAACAACGATCGCAACGCCTACATTCGGAGAAATTTTGAACTAAACGATGTATCTAGCCTCTTAAGAGACAAACTAGAAGGGTAAGTTCAATTACGTAAGGCTATTTTTTCATTTTAATTTCTTTCAAAATAAAACTTTTTACAGACGAAAATTAACAAAAATATTATTTGCTTAAAGTTGTACCATTTTATATAAAAAGTTTATTTTGAAAGATATCAACATGAAAATACACCTAAGTGATTGAACTACCCTTCTAGTTTCTAAAACTCAGTCAAGTTTGCATCTGAAAAACAGAATAATCAAGAGTTTGAGAGGCGTTTACACTTTAAACTACCTTTATTTCTTAAAGTGAAATGAAGCTGAAATTAATTAAAAATTATTTAAATAAATGCAAACAACAAAATAAAAATCCCCAGATTGAATCAGTCATTTTAGAAACAACATAAGTCTCCATACATTAACATGGAACTTATAAGTTGTTTCTAAAATGACCGATTCAATTATGAAAAAAAGGGTTTCGTCAGTTACCGTTAACCATATAATTGCACTTAATAAGATTATAATTTAATCTAAGTTAATTTTCATTTAAATTTTTAATTACGGTACTTTTTGAAAAAGAAATTATTAAATTTGACCCTTAAGACAACTTAAAACAAATTAAGAAAAACCATATTAAGTTTACGTTGTAATTATAATTATTAATTAGATTCTCTAAACTTCTTAAAATAGAAAAAAGAATTCATTTCACTGAGATGATAAAAGATCACATTTTATTTAAATCAATGAACTTCAATTGACTCAACAAAATTGATGAAAATGGTCTTAAGAATAATAATGACTGCAATAATAAATTTCACTTCCTTCAAAAAAATCAAGAAATAAAAACTTCAAAACGTCCAATTTAAATATGGAAGTGATAGGACATTCATTTAAATTAAACAAAAATTATTAATTACAATAATTGAAATAAATTACAATTCAAACTTTTTGTCATATTTGATTATTTCATTTTTTAAAAAATAATATTTTAAGAAAACTATAAATAACTAATTAAGAGATTTAAAAGACTAATTTAAGAAAGCTAATAATAAAGATAAAAAAAAGAAAGGAAAAACGAAAATGATTTACATGTAGAAAAATATTAATCTATACAATTTTAAAACTTATGGCCACATTAAATATGTTAATTGTTAGTTAACGTTTTGACAATGTTAAGTTAACAATTGAAATTTAAAAATGGTGTCTTATGTTTGTTTTTCTCTCTCTTTCTATTTACAAGGTTTTTCTAAAGAAATAATGCATAGGCCTACGTGTTGCTATAAAATATGAAATAAAAATTATGACGTCATAGATATCAAATAAATGAATAAATAAAAAGATGTTTCCAATCTTTTATTATGAATTTCCATTTTTCAATCTTCTTTCCCTTTTTCATGGATCATGAAAAAAAAAAGAGAAATATGCAAACAAAAATAAGAAAAATTTTCTGAATAGCAAATTGTCATAAAATAATCTACTACAATAATAATAATATATGACACATTTTACGACTTGAATCGATAAATCGATTCTTCCTTCAGTTATTTTTTCCATTCTAACAAAAACGTGAAATGACGTAACAAATGAATAATAAACATGAATAAAATATTACTAAAATATGGGTTCATATAACTACTTGAATAAGCACAAAACCGAATTTTTAATTTGTCAAAATTCGTAGCATAATTAATTAATTGACATATTTAAGTGTCGAGAAAGTTTAATTTTTTTGTTTTGTTTTGTTTTGTTTTCAAAACTGAAAATAATAATGAAAACAGTTTCAAAGTGTGTATATATGAAAAAAAATGATAAGAGATGAATTTCGCTTTAATCTATTTAATATAAATAAATGAACCGCAAATTCATCTTGATCATTAAGTAGGCCTTACTCATTAAGTGCAACCAGAAAGAGTGTCAAGTTAATTGCATTCACACATCCGCTGTATTTAAACACTTGTCAATTCAATTTGTGATTCACAGAGTGTGTGTTTCACTTGAAAGTTTTGTTCAGTTTATGCTAATTTATGTCAGTTAATTTTGTCATAAATTTTATGATGAAAAATATTAACATAGCACTTGTTCAAACAGTTCTAATTATTATTCAGTGAGACATATTATTATCTTCCACAAACGAGTTCTATACAAACGAAAAAACAAAACTTTTTTTTGCATTACAGAGAATAAGCAAAGTTTTCTTTAGAAACTAGAATAATAGGTAGAAAGTGATGCTACAAGTATTTTAATGCAGATACTACTTTTTAAAAAATGAAAATATTAAAGACAATTTGAAATTATTTTGATGCTAAAAACAAGATAAAACTATCATTTTTTTGAACTGCCATAATTTTTTTTTTAACTAAATATCTTATCATTAATACATTGTTTCTACTACTAAAAATTAATTGTAGTTCCATAACTATAAGGTTATGGTTAACTGCAGACAAGCTAGAAATGGTACTTTTGTGCGTTTCCATATTTCTGTTCGGTTTTACTTCCTGTTAAACAGTTCTGCATTTTCTTTTTTAAATTTTCATTTCTCATTCAGTCAAAATAGAGTGATCTCACTACTCGCCATGTTGTTTGTAGGCTAAATTTATTTGAACACACTTATTTAACCATTCAATAATCTGGTTAAACCACATTGTGCCAATGCAGCTCATTTTTCAGAAATTTAACCATGGTTAATGTAACCACATTTGTTTCTAATAAAAAATTAACTGTGGTTAACTTTTTAATTACAGTTATTTTTTGTAGTGGTAACGAGGTATTATTAGTCTAGTTTCTAAGAAATTTTAGCTTTTCGGCTCCTGAAAATAGAAATTCCGGATTCTAAATTCCAGCCAGCTTCAGGATTAAATAATTAAAACCAAATTAAATTTCATTTTATCAATTTATAAAAAAATAATAATTTTGAATAATTCTAATATGAACTTCTTCTGTCCCCTTTTCAGCATAAGCAAGTTGTTAATTATTTTAATATTTCTCATGTTTTTTTGTTAGAATTTTTATATATAAAATCTAATGGCGATATCATAAAGATTAGGCAAAGTGATTAATGATCATCACAAGTCTCTCTTAAATAAATAACTTTTAGCTGCCATAAAGATATATAGCAAATTCATCTTTATATAATTATATACATGCACAAAATTACTAATTAATCAATTAGTATAACCGTGTAATTAATATCTTTAATCCGAATCGATTAAATTGAATTCGATTTCATTAAAAAGCTCGATGGTATAATTTATTTTATATGGCATAATGTAGTTTCCTCCTCTCAATAAAAAATACCTATTTATATTTATATAATAATTATATATTCTCTAATAATTTAAATTTAAAGACAATTTCAATCTCACTTTTTGTTTTGCAAAATACTACAGGGTAAGTTTAAAAGTCAACCATACAGTTTTTTGTATACTGATTTCGTCCTCACCCTGTATAAATAATTCTATATACAATTAGAATATAAAAACAATCGCGTTTTGGTAAAATTGGAAATGAAATTTCCATTGAAATTACGGAGGTGAGAATTATCCAATGGGATAAAATAATAAAGGTAATAATATTAATAATAAAAATACGAGGAATGGCATTAATAGTTTATGAAATGTGATAATTAAAAAAGTAGAACTGCGAAAGTTACTTCTTTTACATTCGCTTTGTAAACTAAGTCGTTGCGGTTTTTTTTGCATAATTTATTTCAAATTAAAATTAAAAAAACTACAATTAAAAATTTAAAATGAATGCTTTTTTTCTCAATGAGAAAAGAAAAATTACAAAATAAAAGTATTTATTTTAAATTTTTAATTGCAGCTTAATTTTTTGAAATTTGTATTAGAAATAAAAATTGTGCAAAATAACGCTTCTATTCAGTTTACAATGTAATAATTGTTTTTTTTATCCTTAATTTGTGGAAATATCTGCATCATTCTGTGGGTTTTCGGTATCCGAGTAACAAGATCTACAAACGAACGAACGGAAACAGGGTTTTTCTATGTTGGAACCCCTAGTCTAAGGGTTAAAGTACAAATTTCAAGTGCCAAGTTTCATTCCTGAATTTAAGCCTTAAGTTTCTCATTGATTTTTATTTACTTTTCAAACTTCTCATCAGTGTTTTTCTTTTCTTTCATGGTTCATGGTAAATTTGCATTTGAATTTGATAAATTACTCTGCAAGTAACCATCAAGGCCTGTAGCAAAAGGACAACAGTCCAAAGAAAGCATGCAAAATATTTCTACATAGAAACCAAAATTCCATAAAATGATACAAAGATTTTCATAAAGTTCTAAAAAAAAAGTACAATTTTTAATTTTCAAAAACTTTTAATACCACCTCTCGTATAATAAATAGAACCGTAAATTCTAACTTTCTAAGTCCTTTTCAGTTGCAATCAACTGTTGGTAGGCGCGCTTGCAGACCGTGTAGGAAATGTATGTGTGAATGGACTCTTTTGAGATGTCGAGGATCGATCCGTTCCCCCCATCAACGTATTGTTTCCCTGAGCAGGAGAAAGGGTTCCAATACCACCTGAGGGCGACACATGGCGCTGCGACGTCAACAATGGCGGAGGATGATGAGATTGAGTAGCCAATGTGCCCATTGGAGATACTGGATGACAGTGTGGAGTGGGAGAAGGGTTCGACGACGTGTACGACGAACCACCACCATAGTGACCGAGTGCCATGTACGGGTTCGTTCCGTACGGTCTTGAGAAAGGGTTTGGAGTTGGAGGCGCATGAATCGCATCCTCGGGATGTAAATACAAGTGACGCTGTTCCAGCTTTTGCTGGTGCTGTTGGAGGCAAAGCTGAAGAGTTTCTGGAAGTGACTCCAGTTGCTCTTGAATCGTGTTGAGGCGTTCTTCGATGGCCGCCACACGATCTTCGACTGCCTCCTGCCGAGACCCTAATTCGGACACTATCTCGTACACGGTGTTCTGCGTCTGGGGTTAGAAATAAAACAGAACTTGTTATTAAATATGGAGAAAAAATTATAAAAAAAAACACTTGTTATTCTAGATTCTAGTTCAGTGGTCTCAACAGGAAAGTAATTTAATAATTGATACAATAATTCACATTTGGTTATTCCGCCATTCATTCATTAATTTAATTTTAAGTTGGTTAAAATCTCAACAATTACTTTATTATTTAAGGTGGTTTTAAACTGTAACCGCCTCTCGGACTTTCAATTATTATGTCTTTCAAGTACAAAATAAAGAGAAACTTAAATATGTTTTAGAAAATAGTAGGGTAGTATCAATCACTTAGGGTATTTTTTATAGTTGATATCTTTCAAAATAAACTTTTTACGCGAGTTTGAAAATGACCCAACTTTAAGCAGATGATATTTTTTAATTCTGTTTTTTTAAAAGTTTTTTTTAAGTTTTTTTAAGTTTTTTTAAAAGTTTATATTGGAAGATATCAGCATGAAAATAATCCTAATTGATTGAGTTACTCTTCTAGTTTCTAAAACACTTTCTTATTTCTCTTAATATTGCCCCTGATCAGCGCAGCTTGAGCCGAACTAAAAAAATTCGGCTGCTCCAAAGCCCTGAAGGTAGAGGAAGCTTTTTTTTCTCCTATGTTCTACTTTTTTCACGCATGTGGGATCAAGGCTTTCCTTGATTTACATTTTTAATGAAACGCGTCAAGTAAATATGAAACACATTGGTAAAATAAATACTAATATATAGACATGTCTACATAAAAACCAACCAATCACTAGTGAACAAATTAAGTGCAAAAGTGGCATATCATAATTATACTTACGTTTGTGTGTATGTGTGATAATTAAGGCAACCTAAAAGCAGTAAAAGCATTTTTATTCATCGAAAACTCGTTTAACTCGTTTAAATATGTAAAATATAAAAATCGACATAAAATACAAGATTCTACATTTTTTAAAAAATATCTTTTAAATATTTCAGTTTAAGCGTTTTTCCAAGATTAAAAAATGTCATAATAACTGAATAAATTTTGTGAATTTTGGTTTCATTTATAAAGTTATTAACCCTTTGATATGCTAAATTAATTTAAATGAGTTATATGTGACTATTAGTTTATCTGCACTTTGATCAAAAACGCAAATTATTTAATGATTTTCATTTAAAAAAACTACCTTTCGGGTTGCCTTATTGATGATATAATGTACATATATAAATGTGCATACTTTTTACACACAAACATTGAAACAGAGTAAAAAAAACCTGGGTTGAAAACGGACCGCATTGCGCACCTTAGCCATGTCGGTGATCGTATTCGAATTGTCCATCAATTTCCTTTGGTCCATTTTCACTTTCCGCAAACTAATAAAAGACAAAGATAGACAATAAAACGAAACCAAAAAATACCATTTTTGGTTTTCTTTTTTTATCACCATTCTCATATAGGTGTGTACGCAGACACCCATTACATTACCTGTAAATGGCCATTAGAAATTTTCGCTGATGAGTTCGGACTTTGTTGCCATTGACCCTTTTGACGAGCCGAGTGTGTTTGTATATAAGCCACGTCTCACGTAACACATTTGCCGCTGCGTTCTTCAACTGTTCAACAACAAAAAAGACGATTCGCAATCATTCTTAATGGGCACATAATATTATATCCAATTTGGGAATTGTCAATTGTTGGCTCAATTATTTAATAAGAGCTAAATCAAACAAAACAGCTAAACTAAACAACAAAGAAAACCTAACTAACACTAGCTAAAAGAAAATAACCAAATGTTTACATGATCCCTCCCCCCTTGGGCTTGGTACTGAAAATAAAATGTAATATCGACCCAAATACAAGAAAACCCTTGAAAACCCCCGTTTAGAAAGTTCAAGTTGAAGTTCTCGCAAGAAGTTTCCAAACACATTCTCCTGCTCTCTGTTTTAAACATAATCTGAATATTTTATAATAATTTTGAAATTACCGATTTCTGCATTTTGAACAGTAAAAATAAAATCCATCCAATATACATTCATAAATTTATACAAAAAAATGTTCAAAATGAACTTAAAATTGCAACCATTAGGAACAGGAAAAAAAAATTGTGTGAATTGTACAGTTATTTCTTAAAAAAACTAGATAGTCGCTAGAACTATAAGGGCTTATTATTATCAGGTTACTGTGTCCGGTTGACCTTTGTGACTTAAAAGATGGCAATCACTGATAACACGTGTATTATCAGGTGATTGGGTTCCTTCAGGGATTGGTATTCAAATTTTCTTGCCTCTGTGGAGAATTACAAAACCTAGAAATTCTCGTTTCTGTTATATTATCTATAATTTGCATTATACTATTTAATATCAAATGAAAAACTTAGTTTGACTTAAGAAAAAGCATAACTGACTGATTTTTATTTCTTTATTATCGTTGGAGAACTGTTAAAAGTAAAAATGTTTTTTTCATAGATAAGATATGAATGATGGATGCCCCGCAATTAGAAATGGGAACCCATTCGATCAAAAAAAAAAAAAGGACAAGAAAAAGAACAACCCTTTATTATGAGTTACAAGTAAGTTTGTTCCAGTGCTCAAAAGGAAACCACAATTCATTGATTCGATTGATAAACATGACTAACATTCTTATGGAATATGGAACCAAAAAAAAATGACCTTTTGCAAAAAAAAAAAGCGAAAGGAGAAAAAGAAAAGAAGTTAACTTACCCTTTTGGTCAATTGAGTGTCCATCATAAAGTTATGAACGTGTTTCTCTGCTCGTGACAATTCCAATTTCCGCGAAACAACGGCCACCAATAGAGCTGTACACCCAGCACCCTGTTTAGAATTATTTCATAATTAGCTCATCAAATATATAATTACCCTTAGCAGTAAGAAACAATTTCTCATCTTTTTTTTTAGAACTGCTTACTGTCTGTGACAAATAAATAGAATAGAAATTATTCAAATTAGATAAATACTTATTTAGACGCATTGTTTTTCCTGTATGTGTGATCTTAGCATGTGACGCCACGTTTATTAGTCGGCATTTTGCTAAAGGTTAAATTGCCAATATGCAATTTAATCTTAAAACATGCATCCTCACTAATCATTTTAAAATTTAAATACAAAATAAAAAACTTCAAAATAAAATGTCGACTATAAACGCAGCTCTAATGACTGCTTTAAAGTGTTAGAGAAATAATCCTAAAAATTACAGCATGTGTCACAATAAAAAAACACAACAATAAATTCAATACATTTCAAGAAAACATGTCAAGTCGGAGATGTTCACTTTTATTATCAAATAAAAAAAGGCAAAATTATTTCCGGGTTGATGTTTACGTGGAAATCTTGTAGAAAGAAAAAAATGTAAAGAAAGAAACATTCTCTCATCCCTTTTTCCTTTAGAATTTTCTTTTTCTTTTCAAAAGGGAATAAAAAAAAGGGTGGGTGGACAATATACAGTAGAACGAAAAAAACGTCTTTCAATCTAAAAGTTATTTCTCTAAGAATTCAACACACACACCAAAGAGAATAAATCGGTTAGAAAGAACGAATTTGATGTAAAAAGTAAAGGAATATGTGTCTATGTGTGAGTGTGACGCAGTAGAGTGTGCCTCTAAAAATCAAATTGTGACAGGGACATCCAGAATCAGATTTAGGAGGAGTTGATGGCCCACCACCATTCTAGAGAAAATCTCACTAATCAATCAGTCCCTTAAGAGGCAATATTCATGAATAAGGCTAACGTTTGAAGCTGCAATTGGAATTCAGAAATAAGGCAATGGAAACCTTGGTATATTGGTGATAGGAAGAGATCCATTCAATCAGTTCTCAATCGAATGGGCAGCAAAAACACACACACACATATTACATAGATACAAACGCAAAAAACAGAACGGAATAAAGCAAGAAAAAAAAAGTTAGTAACCATTTCCAAATCATTCTTTATCGTATTCTTTATATTCCCAATCTCCATCCCCCCATTTCTGACTTAAGAGTATTCCCTTTTTCTCCTTCTCCTTCTCCTCCTCCTCCTCAAACATCCCCAATAATAATCTAACCTACTACACACGTTTCGTCCGCCTCACTTCATTTTCATCTATTCTCTATTTCGCCTTTTTTTTATCGCCATGTGGAACGGACCATCAGCAACAAAAAGAGAAAAGAAACTGAAGCCGAAAGTGTTCTATTTGCTATGACACTCACATTCCAACACGCATTTTTCTTGTATAATTCGATCCTAACATATTTGACCTTAAAGGTTTCTAGTTTACAACATATGCTTCATTTGAAAACGACTACGTTTTTGGTAGAACGCCGGTAGCCGCTTTGGTAGCCGCTTCATACACAAAAAAAAAACTTTGTGTCGCCACAAAATGTGTTACGTTGATTACTATGAAGGTGTTTCACACGAGACACCGCCACCGTTTTTCTTTGATCCACATTGGCGATGAGTGTTCGAGTTCAGCAACTAGTGGCGAACACACCTCCTGTTTTGTCAATGGTGATGAAGATCATTCAGCGGATTTTACTGACTATATTTTCACTTGTTTTCAATGGTAGTCAGTGTGAAGCACGTCGAGTCTACTACTGTGTGTTAACACACAAAGTGGCGACACATAGTGTCTCGTGTGAAGCCAGCCTCAGCCTAGCTATTCATACGAAAATGACCATTTTAACTACATAGCTAGGAGCATTGTTGTTACTTCTATCCGCTTCTAACTACATCAATACCCGGTACTGGTGTCTGATTTGCCTCTTGGTTCTCGCTCTGTTCTGTGACATCATAAAGCAGAGAAGAAGAAGAAGCTCCAAAAATGGACAAAAACAGGCGTTTTGAAAATCCCCATCCTTGTTGTAATATCTTTAGTAATATACTTTTTAAAAGCGGTTCGAAAAAAAAACACTACCATATTTGACATTTTTGGGTGGTAATTATTAGACCAATTTAGACATAAAACACATTTAAAATACCCTCGTGCCCTATTCATTTACTAGTCTAGTTTTAATAACACTTTTTATTTTGCTTCTGAAACCCATTTGCATGAATTACTCTTGTGAATTGAACAAAGTGGTTCCTTCTCTCTCTCCCTCTCTCTCTCTGTCTCTCTTTCGCCACTTCAAAGTGGGGATTCATATTGATTTATAATTCGCTTGACTAATTGCCCATCACCCAATTAGGATCTCAAGACATTTAACTGTGATAAGAAATCTTCTACACATGTCAACCGAGAAAATTAAGTTTAGCGCGTACAATCAATGAATGCGCTTTTTAATTAAAGGGGACATTGAAATGATATCAAAAGTAGGCCTACACATACTGTACAGTACACATGGGAATGTTGCTCGGATTTCAAAACTTAAACAAAAAAATTAAACAAAAAACATGTTTTATTGCGATACTCGCTTTTATAAAAACGGTCTAAAAAGTAAAAAAAAAAGAAAATATAATCTGTGCTTCTATTGTTGGTGTAGTGGTTAGTGTCTCAGCCAATGGTAATGTTGGTCTTGGGTTCAATTCCTTGCAGTTTGAATTATTTTAAAATATTTCAGAAGGTGGTAGACAAACAAACAAACAAATTATGAAGTTAATTAAAAGCAAGTAATAGTAACACATTTCAATGAATGAAAACATACTCAATTAATTATTTAGACGAGCTGAAAGCATCAGTATGTTTTTCTTCTGATTGGTTGTTGGGACGTTTTGCGTCACGAACTTTTTTCTTTTAGGTTTTTCATAATTCATTCAGTTTTCAATACTTTGAAGAAAAAAAAACATTTAGGCCTACATCTGGTCTCGCACTCACACATGGGCCTAGGACCTAAGCAAATCTCCAAATGTGTAGACACTAATATAACAGAACTTAAAAAAAAACAAATGTAACCATTTACGAATAAGTTGCAATGCCCATCAATCCATGATGCATCCTAACTAGATGTCCAATTCGGATCCCATCTACAACATGTTTACTGCATCAACACATAATTTTAGCTAATTTTAGCTCTGCATAAGTAATGAGTACTAATGACACTTATCAAACTTAATGAAGTTTCCAAACGCCTTCCGCATAGCGGTCGTAGATTGTAATCGTTCGCAACTTCTCCATAAAAATGGAAATTGACCAACAAACAAGAATTTTTTGAAGTAATTAACAGAAACTCGCGTTTAAAGTAGAACTTTTAATATAAATTTGCTTTCTCAATGAAGCATTACAAACTTATGCAAAAATAAAATGAGATTATGACTTTTGCCGCACTCAGTATGCTGTATATTTAAGTTCACCATAAAACTCATAACACGCAATGCGCGCATATAATGAATGCTCCGGTTATGTCGACGTGTCTTACGTTGCTGTAAATGTTACAGAAAATGACTGGAATCAAAAAGACATCAAATCGCTTTCAATGAATGAAATTCGAAATGGCTTTTCCATTTTTTTTACCACAGGAATGTATAACCCCCCTCTCATCATGTCACCATCTTTTCTGTAACATTTTCTGCACCGTTTTAGACACATAGACGTAACCAGAGCATAGCCATATGAACGCACGCAAATGAGATAACACACAAATTGATTTCCTTGTTGTGTAGAGAATATTTGGGACTAAACATCAACTACCGAGTCCAGAATGATTGACAACTTTTGATTGAAGATCAGCCAAAAAAAAAGTCATGGTCAAGCTAATTTAGAAAACAAAACGCGTCATTCAGATTAGCAAACACATTTGTTAATTTTGAGTATTTCGTGGGCTCAAGGTAGTCTGGCTTCATTTCTTCAAGATCCCAGACATGCAAAAAACCCCCCAATTAAAATACGACTGAAAATCAAATTTGCCCAATGTAAATAATTATATTTATTTGACAGAAAGTGGTTTCCACTTTTTTAATCTATCTACAACGCAGAATTTCATTTTATTATTCATTAGAAACTGAAAACATTCCTTAACGTATTTTCTAAATGTGGGACCCAGGCAGCCCTAATATTGAAACGTTTTATTATATTCTGTCGCGTAGATTAACCGTATTTCTTGCAGTCTTTTCCATACGAAGCCAGCTAGCCTCCACTTTAGGCTAAATACCTAATTTGCATTCATTTTCGAAATATCAAAGAACAGCTTGTTATTTAAGAAAAATTTTCTACTATTAAAAAAGGACACATTTTTTTCAAACTAGAAAATCACGTCGATTGACTTTTATAGGATAATTTCTCCATTTTTTAATTAAAGACCTAAGAAAAAGCGAAGAGCTATCGTATTCAATTACTACTCTTGAAATGAGCACTCAAAAGAATAATAGCATTTAAACTAGAGGAATTGGGGAGGGGGGGGGGGGGAATCACATACTCAACATCAATTTTCCCATTGACTGACTGAACAGTTGAAAAGTGCTCAATAAGAACTCAATAAAAAAGAAGGAGGGACTTTTTTTAATCAAATGATTAAAGGTAATCAAATATTTGGCTCGTTTCATTCTCAGGTATTATTTTCTTTTTGTTTTCTTCTTCTTCTTCTTTTTCATTTCAATTTCCCCCCGTTTCTTAAAGTACTTAAAAGTAATGTGATTTGTTGATTAAAGAAGTAAGTTTCACAAATTCCATTCCCATGTACAGTAGTTGTAATAAAAATCGTAATTGTGAATTCTCATTAAGTGGCCATTTGCAAAATATGCAAAGAAAAGAGAACAAAGAAATTAAACTCTTGAGTTTTTCTGCATTTCTGAAGTACAATTATTAAAATAAATTGAAAGTTATTAAAAACTTGAAAAGTTTATGAATCACTTAAGAGATTTTTAAATTTGACATTTTAAAAATCAATTTTTGATAGTAATTTCAAATCGTCCATTTTCGTTTTTTTCCCCTCAAGTTAGACCAAGAATATTAAAAAATTGTCTAATAATATCCCATCTTTTCAAATGGTTATTCAATCTATAAAACAATGGATTTTGGGACTAGAGGTTGCAGAGTTAACCGCTTCAAGTAGTCACCTGCATTCTCACTGCAAATGCATACTGAATTTTGCATAGTGTTTGAAAAATAATCAAAAAAAAAATACAAGCAATTCAAGAAAATATGCAAACATTTATGAATCAATTACATGTACTGTATGTTCAATGTCAAGTTCACTTTCTGTTTTCGGACAAAAATGTCCCTCTTCAAATCAGCCCTAATGTTGTCGATATTTGTACAAATAAATTTGTATATCACTTCAACATGGTTATTAATCCCTATTCAATATGTATTTTTGAATAAGGTTTATTTCTATATTGAAATCTTATGAAAAGATTTCATGGGGATTCATATCGTGTAGAGCCGACCTTACTGGCGGCATACTTCCCCCACCCCTCCTAAGAAAACCCAAGACTAGTGGTTGTTTCTGTATTCGTACTAGAGATGTCACATTGCCGTTATTTGGAAACAAAATTACCAACACATATTGAAACGTCTCCTCCTACCAAATGTCATCAAACAACCTTATTACTGCACACACACTAATACATTATGCGCACCCAAGGTGTTCTTGAATTGAAGAAGCATTACCAGCTTTGTGCCATTTGCAGAAAAGTTAATGGACTATTTGATATTCACAGCCATAACCAAAAAGACAAGGCTTTTAGTAATAAGAGCCCATCATCACTCACATCCTCCCTCCCTCCCTCGTTATTCATTTGCATTCTACGGATGCAATAAAAAGGGACAGAAAGAGAGAAACAGAGAGAAGGCAAATTGCATAAAAGTCCTTCTTTATTCGCCCCTTGTTCCCATAATTCTTTGTTAGCAAATTCTGCTCTCCCTATATATAATCATAATAATATTTTAGTAGACAATGACTCAGATTAAACAAGTTTTTTCTTCTACACCATTGTTTATAAATTTAAATAGCCATAAAATAGAGCGAGAGAGAGAGAGAGAGAGAGAGAGAAAAAAAAATAGACCTATGAATTAATTAAAAAATTATTATTAATAATGTGATATCGAGTGAGAGACAAATAAATAACTCACCATAATGCCGGTGGTGACAGCAATTCCTCGGCCGCAATATGTATTAGGCACAATGTCCCCATAACCAATAGAGAGAAATGTAATGGCTATTAACCACATGGTGTTTAATAAGTTGGCATGCTGATCGTCATGGTGTCTGAAAAGAAAATCCACCCCCCCGAAAAAAAAAAAATGAAATTTAAAGAATTTCTTACAATATGTGCAAATTCCAGAGTTACAAATTATGTCACAGTTAATTGTTATTGGAAAAGGGGATGGGGTTTTTCTTTTACATATTCCACACACTTTAAGAGCTAAAACATGTAATCAATAATCATCGTTCTCCAAGAAGAACATTTAGATTATGTTTCACATCACATCATTTAATGCTCTGGTTAACTACTATACGTGATCATAAGACACTCACAATTGTGCACCGTGGTAGATTTATCAAGACTTTCAGTCTGATCTAATCAGTCAGATAATCAATCTTAGAATCATATTCTAAATTCATTCAATCATTCATTCAGTCAAGAGCGTCATTTTCACGTCACGAAATGCTTTTTACACTTTTTCTCAAAGTTATTAGTTAGAGCTCTGTAATAATTGTTAGGATCTGGCTAAGTATAACCTGATTAAAGGTTATACTTAGCCAGAGCATAACAATTTTACAGTTAACTAATAACTTTTAATCTCGTCATAACGTGACTAGAACTTGAAAACAACTTCACGACATATTTGAAATTGTTTTAGAAACTAGAAGAGTAACTGAATAAACGTTTCGGACTAATATCTTTAAAAATAAGATCGTTTAATGACAAGAACTTAAGAGCTTTTTTAAACTTTTAGCTATTTTTTTTTACTTTTGGCAAAATTGCAAATTTGAAACTGCCAATAAAAATTGAATGAAAATGCCTAAGTGATTGATTCATTTACTATTCTAGTTTCTAAAACAATTTGACTTCTTTTTATGAATGTTGCATTTGAAAAAGCTAGCTTATACGTGAAGAATATAAATTGCATCAGAAGCGCAAAATGGGGGTGGGATTGGGGGTGGGGGCGAAAGACTTAACTCTCCAGTTAAGAGTTCGGGTGTAAAACTTAAAGAAGATTAAGTAAACAAACAAACTGACAGTTAAGTATTTACAATAACAGAAGAAGAAAAAAAAAAGGCCTATAAAAACAATGCATTGTTTGTTAAACAGTTTAAGTTTTTTGAATAATAATCTGTCAAAACGTTCACATAAATCACTCGTAAATGTCAATCAAATTAATTATATCATTATTTCATATAAATCTTTGCATATAGGCCTACAGTACAAGGGTGCATTTGCATGCACTACAAAAAAAGCAGATCTTATGATACGGTTATGACGACGTGTGTCTTAAAGTGTTGAAAATCCTCGAACTCTTTCATTTATTCTGTCTTTCAGGTGCAAAATGAAGAGAAGAAACTTGAAGTTGTTGAAGTTGACACTAGAAGGGTAGCTCAATCATGTAAGGCTATTTTCATTTTGTAATCTTTTTTTTAATTTTTTTGCTCATAAAACATTTTGAAAGATATCAACATGAAAATACAGTACATATGCCCTTAACAATACCCTAATTACTAAAACACTTTCTAGTTTTTTGTAATTTAGTTGGCCCACTGTACGAATTTATGTTTCCAAAACGTTCATAGTCAGGTAGGCAACAACTTTTTGGGTCGGCACTCGGCCCAATGTTGCAAAAATACATATGGCCCAACAATGGCCCTCTTAATGTTGGCCTAAAAATCCTAATATCAAGTCATTGATGACAGGTTCAGAGATCGTTGTTCCATCGAGTACAGCCAATAGTGGATGGAAGTAACGGCCAAACACAATGTTGCAGAATCATCGGGCAAATATCTTTATATAAACGCCAACCATTTTGCATCAGGTTGGTTCCGTGTTGGCGTGCTGCCTGGGCATCTTAAAGCCATAATTTTCTGTAAACGTTTACAGCACCGTAAGACACATCAACATAACCAGATCATGACACAAATTCACTTACACACGCAAAGCCAGACACATTTACACGGTTTCGCATAATAAACAGGTATGCACGAGCACGCACGCACGCGCGCGAACACATTTAAGTGTGATTATTCTCCGTCAAATCCAATGAACAACAAAAGTTTTCAATCTAAAAGATAAAATTTCGAAAAAAAAAAAGAAAAAGCGCATATAAAACATTTGTTGTTGATTGCTTTTTGGCTGCACACCCAAAACCGCCGCCGCCGTATCTTCATTCAAGGTCTTATTTTACGAGGGTTTATTTTCTTGAAACAAGACCGCCAAATCATCAATTTTCAAGTTTCATTTTTAAAGAAAGAGAGAGAGAGAGAGAGAGAGAGAGAGAGAGAAGAAAAATAAACCTTAACCCTTTTTTTATTATCAAGACGTTGCAAAAGTTCATAATAGATATTTTATTTCAGAAGAAGAAAAAAAAAAAAAAAAAACCACCACCAAAAAAACGTGACTGGTAAAATAATGGAGACAAAAATTACTTTACTTTTGATAAAACACCGAAAATCGTTAACTATACGTTATTTATTATTGATCCTATCCTTGATGAATACCAACAGAAAAATTATTATTTAAATGCATTGTTATGTCTGCATTTTTATTAAACCATATCAAAATTAAAGATCAATTGGCAATTGCAACAGAAAAAAAAAATAATATGTTTGCTATTTGCATAAGAATTGTGTCGCCGCCGCCTTCGAAAAGAAACACAATTTAAAAATGAATATTTACATAGCTAACTGTATATCGGGGGATATGAAAATTATCAGGAAAATTGTCTAGCTTTTCACTTCTTCTTTTTTTTCCTTTTAAAAATGAAAACATAAATGTCTCATAACCTTAATACAAATATCTCTTATCTTTAAAGTCTAAAAAAAAATAACCAACTAAAAGTTAAAATGTACGTCTGGAAACATTTCTAAGTGTTAATGTAATGATGAACTTTTAAAAAAAGAAAATTTGTAACGATGAAGATAGTCCTAATTAAGCATTCAAAAATTAGCCCAATCACGACGACGGTTTTATCAGTGTTGTATCACACATACATACGAAACCAACCCCACAATTAAAGTTTACTGCATAGCACATGTGTTAACAGTGATTGCCTATTAAACATTTTCCAAGGGGCCAAAAAAAAAAAAAAAAGCTACTACATTAAAATAGACCAAGAAGTCTGGAAATTGGATTAATAATATTACACTGCGTAAAAACGGATGGATAAGAACAAGAAGAAATTGCCTATTTAACTCAAACTGTTAAAGGTTTCCTCTTTTCTGCTGCAATGAATTAAGAATGTTATGAACAAGGTTTTTTTGCGAATGTGGTCGGGTGGCGAGGTCTTCTTCACAAACAAATCTCATGTACCGACTTTTCAGAAGCAATTTAAATTTAATCCAGTAATTGAATATGTTTTAAGTCCATTTCAAAAATGAAATTCATTTAGAACTTTAATTTAAATTTCTGAGCAGTGTTTCAAAACGTAATATTGTGTTCATAAATATAACAGAATTGTATTCATGTTGAAGTTTTAAGGGTCCTATTTCTTAATAATTGCTGAGTCGAAGTTAGTGCTAAAAAGACGTGAACATTTATTTTGATATGAAGTTTTATGTCTTTGGGTCGTATTCTTTATGGTTTTGAAGACAAAGTCAGTGCTAAACTCATCAACTTTTTTTTCCATGAACCTTCCTATTAAAAGGTTAGAATAACCTTTGACTTAGCAATCATTAAGAGCACAAACGCTAAGTTACCTTCCTGAATTTGAACTTTCGAAACAAATAGATTTTCAGAAACAGGCTAAGGGTGATATTTTCTTGAAAATATCTTTTAAAATAAACGTTTTTTACGACTGTTCGAAACTTTGAAAATAACTTTTCACACAAAGCTTTAAAAAAGCAAATATTATATTTTTTTTTAAAGATATCAGACGTGAAAAACCACTTAGTTTCTTCCATTTTTACTGCTCTACTTTTTTTTATTACGCTGGCAATCTTTTTCTTAAAATTATAATAAAAAAAAAATGCTGAGACAAGGAAGTCCTTAAAAAGGAATGTTTTTACACTTTGCCATATAATTTCTATGAGAACGACGAATTCAAAAGAATTTTTCCACGTTATCTCTTAATATGCAATACTGAATAAACGGATTTAAATCAAATATTTGCATAAAGTGGAATATTTTTTTCCCCTTGTAGATATTTTTATAAAACTCTTCAAATTTTGCAAATAAAATGCGGTTTGAAAACGAGTTGACGTAAAGCATACCATCATAGGTGTATATTTATTATGTGAATGTTACAGTCGAAATGGAAAAACCAGCTATTCTACACAATTCCTAGACACTGTGCAAAATATTAATTTAGTCTTCGATCTAAATGGTTATTAGCTGTTTAGGCAATTTGCAGAATGCATAAAAATAAACCAATATATCTAAAATCGCTTATATTTTTACGTTAGGTCTTTAAAAATGAAATTAATATAGGCCTACAAGTGGAAAACTTAAAATATTTGCTGTCCACAAACTCTAATAAATTGCGTTTTCACATGTTTATTCCAGTGATAAACTTTCTCAAAATTAATTTAAAATTGCTGCTTTTTTAAAGCCTCGGTATTATGTATATTGGCGTGTTGATTTAGGTAATCTGAAAATTGTTTAAAATACTTACACAGTAGAAACCGTTTAACACAAATTGGAAGGGACCGGGATATATTTTGTGTTAAAAGAACAAAAATTTCATACCATTTTAAGAGGCCAGACTTTGTGTAAGCCGATTTTTCGTGTTAAACAGTTTTCACTGTTATTGTGCAGACAAACTAAATCTAGTTTTTCTTTATTCTGACTAGTGACTTTTTAAAATGTCTGATTTTTCACTTTGACTGTAAACCTACACAATATAAAGAGAATCTAAGAATGTGAAGCTCATTACAACAATGTCTGATGATGAAATGCGTCAAACATAATGTTAGACGGTGGCAACAACAACGACACCAACAACATCAACATCAACACCAAACTAAAAAAGAAAAGTTTCACGGACATTTCCATGGTAACCAAAAAGCTCAAGATTAAAATAACGACACGCAAAAAGTATTTCCGGTATTTGCAACGTAAAGAAGAAGTTTCAGAAGAGAAAAACGTGAGAAGATAAAAAAAATCACTCGAAAGATCCTATTGTCACAAACCTTGAATTTCAAGAAGATGAGACATGAAACAACAACAACATTATGTCAATGACAACAGCACAAAAAAAACCCAAGATAATTACTAATAATACCTATATATACTAAGCACGGATCACTCTGTACCTCCCCCTTCAACCTCATCAAAGCCCTAACCCCACACCTAGTCTTGCATTTACGTTCCTTTACAAAGGCCAATTGGCATACTTTTACCCGGGGTGAGGAGAAAAAAGGACTGAAAATCAGTTGAACTGACTGATCAGAGCAGGAAAATTTATCGATGCTTTAGAAGTAAAAGTTTCAACTCAACTTATTTCACAAATCTTAACAGATAATGTAATAACTATAACACCTTTTTTTCTTAGAATGTTTTTTTTTATTACACATTAAAATAATAAAAAATAAATGTTGGTCCACATACCAGCCCCTAACATCATTACAACGACTGATATAGTGAAAACAAATGTCACTGCTTAAGACATTAAGCCAAAAGTCCCCTCCAAAAAACGATGAATAGGGTGGGGGAAAAAAGAAGAATTAATGTCCGGATAAATGGGAGTTGAACTTTTTTTTTTGGTTTGGCATTCTTAGCTATGAATGCTGACAAAGCTGTTTTTTTCGGGTCCATTTAAAAAAAAATCCCTTCCTTTTAGCTGAAAATGTATTGTTAAAATTGCGGGGATTCAACAAAAAAAAGAGCTCAGACTTTCGAAATATCCCTCGGAAATCATGCTGTGACTTGTCTAAAAGTTGTTGAAAAAGAATAATAAGCTAGAAAAGTATATAAGAGAAATGTTTTTATATGGTGCTACTGAATCTTGCATAACATATCCATCCAATCCAATCCAACCACAAAAGCATAAAAGAAAATCCTAAGGGGGTAAAAGTGAACTCAAGCCAATTCTACCCCCATGCCCCTCCCTCCCCTCCAAAAAAAGTGCTATGACGCACATACAGCAAGAAAACTGAGACTGCAAGAAAAAAAGCTTAAATTTCATTACAAATGACATGATAAAATGGATGTTCATTTCAAATAAAACACCAAAACCCCTCCTCCTCCTCCTCCTCATTCACCTAACACACATGAAAAACAAAATCCAACCAGATCAAGAGATTTAAGTGATTATATTGACCAAAATGGCCGCTAATATTCATGTGGTGTCTAATAGAGACTGACCAACAGATTTGTAATGGATTAAGGAAAAAAGTTCAGAGTCAGCTTGATCGAACGCCATCATCCAGCTAACAAATCAGCTAAGTTAAACTTAAAGCGAAACTGAATCATTGCTACCAAACTAATATATCCCAAACTAGAAACCAAGATACAAGAAGAACTTGATCTCTCTACAAAGTTTATTTAAAACAAAATAACATGAAAACATTCTTAAATAATTTATTTACCCTTCTAGTTTTCAAAAAAAACTTCCAATTTTTTTCTTAATGCTTACTTTGAAACGCAGAATATCCAGACTTCTACTTCATTGTTCAATTTCATTTTTCACTGTCTTAATGGCTCTTTCAAAAAACAATATTCAATATTTATATATTTATTTATTTACAGTATTTTGAATTTTTTTTAGATAAACTTGAAGTGAAAAATGAAAAACTGGAGAATTTGAAATTTGTTCTAAAAAAATACAGACCCGTAGCTATGTTTTGTGTCCAGTTTGTCTTACTAATTAATATAAATTATTAATGAAGAAACTTAAAAGTAAAATTTTAAAAATAAAAATGAAATCCTTTTGGAGACAAAAGCAAAACTCCTTTTCTCTCAGCTAAAATATTTTTTTTATTTCATTTATTTTCTTTTCTAGTTTCCAAAAACGCCATTAATTTTTTCAATAATGCTGCTTATTTCGTTTGTGAATTTTATTAAATTGCAATTTGCAACAATTAACTTATTCCGCTGTTTACCCATCGATATGTTTACGTCAAACGTCTCCTCTTACAGTGATGACGTCAAGAAGCACACACATACATCTAAATACACTTTATACAGATACATAATAAAATCAATATTTCTAATGGAAAATTGAAACTAATTTTCAGAGTATCAAGTAAAGTGCATCATCAATGTCGTATTTTAAGCGATTGGCATTTAAAAAATAGAAAAGTGACTTGCTGTTTGAATATTATTTATCTATTAGGAAACACACATCTTTTTTTTTTCTGTTGCTCTGCTGCGTTTTTCTATTAATATTCAGAAAACGCAAATATAACAACAACAGCAAAAAATGTGTGCGTGTGTTGTATTTGTGATTGATGATTTAATGCAAGTTTGATACGATTCTAAAGAAAAAGTTATGACCTAAAATATCTACATTGAAGGTGTTTTAAAGAAACATATTTCAAATGACGAATTTTCTCCAAAAAAATATATATAATCTATACCCCCCCCCTTCCCTAAAGTAAAATTTCCTTTTTTTTTTTAACTTTGTTTCACTTTTTTCTACATATGCAAATTATCTTCATTTGAATAAACATGAAGAGAGAGAGAGAAATGTAAAAAAAGGCACCACAGTGTCTTGCCAACAAAGACAAGCTTCCCCCCCCCCTTTCCTTCTTTGAAAGTCTTTCAAATATTTAGTTAAGATTATTTATGTTTACTAAAATAGATGTTTTAACAAAAAAAAACATTATACGATATCCAGAGATTAACAAAAATGCTAAACGAATTTTGTTTCTCTTCTAAAGTTACTTTAATTTGTAAAAGAAGACACAAAAAAATAAGCTCACTTTTTTTGAATCATTTTTTTCTATCTGATTTGCATGAAAAGAAATACGATATTGCTCAACAAGAGTCATAAGAATTCATGTGATGTCCAAAGCATGATATAAAAACTTATGACGTGGAAGACAAAAAAAAAATCACGGAAATCAATGCAAAATCTTCTCGGGTCTCTCCCCCCCCCCCACTCCGCTTGTGCTTTTTGTTTTCGCCTTCTTTCGTATAGATCTACTATCGCTCTCTCACTAGTCCTTCTTTGCATTAATTTAAAAAAAAGTATGGCAACGATTTCAACAAGGAGAAAATAAATAATAGAAAATGCAAAAAAATACATGTTCATCTGATAAAAGAATGATTATAATTAATTAATTATATTCTTTTCTGATGAGGAGGAAACCAAAACGAACACCTTTTGAAAACTGACTGAATATATATTTAGCTCTTTAGCGTGGAGGACAAATTGTTGCATCTTATGTACATTTCTCATGTGCAGCACTCAGTACTACAATTTGTCGAGCAATGTGACCCTGCCTTAAGATTAATAAATTGCTGATGGGAAGTTTCATGTAAAAGTGAGTGTATTTAGCACTTGCTTTGACTTTAAAAAAAATCATTACGAATAAGACCCTAAATGTCATGCTTAGCTAGCTAGTTGCGTGGTTCCCAAACCTTTTATTAATTCGCAGCTCAATAGGTGCAATCCGAAACTAAACACTTATTTCTTTGTATTGTAAAGAATCTAGAAATTGATCCACCACCTCTTAGACAATTCTTTAAAAATGTTCGACTATGCTTCATTTTGCGATTTCCTTCCCAAATATGAGGAGGCCATAAAAGTCTCCTATGAAGGAAGCAAACATGGCGTCAAAAGAGACACATTCTCGTAGCCAAATTCCTTTTTTTAAACTCCTCGAGGTAACCCCAAAATGACATTCTCCACTCCCAGTAAATTAAACATATGGTTATTACTTATAAGCATGCGAAAATGCGTATTTTCTTCCTCCCTCATACAGTGGACATGGCACCGACGAGGGTCAAACATGCTGACTCCATGCACTGAAAACCAGATCTTATCAACCTCAAACTTAGCCTTCACCTCCAACCCTCATTGTTATACAAGATGAACACACAAATAAGACACAAAAGCCAAAGAAATAATCCTAAAAATTGCAAATAGTTCAAAGGTTTACCTTTCGCACAGCCGTAATGTCCAACTGGCAATGATCCACAAAGAGACCATAAAGACAAGAAGAACTGTTCCCGGACAAATGGTCATCAAAGTCTTGAGAACAAATCTCGTATTGAAATTGATTCGGTTCAAAGCACCGATCGATCGAGATGAAGCATCAGTAAACAATTTACTATGAAGTAACATGACCCGACAGATGAGATAAAGACGCAGGAACATGGGAAGCGATAAGGCAACGTCAATGGGCACCATATGAGAGGCAATTTCACCTCGACGGTTCGGTAAGGTCGTCGTCCATAAAAAACTGTATTCGCCCGGAATCGGATGAACAGCACAAACGGCCAATTCCAGTCCAATTTGAGATATTCGTTGAGGGGTCATGGCAATTCGCCAATCGTCCGCACAATTGTCTATCATAAAAAGCTGCAAAAGAAACAAACAGACAAAAATGTTTATTTTTATTTCAATCAATTCCATGATTGACTTTTTTTTTAAATGATCTTGCGTTTTTAGTTTTTCATTTTTTTTTTTGAGCTTGAATTAAATTGAATGGCAAATGTACATAATAAAGTATGCAACAATAACGAATAAATATGACGTCAGAATCTGTTATAACAAGCATTAATAATATATTTAGCAAACTTGGATGATATGCCAAATAATCCTCACCCCTTGGGTCAATAATCATAATGTGGGTTCCCTTTTCAAATTACACACACACGCAGATATACATAGATAGACAGAAAGAGAGAAAAAATAGGAACAAATGTTTCATATTTTTATTCTATTCGAACAAAAGTCAAAAACTTCCTATTTCTAAATTGGCCAACTCACTAATGGAAAATCATTAGTCATTTTCAAACAAGTGAAATTCTTGTTTTAGCATGAGAAATTCGAGTAGAGGAGAAAGCGGGGCAGAATGGGACAGCACCACTCTTCTCTCATCCTATCAAGATTGCAATTTTCGCAATTTATACTAAAATTTCAAAGAAGAAAAAAAAATTAAAGTCAACTTTAACCACTTTTTACTAAAATGTAAAAAAGCACTTTTTTTTACCAATAATTCTTAAGTTCAAACCATAGAAAGTACTTTCAATGTACTTGGTCAGTTGTAAGTCTATGCAATCAGTTGAAGTTGTGCCTCAAAATGGGATATGAACAAGCGTTTTTAAATAGAAAACTTAATAAAGTTCGAAAAGTTGTTGGCTTAATTAATTGTGAATATGGTAGCATTCGAATTTATTTTTATTATATAAATACTAGTGGGATAACCCGTCATAAATGACGGGAGCAAAATTCACAGGCAATTGTGCCCAGCATTAGAATTTCTTTTCCTCCGCCCTTTTATGACGTCAGACCAAGTAACAAACCAATTAGAAATTGATGACGTTCATAAAAGGTCGGAGCAAAAGAAATTCTAATGCTGGGCACAATTGCCTGTGATAAACTGTAGTTTAATTTTGCTACTATTATCCCCTCCCCTTTTTATATTTGAAAGAGAGAATGAATTTTTCATTTTCTCTGGTGTGCGCGTGCGTGTCGTTTGTTTCTTTTTTACTCCTTTCATTTCAATTTCAGTCACCCCCTCCCACTTTTTCTCCCTCCACGTTTCTCTCTCTCTCTCCCCTCTACACTTTCCAACCTTTTCCCCTCTCTAATTTAATAGCATGGGGTTCTTGGATAGGGAGTGTGCAACATATAGTTGACCTTGAGAAAAAAAAGCAGTTCATTTATTCAAATTTATATAAATTCCGATGTTACACACACAGACCTGGCTTAATAATAATAATAATAATATAATTTATATAGGCCTTGCATTGGCACAGAATGTATCAAAACTTCAGTGAAAAACTAAGACTCGTGATTGCTAAGTCAAAAGCAGTGCTAAAATCATGTATTTTTGACAGGAAGTTTCAAGTAAAAGTTGATGAAATTAACACTAGTTTTAACTTGAAAAGTCATTAAGAATACAACCTTAATTAGCAGAGCAGGCTTTGAATCCAGAAAGAAGATAATCAAATGGTTTAAAAGTTTAAAATAAACAAGGCGTCCATGTTTTTTAAATGAAAATATAGATAGTGGTAGAAAAAAGATGGATTTATTTTGCACCTGTTTACTTTTCTTTGTCTATGCATCAATAATGAGATGTCTTAATTAACAGCAAAATATTGAGCGAACAATTAATAATCATTGAACGGTAATTTCAGTATCGTTTGTCTTTTTATCAATTTAGAAATGCCAATTTTGTATACTGATGAGTGAATATCATGAGAGATGTTTTGTTTTCTTGGAGAAAAAGAGATTTTTATCAAAAATATTTATTCAAGCTGCATCAATGAAATTATTTTCCACCCGAAATACCTACTTAACATTACATTTATCTTTATATAAAATACATTAAAATAAAAGGCAGCAGCAGCCATAGATTGATTTGACATTTCAGAAGAAAAAACGAGGCAAGAGTTTGAAAAAAAAAAACGCAATTAGTAAAAACTGTTTGTTTTATTTGCAATTGAAAAAAATAGAAAAACATAAGAGGGTTCACTCACTCACTCATTCAGTATTCAAACTCAAGAAATTAATATTACATAGAATAAGAAATAAGCTTTTATAAATACTGAAAATAAGTTTCTAAATATTCTCATTTCAAAGTAAGTAATGATTTCTACTTCGTTTTTCTATAAATTTGTTGAAGAAACAAACATATTTTTCTTGGCAAATGATCAGATTTCATTACAATCTAAATAATAAAGAAGGTAGTTAAGTTGTAAATGTCAAAAGAAAAAAAGATTTTATTTGTTGCATTTTTCTTTCATGTTTGTTGTTGGTCAAAATAATGTAAAAACCCCTCAATGGTTCCATTTTCCTGATCCCCCCCCCTCAAAGGGTAATTTCGTCTGTTTTTTCAGGGTAGAAATACAACAACATTCGTGCCGAAACTTCAGAAAACATAAACGTATTTCCTATTCCGCAAGCGCAGCTGAGTGGAAAATGCTTTTTATAAAAGACAATACTATATTTAAATTTCACGTATAATAAGTAGGTAGTGAAAATATATTGGAAAAATTTTAATTTCTCAGAGTTTTCCAGGATTCTTTTGTTTTTAAGTAAATTCCATGAGTTTCTAACCGAATTTCAAATTCCACGAATGATTTACATGTTTGCAGAAAACTTGCCATTGAAGTTAGAGACAAACTTTATATTCATTGGTTAATTAAGTAGTATGACATCACGTCCATCAATATACGTATGAACTCGGCGTGACACAACTGGAAAAAATTAATTCAATTCAACTGACTGCACCTGAAATCAGCATGACAGCATTTAGACAATGTTGAAGCATCTGCCTGAGCTGGTATCAGTTGATCAGCATTTTCTAAAACCATGCTGGTTAATTAAAATTAAATGCTTCACTGTGCTAGAATAAATTATAAACATGTTCAGAAGATTTACAAACTTTCAAATGTTAACCATATGTGGGAGTGTAATTAATTCGTGAATTTTTATCCCCAGATTTATAAATTGTACAAATATTTGCCTGCTTCCAGGCAATATCATTGCTATCTATAGAGAGAGAGATATGTTTGGAAAAAGATTACTTAGGAACGGGCTGACACACGTCTGCAGATAATTCCTTCAGCATCTTAAGTGAAATTTCATCTGGGCCCACAATAATGACTTGTTTACATCTAAGTTGAAAATTCCACTTTTGTAATCCATGGGGATTGATTACCATGTCTATCATTATTGCAAAGAAAGCCATGTAAATGCAATTATAAGAATTTGCACAAAAAAAAGTTTTTATCAAATTGGATAGAGTGTAAATTACAAATTTATGGACAGAATAAAGACATTCTTTTACATAAATTCTATATTTTGGGCTAGTGCTACATTAGAAAATTGCATATGTTTAGAAAGTGTTGCATAGGCTTCATACTGTATCTCTTTACGAGTATACGTAATTTAAATGGACACATTCTGAGAAGTTTAACTTTTTTGTGTGTTGTTTTAAGTTTGCTAAAGCGAGTTAAATTTCAGGCAAAATTGCAACGATTTTTTTCTGATTTCTCAACACTTTCGTGTGATTTTCCAGCTGGTCCACAGCATTTTTTTAGACATTATTTTTTAAACTTTTAAAAAGATGTTATATTTCGTAGTTTTCAAAATAAAACAAACATGGTGTCTTTTTTTTCATTTTTTACGATAGATCTAATCATTGTCACTGAAAACATACTATTTAGTATGTATGAATTATAGGATGACCAAACATTTTTTTAAAAGAATATTAATATTTAATTACTAACTTTTAATGAGCGACATTTTATGTAAACATTTGTGGTCTATAATTATTTTTAATTGAGAAAAAAGCACGCGAATTCCATCTAAACGTGTGTGTTCATCCATTTAAGATTAATGAAACGAAGGCCAGAATTACTTCATTATGAATTACCAACCGGAAATCACGTAGTGACCCCATAATCAAGATTAAAGAGCTCTCAATTAATTTCCCTTCCAGAAAACGTTTCCGATATTACTTTTGTGATATTAATCATAAAAAGGGTATTACGACTCTTGTAAAATTAAGGAATAACCATAAAAAAAATAATAATTGCATTATTGAATCTCTTCATCTTCAAGAAGTTTTCTTCTTTTTTAATTTATTAATTTCCTCAATCTTAATTAACAATCTGAAGAAGAAAAAAAAATATTCTTTTCCATATGCATGAATGAATGATGCATAATTTCGATGATCATCGCAAATGATAACAAAAGAAATTTGGTTGCAAAAATTGATATAAACCATCAACGAAGTGGAATTAATATAGAGAGAGCTCCAGAGTTGCCTCATTATAAGATGAAGCTTGTGACGTCATATTTTGCCTGATAAAAAAGACTAATAAGTTCTGATACCAAAAGAATTTCAAAAACTTCTTTTGTTTAAAGTGCAGAGAACGTTTCCTATCCAAAAATTCACAATTTTTCGTAAACCTCTCTGACGTCACAAACTTCATCTTATGGTCAGGCAACAGTACAAGTGGGGGGAAAACAGGCTTAACTTTTAGCCCAAAATATAAGCAATTTCGTTACCCAAACTAAACATACTAGACTCTAACACAATACAGTTGCTTTTTCTCAAAAAATCCTATATAAATGATGCATCACTGGCCGCCATACCAATGGTAGGCCAACATTCATCAATTTCGAAGTTGTCAAGAACAGCAAACAACAATGCGGTTTCTTCTCCCCATCTCCCTTTCTGCTTGTATAATGCATATATTGTCGTCGCGCATCCATTTGGTGTCATTATCCATAACACGAAATGTATGTCCATTTCACGTTTTGCATCTCAGGCCAATCAATTTATGTTCATGGACATACATTTCGTGTAATGGACAATTACACCAAATGGATGCTCGACAACTTATACACAAAGTATTTTTCCCCCATTACTTAAGTTTGAAGGTTTCATTATACTTGAGCTCAAAACGTATTTTTTATGAAAACTTGAGCATCAACAACTTAAAAAAGTAAGCCACAATTTTGACAAGTTCATTTTATGTTTAGGCAACATATATAATTTTTTTCTTCTTAAACCTAAAAGTTACAGAAAGAATTTCTCGAGAAGAATCATGACAAAAATATAAAAAAAAACCTAAAACTTTGTGATGTAAAAATTTATTGGACCCAATAGTAAAATATGTCTTTTGAAGCCATTTTTTTCTCTTTCTATTTCTAAGAATAAATTACGACCGAAAAAAAATCCATAAAATTGATTAATGCGTGATTAACTGAGCGCAAAAAAAAAATTCCATGATGAATTCTTATTGAAATTCGGTTGCAAAACATGGAGTGAGAGAGAGAGAGAAAAAATCCGGCATCAAGAGAGCAAAAGCAAAACGAACGGTTTTCATCATCCTACAATTGGGGCTTTCAAAACCCCGTTCTTCCTTCTCCCTTTCTCATACACCCCCCATTAGGGAATTTGAAGGCGGAAAGATATATGTATAAAGAACAAAAAACCCTCCCCCAAATTCCCTAAGTCTCTTATGTTTGTTTTCTTGTTTGCGTGGTGTGGCAACGACTACCATCCACCCCAAAAACCCTTCCTATTCAAAATCGACGACATCAACGAAAATTAATGTACATAAAATATATGCATCAATAAATTCAACACAAACAACTTCATTGCCTTATGCATATTACATAAGAAACTACTGTATTATTTTCTATATTTATGCATTTGGACATCAAGATCAGCAAAAAAAAAGTTATCTAGTTATATTATATGAAAGAGTGAGATAGAGGATTGACATTGAGATCAGGCTAGCAGTGATTGCCTGCCTATAGGGTGAATCATCCCCCCCTATTCATTGAGAACGCCATCGAACTTGAAACAAAACTGACAGTTCTATTATAAACATGTGTTGAAAAGTTGAGCCATTTTTCACTCATACATCTTCTCTCCTTCAAAATAAAAAAACGAAGGACTTAAAACCTTGCAAGTGAATTATGGATGATTTTAAGTAACAAGTGATATGGGAATGTCATGTGCAAAAATTTTATCTTTAGGGCAGTTTAAAAACAGACAATAACCTACTCACCCCCCACCCCTTTTCCTTCAGTTTTTTTTTCCATTTCATTTCAGTTTTTCTAGTCTTTTATAAAACATAAAACCTCACTAATGTCATCTTTTTTTTGTCCTTATTTCTTCATTTTTTTCTATATCTCTCTCCATAGAAAAAAGTAACCACTTAACACAAATATTAACCGACTTCTTATTTTAAAGTGAATGAACCGTTATTTTTATGGTGTAGAAACATTATTGTGAAAGTAAAACGTTTTTCAGTAGTAACAAATTAATTAAAAGTTCACAAAAATATAGAATATGTGTGTTATCTTTTAAAATACAAACTTTTTTTTAGATTTTTGTTAACAAATTATATTTATGTGGAGCATTTGCTTCACTTTATTTCCAAAAACATATTCTTAATGACTACTAAATTTAAAACAGTCAAAGCTAACTATTAAATTCAGCAACTGTTACATAAAACTTCCTATGAAAAGTTGATGAGTTTTTTTTATCACTAGCTTTGACTATCTCAAAGTTAGCAATCGTTAAAAATACAACTAATTCAAAAACTGAGCTCAGGATCATTGTCTTCTTACTCAATGCTCAAGCTTAGAAGCATTTGCTACACTTTATTTGCAGATTGGCTTGTTTCTATCATTTCGCAAATTGCCTAAAACTCAACAAAGTGTACCTAGAAAAATCTGAAAATTGACAAATTTCGCCACTCTCTGGCGGTACAGACATTTTTGTATATAGGCCTACAGTGTTTGAACCAGAAAAAAAAAGAGGAGAAATTCACAGAAATAATTGGCCAAAACATACATATATTGTCAATAGAGAGAGAGAAGGAAGGGGCGCCCGGATGGATCTAAATTAGGACAATTTACGTGGCCTCATAAAAAATGTACCGTTTTTTATCCGTTTTGCACTCATAAATTAATCATTAATCATAATAAATAATTACAATAATAAAACAGAAGTGTAATTCTGAACGAAGAGAACATTTCTAAATTAAGTGGCTCTTTTCATCGTGTACAAAGGTAATAAAATAATATTAAGAAAATGAGATACCTGCACTTCCAAGGCATGGTAAGCTGCTATTAGACCCAATAGTACCATGGTTGACATTGAGATCAATGTCTTCAAGGCCGTCGAATAAAAAGAAGCCTAAAAAAAGAACCCCAAAAAAAAAAGAAAATATTATAAAATAGAAACTTCATTATTGTAAATAAAAATGCATCATTGTATTTTGTAAAATTTTGCAGTATTATTTTATCGTAATTTGTGAAAATCTGAATTTCCCTTCATCTTACGTGGAGAGTTCAATTTCAACAATAATAATTGGAAAATATAACGTCCAACATACATGCAACTATACATTTCTCAAGAAAGCAATCAACTCATCCAAAAACGCTTGCTTTCTTCAGAAACATAAGGGACATTTTCTTTAATGATGCGTTTACACGACCAACTTTTTTTCACGACTTTTTTGTGACAAACTTGACAATGTAAACGCAAAATTAAAACAAATTTTAGCATGAACTTTCTTAGCCAACTTATTTTTTTTGTTGTTGAAAAAGTTGGTCTTAAAAATGCTCCAGAAGGGTGTTCTCACCACACCACACACATGGTGTTATCAAACATATTGCCTTTTCTGAACTTTTAGCAGAAAGCCACTCGTTCTTAAGTTGCGGAGTTCTCTAATTATTCACTTTGTGGCAGAGTTTGAAGTTTGAAGTTTTTTTTGTCATTTTATAAGTGACAAACCCAATTTTTGGACCTCCATTTTTAGGAGGAGTAATAGTTTTTTTTTCTCTCTCTTTTTTATTTTGAAGCTATTTCTTGCTGAGTTTTAGAAAAGTCTTTAGAGACTGGAATTTTTGGAATTATGTTTTGAAGTTTTTCATGTAGATGTGTCTCAGAAGGAGGCCTTAAGCATTAAGTTTGATGAAAACGTACATTAAAGTTACAAGAACAACCACACAAAAATCCTATCCCGTTATCATATTAGTTTTAAAAAAATGTACTTAAAATAGAGCACATACACACACACACATTAGCAATACAAGTAGAAGGATAAAAAAACCACACATTAATTTCATTCTAGGTTATACCACCCACTTTTTCAACTTATAATATAAGGTTTTATGGTAAGTTTTCCCGAGGCTCAGTGGCGACTTCGAACATCGTCAATCTTTAGATTCTTTTGTAATCTTTGGTTATAAAGATAAGTGACAAAAGGCCTAAAAAAATCTCTGAACTACACTACAGATCAGTGGTTTTTCTTGGAAGTTCCATAGGCCTACAACCATCCATTTCATTCTGTAGCTTGAAGCTACCATTAGATACACCATTATATGACGTCATCATGTCGTCATTATAATATCAGGAGAATGAGGCACTTTTTTATGAAGAAGAAAACCCTACCACCTTAAAAGGCACTCTGATTTCAAGAGCTATAAAACGCATTACTCAAATACATAAAAACATAAAAAGGGTCAGCTGTTTAAGACATCACCTATTTAAATAAGTCCAGGGTTCAGACATGTTTTTTTTTCTCCCTTAACAGTCATCCAATTATATAGCAACTTCAAAATACAGGCATTTAGAAAGTTGGCTCCGCCCTTTTTATGACGACTGGAAACTTATAATTGGTTTGTTGTGTGGTTCGACGTTGAAAAGGGCGGAGCATGTCACGTCAGATTACATAACCAACCAATTAGAAGTTGTTGGTCGTCATAAAAAGGGCGGAGCCCACTTGTGTTCGTCCTGATTTCTAAATGTCTATCTTCAAAATCTTTCATTTTACACCATTTTGATACAAAAAACCCTGGACATAAAAATATACAAAGATGAACATTTTAAAATTTCTAAGAACTTTTTAAGTATTTTTTTAAAAAATATGAAAAAAATGTGACAATAATTTCCAAGAAAAATATTTTAAATTTTAGTCTAATTTAAATGCTAATTACCCGAGGCATATTTCTAGTCTGTCTTTTTCTGCCTTCCTAGTTCACACAGACCATTTTCTGGTGGTCAATTTTACACTGCAAATAAAAGTTGCAGGTGGTTGCAATGTATTTTATTTATGATTAAAGATAAGAAGTGGTCGACTTTGGCGACAATCCTGGTTTTATTTTGCAGTCGAAATCGACCACTAAAAGTGGTTTGTGCGTTTCAACCATAAATGAGAACCATTTTAATGAACTGAATTGAATTACAGGATGATGAAAAATATGTAGACAATTGCATAATTTAAAGTTGGTAAACACTTCAGTAAAAGTGTTCCAGTTTCTTTCAACCATCATTGTAAAAACGATGAAAGATGAGTGTGATAGTAATTTGGTAGCAGAACAAAAAAACTGCCAATGGAATGAGAATAAAAGTGGTGCCAAAAATTGAGTATGTGTATCTTTAAGAAAGACCATCATATATATGATAATGAAAGAAAACCACAAACCAAAGTAATGAAAGAAATTTAACATTGCTTTTGGGGATAAATATATTTATAGGTCCCAACCTACCTACCTACCTACGCTACGAGCATACCTACAGTATATTTTGTGTGTGTGTATTACATGAAATACATTTCAGACAAACGAACAAATCTAAAAAAAGAGACGTTCATTTTATAAGAAAAAATATAATACTCGAGAGAGAGAGAGAAAGAGAGAAAAAGCAATGAATTGTGTGTCTCCTTTCTACCAAATGGAAATCCCATTTAGAAACATTTTCAATGCATTCAAAGTTTTCGAGTTTCAAATTTCAACTCATAAAGAAAAATTATAACTTCATTACAATTTTATTTTTTAAAGTTCATTTTCTAACAAGAGATTCAAAGGAACCCTTCGAATTCCTTTGTTTCATTACATTATATTGATTTATAAGATAACACAAATGGGTGAACACATTAAATATGTAATCTATAAGTATAAACCACTGCTTCCCATTTTAATCTTGGCACTGGAACCCTTTTATAATCTTTAAAACATTACTGAAACCCAAATATGTATTTTTTTTGGTAATTTTTGGTAAATCCTGGTAACCTAACTATTATTACCAAAAATTACCAACAAATTTACTTTAATTGAGAAGAGTGTAATATTATTTTAGAAAATTTTAATACATTTTTTTTAGGAAATCTATGTCCAATATTCCAAAAAAAATTCATAAAACTATTAAAAGTACACATTATGCTTATATCGCCAAATTTATTTATTTTTTAATTTTCTTGTGAAACCCTTAAGGAAGGATCATACACGCTGAAAACCCACCAGAAAACAGAAATAAACTTTCCGTGTTTATTTACACTCAAAGATATATGGCACTTCTGGCAAAGGAAAGGCCTTACATAGTGGAATTCCGTGGCATTTTTTTCAGCACGTGTGATCTTTCCCTTACTTTCGCTTCACGGAACCCGGTTTCTGAAACAGTGGTATAGACACACAACATTAAACGTTTCAGCTTCGTGTTTTGATTCTAAATAGGAAGTTCAAGTCGTCGTCATTTTAAATTCAGAAGCCGACTATAAACACAGCATGACGGGATCACGCGTCAGTCAGTTAATTGGATAACCTTATGTGTTAGATACACGAGTCAAACATACCCAAAATTCAAACATTTTTATGCAAATAAAACCCTCCAAGATTATTATAGAAAAGAGAATGAAACTAGTTTCGTTCTTCAAGAAGCTCTATAACAAAAATAAGGCAATGTACAGACAGACATTTTTTTTTGTTTCGATTCCTGAATAAATAAACAAAGGGTTTAATAAAAGAGGACAGTGTGCCAAACGAAGGATGAACAACAATAATAAACCACATTAAACATGTATACAATTACCAAGTGTCTCCAAAGTTACTACTAGCTAAATATTAGGACCTACTCTCTCATTAATAAATCCATTTATTTGGCCCACAGTTCTGAAACCTTCTTTTTTTAGGTAACTTTTATTAAATGGGTTACAAGTGCTTAGTAACAGGCAGTTGTTATTTCAGTAATGTCAAACTCAGCAAACAGTCTGACCCTCAATAGGAGAGGGGAGAGGGGGGGGGGGGGGGCCCACAAACACACAAACATGTAAAACACTCATTAGAGAGACGAATACTAAGCTGATGCCAACATTTTTTCAGGCTGTCAAATCAATAATAAGATAGATTTACAAAAACACAATCCATTGCCAGTTCCAATTTGAGGGGTTCAGAACAAAATATATTGTACAAATCACAAGGATCCACAATCAAATTCTTAGACTAAACAAAAAAACCCCTCTTAAGTCTCCAATAAACATCAATATGAGTGAACCTTCTGCCTTAAAATAGTAACTGACCCTGCACTTCTTAAGTAAATAACTTTGTTTTCAGTCTTTATTTGCAAATCCCTTAAGGTTAATTTTGAAAATGACAACATTCTATGGCACCGGTAGAAAGAGAATTTAGTCGAAAGTCAGTTGTATCAAAAATTTAATCAACTATCACCGTAAATACACAGATGGTCCATTCAAAAAAAGTAAAAGAAGATGAAAAGACAAATCCAACCTTCCTTTTAAAGTAAACTTTGCATTGTAGTTTTTTTAAGTAATTGTTTTCTAATTTTTGTCTATGGATAATTAAAGAATGGTTGCATTTTCAATATTCAAAAATAAAATGCAAAATGAATTAAATTAATTATGAAAAAAATATCAGGTACCTTAGTTTTATCTTCAATGATGAAAATGAAGTTCGTAAAAATGAAACAAAAAGACCAATAGCAATTTCAATCAAATCAACCAGGATATTTTTTTTGGGATTTAGTCGTAAATTAGTTTCAACGCCCCCCATCTAATAACAACTTATTAATTAGCTAAAAACGCGTTTCCATCGTAAAATACACTGAGTGAATCAAGAGTGATAGTAAAACTACTGCAACATTTGTTGCGCAGTAGTTTAGGTTTGAAAACCAATTAATTGATAAGAACATTACTTGCAGCAACAAAAATACTAATTCCGCAGCTATAATTAAAACTTAATTATTTTCACACTAAAATTCTGTACAGAAACAAAGTAACCACTGTGTGTCCAAACTACCTTTTCCAAATACGAAAATTCCTGCATGCAATTCTGTATCATTAATAACACCACCGTAAAAACACAGGTGGTCAATTCAAAAAAGTCGTTTAGAATTTGACCTTCCCTTTTTTTGTTCTCCACAAACAACAGTCATTAAATTCCATTGATGATAAAAAAATTAACAAAAATACGAAGAAGAAGAAAAAGAAGAGAGAAAAAAAAAACTGGAATTACTTTTGAATGACGTCAAAAAGCCATGAAGTCATATGATTTCAAAAAAGCATATAATGTAATAGTCGAAAAGCAACATTAATGTATTCTCTCTCATTTCACCCCTTCCTCCTCCCCACAATTATGCATACATACATCTCTTATGGTAAAATGTCAGCATATAATAATAATAATAATTTCTGACTTTTTCACGCTCTAATTCAGTCGTACGAGATGTCAGAAAAATACAATTATTTTATTTTCATTTCAGCATGAGTTTATTACGTTATATTTATTACTTATGTTAACAGCAAAGTGGAAAATCCGTCATTTTGTAGAGTCACTAACCAATTTGCAAAAAAAAAAAAATAACCAGTTTAAAAAAATGACTAACATTTTTGCTAAATATATGCAAAAATGCATAAAATAATAAAACAAAATCTACAGAATGTCGTTAAAAGCATTAGGCGCATTCGGAAACGAAATAAAAGCTATTATCTGGTAAGAAAACTGAAAAACAATATTGCTAGTTTCACCTACTTTTCTCAAGAAAATAAACATTTACTTCACATACTTGGTTTCTCGAGAAGTTTAAATTGAATAGTGACCTTCATTGTGAAGGTTAGAATGCAGAAAAAAATGTTTATATGCTGACGTCATTTATATACAAAAAACCTCCTCAAATAAGGTCTTCTATGGCCTCATATTTGAGAATGATAAATGAAGACCATTCGGAAATCTTTTTTCTTATAAAGAAATGTCTAGGAGGTGGAGGAGTCACCCTTTTAACAAAAAATGAATTTCGTTTCCGATTGCACCCAGTATCCACATTAGCTTGTTGATTATTCCGATTGCCTAAACTACTAATGTCAATGTCGTGATTAACTGATTTAAATTGGCTTCATTTAAAATCATCTGATTTACAAAATCAAAAACATTCAAGTTGGTATATATTTTATGAGATAATCATGTGATTTACATTTTTTTGTTATTGCTCATTCAAAATCATGCCTATTTAAACTTTAATGTAATATGATAACTGTTTAAACCCAAATTTAGTACCAAACTAATGATTTCGAAAATTTACTAGTAATTTTGCAGAACGACTGATTCTCCACTATGACAATATAAAGAAAAATTGCCCTCGTTAGAGTTATATTAAAAAAAACGCAACCACTGCAGCAGAGTTCATTATACAGAATAACCAACCAACAGATAATATCTTCACTGACGCATAATATCATGATGATGATGATGATAATGTATGCATACAAATGCATTTTCAACAACAAATGAGACGAATTAGTTTAATCACGAATAATTACAAAGTTCAACCCAATTTTTTTACATATTTTTTTCAGTGGTGTTTTTTTTTGTTTAATGTTTTACTCATTTAAAACGTAGAAACAAAATATCAACTAACATGATTATAAAAAAAAGTTGACACGCAACATGCAAAATACATGTAAATTAAATTAGTCATTGTGTAGAATTTCAAAGATCAAGACCTTGAAAAATAGAAAAAAAAAATCGCCAAGCAACGCAGACAAGACACGCTTCACACGAACCACTTCATGTAGCTTTTAGCAGACCATTGATTGCATGAGGTGTTCACCTGAGACACCGCCACCGTTTTTCTTTGCGACACAGTGGCGAAAAGTGTTCGAGTCCAGCCACGAGTGGCAACCACGACATGGTGCTACTTTGTGTGAAGCGGCTTTACTAAAGAGAGTGGATAAATATCATCGACCTGTGAAAATAATTCACCTGATAAAAATTTGAGCAGCGGTAAAATGACACTGCTCTGGGCAAAGTAACTCTTGTACATGTATGTCGATATTTAAAAAAAAAGCAATTTGATATGACGATATACAAACACGGCTCACCTAATCACTAATTGGTCAGGTCAAGCATGTCAATCCAACTGATGTGAGAGTTACCAACTAAGTAAACAATAAATTGCCATTTCTCATTAATATTTACATAAAAATGTTGTTATTTTTTGTGATAGTTATGGTTAAATCTAACCTATGTCTAAAAATGCATTGCATTACTTGAAATGATGAATAATTGAAGGAAATATGCTAAATAAAAATTCACCTAAATAAAAAAAATGCAACAATGGGCAATCAGAATCACCCTTACAGTAACTAGTTGAAAACAGAATCAACTAGTTAAAAAGTTCAAATTTTGGACCTATTTTTGGGTATTAATTATTTGTGCTTACATTTCAGTTTAAAACACATTTTGAGATTAATTTTCACTAAGTGGAAACAGGGGGCCTCATCAGAGAGTTCAAAAATGCCAAGTTGTCAAAAGTTTTGAATATGAGCCACAGTCAATGTAGACAGACATCTTCCTAAATTAAGAATTTCTTCAGACAAAATGGAAGCCATTTTCTTGTGGTCTTGTGACTGTTGTATAGTTTTGTAGGCAGAATTGCATATAAGCACGTATCTTTTTTTATTCTCTCTCCAAAATAGGCGGCGCAACACACAGAATGTATATACTGTATGGCTCATCGTTGCATTAATTCAATGTTTCATATCTTGAATACAAATGACGTCCTATATTATAAGACACACCACCACCATTGACAAGAGACACCAAAAAAAACCATACTCCTTATTCTCGACATCTCTTACATTGAACATCTCTCAACAGGGTGTTTAATATTAGTTCTACTTTTCATATTATAAGAATGTCAACGTCCTTTAAACTGGTAATAAAATGTATTTTCTCGACTTTCGAAAAAGACGAAAACTAAATTTGCAACAAAGAGAGAAATTAAATTATACATGTATGTGTTACCACTATCGTATCACATTGTACGCCTGTAATGCATTACATACCCTACATGTAAACCCCCCAGGCACACGTCAAACTACCCACGTGCAATCAAATGAACAAAAAATACCATTGATGTCAATGGTATGGTATATATGCGAAAATGAACTCAGTACACACACCTTAGAATTTAGCACGATAAAAAGTGTCGCGTCTGTTTCCGTTGTAGAGCACGTACACAAGCACTGTACAACAAATTATTGAGTAATGTGACGCCACCTTATTTAAAAATAACTTTTTTTTTAAAAAAGGCTATTCACATTTCCAAAATTAAAATCTACTAGGAGTGGGCCGTATTAATCATTAAAAAAACATATTTCAATTTTATTTTTGTGGAAATTAATTCTGACATGTTGTTAACAACCTAAATTAAAATTTAAACTCTATTGATTGTTTTTCTATTTTCTGAGATATTCACTTTTTAAATCGTTTTCTCAGCGCCACCCATTATAATGTAAGTATTTCGAGTTGTATACAAACTAATATAGAAACATCATTTATAAAATAACAGCTTAGTGTTTGCCAAAAAAAAAAAAAAACTTAAGTGTGCCAATGCCAAGCAAATCGACCAACACAATCAACCCATCTCGCCGCCTCCTCCTCTTCCTATTATTTACCCTTCCTAGTATTTATACTCGTTTCTTACCAAAGGCTAAAATGTAATAGGGTCCCCTGTCCTATTCAGAAGAAAATATTTCCAGTAAATGGTTCGGGAGCAGATGAATAAAATGTTCCCATTGCGTTTTGTTTTTTTTCAGTCCCCCCCCCCCTTCCCGCTGCGTATAATTTTGATTTCCTTACAATAAAATAATGCATTTTGTATTTTCTTTTTGTGAACATTTCTAAAAAAAAAGACGAAAAAAGACGGACGACGATTTTATTTGATCAATTTTAAAACAAAACTAATAATCGAGTGGGTTTTCTTTATGTAAACGACAACAGTATTGTCTTGTTCGATGTAATCCATGTTTAAGGGGTTCCTCGCCAATTTAAATAAGCTGTAAGCGTGTTAGGCTTATCGAGATTTGTCGAGCTCAGTACAAATATTGAATTTTTTTGGCACAAACATGATGAAACATCAAAAAACGAATGCAGAATTTAAAATTTACATAAAAATTTTACAGCAATTTTTTTTTTAGAAAAAAAAAACGTTTTCATTTCTATATAGGTGAGGATGGACTAAGTTAAGTGGCCCCCAGTTTGCCAAAAATTATTTGCTTTGCTTTAAAAATGACCAGATCAATGTGTTTGTTAAGTGTTTAAGCCCCTTGAAGATATTCAATCACTGCAAGCTACCATAAGGAAACTTCAGCAATGACATTTTATATTTAAGGTGGTGTTTTAAAGGGTAAACAACGCCTTTAGAACTCGGAGTATTCTGTCTTTCTGATGCAAAATGAATAGAATCTTGAATGTGTTTTGAAAACTAGAAGGATTGCTCAATCTTTATCTTTCAAAATAAGCTTTTTATTAAAGTTTGAACAGTTTAAGCAAACGGTATTTTTTTATTCTTTTGCACTTTGGAAAGGCGGAATAATTAAGAGTTCAAGAATCAGCTGTTTGTAAACCATCTTAACCAAAAAAAACGTTCAAAATGCCACGCGACCTTCATGCAGATTCATGCGTTTGCTTCACGCGTTTTTGGATGTTTTCACCGAAAAAAAAATGCATATTCGTAGTCAGCTTAATAATTTATTTCAATAAGCGAGGGCCCCATTATACTAGGTTTGTTCCATCTTATTCCAACAAAAAATGTTTGCATTATCAAAAATTCACATGAGTTTCTTAGGTCATTTCTTGTAATCTGATGAAACATTTTAATGGATGAAAAACGATGACTTTTTGTTAGAAAAAATATCAATAAATTTATTGTTATTTAAATGTACTCCAAACACCATTAAAAGTGGGGGGGGGCAACTTTCTTTCAAAAAACACGAAAAATGAATAAAAAAGTTCATGGTCCGTGAGTGCTTTACAAAGTTTAAAAACAAACAAACACAACAATAATGATAATAAATGGAAATGAGGATGATGATACTCGGGGTAATAATAATTAGAGTAAATGTAATTTGCACTGTTTTGTAACATTCTCATTTAATTGTAGAAGGCAATTAAAAAGAAGAGAGAAACGTAATTAAAAGAGAAAGAGGCTGCGCCGTAATAGTCCGTTGACATAAATGTGTAAAAATAAATTACAAATCTGGGTTTGTCATATTTGTTTGTCATAGGCTTATAGAAAACTCCTTTCTGAAAACAGGCTGATAATTAATTCCCGAAAGGATTTAAATAAATAAATATATATATATATATATATATATATATATATATATATATATATATATATATATATATATATATCAAAAAAAACTTTTGTTTTGCTGTTTAATGCATTCATTAAAATAAGTTTGGGCGATGTTATGTGCACCTAATATAATATATAAATGTACGTTATTAAGTGCATTTCCAGATGGTTTTGTCCACTTAATCCAATCTCCTTGATGACTTGATCCATTCTAAATTTTAATACCCTCTCCTCCTCCTCCTCCTTGACCCTAACGAAAACTGCAGTCACTTTCATTCAGAAATCGAAAAACTTCTTAACTTCACAGAAGTTTCATATGTTGAAAAAAAGGATTACCCAGAAAGAATGTCACAAAGACAACTGAAAACAAAAATAGATTAATTATTAAAAATGTCCAAACAGGTCAAAGGCAGTCGGTTGGTGATCATTAGTTTCCAATGATTTTATTACGATCAAACCAAAGTATAGATTTTTTTTTCTTCCAGTAAATTCTAATTAAGAAACGTTTTTTACATTCCGAATTTAGTAATTTTTGCAAAAATGTCTCTTTTTGCCTTTACTGACTTCAGATTTCATTTGTTATGGTGTTGTAGGAAGTCTATTACTTATGATTTAAAAATGGGATCCTTCTTCCTACGTTGAACATTTATTATAACTATTTCAGTGCATTCACTCATTTAAGCATAAGGCCTGATTCACACGAAGAAATGTTCCAAAAGCACTGTACGATGCACTGTATGATGATGCATTTCGATGACGGTGAGACTCAGCCTTTAATTCTTCCTTCAACTGTTTCTAGAAGACCCACAAAGTTACAAAAGCTGTTATCTGTATTACTTTTTTTTGGTGAATTCAAAAAAGAATGTTTTAATAAATGTTTAAATTTATAGAAGTGAACTTTCATTTTGGATTCAGCCAATGAGAAGTCGTTCTTCAACTTTTTTTTAACCTCAAAGTGGTTAATAAATAAATCCAACGCATAAAGACTCAAAAAACTCATTAAAGTATTATAATAATACCTATAAATGTACAACAGTATGTGTGTAGCAGCACCCTTTTCATCCTATACACAAGACACATCTTTATTATACACTTTGCATATTACAGTTACGTAGGATGTCACAAAAGTCCATTCTCATTATTCATACTGTGATGTTAAAATAGAGACCCTCTTTTGGATTATGAGACACCTTGTATTTATAGAAAGTAAAAAAATACCCTCGTTCCCCGTTTTGTTTGCTTCAAATCTAATTTTACCTTTGACTTCATTTTCGTTTCTTTTAAGAAAAAAAAGTTCTAAAAAAAAATGTTGGTCATTGAGAAAATGAAAACAGTTGTGAATAATTTAAACGACTGTGGACTCAATTTGAGCGTTCTATTTGCAAAAAAAAAAAAGTGAATTCCAGGACCTAATTTAAGCAACATTTCCACCCTCACAATTCCACATACAAAAAAACACACCCACACACCCACACACCCACACACACACATGAACAGAAGGACCCTTTTTTTAAGAACCACCCCTCCCCCGTCTCCCTTTTCCACTCTTTGAAAATACCCCGTCAACCAATAGTCACACACGTAGTTGAGTGGACAATGGCTTACAGACAATAAATATAACAATAATCGAATTTCATCAATGTCAACTTTTTCTTTCTTTCTTATTTCGCTTTCTGTCTTGAGGATTTCTGAAGTCCCTTGAAAACAAAGTGGTGAACACGTGTGAGTCTTGTCATATGTTCGTGTGAGTGTGTGTGTGTGTCATCTGTGTTTCTTATCTGTTTCAAGGTGTCTTATCTCAGTTTTCTGTCATCTTTTTCAGTGTATGTTATTATCTGTTTGCGTGGATGTGTTTATCTGTCATTTGCTTCAGCATGTTTCTTAATCCCTGAGTGTGTGCGTGTCTAATCTGTGTCTGTGTGTCTTATCGCGTGCGTGCGTTAACTGTTATCTGACTCTGTGTAAGTCGGCTCGACACTTTCACTTTGAACCCTTTGCAAAACAATCTATGCTTCCATCCTTCCTTAAAGTTGGGCTAATTCTATGTTGGAATCCTGTACTAAGGGTTCAAAGGTGAAAATATCTGAGAAATGCACGCATCTTGTGGAGCAGTCCTTATAATCTGTGCTTGTGTTGTGTATCTAACTGTTAACTGTGTCGTCTGTTTATACATGTATATATATGTGTGTGTCCTATCTGTTTGTTAATTATGTATGTTGTGTTGAAGTGTCTGTGTGTCTGATCTATTGTGTCACCTGTTTCAGTGCATTGTCTGTTTTTTTTTATGTGTGTCCATTTGTTTATCTATGTTTGTTACCTGTGCGTGTGTTGCATCCAAGTGTGTGTGTGTGTCTGGGTAACTGTGTCACTTGTGTCAGTGTCTCATCTGTTTCTAAATGTCTATACAGTATATGTGTCATCTGTTTATTTGTGTGTGTTTGTTTGTTTGTATCGATCATATTCATCAATAATTGCCATTAAGAGTTTATCAATACAAAAAAAAAGTCAACCATGAACAACTAACTGCATGTCGAAGCACACAAATTACATTTCCCTAATTCCCTCTTTTGTTTCATTCTCTGAATCAATTGTTGTTGCTTCTGCTGTTCAATACGTGCCAATAGATTTTTATCACTCAATTAGAAAGACCAAAAAGTGAAAGAAAACAAAAGAACTCACCTTTCCATAAACCAATGCCGATGAAAATTCGTTCTCGGCCACCATCACAATAATGCCAAACATTCCCATGACAAGGGCATAGTCACTAATCCTCTTTCGTTTTTCGAAAAGGGCCTTTCTTCGACCCAAACGATAACCGACATTTGGTTTATTGTTACGTCTTGGTTTACGCTCTTCCGTATAACGAGGATAATCGGTGTGATGACCACCGACCAGAGCGATCCCAGGGTCCTCCGTAGAGTCCTTAGTCTGTCCTTTCATCGATGCTGGGATAGACTGGGTCGATGTGGGTTTGCGCAATTGTTTGAACTGCCGAATTGCGCCATTGACCCGCATAGAGTCGGCGGCGATTTCGGCAATGTCACTACTTTCCCTCTCCCTCAGCTGGCGCAAAGAGGCGCTGGGGATGGGATGAAGGCAGTGGACGCACGTCTCCGGATGACTGTGTTGCCGTATGATCTGGTCTCGATGGTGTGTCGGTCCAACGACCACTGGCAGGCCGTCGTGAACTGAACGTACACTCTCGCGAGATGGCGCTCTCATCATAGACACGTGTTCACACTTGCAACGAGCATGCGGCGCCGTCAAATAGGAAGAACGCGGCGGTGGAAGAGGAAAGTTAACATCGGGAGCATCGTAACAACGACGGCAGTGGAGTTCGATGTCGGGTACAGAACGGGTGCTCTCTTGAGTTGTCCGTTGACCGACAACGCGAACGTTGACAGCCGTTGGGTCGGTGTCGACGATATGAACACCGCCCGAATCTATAGCTGATGCTGCCGCCGTTGAAGTCGTGCTGCCACTGGGAACTTTCATGATTATGCCTTTGTTTTCATCCGATGCATAACCAGAATTGCCAATATGCATCGGTGTCGATCCATTTAGCAAGTTTTCCGTTGAATTCACTAAAGAGTTGCTACCGGCCGGAGTCACCATCACCACAGACAGTTCCATCACTGGATTTCTCCGGTTAAAAATGATTGGAATCAATGCAACTCTTGGTTAACTCCATCGTTGAACGACGGAAACAAAAATATAAACGCCGCAAAAAGAGGTTTGAGATGCCGCATAAGAGGAGTCCATCTTCGGTACAATTTGATGTCTAATGTATTTTCTGTTTTGAACTTGTATTGTTCCATATTATGGAGAACAATAATTAAATTATCTATTGTACGAGATGACATCCATTTACTCTAAAAAATAGAAGAAAAATAAAATTCTTTTTAATTTTTCGATTCAGTCAAGTGTAATAAAATTAATCCATTTTTTTGGGGAAAAAAAGAAGAAATCGATCAAAATGAAATTTTCTTGCTTGTTTCTTATTATTATATTTTAGATCTTTAGACAGTTACAAATCAATACATTGATTTCATTGTAACTAATACAAATGCTTCCTTTATTATTTTTTTTTGATTGACGGTTGAAATAAAAATCATAAAGAAGAGGGGGCGTCAAAACGCTATTCAAGTGTTTTCGAGGGTTTTCCAAGTTGTTCAAAACAACAACCAATAAATATATATATATATTATTGGAAATCTATTTTTAAAAGTGTAATAATAATTCATAATAATAAGCTGCTATCTGAGCAGAAATGTGGAATGAAAAAAAACGTAAAGAGGATGTTAACCAAATTTATAACCTAACAAAATTAAGCAAAATACAAAAATAAATAAAAATGTTTACTACAGTAAGTATATTATTTGTGTAATTTGTTTTAAAATTAATCTAATGACTCTTTTTATTAAATTTCAAAATAGGCTGGGTCCAGGAAATAGAAATTTGAATAAAAGCAGAAAATAAATTGCTACCCCTTGTCGGCGGGCAATCACTGCAAGCTATCACAAGAGAACTGACATTTATTTGGATTTTAAGGCGGATTTAAAGGTGCAAACAACACCTCTCAAACTCTGATCATTCCTTCTTTTAGCTGAAAAATGAATAGAAACTTGAATGCGTTTTAAAAACTAGAAGAGTAGATCAATCACTTAAAGAGTATTTTTATGTTGGTATCTTTTAAAATAAGCTTTTTATGTGAGTTTGAAAATGACCCAACTTTAAAAGCAGACAATAGTTTTTTTCATTCTTGTCTACGCTCGTATAAAAAGATTAATTTCGAAAGATATCAACATAAAAGAGCAGTTACGTAAAACTAAGCCTTAAAAACACTTTCTAGTTTCTGTTCATTTTGTTTTTTTCTGAAAGACAGAATAATCAAGACTTCAAAAGTTCATAAACCACCTTAATAAAAAAAATACGGATTCATTTATTATTCGCTATTTAGCGATCACGTTCTCTCAAATATTTTTATGCAAATTATGCATAAAAACGTTAAGACATGACTATAAATTAAGTATAATTAACAGTCATTAGTGATTGATTTGTATTCATACTTTTAATGTTCACAAAACTATTATAAATAATGCAACACATTATTAAAATCACATTTAGAGTCGGCATTTAACGATCACAATTATAGATGTTCTGCATATTAGTTTTTAAACAAATTCTCGTGGACGTCATTGCTAAATGATGACTACAAACGCGGCGTTACTCATTTCTAATTACAGATCAAATTAAAACTATCACATCATTTTATTTTTTTCAACAGTTATCTTAATTTACCGCCATTTCCATTTAGAAACTACGTAAGAATTGGGCTTGCCGGCAAATTAGGAGACATCCCCCCAACATGAATTAATCCATTTCCGTTTCCATTTATCTGAACCTCCCTTTTCTACGTTCCCTTTTAATCAACCATCTGTGACTTAATAAGACACCTCCCATCAATTTAATAAGACTCCATAAAAGTACCTTAAGTGTATACATTTAGAGATAAAGTTATCATTTTCATAAGCACCATTGCAAATTATGCAAATAAAAAAGAACAAAGGAAATCTATTTCTGACTAGTCTGTGCTTCAATAATCAAGATTAAAAAAAAAACATGTAAGCATTTTATAAACTAGAAAAGTAAACGAATCATATAAAGTCGATAACTTTAAATATAAACTTAAACAACTCTCAAATATGATTTTTTTTTCACTTGAAGTTGGGATGAAACACTGAGACAATAATTCAGAAATAAGAAATGGTCTTTTTCAAACTACCATAAATAGTTTACTTTTAAAGATACTAACCAGACAATACTCCCCTCAGTGAGTCACTTACTCTTCTAGTTTCTAAACAATTTAAGTTCTTAAAGTAGCGGCAATTCGCGAAAATCGTTTTTTTTTTTTCAATTTTCAGTTGTAAATTAAAATTAAGACCTTTAAAATGAAATTGCTACATTGTTTAAATAAGAAATGATCGTAAATGTTTCTATCTAACTATTAAATGCAGACTATTTTTGTATTCAGTTGGAAGAAAGTACAAACATTAAAAGGCTCCTCCTCCTCCTCCTCTTCAAAACCTTTATAGTCTAAAAAGCAAAGACAAACACAAATAATAAATAATAAGCTGAACTTAATCGCTTCTTATGAAAGCAAACACACAAAAGAATATTATTATTTATTTGGGGGATTACAAAACATCTATATGTACATTCTAATGTGTGTATGTTGTTGTTCTATTTACTTTCTATTAAAACCCATATACAAGCTTAATACACACACACACAGAACGAAACTAAAATAACGCCTCCATTCATACATATAGGAAATTATGTTTTTTGTTAAAACATTTTGCTGTTTTTCCCCCACCTTAGAGACTTATGAATCACTCTGTATAATACTTGTTTACAAGTTGCAGGAAGTTAACAATAGGTGTCCCTACTAGGCACGTTTTTTGCAAATAAAGTGCTCTTTTACATAGACTTTATGTTAAAGCACATTTTCGCCATTTTCGTTTCAAAATTCGACTACAATAACAATTAGAAAACATTTTTAAAATGAAATTTGAACTTTTTCATTAAAAATAAAACTACATATCTTATGTTATTTTTTTTAAAAAAATCTGAAAATTTTAAAAATTCTTTTATTTTCTACTTATTATTTCCATTTCTTGTCATTATCTAATTAATAGCTTTAATTTGATGCAAATTCAATGAAACAATGGGATAATTTAGATTATTTTGAATTTTAGAAATCATATACAATTGTAAGTATTTTAGAAACTAGAAGAGTAAAGATGTGCAGAAAAAAAAACCTTTAAAAAAAACATGTAATGTTGGATGCACACTGTGTGTATGTGCACAATGCAACAATGTAGGCAATGCAAAGTGTGCGTGTGCTGTAATGCAAAATAAAAACTGTTTAACCCTAGGTACACCATTAAACTGACTTGTTTCTATACATAGACAACAACATTGCATTTAGACACATCCATTAAGCTAATGATTCTGCAAACTCCCTCAGTTTTCTAGCTTCGTATACACCATGTACAGGATGATTCACAAAGAACGAAACCTGACTTTATATCGTGAACAGCAAGCAGCAGTAGCACTGATTGCCATCAACGTACATGGAAATTGGTTGACACGTGCCATTGTAAATTCGTTCACTTTGAACCATTCAACATTATTAAATTTCGTCTACTTCCTCACATCACCTGTACTCTTAATGTGGGGTTCGGATCTATGTTAATCACCTTGTAGAAACAAAACAAAATAATATTGTTCGCCTTTTTTGTGTGTGTGTGTGTGTGTGTGTGCGTGTCTGTGTATAAATGTCATTCGGAAAGGGATATACTAATTCACTGTGATGTAACAGTACCACTTTCATATCCACTTTCTAATGAACAGTGACACACATCCCTACTATTGAGTACACAAAAAACCTGATACAATCCCAAATAAATTAAGTGAATTGCTGTTGTCACACACAAACGCACCACACACGTCAAGGATGTTTTTTTTTAAAAACAAACTCACCTGACAAGTCACCTGTCACACATCATTCAGGATACATTTGATTATACACTCTTAACTTTTCTTACTAAACTGATCAGAAGTCGTTTGAAATCAACTCCAGTCAATTCTGTAGCAAGTGTTGAGACCAATTATATTTTAAATTAATTACTAACTATAATTTTTAAAAAGTCAATTAATTGCAATTATTTGTTTCCAAAGCATTAGAATTATTTTTCAATTACAAATCAAGTGTGTGACATCATCAAATGCAAAACTAAATGTAGAAAGTCATGCTTTTTAAAAGCACATCATTCCGTTTGACAATAACCAGAAATAAATAGTTAACGCAAATTCCAAGAAGTTTGGGAACAAAAATGGTTTAAAATAATAATAAAAAAATATTTAAAGGTAATTAATTACAATTTAAAATTGCAATGCTACAAAAGGAGAACTGGAGAATTAATAATTATTTAAAAAGTAATTCCAGTAATTGATGAATTGTGACAAATTACTTCCCAACACAGCTGTTTCGATCACATGAAAAATAAGAAGTGAAAGTGGATTTAAACCTAATTGGCATTTGAATTCAAATTAATCACTCTTGATTGTACATAAGAAGATTGTTTCCTTAATCCTCATTGTGAACACTAATGGGGGGGGGAAACGCAAAGTCTTTCCAAACAACGAACGGTTTGGGAGTCCCACAAGTGCGATAACATGTCTTCATTTATATAATGATACAAAAAAAGAAGGAAACACTCTCTCACTCAATAGTAGAAATAAAAGAATTATCTGACAAAACTGTGAATCTCTCTTAAGTTTATTTGTTTGTCTCTTTCCTTCTTCATCAGTCATCTTCAAAATTCTACCACATCCTTTCATCGACTGAAAGAAATTGAGACATCAAAATGTAGTAAACATGTTATCAGAAATGGATTCAAGTGCCATTGAAAGCATTTGTATTACACATCTATCTGTCTTCAAAGTTTATTTAATTTATTATTGCATTCAAAAAGAACCTCAAAAACTAAACCTAAAAAGCACATTTGTGAATTTCTATAGAACCATATGAAAATACCAAAAACGGACAAACTCTGTAAACTTCGGCACAAATTTAAAAACTTTGCACTTGAACTTCAACTTGAACCCTATGAAGAGGGTTACAAGATATAAAAACCTTGCTTCTTTTGAGTATCATTTGAAAAAACAAGTTTCTTTTCTATGTTGGAAGTAAGAACCCTTCTCAGAGGGTTCAAATGTCAGGTTTTCAAGTTCACGTTTTTTTAGACCTATCTCAATATTGAACCAACTGGAATAATTAAAAATAAACTTTTGATGACAATTTCAAATTAGTGATTTTCGTTTTTCAAATTATATTAAGTAGTTGGTTTGCTAACAAGTCGACTACATTTTGCATTCAAACTTGACCACCAATCGTGGTTTGTGTGAAAAGGCTCTAATTGCGAATTATCATTTCAGAAAACAACTTCCAAAATCCACATAAGCAGTGACGTACTATGACGTGGTTGCGTCCCCTTACCTCTCTCTCCACATAGCCCTCATACTGGGTGGGGTGCTATTTTGATGAACGGTGGAACAGGTCTGAACAACAGTACTAACAGTCGGAAGGTCAGGAAAGGTTAGGAAATTAAGCTTGTTGCAGGGGGCCTGGTGGAGCGCACCCCCCCCCCCCATTTTTTAAAGAATTATTAAAACAAATTTGTCCATTGTTCCAACCGTTCCTCTCGTTAATCAAATAAGGGAACAGTCGAACAATGAACAAATTTGATTTAATAATTCTTTAAAAACTGGAGGCTGCGCTTCCAACCACAGTGCAACAAGCTTAATATAACTAAATTTAACCTTCCGACTGTTTCTACTATTTTTCCGACTATTCCGACCGTTCCTCTGCCGTGCCCATTGATCTGTATGAACTGGTGCAAGTATGTATTTTTTAAAAATAAATATTAAATGAAAGTCGATTTATTTTCGAAATTAACAATAAATTAGGCGAGCGATTCGGAATCACTCAATTTATTCAATTATTTTTGAAAATACATAACTTTCATTTCGTTTTTTGCGCCCCCAAACCTCCTGCGCCCCCGCAGTTGCGGGTCTTGCGGTTGCCTAGCTACGCCTTTGCACTTAAGACTTCAGGGAATTACTGAAACTTTTGATAAACTTTTATTCGATTCTCAAGAAGGTTCTACAATAAAACCCTACAAACTAATTTTGTACTAATGTTATATTTGAACATACTTTGAAACCTCATTTATCTAACACTAACTTCAGGTAAATAATTGTCAGATGTAAACGTGCCATGAACTTCAATGAAGAGCCATCAGAGCTGAGGCTTAATATATTCTATTTTTTAAATTCATGTCTTCAATTACAGTCAAAGAAATAATGTCATTTTGCAAATGCTGCAATTGGCACAAAACGTGTAGTTTAATGAACTTATTTTTTCAGTTTTAAGTTTACCTAATTTATCACTTATTCATCATCATACCCTCGCGATCTGTTTGGTTTGTTACAAAGCATAAACTGATCGAAGTGTAAGCTTAAGATGCAATAAATTTAAAAAAAACCTCTTTACTTAATTATTTAAACTCGAAAGCTAATGGAAAATCTGTGGAATGTTTTTTTTTTCTTCAAATATATTTAAAAGTTTCTCATCTGAAAAAAAAAATACTTGACAATCAGATCAAAATGAAACTGGATAAACTCTTAAAAACGTCAATAAAGCGAGAGAGAAAAAAAAAAGAAGGTTCCAAAATACGAAAAGAGAACCCAACCATAAGAAACAATTTTCGCTATCTTATAATAAAAATAATAATACATGCGATGGTTTAACAATAAAGACTAGTTGTAAAAAAAAACTGTCCATTTTCGTTTAAGAGTTCCAGACAATCTAAAAAAAACACATTAGAAAAACCGTTCCAGTAACATGGATAATGCATTTTCTCGGAATAATCAGTAGTGGATACATACATCCTTATGCCGCGGTCAATTCACTGAATTGAACCCAGTTTCAATGGAAAAAAGGTTCCTGGGTTATTATATACGTTTTATAATAATAGTTGTGTAATGGCGGTGGTGATAATGGTGGTCCTCTCAAACTCAGTAAAAATTGGTTTTTAAATTGTGGAAGTATATATAGACATACTGTATGTGTCATTATTCTGACCAGGGTCGATGGTGTCACTCTTAAAAAAAACTCCCAAGTGAGACACACTTCAGGAAATAATCGAAGTTTGACTCAAGATCTTGAATAAGAATAAAAAATCAGAAAACACATTTCAGTGATTTCCCAACTTCAAACTTTGAAGTTATCTTTTATTCAAATGTACATGTATTCTTTACTTAAAAAGTTCTTCGTATGGGAATTTCATTAATCTATCAAGCATTGAAATAAAATAATATTTGGGCGTGTTTCGAGTACAGTTCATTTTTTGCTTTTATTTGGGTTTGTGGAAATCACAGCTAAACACATACGAACTACTACTGTAGTACATTTTGTGGAAGAAAAACCGGATGAGTGACAACGAAAATGTTGTATTCATGAAATACATTTCTAGTGAAGTCTGCAAGACAAGAATGTCTTCATTTCCTGTATGCAATGTGCGCTTCAAAATGTTAGGCCAATTCAGAGCGGGCGTCTTAGACATGTTTCTATAGATGCTCATGAGAATGCACCTAAAACATTTTTCAATTCTCAATTCTTCAATTAAAATTTAACAAAAACAAAACTAGGCAACTAGTTAGTACTTATTGTCACTCACTCATATGTTTTATTTTTAACTTTCAATTTATTTCCTAAACAGATTTGTTTTTCATTTCTAGAGAACATTGTAATAAAGAATAGATGGAAGTGCAAATATGAGACTTGAAAAAGGAAGTTTGTTTCCTGTGTTTGGCATTTAATAAGAAACACAGAAAACGGAAAATGCACTCACTCCAAATTTAAAATGAAAAGAAATTCCTTATAACATACTGTAATAACGAGTTGGATTTTTGTATTAGAGAAATATAAAAAGCTCAAGATGTGTTTTGTTGGCACAAGACACTAAAAGAACGTCCTTTCTCTCTCTCTTTCTCTCTCTCTCTAAACCTTGGAGGCAAGAAACATTTGGAATTTGAAAGGGTTTTTGAAAAACCCCTTTGAATGAGCACAAACACAAACCCCCTTTGAATACAGAACAACATCAAGAGCACTCTTCACATGATTCAATGATATTTTAAGCACTTAAATGACCGAAAAAAAAACATTTATAGTACTTGTTCGTCTATTTCAAAAGTTGTTTCAGTAGCCCCCCCCCAATGAATTTTGGGCAACCACAAACGAACTTCCATAGGTGTACAAACATGTACAAACAAACAACCACCATTTTTCTGCCTCCTTCCACAAAATCGCTTAAGCCAACATTCATCATCAAGTGTAAAAAAACACTACTTAAAAATATCAACATAAAACAATAAATATGGCCCATTCATTCATGTAAAGTGGGTTTTCTGAGAATATGCAATCTGGTTTTATTATAAAGAAAAGGAGGAAGAAGAAAAAATTAGCATAATTTTCTAGTGAATTGTGCCTCAAGTAAAGTATTTTTTCTCCTCAAATTAACAAGTGTTTTCACTCAAGAAAACATTAAAACACTTTATGGTTTAAACTTTTAGCACTTAAAAAGGCATTTTCTCCTTCTTATGATTAAAAACCTATGTTTTTCTTTTATGAATTCATTTAAGCCAATTGTAATCCACTTTATAAACTTCACTCATAAAACACAAAAAACCTCAGAAGAAGAAAATCATACATTTTAAGTCCTTCACAATTAAAATATGAACAAAAAAATTGTTTTCTATTGATATACTCTTAAGAATGCCTCGAAGCCAAGTAAAGAAACTAAAATAAGTTCTAAAATCAACAAATGGCTGCTAGCTAACCTTTGCTTAATCTGAAGGGTTAAATAAAGTACGCAGAAGAAGGTTATATATATCCAAAAATTTCTAAATAAGGTTCAAAATAAAGCTTTTAATCCAACCAACCGTAAACATGACAAAACTTTAATAAATATTTATATGGCTGCAAGTTGTTGTAAATCGAAAGAAGAAAAAAATCCAACCTAGACTGTAATAAGCTGTTTTAGTAATTTAAGTACTTAGTTGCCACTCGTTATTTTCCATTTTCAGGTCTCGGTTACAAGTGTTAAAAAAACAGAAGATAGAAATAACAAAAAATTACTCTACTTTTCTGCCTAAGAAAACAACTAACTAAAGACAAATTTTTGGGTTTATGGAACAGGAAAGCAAAGAATGAAAAACAGGAGGAGTCGTAAGAAATGATGCGCCTAAAAGATACAGGTTACTTATTTACTTATAATATGTAAGGCTGCATGGCAGAATACAATAGTTTCCGCAGCATTTGTTTGTCTGCCTACTTTCTGCTAAACAACTAGAATGCAATTATTTATATTGTATACATTTTATTTTCGGTTGGCCTTTTCTGCAGCCTTAATTAGGCAGAAAATACAAATAAAAATGATGATGAAGTTAAATTTCTTTTGTCCAAAACAGAAAGCAGATTGCATCTAAAAGATTTATTGAGCTGAAATTTGTAAAACCTTCGAATATTCCAGCTCATTGTGACTACAAAAAACCATCGATACGTCATCATTACCATCACGTGACGGCCATAATAATTCCCTTGTGAAGGCCGCCACCACATCATACCGACCATGTGTGTTAAAATAAATCCTCCGAACTGGAAAGCTGGGTTATGTGTATAAAGCTCAACAAAGTTTTATTTACTAACTGAACAGCTTACTAATGATCAGCTAAGCTTCAATAAAACTCTCATCTTCAGCAAATTAATAAATCAACGCTAATGGTATAAACATATCAACGCCTAATTGATCACTGGTAGCATAGCATATATCGTCTAGCAGAATGAAAGAACAATAAAACCATGCATTCTTTCTATTAATGCTAAACTGACATTTTCGACGTCTAGGTGACATGCTATTCTATCATCACTCAGCTAGGCTCTGATGATATGGAGGCCACTTTTATGAGGACACCACTAAAGTGGTTCTGAGAGTGCGTCTAGCTTTAAACACTTAAAATAAGACACACAAACATGAAACGAAATGGTAACCATTTTCATCTCTTCACTTTTCCACATACTAAGAGGCCCTTGTCTGTTCCAATTAAGTGATAAGATAAAAGCCGGGAAAGAGAGAAAAGAGAGAGAGAATTGCTTGCAAGGATGACTAGAGCATAAACCACAAAATAAGCTCAAGAAATGAAGCAAATGACCCGGTAAATGACATCCATAAATAAAACCCTCTATCAGCCATCAACCAAAATATTGCTAATAAAAAAAGTTTGGAGAAAAGAAAAATCTTACCTTGGTGTTCAATTTTTTGGGGTTTTTTTTTCATCACACGAACAATAAATAATGGAAAAATAAAACTACATATGTTTTTATATAATTTAAATATTTATATCCAGTGTGAATTGCTGCTAAAATGGAGTCAAATTACTCAACATTTGAATTATATAATACAATCTTGTACAACAAGTGATACGCAACCAGAAAATACACACACGATTCAACAACAAGACAGTGTATCAAACTCGACTATAATCTTCATTCAAGTAACCTCAACTAATGGCATCATATCCTAATAGACCAACAACAAAATTGAAAACTTAGTTTCCTATTGGTTGGAATTTGGCACAGTCTCTGCACAACAAGCATAGTCTCTTTCTTACTCTCCAGAATACATGTACAGACATGTGTTGCAAATGCTGCTGTGCACCATTGTACTGCACTACACTTCACAACAATCTGATCAGTAGTGTGACCCCAGCCTGTGGTTTGTTTTGCAATATTTACTCCTACTTTAAGCAATGAAAATTAACCTCCAAGTTCCATCCAAGGTCGTGTCACTCCAGCCTTCTCCCAACCCCTCAAGCTTCATTCGAAATTGATTATATTTGTAACAATGGCAAAAAAAATGTAGGCGAGTGGCATTTTCCAATAATAGCAGCAGTTAAAGAATGCACATGACGGTTTACCCAATCGTGATGTACTACAACCCCATAAATGAAATGAAACCTCAGTGTAGAATTCCAATCTCTCTTACCCATTGACTACTGAACATAACCATCACTTTTGGTTCTTCCATTTCGTCGTCATACAACAATTGTTCCTGGATTTCAGACGTTTTCAAATGTCTGCTAGCTGAAATATTAAGTAGTAGGCCTACAATCGTACGTTGCAGTAACGCATTATCAAATAGCAACCTATCTATCTTAATTAATGTTTCAAATTGAAAGAAAAAGGTCAACGACTTCGTTACACCTTGGATTAAAACATCAATATTCATTTTCTCATATTGTGTTGAAACCACCAGCTGCAACCCTAAATGAAATATAAGTTCAATTCTCCCAAATCCTGCAACAAAAAAAAAAATTCAATCACATGAATGCATGTTGTTAACATACAAATGCATCATATGTGGCCTACAAATAAGTGTTCAAAAGCCTTTCTTCATCATCATCATCATCCCTTTTTCTACTCCTGAACGTTGGTTATCACTGTTTTTAGACATCGTTTTCTGTGTGTTTGGCTAAGGAGATTTCTAGAGAAAGAGAGAGAAAAAACGTTCCACTTCGAGAAAAAAAAGAACGACAAATCTAATTGAATGGAAAAGCAGCAGCCAACACCCCGTCGTCAACACTCAGCACCTCACTCATTCTCTTCTATCTTAGCAATTTACAAAAACAAACTTACAGAGTGATCCTTTCAGTTGTAAACCATTATTAAATTCAAATTTATAAACGCATATATAATGTTCGCGTTACACGTTCCTGCAGCTATTAATGCACCGCATACGGCATTACAGAAAAATGACGTTGCCACCATCACCTACCACATTGCATTGGGGTACAAGGCACTAGTTGTAATGTCATTTTTGTGTAATGCTGTATGCGGTGCATTGATAGCTGCATGAACCTAACGAGAACATACCAAATACCTTGTACACACATTTAAGTGAATTATACGGAATCCAGTTAAGGACATGTCACATGAACCAAATAAAATTGACTTTATTATTAATATTTTAAACTGAAATATTAAATCAACATTTTGTCAATAGTTTGTATATTATATTTAAGTATTAACTCATTACTTTCAGATAGAAAAGAAGAAAATTGTAACAAAAAGATCGATCGTGTTCACACATTGAAAAAAAAAACCCTTAGACTTTTGTCTCAAGTCGATACATACAACAAGAGAAGAAAAGTCATTCATTTTTGTAATATTAAACAAGTGAAAGGACCACCCTGTAATATGCCAAATTCATAAAAATCCACAAAAAAATCCTTCGTTGTTTAAGAACAGTTGCAAGAAAGAAAAAAAAACTTTAGAAAATCCAATTTTAGAATTTAATTTTAAAGCTAAATAAAGTTTTATGGGTGTTTTGCCACCGGGCCGGGTTGCAAGAAACACACAAAAAACCAAGTGTTTAAGTCTTACGCATGACATACAGTACAATAGAAGATTATAAAACCTTACAGAAGCTACTTTTGCAAACTATGCCATTATTCATTATCTAAAAACAAATTTCATTGTGTTTTCAACTTGAAGGGCACGCTTTAAAACTTGCAATTTGAGCTGGGTGCTGTCTGTACACATCACATTTTGCACCGTCACAACATTCCACGGCAAACAAATTCAATTCTCTGATGATGTACAGTATACCCTCCACGAGAGTACTTCATACGGACATTAGTGACATTGTGAAAATATACTAGTTTAAAGCTGCATGTTGTATTTTGTACTAGATCAACACTTGAAATTGAAAAGCTCAAAACGCGCACAAAAATCTGCCTTTAATTTAGAATGATATTGATGAACATTTACATCGCAATTGTGTACAACAAATACACAGTATTTTCATAGCAACAAAATTCTGGTATTCAATTAGATTTGAGATGAACAACTTGTGAAATGCAAATTCATCATACTTTAAAAAATACACATAACACAATACATCCTAACACTATATATGTATTTTGTAAATAATTAATAAACCCACAATTATCTTCAAAGCAATCATTTCCAATTTACTTGCACACACTTTGTTGGTCAGTTATTCACGCGTTAATAATATCATTATATATACAAAAAGTCATATCAACCAGAAAATACAAATCCAACAACAACAATCCCAACATAATGAACTATGGTGCAGTTGGTAAGTTGCATTGTCAAAAAAAAAATCTAAAGATCCCACCATTAAAGAATGTTTTTCATGCACAAATTTCCTTTAGAAGTGAATTCCAGTCTCAGAAAGAAAGAAAAAACCCACTAACAAATAATAACCAGCACTCTAATCTTGCTTTGTTCGAGGAAAAATATATAGTTCAACCTAGACTCACGCCTCAACTCAAGCATCGACCGTAGACCTCAATTTTCTAACTCAAGACTTCAATTCTCACATCAAGCATCGGGCTCCGTCAAAGAAACAAACTTGTTTTTCTCCCCTCAATGCATTGGTCGTTGCCTGAAGTCTCACTTTTTCATTGGTTAGTTGAAAATTAAAACCTCCTTAATTAAAAGTGTGTTACAAACTAGAATAATCACTACATGTTTAAAATTGTTTAAATAAAGTTGAATCATTTTCAAACTGACATAAAGCGCTTATTTTAAAATACATTATATCAACATGATGAGTTACCATTCTAGTTTGAAAACACTTTCAAGTTCCTCTTACTCGTGACAGACAGACAAAATAGAGAAAGAGTTTGAAGGGGCGTTTACACTGTAAAACCACTTTAATGTAATAATAGAAGGGAAACTCCTGTAAAAAAAATGCTTTCAAGATGGAAAGGATTTATTTTGTCTTTTTCGAGTTCATATGGAAAAGAAATGCAATGGAAGTGACATCTACACTACAGTATATGATTTAAACTGGTTATTTTCTTGTGTGTTTTTTTTCTAGAAAGAAAATGTCATCTTCACTTCCATTCCGAGGTTTTTTTTTCAGGCTGTCAAATCAAAGTCAATTTCTCCACCTTTCCGAATATTACACCAACAATAAGAACACTTTGATTTTTTATGTGTCTCAGTTTTTTTCTTCTACGTGTACACAAGGCTAACTTTACATCCAAATGATAATTGCGAACCGTTCCGTGTCTAGACAAAATAGTCGCAATTTTCAACACTCTCTCTGCCGCCATTTCATCATGGTATCAAAGGCACTCTATATGAAATTGAGTGGAAAAAAAACCAGATGATCTATCAGAAGAAGAAGAAGAAGAAGAAAAAGGACATATACTTGTTTGTCTCTTTCATTTTTGTTTTGTTGTTGGCGATTCAACAAGAAAGTGAACCATAAAAATGGGACGGTGTGTCTCAATGTACAGTATTTTCTCATGTAAGTTATGCAACTTATGCATAATAATAATAATAATAATAATAATAAGTATGTCTATATATGCATGTGGTTATTTTTAAATTATTTTTGTGCACACCAAATTTTCTTTGGCCAGATGCTGCAAATAAATTTAAAATCCAAAGCCAACAACACACAAAACAGCTGCCTTTTTCCCTTCCATTCCACCTTCAACAGAACGACGATGACGACGACGGTCGACTAAATCAATTTTTCTACTTTTTAACACACAACACATAATGTAGGCTACAGTAAGTTGTAAATAAACAAACACAACCACCCTCAAAATTCTTACAGTTGAAGTATTAATAATTAAAAAAAGAACATCTATCGTATTTATCACATAATTAGTGTTGATGAATTGCATTTCATTTATTATTAATTCTCTCATGAATAAGAAGGACCGTACTTTAAGAAAAACATATAAAAGAAAACAAAATAATAAATTACATTTTGCATTAAAACACTAATTAAAACTTAAAACAGGTTAACATCAATTATTTTTTATAGAAAATAATAAATAATATATAATCCATCAAAAAACAAGAAATTGAATTGTGATGAATATAATTTATCATAATTATAATAAATAGTTTCTTTAGCATTTTAGATGCAACTTTAAGAAAAGGAAAAATTATTTCAAAAACAAAAACGGTAAAAGGACGGACTACAACGTTATCTTTTTGGCAGATTTAAAAATAAACAAAAAATGTTAGATAAAGGAAACCATTAATTTAAACTAATACAATTTAAATCATGTTTCGCAATGCATCTTGCATTCAATTAAAGCCAGTCCTAAACCTAACCTGTCAGCTGCTCCTACTTATCATGTCGAATATTGACTGAAGTCGTTTTCAAACAAATTTAATGACGTTTTCAAATGCTTCCTGAATAATGTAAATTTATGGAATGCGTTCTCTATTTCTCAAATGCACCCACTGTCAGAGCAATTTTTATAAGAAGAATTCAAACAAACTCAATGTTGACAAATTGCAGTAGGCCTAAAACTCATAGCCATCTTTTCTCTACTAACTTGACAAATTAAGCCCTTAGATATGCAGTTAAAAAAAATAAACAATTACACCCTGAAATGCAAAGTCATATGAAACATAGAAAACAATCTAATTAAAGATGTGTCAAAATAAGAACTAAGGATCATAATTCATTAAGTTTGTCAAAAAATTCGCAGCTTCAACAACTAAACAAACGTTGGTGTCCATTAATGAATGTCGTTCAAAGGAAAGATTTCATCTAAAGAAAAACTTTCAAGATCAAAACAGATGGCATTGCAATTTCACACAACAAGCTTGCATTTTTTTTCCTTCTTCTAAAAAGTAAATTAAACTAAGCCAGATGATGAAAACAATAGGCCTAATTTTAAAGGTGAAATCAAAACTTTTGCCCAATATTATTAAATGACTGACTAATTATGCTCTGACTATTCATTGCATTTGTTACAAAAAAAATGAAACAAAAAGGTGAGTTGAAGTCATTTTGGTGTCACTAATATGAATGCCATAAGCACGAACCGTAAACAAAGTATAGTTGGTCAGAGCATACGTGTCTTGGCTCACGAACCACTTTTAGGTGGTCGTGTATCGAACCTTTGCACACGGGCACCACACAAACTTCGTTTTGAAGTCGAACTCAACCACTAATAATGTGGTTCGTTTGCAAAGGCGCTAAGAATAAAAACGTTGTGGAGCATCGGACTCACGCCTCGACTCAAGACTGTAAAATAAAGTTTAACAAACACATTCCACCTTTGTATAGTAGAATATTAACACTATCAAAGAAACAAACTTGTTTATTTTTTAAATTTGTTTGGTTTCTTAACCCTCTCCCTCCCCCCCAACGTGTCGGTCGATGCCTGAACTCTGCATACTGATTGGCTAAAAATTCAACCTTTGCCGAAATGATGCCATTTTGACAGTACATTGGATGTGCATGCTTGCAAAAATCACAATCTCCAACAACAACCAGCCATTAATGAGCCAATTACGAAACTGTACATTTAGCCTTGATGCATCTTACTTAACCTCAGTGTTCAAGTAAGCAGTTAAATTATGCCATAAGAACCTACAGGCGTGACAAATGTAAATTTCAAACACCATTTAAGTAGTTTTCGAAGGTGTTCAGAAACTACTTTCGAAGAAAATGTCCTAGAACAGAGACTCCCTCCCTATCCCTCCAGCAGTTTCCAAATGAAGTTCACATTATGTTCAAAATGTATTTTAAAATGTGTACCTTTGCTTACAGCAGCATGAAAGAAGGTGTAATTTGCTCAAATTAAATTTTATATACTGTCGTTGTTAACTTTTATGAACTTGTATAATATACGTAAATATGTCACATTTTGATGATCACCTTGTAGAAATCAATATTTTCACTGCCACTTATGAATAACCCGAACTGCCATCCGAAATAAGTGCATCAAAATATTTAAATATATTCCAGATACATTTCCACAAATTTTTTTTTTGTTATTTACGAAATAAAAAAAAAGTGTTCGCTGAGTTGAAAACAATTTTTATACAAAATATTAATTCCATCCTTTCTTTCGTTCTCTCTCTCTCGCTATTTTTATCTCAGCAATGATTTGAAATGAATGAAACCCTGTTAAGTGTTGAAAATAATTAATTCAGTATTAGAAATTTTCAGCCAGCAAAATGATTTATCATTTTCAGAAGCAAAAAGCAAAAACTATTTTATCCCTGGAGGAAAGAAAGCTTTAAAATGTATGAAATAATTACAACGCAAAGGTTATAACATTTGTGGCAGAGTTACATTTAGAAATATGCATAAATTATCATTATATATTCATTCATCAGTATAAACATGTTTGGTAGCATTTCACCACATTACTTTTGAAAACATCTAATATGTAATTGAAATTATTATTTGGTAAAATTCTAATTGTTTTACAATTACTTTTTTTTTGTAAAACGACTGATGAGTCAATGATTACTTGATCACTCAGAAATATGATTTGTACTCCTCTGAACTGGAAGGACTTTCCGTGCCCATTAATAAATTGATAAATTAGTTATGAATCTTATGACAAGCAAGTTATGACTGCAAGGCAAGATAGTCTTCATTTGATGTGTGCAATGTACGATTCAAAAGATAAAAATATTCAGCGTGGGTGGTGTGGTTGAGGTGTTTCTATAGCTGCTCATGACAGTACAAACTTAGAAAATTCATTACACCTGAACTGGAAAATTTCCTGGCAATGCATTCCCAGCGACATCAGCAAGACAACATTGACTTCATATTCAGTGTGCAATACGGCGCTTCAAAAGTTAGTCCAATTCAGAGGAGGCGTGTGGTTGAGAAAAAAAAAAGATTTATTTTGAGAAAAGCAAATTACTTTGAAAAAAAAATGATAAATTGTAATTAATTTCTTTTTGAAATCTGATAATAGTAAATATTTTTTTTACTGATTTATTACTTTTAAAAAAGTAATTTGTCCCAACACTGTAAAAACTAATGGCTTTAAGTATGTCATTATTTATACATACGAATAAATGTATCAAAAGCCTACTTTTTTGAGGGGGGGGGGGAGGGTTACTTAAACTAAACTTTCAAATTCAATGTCAATTTAAAGTAGTTTTGTCTAAAAATACTTTTTTCTTCTTCTTCACACTATACAGAGAATTCAGTGGTTATAAAGCACGCATAAATCTAAACAAGTTTCCCTACATAAACTTCTTAAAACACCCGTTTACTGTTTTCGTTCAAGAAAATAATAAACATCCACGTTTTAATCCATGAATAAACATGTGAAGTATTTCTCTCAGAGGTGCATTTGAGAACACGTTGGTTTGTTGCATTCATAAGTACAATCTATAAGCTTGCGTTGTAGTTCAATTCATTTTGACGCTACAAATACTTGATATCAGTAAGCAGTGAAAGGAAATTCAACTTATACTTAACGGTGGCTTTAGAAAGTGGAACTGCAGTTTCATCCAACTATTTAAGAATTCCAGTTTCTAAGGGAAAAATTCAAGAAATCAACTCTGATTATTTGAGCAGTTTTCCAAGTTCCAACAAAGAAATACAGGTTTTCAATGTTGAAACCCCGTTCAACTGAAGAGTGTTCAAGTTTATTAAATTAGGAAATTTTTAAATAGTTGTGTGGATTTGCAGTTTCATTTTAGATTTTTTTCCTTATTTTCTATTCAATATCAAATTTTAACAAAATTCCATATTTTCTTCGGAATCTTCTAAAAAAAAACAGTTTTCTTAAGTCTAGACAATACAAGTAACTTTAACGAGACCAACACTAGAAGAAGAGTTCATATTCCACTTACGTACTTAGTAGTAACGAAGCATTTAACAATCATTTTGCTCACGGATAGAAAGCGCCCTTAAAACACTAAATATGCTAATTGCCAGGGGCCCAACACTTAAGGCTTACTTATTTTAGTTCATTAAAAGTTAACACACTTAATAGATTATTGATTTTTATGAGTCTTGCTTAAATAATAAAAGAGACAGAGAATGTCTTTAGAAAAGGTGAATGCACACATAAAAAACACGCCCAATGGTCACGAATTTAGCAAAATCTACAATAAGGAACTAAGCACACAAAAAATAATAACCCGCAAAAAAAAAAGTAGAATAAGAAGATAAAGAAATCTTACATAATTGAAATTTCCAATAGAATGAACTAAATTTGGTAAATTGTAAAGCACAGAAAACTCAACCGTCAGTAGTTTATTTTGTTATGCCACAATTGATTTATAACCGAAAAGCTACTTCGGCAAATGAATATGACAAATTGCATCGGTTTTCTCCTTATATAAAAAAACCACATGATAAATTTTCAATATGACCTTAAAACCCACCAAAAAAAATATTTAAAAAACCCTAAATCATCGACTTATCACTAAACTACCTAAAAAGTATCCTTGAAATACCTTTCTTTAATTAAAACTAAAATATTTTTACTGAATGTTTTTTTTTTGTAAAGAACGCTTGTTTTGAGAATAAAAAAGTTTAAAAATGCTCATTTATAGAAAAAAAGCGTTTTTAGAACGTCAAATATGCAGAAATAATGATTTTAATGCTAAAATGCTTTTCAATAAAAATTTATAAAACTATTTTCAAATCTGTTATAGGTTGAATTTTCAATTTTATTTCACAACAAAAGATCACTTGAATGAATTTTTTTACATTTACAAAACAACCTAAAATATAAAAATGTTTTCAATACTAGAAGAGTAACTGAATCATGTAAAATATGTTCAGCATTGAAATCGTTAAATTAAGTCTTTTATGGTAGTTTGAAATAGAAATAAAACTTTTAGTTTTATTTTGGACGTCATTTTTTTACTTTTAGCTCAACTTGAAGTAAAAAAAAAATTAAAAATTTGAAGTTTATTAAAAAAAAAAAAGAAATGAAGCAGAAAATACATTTAAGTGATAAACTTACTTGTCTATCTTCTAAAATACTTCCAGTCTTTTTAAGGTAGGAACACACACGCAGAAATATACAGCAGAAAACGACCGAAAGAACACAGAAATGGAATACGACATCTACTGCGAAACACATGCAAAAATAGGCTTCACCAGATAAGCAACATGGTTTTCCTGCAATATAGTTTTAATGACATCTTGTTTGCAGCAATCTTATTGGTACATGAATCATAACCGAAAACAGAAAAAAATGGAACAAAGTTTTCTGTCCTGTTTCTTGTGTTTGTTTTTAAATCTTCTTAACTGTTTTCTTGTGCATTTTTTGCACATGTGTCCCTGCCTTCAATGTAGCTTCTAAAATGCAGAAGAACCAATCAATTGTTGTTCTCTTTTCTTGCTACATTTTGCAAATAGTTGTTTTTAAACTGTCTTAAATGTTGCAAACCAAAAGGGGAATTTTCTCGTATAAAATGCTTACGAGTTGTTGCCCATAGGCCTTATACAAAACTTGAACAAAAATGACCAAAAATGTTTTTAAAAAAAAAGATGTTGAGACCTACAAAAAGTACCATAATACATCATATGCCTCTTGCCTGGTGGCTAGTTATCTATATCTACCTATATTATATATTTCATAAAGGCACAAAACACGCATATTGATCGGAAACGTTAAGAAAAAAACATCGGGTTAATAAACCCAAAGTGCACTCTCTCTGCCAAACTCACTCTTATTTCTTTCTTCAAATTTCAGATTTTGCACTTGAGAGTTTTCGTTTCATCATTGTGAATATATCACAAAAGTTAATCGTTAAAAAAGAAAGATATTAAAATATGATGACTGCCACTCTCAGACAGAGAGAGAGAGAGAGAAAGAAGCAAAACTTTTCTCATTACATTGAAAGAAAAATATGATTGCTTTTCTGTTTTTTTTGCTTCAAACTTGTTACTTAAAGGCAAAAAGGATGAAGAAGCAAAAAAATAAAACACACAGCTTATTTTGTATTTGCAGGGAAAAGTCCAATATAATAATAATAATAATGACATAACATGTCTATCTTAGTCAACTCACTCAGCCAATAATAAGTAATCGATTTCTAAGAAGAATAAAAAAAAAGCTCATAGAAAAAAAAAACATCCAAGAAAAAATTCTCCATTTTAAGCTTAATTCATACCCTGAAGTAATGCAGAAACAATGTAAATGGGTTGCTACTGCGCCTGTGCAGAATGCGATCACAAAAATATATTCTACTTTTGTGATTGGTGTATTTTAACAATGCGAATGTGCAGTATTGCAAATGCATTACTTCATGGTTTGAACAAGGCATTCGTACAATCAGGGCCGGGCTAAGGCTTGGGCGAAGTGGGGCAAATGCCAGGAACATATTGAAAAAAATGGGGCCTATTCTATAATATAATAAAAATGAACCGTAAACCCTAACCATTTATCGAGGGCATATTTTCTATTTTGCCCAGGGGCATGTGTATACCTTATTCCGGCTCTCGGATTTGTAACTTCGAAAATTCATTGCATGTAAACCAGAAGCGCGGGAATGGAAATGTTGGGCAGAACACATTGAAAGGTAAGTCTGGAAGGGAGAGATTTCCTTTCCAATGTGCAACACGCGCTTCAAAAGTTACACTAGTTCAGAGTGGACGTCATTGAAGTGAAGTGTTTCTATGATTGCTTATGGATTTGTCAGGGCTGGATTAAGGTTTGAGCGGAGTGGGCCAATGCCAGGGATATATTAAAAAAAATGGGGCATCCCAATAAGTCCGTAAGCTCTAACTATTTATTGAGGACATATTTTCTTTTTTGCCCAGGGGCATGTGTATAACTTAATCTGGCTCTGCGTATTCTTTGCAAGAAGAGGTTCTTTATAAATAATATTTGACAGAATTTTCATCTATTATTGCAGTAAATTATTTGGATAAGATAAATACAACTAAGTATAAAAGCCCATCACTTCCAAAAGTAAAGCAATAAAAAAAAGTTAATATGATTTATGAACAACCGGTTTTCGAACTTCGATTATTGCTTTTCGAGAGCAAAAATAAGAAAAACTAGAAAGTGTTTTAGAAACTAAAAGGCAGGCTAATCAATAAAGGGTATATTCATGTTGATATTTTCCAAAATGAACTTTTTATAGAAAAAAATAAAAAAATATCGTCTACTTAAAGTTGGGTGATTTTCAAAATCACATAAAAAAGCTTATTTTCTAACATATCAACACGAAAATACCCATTCTAGTTTCCAAAACACTTTCTAGCTTCTGAAAGAAATAATTTATAATCAGAGTAAAGAGAGAAGTTTACACACTTTAAAATAACCTTAACAATAGATAACTGAGATTTTAGTAAAAACTTTAGCCTCTCCAACTTTTTTTTCGAAAATAATTTAGTTAACTCATTGATTGGATTTGGGATTTCAGCTAAAAACATCATTTCCCTTCAAATGAATACAAAAGCCAGATAAAGAAAAATTCTCCAGGGAGAAGGAAACCCAATTGAGAAGTTACAGAACTTAGAAGAAAATAAAGTGAAAAGCCATATAAATAATTCTTACCACAGACAAGAAATAGGTCCAAATTGAAGGTTGGGTTAGGTTATTAGTACTTGATACTCAACTTGAATGAACTCTCTGAACAGGATTTCAAGATAGAAAACATGAACATGGTTTTTTTACTTTTTGGAACCCTGTTCAGAGGATTCAAGTTCAAGTGACAACTGACAGGTTTCTTTCTTAAATTTGAATCCATAGTAGGTAGCCTGAATTTATATCAAAATACTACTTCAAAGTGTTATCTCGGCATTTTTGATAGTAAATGGATAAAATCGATTCACGATCAATAGTTTTGTCAACATTTGACCTCTGTATTTATTGATCAATACAAGAAATTGCAGTCTCAGACTTTCTCTCTTTTTTTTCATTCGAATCAGATTTCGAACCTGAAATTTAAAAATAAAATGCACCACCTAAATTTAGATTCTCCTATTCAAAGAGAAAGTTCAGGCACTAAGTCGGCTTTTTAAGAGCAACTTGAGAAATTTGCGATGTATGAAGAAGCACTGTTCATTTCAAAATTCCATTAAAAATCAAACTAAACCACCGACAGAAAAATTCACCCTATTTTTCAAATGAATGACAGGCAACTCATACCATTGCTGCCTTTAAGAAATATAAATATTAATTAAATATTCACAGTCAGTGGTTTAAGAACGTGTAACAGACGTACACAATAGCTGACAGGTGTGTTTGAAAACATCTGCCAGTTTATTTGAAATTGACTACATTAAGGGCCATGGAAACGATTACTAAATTTAAAAATAATTTTTCATTTTGTTTTTTATTAAAAAGGTTGTTAATTACAATTACAAAATATTAAAAAGTGATTATGGGTAACATTACTAATTATTCGAAATCACCGTTATCACTGAATGACAGATTTATAATAAATGCAAAAAAAAAAATTCTAAATTAATTTATTCAATGCCAGTATTCCTTTGACAATTGGTCCACCATTTAAAACAATACATACGAAGCATTAAAACTCATAAGAAGGAAAAAAAAAGATAAAGAAAACGGAAAATTTATGGCAAGAGAACCGGAAAAGAGACAAAGAAAAATGTTGACGTATGCAAGATAAACATGTCTTCATTTCCTGTGTGTGGTAATGGTTGAGGTGTTTGCATTTAAATAAATAGTCATAATTAAGTGGTTCATTCGAAAGACAAATGAAGCTCTTAGAATTTTTTGGTGGAGAGTTTAAATTATTATTTATATATTATTTTTAAGGTCCTTTTTTTTACTAATCTAAGACCATGTTATTGTGTTTTTACCAGCCTAAGACCATGTTATATGTCTCTTCTTCTAATCCTTAAAAAAGGCTGTGTCAAGGAAATCCTAGACAATAAAAACGTGTCCAACACTCAAGCTGAATTTTACTGCTTGTTAGTGTCAGAATCTCTTGTTAACCATTCTAGGCAACTTTTCAAAAAATGTTTGTGTCCAATTAAAAATAGTTTGCTACTTTCTCCAATGAGAAAACAGCAACTTGGGTAGAATTTGATGTAAACATGTCCCATATGCCCCTCTCTTATCCCTCTTATTTTCATTTCATTTCCAATTGACGTCATCATTAAAATCATTAAAATAACAACATGTACAATGTATATGTGTATATATATATATATATAAAATAAAAGACAAGAGTGATCTCACTGTTAAGATACGATAATAAGTCTTCTTGGAGGTATGTGGAGTGTGTTTTTCTCATCCATCAATTGCATTTTCTTACTATTGGTTGGTCAATTTCAAAAATCATAAAGACGACCACTTCTGTCTTTTTTCTACTCTTTTCATAGCAAACCACTACTTCAGTTTTAAAAGTGACCACTCTCTCTGTGTGTTTAATGAAAAATAGAAACCAGTAGATAGAAAACACACTTCAAAAGTCATTTTTCAAAGTTTTGTTCTCAACTACCATTATCATCGTGTACTTCTTTTTAACAATTCCTTTTCTCTGTTACTTTCTCTCTATAGACATGTTTAGATCACAATCAATAATAATGACATTTGACCGATAACAACAACCAAGAAAAAAAGGGGAGTCAGTGATGTAACAACAAGAACACGCAATGCATACAATACACACCACCCATGAATAATGTTCTTATATATTTACGAGCAGAAATAAATCTCACGTGAAAAAAAAGTTATTACGGCTAACTTTTTCATTTCAAACTCTGAAAATACTCCATTTTGAACACAACTTTCAAAACTAAAATGTTACCGAATAAAGTGGGTGGGTATTTTTTATGTTGATATGTATTCATTGTTGTTTAAAAATGACAAAATTATTTAAGTTTTCGATCTCTTTTTTTTTTTAGAATTTTTTTAACCAACTCGTATGTGAAATACACAAATCTAAAAATTTTAAATTGCTATCTTTCTTATTTAGTTTTAAAATACATCAATAATAATATCAAAAATATTTTAAACTTTGTTTTTAATTGACGAGCTTTTTTAACTGGACTTCTTGAGTTTTGAAAAAAAAAATCAGAAAAAAAAAATGTTTCTGCTGCAATTCTGCTTTCCTTCGCGTTCAAGTGATATTACAATAGAAAACACTTCATGGACAGTTTTGAGTTTATAGAATAAAGAAAGAACAAAAAAATATGAAGAGGAGCCAATGGATTCCTATTGGCTATTGAAATGTAATTTTTCGTGTCCGAAGTCTTTTCTGCAAAATATATAGAATGCAAATGAAATTCTACAATTTATGTTGACTACTTTTTGCGTGTGGGACCATTAGCTTTAGATATAAATTGGTTGGATTTTTTTTTCAAACAAAAAAAAAAACTGCACTGATCTGAACTGAACTGAAATAAGAAAAATGGTTTTCAGTTTCTTTCCTTTGGGAGGTGATTCCTTTTGAAAAATTAAACATCTCAATTGTATAGCCAATACTAAACCTGTACAAAAAAAAAGGACAAAAGTACAATACACCAATGTACTAAGTGTACTTTGTTTATGACGTCATATGATATATAATGTATATAAAAGGATTTACTCTTAAGTCTCCTCTATCTGGTGGCCAGTTAGTTGGTCAGTTGACAAATTGCAAACCGAAGACAATATCGACCAAAAGAAGAACACAAGTTCTTTCTTATAGAAAAGAAAAACTATTTCTTAAAACTAGAATATCATTATAAAAATTCAGAAATCAAAATTACTGAATAAAAACAACTTCGTTAAAAAAAAAATAGAAAATTAAAACATGCTTTTTCTAGATTTTTTTATTGCTAATCTAAAATAATTTCTGAATATTCGTAATAAAACCTAAAAATGCTGTAATTTTGCAAAGATTTCATTGTTGGCATATTTAAAGTATATATATATATTTTTAAATCCGGAATTTCTTTAGAAAAGTTTAGAACCTTCGTAGAAAGGAACAATCGTATTAATATAATATTACGCATTTTTAATTAGTTTTATTGGGAATTTATTTTTAATTTCTGATATTGTAAAATAAAATAGAAAATTATTTAAAAACCCTAAAAGCACTAGGGGGTTTAAGAAACACTGCTTTATACTACGCAAAACAGAAAATCAAGTTTGATGTTTATATATTAATTATTTGAATATTATTAATTAGAAAAAACACAACAACCAAATAAAGAAAAAAAAATATCACAAAACAAAACTTATCTAATTTCCATCAACTAAACAAGAAAAACTACTTCCGCACTAATTGAAGAGCTATGTTTATAAATGGTGGTTACAGTCCCCCCCCTCCCTCTTTCTACCCCCTCTCTCCCCCATCACCCTAATATTAACCTCATTAATTTCATTTAAAGAAGACAAAAAATTATGTTGCTTGAAAAGATTAGCAGACCATAAAATGAACCACAAAAGTAGATTTTTTTAAAAAAAAAAATCTTGTTAAAAACTCTCAGATTACACAAGAGTTTTTTTTTCTCCATTTAAAACAAAACAAAAAACAACTAAAATAAAAGAAAGAACATTTCCCTCACTTAAAATTCAAGTAGAATTTTTTTACACACATAATTCTGCGCCACCGACAATAAAACTGCTTTTTTATATAAAAATTGTGTAACTGAAGCAAAAAGAAATCATATAACAAGCGAATTAAAAGTTGAATTCAAAATTAGAGAGAGAAAAAAAAAGCAGTTTTGAATTTTTTTTCATGAAAAAAATAACATAACAGTCTTATTTTTTTTTCATGTAAAATGAATGTACCTTCTTCATATAATAACAGCAAAAGAAAAGAAATGAAACCAAAACTAATGAAGCAAGCGTGCTTTTTGTGTTGGATGCTTTTTTTCAATGTATTATTCTCCTTTGTGTAGGCTTCCATATTTTACCGCCAACGTAAAAGAAATTCCCTTTCTAAACAATTACTAGTCAATGTGAGTATAAAGAGAACCACAAATTGCATGTTTTAAGTTGGCTTCATAAATGTTTTTGAACGCAAAAACGTCACGCAAACTTTCTTTTCAGAAACAACATTACAACAACAAAAATTGAAATTGTTTTCAAAACTACTGTATAATTATTAGATAGTGTTTTTTTTCAGTGCAATATCTTAAAAAAATTAAACATTTTATAATAAGTTTGAAAATGACCCGTTTTTAGATTTTTTTTTTCCCCATCACAAAAATATTTTCGCCTTTTTAAAACTATCATAAAAAGTTTATTTTTAAAAGATATATTTTTATCGTGAAAAAAACAAACAAAAACACTGTTAACAATATCACTAACTATTCTAGTTTTTAAAACACTTTGAAGTTTTTTTTGTAATGTTTTTTTTTTCTCCCTGAAAACGTTTTATTGAAAAACTGAAAACGTTAAATTTTCTCAAAACTGCTGCGAGGGGAGAGCGCTGAAAAATTTAAATATAGAACCACCTTAAATGAACACAATTAAGGTGGTTCCATAGTTGAATCCCAAGGCAATGTGCAAACTGCCTAACACAAAAAGCAAAGAAGTCACTCGGTCAATAACTTGAAATTGCTCTAAAACGCGAGGTTCCCAACTTACAAAAACCCTGGTTTATAAAACTCCATTGAACAAAGGTTTCTTCTCTATTTTAGAACCCTGTTCAGAGAGTTCATTTTGAAATTCAATAATCTTGAATTTGAACCAATTTTATTATCGAGATTTAGCCATTTTTCATATAATACCAAATGAGTTGTTTTGCAGATTGTCTAGAAAAAGTAAAGAATGACTGATTTTCCACTTTAGCGGGTAACATTAGTAATGTATCATCATGTGTGTGTGTTTTGTCATGGTCATGAATCAGTTATGAATACTGTGCACACAACACACACACACACACACACACACAAAACCATGTCTAATCTTAAGGTGAATCTCAAACAAAAGGGAACCCAGACAAACAAACAAACATAGAAAGAAAAAAAACAGAGCAAAACAAAAACAACAGCAAACTAACGATGCCCCTGAGGTGAGGCAATCACTGCTACCACCAAATCACTTGCTTTTTCCGAGTGAAAATAACTGACCCGAGTGCGTTTTTGTCTTCTTTCTCATTTAAATAACTGATTATTTCTTTCACTTCAAGGGTTGTTACTGGGAAAATGTTAAAGATTTAAACTCACCTAGACTCCTGATATAATAAATATAAACAATCCTTTGAATCCATTCAACTGAGATCCTGCAAAATTAAAAATTAAAATTAAATACTCGTTCAAAGTCTGAAAACTCAACATTTTCAAAACGCCTTTAAGAAAACATTGAAAGTGTTTTAGAAACTAGAAAAAAATGAATTAATCATACGCACGTATGTGTATAATTTTTATGTTGAAATCTTTTAAAATAAACGGTTCCTCATAGGTTGGATTTGGTTAAATTTAAATTTATCTTTAGAGATGTTATAAGAATTATTATTTTTTTTTTTCAAATTTGGGTTCAAGTCAGTTTGATTCAACCAGTAAACTTGAAACTAGAACTTCAACTTGAACTCTCAAACAAAAAAACATGAAAAAAGAAAATTCCTGTTGAAATGTACTGAATAAACAAAGCTTAACTCTAAAGCTTACTTTAAAAAGTAATTGTAATTATTTTCGAAAGTAATTGTGTGTTGCGACAGTGTTGTCACTAAGATACCACCGTCCTTTACAAATCTAGTTTCTATAACATTTTTTTGTTTGTAAGTCATTTTAATGTAATTAATACAGAAGTAGAACTACAAGAAGAAGAAAAAGTTTTGAAAAGATTGAATAAGAAATGGAAACAAAAGTTAGCAGATGTGTCATTATTCAATTTGTAAAATAAGAATCAATTAGTCATTGTTGGCCATTGAAATCATCCTTCATTTTACAAACTCAATTATTTTTTTTTCTTTCTTTTCTTTTTCATCCTTTTTTGTTTGTTTATTCAGTCAACTAAAAAGCATCGTGTAATTGTATTTCTCTCATTCTCTCTCTCTCTCTCTCTGTCTCTCTTATTCTCTCTCTATAATCTTTCATTCTCTCTCTCTTTCTCTCTCTCTCTCTCTCTCTCTCTCTCTCTCTCTCTCTCTCTCTTACAATATAAACGTGTTCATTGATTATCATCAAAGTTGTTTTCAAACACAAAACGGAGAGAGAGAGAGAGAGAGCGAAAAATCTTATGTGTAATTTATTATTTCTCTGTTGTTAAGAGAAATATCCCGGTACAAAAAAAAAGCTTTTTTGTCATCATTTCCTAAACAAAGTCCACGTTGCTCTCTCTCTCTCTCTCTCTCTCTCTCTCTCTTTCTCTCTCTCTTTCTCTCTCTCTCTCTTTCTCTCTCCCTCTCTCTCTCTCTCTTTCTCTCTCTCTTTCTTTCTGTATTTTCAACCTCCTTCACCCTACAAACACGTCACCTTTCTCATCCCACAAACACGCATTCCTCACCCACACCCACACATACAATAATATATCTTTCATGAACACGTGTAACTTTCATTGTGTACTTTAGATAAATGTGTAATAAAAAATAGGAGGGCGATTTTACTTTTTTTAGTGCTGAGAAATATAGAGATAGAGAGGATGAAAGTAATGTGGGTTCTAAAATATATCTAGAAAAAAAACTGAAAGTAAATACCCACCTGTGTTTCTTTCATTAATAAATAAATAAACATACAGTACATATACCGCATAGAAGGTTGCCTCTGCCTTACTTTTAAGCCAAAAAAACATGTGGAACTTAACGAAGGTAGAAAAAAAAGCTAAGCTATTGAGACGTTTTGGGGCCGCCGCTATTTTATTAATTTAGCGCCGTTTTGTTTTCTTTAATTTTGTAGGCACTATGTATTTTGTAGCTTCTGGGCCACTCGGTACTAATAGGTACCGATTGACCCAGATTCTATTTTTAGCTTGACCTTATCGTTCTCCCCTCTCTATCATTGTATTATCCTTCCACATGAGTGGATTCTTATCATTTTAATTCGAAGTTGTTTTCGTTTTTTCCCCCTTTTAATTAAAAGGGTGACGTGTCTAATATTTTGGTGACCACTGGTCAATCACTTTTGATTGGCCAGTTTGGTTTTTACTTTTGTTTTTGCCCAATCAGGGGCTACTGAGAAAGTGTTCTCAGTATCCTCTTTTTGGGTATAAAAAGGCCGTGTTTTTGTATGTAAGGAAGCATTTTTAAAACAGAGAATCTATGCCCAAATTGGGATAGATTTTTGAAGGATTTTCAGTTAGTTCTTAAATAACGAACCTATGCCCAATTCTGGCTAGGTTTTTAGATATTATTTTGAATGTTATTATTTCTATGTGTTGTGTGCTTAAACCAGTTCGATTCGTTTAATGTTGTATCTACGAAATAAACAACGATTTTATATTTAACTTAAACAGTGGTGTTTAATTGTTTTCGAGTTTTAAATTCCGCGGTTGTGCATTTCATCATTGCAGCTCTTCACCTTTTTGGATACTTCGATGACCCAACAGGTGCAAACCTGCAACACAAGCGAGTGAGTATATTTTGCACGATTCTTAGGGCAGATTTACGGACGAAAGTCCGAGAGATACAGAGATTAAAGATCCTCAAGACTGTGAAGTCTTTTGCCAGAGACTAGTGAGGACATAAAATAGACGTTATATTGGTCTAGTCCTCCCGGACCAGTAGAATTAGTGGCCTAGCCAACCACTATCAATACGAGTGTAAACTCGCTCGTATCAACCTAAAAGAGCAGATTCTACTAGAGGAAAAAGGTCCGTCACAATATATGGTGGAGGTGCGGGGTAGTTTATAAAACTTGCTACCTCGTTTTGCCCTAAGAAACGTGTTGAAAAACACAAAATTTTATCGTAATTCAATTGTGCAAACAATTTTGAAACAAAACAAAAATTTTTCGAAACACTTTTACGTTTTTAATTGACACAAATTACGATACATAATGATGAATACCAACGGAATAACCGCAAGGTTCTCCCAGCAACTCCAATACAGACGCCGACGTGATCAGCTCGTAAAAGAACGAGCGAAAGCTCGGGAAGCACGCCGTGTTGCCCGAGAAACACGAAAGCAAGAGAAGGAGGACAAGCTGAGGACCCTTGCTGAAGAGAAGCGACTCCAGGAGGAAGAGAAACGCGCCGAAGAAGAAGAACGCCAAGCCGACGCCCGACTAAAGATTGAAGCAGCATCTTCTGAAGCCTCTCAACGAAGCAACGAGCTGAAGATGGTCGATCGGTTTGCTGAACTCATGAAAGACGCCACTCCTGAGAGCCGAGATGAATTGGTAAGACGGTTATGTGGAGAATCGACTCCACACCGCCTTGAACACACACATGAGAGAAATCTCAGACAACGAAGTAAATCACCGACAGAATCCGGGCGTAAGCTCAGGGCCGAAGCTCCTGAATGGACTCCGAACCTGGGACCCACGTCGTATTCTGAAAAGAATTCACTTCATCCACTTCAGGGTTTTCCAAAGTATGATGGATCTGAGAACATACTTCTTTATGTTGAAGAGTTCGAAGATATTGCGATTGCGCACCAATGGAACTCCCTGCAGCGATGCAGTCACTTTACTGGTCTCCTTCGTAAACGAGCAATCAAATGGCTTGCTCGTTTTCGGTTGGAATATGGCGAAATAAATTGGCCTATGATGCGTAACGGAATTATAAATGAATTTCTGTTACCTGACCAAAAAGTGAGAATGAAAAATGAGCTGTCCGCAAGGACCCAAAAAGATAATGAAACTTTTAAGGTCTATGCAGAAGAGTATGCAGAGATGTATCGAAGGATACATCCCAATGATGACGACTCTTTGCTGATTTCGAGCCTGAGGAAAAGTCTTTTACCATCTTTGAAGCTGCATCTGTTTGGAGCACCGAAGGACAATCTTTACGACTTCGTCAAGTTTGCCGCCCAGACTGAGGGAGAGCTGATAGAAGAGAATATGTTGACGTACAAGACGACTACTGGTAACCAGCCGGCCCAGCAGCAGAAGCCTCAACAACCGAAACAGCAGCAACAGCAGCAAAAGAAACAACAGACGTGGACGAACAGGAACACGGCCACGTCTGAAAAGACGCAGGACACGAAGACGAATCAAGATGGTGGACAGAAATTCCAGCAGAGAAAACGATCTACTGGACCACTCATCTGCTATCAGTGTCAGGAGCCTGGACACAGAGCGTTCCAGTGCACCAATGAACCGAAACCGAGGAAGGAAGAGAACAAGACGACTCCACCAACTCCAGTCAACCGAGTTGATGAACCGTCGGAAACGACGGCGCCGAAAATCTTCTGCGCTGACAAAATCCACGTTCTACCAAATGGGATGAAAATGGTACCGGTATTAATTAATAATCAAACGCACTATTTTCATTTCGAAAACCACCAGAAGGCTTTAAACTACTAGGGGCGCCACTCGCACCCAAAGTAGTGACGCCCGGAAGAAAAGATGTTGAAGAGAGACCACAAGAAGAGGAGTTGCCGAAACCTGAAGAAGTGGACGTCAAGGTTCGACGGGACCGGATAACGAGAGAATCTATTGGGATGGCTGCGGTCAACCATGCGGGGATGTCTCCAGGTCTGGGTAGCCCGTGCCAAGATGCCGACAAAGAAGAGGAATCGACAACGCCTGAGCAGAGCTGTGCTGCGGTACAACTAAAGGACTCTCTGATGCATAAAGCAGACTTTGGAGATGGGATCCAAATCCGTACTATCTACGAAGATGGGAGCCGGCGGAAACCACTGCAAAGTGGGGCCTCTACGTCGTTTGCAAAAACGAACGACGCCAAGATGTCCAACAAAGCAGAACAGTGTGTGGCGAAAAAGGGAGTAACCACACCTGTTAAAACTCAAGCAGAGCAAGTAGTAGTCTCGAGAGAGGCTACTCTTGTTAAAAATAAAGCAGAACAGTGTGTGGCGAAAAAGGGAGTAACCACACCTGTTAAGACTAAAGAAGAACAAGTAGTAGTCTCAAAAGGAGCTACTCTTGTTAAAACCCAAGAAGAACAGTGTGTAGTGAAAACGAAAGTAGCTACTCCTGTTATTAAGCAGGGGCAGACTGTGGCGAAAACCAAAGAAGTACCCACACCTGCTCAAAAATCTAAAGCAGAACATGGAGTAGTGAAAGAGGGAGTAGCTACACCTGTTAAGGGTTCAACTGAAGAGTCTAGTCTTCTCTATCGGTTGCAAAACCCGTGTTGTACACAAACAATTCGAGATGTTTGGACCAAGTTGACTGAGACAGTCACGCCTCGTGAACTTCAAGTCCAAAATCAAGACGAGCAGACGGCACCTAAAGTTTGTGTGAACTTTGGAGGTCGTGAGTTAGAAATGACTGCCGACAGTGGCGCCGAAACATCTGTCATCAGCGAGTCATTAGTGAAAGACATGAAGCTTATTGTGGATCCACTTCCATTCCCGCCGAATCTGACTGGCGCCGGAGGTAGCCCACTGAACATCATGGGACAAGTCATCGTGCCAATTCAGGTCGCCGAAAAGCTTGTCAAAGGAAAGGTGATTGTCATCAAAGGACGACGTGAGGCCTTGCTGGGGAACGACCTCGGAAAAGATCTCAACCTTTGCTTGGACATGAACAACAAGAAAGTCTACTTCAGAGAGGAACTGTTGCCGGACACTCTCCAAAAGCAGCAACAAGCAGAAGATTTCATTCAAAATCTTAGAGATCAAGAGGAAGAGGATCTACAAGAGAAACTCCTGAAGAAGGGGCCAGCAAAACTACGCCTGGTCCAGAATCTCGTGTTGGATCCAAAGAAAGCTGCAATCGTCGAGGTCAATGCTCCTGATGATCTACAAGAAGGTAGTCTCCAGTTCATCGACTCGTGCGAAAGCACGCTCCAACAGAGAGGAATCAAAGTTTCTCCTGGGATCATTGAAGGAAGAGGAAAGTCTATCCTTCAAATCCAAATCTTCAATCCATCTGGAGAGGTTATTCACCTCGGAGCCAGAGAAACGATCGCAGAGATCGAGGACGTCGTCACAGCTCTTGATGTGCGTGTGGGCCCCTCGATTTACAAAATTGAAGCTCAAAGAGACCAAGTGAGATTCAAAGAATATGTCGAATTTCAAGACAGTCTTAATGTCAATCCGAATCGTCCAAGAGAAGAAAAAATGGCGATTCGGAAGCTTCTCGGAGAATTCAGAGACATTTTTGCCTTCAAGACCTCCGACTTGAAAGAGACAAACTTAACGAAACACGTGATTGACACGGGTGCAAACCCGCCGGTTCGAGAACCGCTCCGGCGTACTTCACCTGCTCAGAGAGAGATCATCAAGTCGACACTACGTGATATGTTGGACGCCGGCATTGTAAGCCCATCCAAAAGTCCGTACGCAAGTCCGGTGGTGATTGTCAAGAAGAAGAATGGTCAGCATCGATTTTGCGTCGATTATCGCAAATTAAATGCTCAAACCAAACCTGACCAATATCCGTTACCCCGGATAGATGACGCTTTCGACTCACTTTCAGGAGCCACGATTTTTGCAACCTTGGATTTAATATCAGGTTATTGGCAATTTCCGGTGGAAGAAAGAGATCGAGAAAAAACGGCTTTCGTATGCACAAATGGCCTCTACGAATTTAACAGAATGCCGTTTGGTTTGATGAACGCACCTGCGACGATGCAGCGTGCTTTGGATTTGTTGCTGGCAGGTCACAAATGGGAGACCTGCCTGGTTTATTTAGATGACATTGTCATCTTCGCGAAGAACTTCGAAGAGTTCATGAAGAGATTGAGAGATATCTTGGTGCTCATCCGGAATGCCAATTTAAGCCTTCAACCAAGTAAATGTTTCTTTGGAGAAGACGAGATCAACTACCTTGGCCACAAGATCAGTGCCCTTGGTATTCGACCTGATGAAGAGAAAGTGCAGACGATTCAAGGATTTCCTGCACCGAAAAACGTGACTGACGTCAGAAGCTTCCTTGGGATGACCGGCTACTACAACCGTTTCATCGAGAACTACTCCAAGATCGCCAAACCAATGCAAGCCCTAGTCAAGAAGGACCTGGACTTCAAATGGGATGACGACTGCGAGGTCGCTTTTGATAGTCTGAAGAAGGCTCTTTGCTCCGCTCCGATTCTAACTTTGTATGATCCGGAGGCAGAAATTGCCTTGCACACTGATGCTTGTGATTACCAGATTGGTGTCATAATTTATCAGTATGCGAAAAACGAAAAGAAACCTGGAGTTCTAGGTTACTACAGCCGAAAACTCCAGGGAGCAGAACGAAACTACGGAACGACTGAAAAAGAATGTCTTGCAATCGTTTATGGCATAGAAAAAGCCAGGCCGTATGTTTTCAACCGGAAATTCAGAGTATTTACCGATCATAAGGCCCTGTGCTATTTAAAAACAGCACAGAATCTAGATGGCCGATTGGGTAAATGGCAGATGAAACTACAGCCATATGATTATGAAGTAGTTTACAAGAAAGGTAAAACGCACGTGGACGCCGATTGTGTCTCACGTTACGAGAGCAACGTTCCTGCTAATTGGAAGCACAAGAATGGGGAGATGGAAGCTCTCGAAGACCTTCACATCTTTACTGTCTACAACGATTTCCAGTGGGAACGGGAGCAATCCCTTGATGAAGAACTTCTCCTCATCAAAGAATCACTCCAGCAAGATCGACTGCATCCCTATCACAAAAAGTTTGCGATAGTGGATGGCGTTTTATACCACCTGAAGTATGAAGACACCGTGCCAGTACTAACGTGTACTGTGCCCCGACAATTGAGAATTGGGATTCTCGAGATGCTCCATGATGTGCCTGAGGCCGGACATTTCGGATTCACCAAAACGATGAAGAGAATCCAGAAGAGATTCTATTGGAAAACAATGAAAACAGACGTCGCCGACTATGTCAGGTCGTGCCACATCTGTCAGAGAACCAAACTGTCGCACCAAAAAGTACCTGGATTGTTACAACCAATCATTGTGGGAAAACCGACAGAGTGTTGGGGGATGGATTATGTTGGTCCTCTTCCGAAGTCAATCGGAGGAGTGCAACATATTTTGATTGCAGTGGACTACGCGACGAAGTATTGCATCGCCAAAGCAGTGGCAAGAGCAACCGCTCAGGCAGCAATTGCCTTCGTCAAAGATAAAATTGTAAACGAATTTGGAGTTCCTCAGAAGATCATCACTGATCGAGGACCCCAATTTTTGAGTAACGAGACTCAAGCGTTTTTCAAGACCTACGCAATCCAGCATGCAGCCACGACAGCCTATCATCCTCAAGCTGATGGGTTGGCAGAGAGAACGAACCATACAGTCATGGAAGTGGTGAAACGTCACTTGGATGTCCTTCAGCAGCAGGCTGACTGGAAAAAGAAATTAGGTGACGCAGTTATGGCCTACAATCTGGTAGAACATAACTCAACGAAATTTTCGCCATATCGATTAATGTTCGGGCGCGAGCCCAGGACCACGTTGGATAACATGATGCCACACGCTCCTATCGTGCCACCGCCCGTAACAGACGAAGCAGAGCAGTCTGATCCAGCTCTGGATGCTGCTAAAAAGAATATCGAAGCTGCCCAGGAGGTGCAGAAAAGAAAGTACGACGAAAAGCATCGTACGATTCCGGATTACAAGCCGGGTCAGAAAGTATTGATAAGAGATCGTGTGCCAAAGCCAGGAATGGCTCAGAAACTTATCTGGCCATACAAAGAACCTTGCATAGTCACGAAGAAACTAACCGATCTAGTCTACGAGATCGAGTACGTTACTCGATCTGGTTTGACTATGAGAGATACTGTCAATGTTCAACAGATGAGACCCTACTACGAGGCCAATGACCTGAGGGCTCCTCAAATGAACTTACCTGACGACATCGAAGAAGTTGCCAGCGCCAAGGAAGAGTCCGACGCTGATGAGGAAATTATCAACGAAGCAGACGACAACTTACCTGTTGAGAGTACTCCAGAAGTTCGTCGTGAAGAAGAAGAAGTTATCCCCGATGCCAGCCAAGAAACTCATCTGGAAACTTCTGAAAAAGAAGAAGAGGAAATTCCAGAGATGCCACTGGAACCACCTAAAAGAAAACGCGGGAGACCAAAGAAAACTGCTCCAAAAGAACCAGTCCAATTGGATTCCCGTGTGCAAACACGTGGTGGAGAGAAGAAAAATTATGCAGACGCTAATTTGCCACCAAGATGGGAGAAATTTGGCATTAAAACGGCCAAATTAGATCCAGAGAGTCAAAAAGAAGCATCGTATGATGCTGAAATTCGAATTTGCCGCCTTGCGCAGCGCCGCCTGGTGGGAGAAATTCAGAAAAGAGAAAAAGAAGAGAAACCGGATGTTGTCATTAGCTCCACTTCTTTGCCGGAACTAAGACTTGTCAACCCCTTAGAACCACGTGGGGAAGCATCCGCCATCTTTGATGCCACTTTCAAATCTGTTTTGACACATGAAAGACGTCAAAAGTTTTCCAAAGGAATTGTAAGAATTTCTAAACTGTCAAGTGATCAAAAGTTTATTTCTAAAAAGGAAATGCAACGATCATCTGAAGAAGAATCAAACGGCAGCGAGGCTATGGACCTTTCGGTCTTCTGTAATGAAGACACCATAATCCTCGGAGATGAAAAGAAAGAAGAAACAAAGAATGGAGACACCGCCATTGCAGAGAAGCCTTCTGGCAGCAATGCCCGGTCGACCCAGAAAAATGAACCGGATTCAGGCAACTCTTTTAAGAAACGTAAGAGCCCCGAATCAGGAGAGGAAGATGCCAAAGACGACGATGCCAAGGATAAGGAAAATCTTCCCGGCAGCAATGCCGCATTGTCAGCATCTCAACAGAGAGAAGACTCCAGTGAAAGAAAGATCCTGGACGTAGAAAACGAGTTCTACGATATCCTCTCACAAATGAACACATCGACATCGAGACCTAGCGATTCCGAGATGGAAGGCCGGATCGCAAGACGGCAAAGCCAGGAGGCTTGGAGGGAAGCATCACCCGAGGGTCCTGTAATTATGATCCCAACCACCTTCACCGAAGAAGACCTCCGCCGGGATCAAGAGACTTCGCCGCCTCGACCAGTCATGGATGTCCCGAAGTCAAGGAGAAGAAGACGACGTCACCGACCCAGCACCAACCGAGCCCGGAACGAGTCCCGAGTCGCCAGGTGTTGGCAACCCGTAAGTCCTGAGACGTCCGAGGGAACAGAATCGTCGCCGGACTAGTAGCGCGATTTATTTCATAAATTTCTAATTGTATAAAGTGATTTGTTCTTTTTCGTTTTTTTTAGAAATTTTGTATTTTCCAAAATCTGTATAAGTCGATTTTGTTTTATTTGATATTTTCGTATACCTGTGATACCCCTGGGTCTCTGTGTTTAGATCCAGTCGGGGGGAGGGGGATTTTTAAGAAAATTCTTGAGAAGTAGGGTACTTCTCGCTTAGTCGGGGGGAGTGAGACGTTTTGGGGCCGCCGCTATTTTATTAATTTAGCGCCGTTTTGTTTTCTTTAATTTTGTAGGCACTATGTATTTTGTAGCTTCTGGGCCACTCGGTACTAATAGGTACCGATTGACCCAGATTCTATTTTTAGCTTGACCTTATCGTTCTCCCCTCTCTATCATTGTATTATCCTTCCACATGAGTGGATTCTTATCATTTTAATTCGAAGTTGTTTTCGTTTTTTCCCCCTTTTAATTAAAAGGGTGACGTGTCTAATATTTTGGTGACCACTGGTCAATCACTTTTGATTGGCCAGTTTGGTTTTTACTTTTGTTTTTGCCCAATCAGGGGCTACTGAGAAAGTGTTCTCAGTATCCTCTTTTTGGGTATAAAAAGGCCGTGTTTTTGTATGTAAGGAAGCATTTTTAAAACAGAGAATCTATGCCCAAATTGGGATAGATTTTTGAAGGATTTTCAGTTAGTTCTTAAATAACGAACCTATGCCCAATTCTGGCTAGGTTTTTAGATATTATTTTGAATGTTATTATTTCTATGTGTTGTGTGCTTAAACCAGTTCGATTCGTTTAATGTTGTATCTACGAAATAAACAACGATTTTATATTTAACTTAAACAGTGGTGTTTAATTGTTTTCGAGTTTTAAATTCCGCGGTTGTGCATTTCATCATTGCAGCTCTTCACCTTTTTGGATACTTCGATGACCCAACAGGTGCAAACCTGCAACACAAGCGAGTGAGTATATTTTGCACGATTCTTAGGGCAGATTTACGGACGAAAGTCCGAGAGATACAGAGATTAAAGATCCTCAAGACTGTGAAGTCTTTTGCCAGAGACTAGTGAGGACATAAAATAGACGTTATATTGGTCTAGTCCTCCCGGACCAGTAGAATTAGTGGCCTAGCCAACCACTATCAATACGAGTGTAAACTCGCTCGTATCAACCTAAAAGAGCAGATTCTACTAGAGGAAAAAGGTCCGTCACACTATTATATATGATGATGATGATGATGATGATACGATCAATAAATTAACAATAAATAAAAAAGGAACATCTTTGAGGAGGACAGCAACAGGACACGAATATACCACGTCCTTTTTATATATGCATGTATATATAGCATCATAAATAAAGAAACACAATGGCCTTTTTCCTTTGTGTGTACTCACCTCCTCCTCCTCACATTTTTAAGGTGAACTGTTCAGACCAAAAAAATAAAATCTATTTTGGACTATTTCAACATGACGTCACTGTAACAGTGTCTGGTTTTGGCTGTCAAGACACTTCGTCTAAAGCCCCCCCCCCCTTTACACCTACAATTAATGTCTTAAATAAATTTATACATGAATTTCAAAAATGCGAGAATGCATGTGTACAACGACGTGAATGTTAAATTATTTGTTCAAAGTTGCATTAACCTTCTGCACATCTACTAGAGCGCTTTCTCAGGATCACCCTCATTTTTATGTAATTTACAAAGCTATATAAGATGCGCTCTGCAACATTTTAGCACACAGGCAATTAGAAATTGGGATAAACAGAAGTTGGCCTCGCCCTTTTTATGACAAACACAACTTCTAATTGGTTGGTTATGTAGTCTGACGTCACATGCTCCGCCCATTTCAACGTCGAACCACACAACAAACCAATTAGAAGTTGCCGGTCGTCATAAAAAGGACGGAGCCAACTTCTGTTTGTCCCGATTTCTAATTGCCTGTATTTAGCACACCTCGCACCAATTCTCTTGTCTAGAAGGTCACAAGGTCATAATATATACACTATAAACTGTCACACTACGCACTGTTCTGCGCATTTCATGTACCAAATCATTAACGAAAACATTCATCATTTAATTGACACAAATATGTAAGTAAAAATTGTAGGTGTAAAGGAGGCTTTAAAAACAGTTCGCCTAAACCAAAAATAATCTAAATGTTATATGTCACCTACAGTATGTGACAATAACATCTAAACCGTTTCATTTAATGGACACTATTCTAAATGAATTTCAAATATATTTTCATCTAAATACATTTATCCATATTAAAATCATTTTTGTACCTAAATTCGTTCATCTGAAGTCTTTATTTAACCGCAAACATTTTCCACCGAAGTCTTTTTTATCCAAAGTATTTTACCTTAACTGATTCAGCTAAATACATTTTACCTGAAACAATTTTGATCTAAACTTGTTTACTGCTAAACTATTTAAGCAAACATACAGTATTTGCCGACAGACAATACATTTCACCTAAAGTATTTTTCACTTAAATATTTTTTATTCTAAATAATTTCATCTAAACAACGTCATTCTGGTACGGATTTTGTATATACTAGAAATTGTCACATTATTTAGTCAAAGCTGAAATATTTTAGGTTGTCTCCATCCTTTGTTTCAGAGTTTTCTACAACCACAATAAAAAGGGCCCACTATTCTATGCCGGTAAAAAGCATTCTGGCGTTCGTCGGAGCCACCATGTTTACATATTCGGAAACCCTTTCGTCTTTCCTGAACTTTTATGTCACCGATCTGATATTAATATATTTTGTTCAAAGAACATTTGTGGACGAAAGTTCAGGAATGTGACTCCGACAGACAACATTTAATTACAAAAAATTGCGATGCTCTTCTTACCAAGTGGTATTAAGGTTGTAAAAAATGGAAATTCGTAGTGCATGTAAATGAATAATTGGCAATTTGTTTACACCAATTATAGTTGTCTGTGATCGATTTTGGTCAAAGATAAAAAAAGTGTAACACAAAACCAGAGTGACCCCTGTTGACTTTTAAAGCTATGAGGTTAGGTTAAAGTTAGGATAGAAGTGTCGCTAAAATGACGTCAAAAAATCTTGACTGAATGAAAACGTGGCACAAGAAAACACGCCTTGCATCACGTCACTCCTTATGCAGAGTGTAGTTAACCACAGCATCAAAGTGAATTATATAAAAATATTTTCATGTTGATGATATATTTAAAAATAAGCTTTAATGCCAGCACGAAAGAGCTGTTTAATTTTCATTTATGTTTTAATTTTTTCAGCCAATTTTTATTGTATTTTATCCTAATTTCGAAAATTTAAAATTGGAAATGTTACCAATAAAAAGTGTCTTCTTTTTTTCAAAAAAAGAAATATATATAAACATGAAAATATACTTAATTGATTCAATTACTCGTTCAAAGTTTCTTCAAACACTTTTAATTTCATATTAATGTTGTTTCTTAAAATGCAAAAAATAACCAAGAGTTGTTTTCCATTATTTCTTTTTCATTTGCATATATTTTCTAAATGGGGGTAATTTTAAAAAAAATTAAATTATTAATAACCAAGCGCAAACAGACCGGAAATATTTCTAATGCACTCGCACTAATTAAAGCTACTTTTAATTTAAGCTTAATTAAGAACTGTATTCTTTGTTCTTCTTCTTCTTCTTCTTGTTTAAACAGTAATTTAGAGACTAATGTCGTCATCAAGATAAAAATGGTTAATTAACTAGATGACAATATATAAGAAAGCAGCAAAACAGCACTAGTTAAAAGTGTTCAAAGAGAAAGAGGATTATATTCCACGTAAAATGTGGGTTCAAGCAATCTGTAAATGATACCCATTTTCTACACCCCCCTTTATGGTTAACTTCCAAAAAAAAAATTTTTAGCATTATTTTTAGCTTTGTTGACAATAGGAAATAAGGTCTTCATCATAATCTTCATACCAAAGTACAGTTAGTTCTATACAACCCCCCAAAAAACCACATAGATTAAAAAAAAAGCCAAAAATGTGTTTTTTTTTACCTTTTCCAATAGCATCAATCTGACATTGAAAACAAATGATGAGAAGAAATGAGAAAACAAGAGACAAATTGTAACTGACATTGGCGGCCGCTAGCTCGCCTCCGCCGCCAACCACCAACTGAGAAACCGATCATCATCATCATTTTTACCGATCACAATTCTACTTATATCTACCTCCACCTGTGGTGTAGAGTAGATATTACAGAGATTTACTAGAGAAGAAAAAATAATTCTCACGTTTGAGGTTTTTTGTTTCAAATGTTTCAATTTGCAACATGAAATGTGATCCTCTTTTCAGATGTCCAAAAACACCGACCACCACCACATGGGGTGTTCAAAAAAATATCTAAAGGAAGGAAGGAAACACTTCCAATATCGATGTCATCATTGTTCAAAACCAGTAAAATCACAAATACATCATAAACACACACACCCACATAATGTATAGTTGGCAGAATTTGAAGGATTTTTACTTGATGGTGGAAGCTAGGACAAAACACAAGATTACCGGCCGCCACACGACCATCACCTCCACTCTTCAATGTCTAAACAGACCAACAAAAAATACAAAAGATGCCTCGTAAAATTCAGCTGTAAAACAGTACAATTGAAGGAATATAATGAAAAAAAAAAACATCAATTTGTGGCTTGAGTTACCTAGTAATCAAGAGACGTCTGCGTGCGGTATTCAGTGAAACGTGAACACACACACACAATCAGGTCACACACGTCTACCTCACTCACACTCTAGATTCAAAGACACACGTGTTCACCAATGATCTCATATAAACCCAACTGTAAATTCTCTCTATCTTCTTCCTAAACGAATACAGCGCCACTTAAAAAACATGACGATGTTACTCTATTTACTACACAACAAGAATAACAAAACTCCAGAGAGAAAGAAGAAGAGAGATTTAAGCAACACATGTTCAGGAAACATAAATCCCCCTCCCTCTCAACTCAACTCAACTTTATTTCCATGTAATATAATGTATATTTATTAAGCAAAAAAATGAAAATAAGTGGCCAGAAAAATACAAAAAAGAAAGAACTTCAGAAGAAATAAAAAAAACAATTCATTTTTCTTTGCTTCTTTCCCCAAGTTCATTTCCTAATGCCCTGTTTCCATTAGGTCAAAAGTGAACTGTGATCAGCGTCTACCTTTAAAGAATGTCCGAGATTTGTATAAGAATCTTTAAAATTGAACTCAGAAATTCATTTTCATCTTTTATATTGATCTAATAGCAATAAAGATGTAAGTCATTATTTCATTTCAAACAACACACAAAAATGAATTGGAACTTTTGGTTATTTTCCGCTTTCTGAAAACAACTTTTAAGGACAAATATAATATTGGAAATTAGAAGAGTAACTGAGTTACTACATCTTTCTGAATTACTCTAGTTTCTAACCAGTGGACTTCGCGCTCAAAAAGCATAATTCTTTTTGCCATACAATATATGAGTATTTTTATGTTGATATATTTAAAAATAAGCTTTTTATTTCAAGTTTGCAAATGACTAAATTGTATGTTTAATCTCGACATTAACATATAAATACCCTGGAATTTCCCTGATTTAATTTCATTCCTGTGACTTTTATTTTCCAGGTCGGTAGGAACCCTAAAACCAAATTCTATCCTCCAATAAACATTCTGCAAATTGAAAAGCTGAGCTTGAAAACAAAAATTTCATAACTGGTCACTAAAGTCATAAACCCCTCTCTCTCTCTCTCTCTCTCTCTCTCTCTCTCTCTCTCTTTCTCTCTAGCTAGATAGGTTCATAAAACCCAAAGGCGTCAAAATTATCAGAAATCCATTAAAATAGGTTGTTAAAATAGGACGCAAACGCAGTGAGTGAGTGCACTTAATAAACAACGTCTTTTGGCCAATATAGAAAATCAAAAAAATACCTAGTTAACCTCTACCCCCCGAAACCCCCTTAATCCCCCCTCCATATAATTTCTAGGCTACAGGTTTCTATTACACCTACTTGAAATTGCTTAGTTTGCACGATATTAAAGCCTACTTTCTATTTTGAGACTTTCACAGTTAGTAATCTTGGATTGCAAATATCTACAAACTTTTTTAACTTCCACAATTAAAGATGTTTTATTTTTGTTCATTACCACCTCTCTCTTAACATGTTTTTGGACCCCAATTTAGAAGCTTAGTATTTTGAATCAATAAGATCACATCATTAATAGTAATCCGTTACCATGGTAACAGTGAGTGAGGGGGGAAAAAAGAATGATTTAAGCAAAAATGTTCACGACACTAAAGCAACAGGAGGCCCCGGTTATTTTTACTCTTTTTTCCTAACTATAAACCAATCAAATTGGAAAGTAGGAAGAAAAAAAAAGTACAAAATGTAAAAAAGAGAGAAAGAAAATGTTTGCTTGGAAATAAACTGAAAGCTTTTCTTCTTCATCATCGTAAAACATAAGAAACACCCCGTCGGCCACCTGCTAAGGTTCTTCTCTCCTAATGAGGACTCAACATTTCTAAACACGTACAAAAGCTTATGTCATGTAAATAAGAAACCAAATCAACAACCTACATTTACATTCAATGCAAAATTGCATATACCCAGTATATACAGTATATAAAAAAGATATGGTTAGACATACTGTATGTTAAAGCCCTTGAAATTTTCATATTTCAGGTGATTAATGAATTTAATGATGATTAAAAAGCCAAAAAAGTTTTCATCAAATACATCAAACGCATAATAACAGTTCCAAACCGCTTTTGGGTACACTGTGATAAGCAAATGTACGTGTCATATAATGTGCAATAATAATCAGTTTAACATAAAATAAACATGCATCCAATGAAGAAATTTCATATATGGGGGAATTTTGCATAAAGTTGCAAAATTTCACTAATTCCTTAAAAAACGTTTTAGAAGCAAATAATTCTAGAACATGTTCTAAACTAAATCGCTTTCATTTTGCATTTTTGTTATTACTTTGGATAATCGTGCTTTTCTTTATAATATACATTTTATTTACATATTTAAAACGAACAATTTCTAAAAACAAGTTGCACTTTTTTGAATTTTTATTTGCCAGTTTTGGCAAGATCACTGACTGTCCAGAGGCTTTTAATTCAGATTGAGGTTACATTTCTAAAATCATATCACGAAAATGGCTGCACAATAAACTTAGGTAGAATTCACGTGCAGGAACACTAGTTTTTTTTACTGCTAATATAGTCACTCCTATGACAGAACAACTTTTAATTGCTAAAATGGTGCTTAGAATTAAATAAAATTAAGTAAAATTGTGACTATCACAATTTTATGATGTCACTGTTTATGTTAATCATTTTGTGAGCATTATAAGGTGTACTTCGGTCAGTGATATGCACGATATCATAAACATTATGAGTCTATGACTGTTTATGATAGACTTAATCTATTGTACTTTGCACGTATTCATCATATATTATCATCATATACATTATTCTGTAAAGGCCACTGTCATTATAAGCTGACACTTTCCTACAATGTCCCATTGCACCTTTCACTCCAACATACATAGAGGTATTTGAAATCGTTGCCTTTGAAATAATTACATTTTCCGAAAAGTAATTACCAAGACACATAATTAGTCTTGCACCACATTTATCATCTCGGCCGAAAATGATCACAAGAGCTTTTGGAAAAACAGTCACATCCTTCATTTACAAACATTATTTTTTCAACTCCGTCGTTTTCTTCAGCTTCCTGCAACAACGTAACAAGTTTCGGCCTCCCATATTGGCGGAAATTCCTCTGGTGTTTTGTCAAAGATACATCTTTAACCTCTTCGACAACATCACCATTCCTGAATCCCGATTTAATATCATCAGAGTTAAATCTGATTGGTACAATGAAGAGTATCTTTAGTGAACTATCCCACTGACAAGCAACATATAATTTTTACCAATAAAGAATGCGGGCCTCTTTTTTCAGCTGGTAGAAACCTATACAAAAAGGCGCAGACACCCTGCGAAATTAGTGCTTGTAAATAAAGGATGTGACTATTTCTGAACCACGTTTCAGTTTTATCTGATCATTTTTCGCTGAGATAAAAAAAGTACAAAGCAGAACTTTCAGAGTAACCCCCGTATATTTATATTACACGTAAAAAAGCCAATAGGGTTTACTGATGTAAACACATTTTCATTGTGTCCAATGCCCACCAATAAGCTTGTGCAAATATTGTTATAAAAATCATTGTTTCAAATTCAATGCATGAAAAATGCAACAAATTTGCATGAAAACAAACAAAGAAACACATGAAAAATACATAGAATAATTTAACTATTAATCTCTGGAACGAGATTGTGTTGAATAATTCCATTAACAAACAAATGACCAAACATTCTGAATCTGTTCATGCACAAAAAAATATATAATTAAATTCAGAGTGAACATTTACAGATAGGAAAAAAGACTGTCATATGACATACCATTGTAACAGTCATAAATTGAAATATTGACCTTAAGGTACCTAGAGAAACCATACATACTCTATAAGATGACCGAATATACAGACATTGTGATTGTTATTACTTGTGATACTTGTTCAAATTACAAGATAAAAAGAAAGTAGTTCCAACTACTTCTAACCAGCAGCAATCACTAATCGCAATACACACACACTTAAGAGCCTAGATCCACGTCCATCTTGTTGTTTTGAGCAGACGACAACGAGACAAATGAGTGTTCTTATATGGTGTTACTAAAACTGCAAGAAATCGCCTCACAATCGCTCAATTCAATTACAGTAAAGCGCAAAATGCAATAAAAAGTATTGTTCTTCACGTGCTCGATTTATATAAATTTTGAAAAGGTCCATCTATTTTTAAACAAGGTTCAAAGTCGTTCGTTTTTTCAACCCCATGTTAAATCCCATAGGATCAAAAACCGTCCCACAAACATTTGAAAAACTCTCGTTAAAACTGATTTAGAACAATAACAAAATAATTCGCACATACATTCATGTATTGGCTTCACGATGTTTCCTTTTTATAAATTTTGAAAAGGTCCTTCTATTTTTTAATAACGTTTAAAATCGTACGTTTTTTAACTCCATGTTAAGTCCCATAGGAGCAAAAAACCGTCACCCAAACATTTGAAGAACTCCCGTTAAAAACAACTCAGAACAATAACAAAATAATTATTACGTGCATTAATCTACTGGCTTCACAATATTTTCTTTTTATAAGATTAGCACGCGAAATTATTTTTCAATTAATTATTATGTGACTTCGAACCGGGAGAAAAAACGTTAAAAAACCGTTTTTCAATCAACAACGATCGCAGCGCCTACATTCGGAGAAATTTTGAACTAAACGATGTATCTAGCCTCTTAACATAAATTTACATATGAAACTGACTGAAAATATGACAGATTTTAATTAATCTTCTAATTTATACAGCTTAAATAAATAAGAAACTAACAGAAGAAGAAGAAGAAGGAACAAAAATCAAGACTGCTTATCATAAGTGTACAGAAATTCAAACTGACTCCATAGTTAGCAATTAATCTACTACAATCATCAATTACAAGAGACAATAGATTAGTTCTTTACTCATAAATATACAAACAGCTGTGTGGAAGAGAAGAAAAAATCCAAAATGAAACCTTATTCCGACATAAAAACAAGCAACCAGACGTATATTAAATATTATTGTGTCAATGCACACAAAAAAAATCCCTATGATTCTATTTTTTCCACTGACTGACTATAATATGTTTCGCAACAAAAAACTCCTTTCGCGAAACCACCATCATCATCATCATCATTATAACCAAAAGTATGATATGAAGCTAATTTCATTAGCGAATGAAGCCAATTACAACATCTCCCAATAATGTAGGAAAAGTACAGACCCAAAATTACATTAATTTTATATAATATACAGTATGTCCTAAAACCAACGCCCCAATGTCTTTTATCCAATTATACTTGGGTGACACAAATCTATTGTTTAAAATAGATTATAAAGTAGAATCTCGATTATCGGGATCTCGCGGTGATCCGGACTTCCGGATTTAGTTTATCAGTGTTTTTGACATTTAACTTCCCGATAATGAAGGAGCTGCCATATAACAAAGACAATAAAGGGAGTTAGGAGAAGTCATTTTACATCAAAGGATATTTATTTTTAGTTTCATCTGAAATATAGAAAAATATAATATACAGGTACATGTATATACAAAATGCAAACTTAACTCGTAAACTGGGTTACTTATTCAATAATTGAATTTGCAATCGTTTCTTTGATGTTGTATTTAGGTATTATGATCTTTTGCCTACAATATTCAGTGTTGTTTTTGTTTTACACCCTTTTGAATTATACTAATTTACTTGGCCCATGTTAAAGATCACTGACCTCAAAAAAGGCCCATTTTGCTAACAACCTTCCATTCTTCAAGAACATCTTTCAAACGTCACGTTTTTCAGGTAACGAAGTATTTTCATAATGTTTCGAATGGTAGTTTTGGTTGTTAGAGCCATTTCAGTAGCTTCGAAAACCGGAAAATTGACCACGTCTCATTGGCACGTGCAAATCTAATTATCGAGCTAGAATCAGAAATCACTACCATAAAGCCATCACGGTTTGTGGGTCACGTGAATTGGTGACAAGTCACTCACTCAACCATGGCTTAGTTTACCTGACCACATAAATAATCATTAACAACAACCATTGGGACCCCATATAAATTGGAAGCTTAAAGCTTAACGCTTAAATCCGAGCAATAGGTGGTCCTAACCTCAAAAGAAAAGAAAACACACAGCATCTTGGACTTAGGTTTAAAGAAGATATACAGAGAGAGAGAGAGAGGATGGAGGGGGGGGTCTCTATCAAATTCGACAACATCCAAAACCAGAAACTCCACCATAAAAAACAGTTCTAATGATGCAATATGATATTAAAAGGTCAATAAATAGGTCAACTGGAATGTGGATGGTCTCTGCTCTTAAGTGTACTCTCAGTGCTCATAATGAGAAGTAAAAAAATACATTATTCCATGCTGTTTTGACCGACATAATCAGTAGGAGATGAACCAAATAAAAAAAAAAAGAAACTTGGTCAAAAACATGGCTGTTGGTTGTTATCCACACGAAAAAAAAAAGATTAACAAGATTTTCAACACCATATGAATTCCGCTGCCAAAAATATGCTGGGGTTTTTTTGTTGGGTTATCACCTGTCTCTCATCTCAACCTGTTAAGACTTATTACAACAGCAAACTTATCACGAGTGAAAGCTAACATTTATCTCAATGACACACATACACAAGTACTATCAAATTAACTTTAAATAAATAAATATTCATTATAATAAATAAATATGTATGAAGTTTTCTTTCTATATCTCTTGTCTTTTGCTAACCATCTTTTTTCTAAGGTATATATATATATATATAAGTACATAGAAAGTAGTAAGTGCTAAATCTTCTTTAATGAGATCAGAATCAGCAAAAGCAAATTATAATATCGGATGTCATCAATGCCTTCTTTTGCTTCTTGTTAATAGAAATTGTGTCTGTCATAAATTATGTTATCTTCTCTTAAGATGCTTTTAAGCAGCCATTACAAAATATGCAAATGACAAAAAAATAACAATGGAATTCTATATTTTAAAAGCAACATTAAGAAGATATTGAAATGTTTTAGAAGCTAAAATAAAAGTAAAATGAATTAATATCAATAATCACTTCAGGCTATTTTCATTATGAATTCATCAAAAATAGCTTCTTTTTTTTTTGAAAACTGTTGCAAATACATTTACAACAAATGTAAGTAACAAACGCATATTCCGGCAACATTAAAAAAAATTTAGCAGTAAAATTTTTTCCACTTTGAAATATTTTTTTTTCTTGTTTAATTATGTTAAAAACCACAAATATTTGATTATTACTCAATCAACCAACATGAATTTTAATAGATATATTGTAATTTTTTTTAAACTATTAAGATTTCTTACCGTTCTTCATAGAAGAAGAAGAAATTACGTTTATTTTATGCATCAACCGCCATAAGTTTAAAAATAAAACCCTCATCCTATTAAGGTTGTTGATTTTTTTTTCTACTTTTTAACAGCACCAACAATAAATTAGGTTAGATCATTCACGTGTACATGTATATATAACCATATCTATTACATTATTATCAAATGATCTACCATACACACACCTTGTTACATCAAAAATGTATGCAAATTTAATGCAATACTAAAACGTTTACTGAAATAATATGCATATAGCGATGATATTCATAATGGTCAGTCCCTTAAAAGAGGGCAATCACTGATAACAACGTCAGTATTACACAATATATTATATATTCAGTTGTTGCCATGTAATAACGATTAGGGCAACAAAATTCTAGACAAGACCAAGGGGTTTGGACAGATGGTTAGGTTAGGTGAGATTGGATTTATGTCGTCACTAACTCATCCACCCAACCCACCTTTATCCGTCAAAAATAGCTTTCGTCTTGAGTCTATCAAGATTTTATCATCCTATTTCACTCTCTCTCTCTCTATATGGCTGTCAAACTCATGTTTCTGTTACATTGTACATTGTCTCCATGGAAATTGTATATACCACAGCAACCTGACATCAGTTGTCATAGCAACGACATCCATCAAACTGAGGGTGTTTTTATATATATAATATATATATATATAAAATAGGGACATTAAACACAGGGGAGTTTCATCTAAGTCGAATGATGCATGATGTTGTAATATAACGTATATAGCCCTAAATAAACACATTGAGGCTCAGGCACAACACCATACACAACAAACTAAACCTTTCATCTATTCTTAGAAGATGAATAATAAAAAAAAATCTCTTTTTAAAATTTATGGTACAAAACACAAAGTGAAATAATTATTCATCATTGATTTTTAAATTGAAAAAAAAAACCAATCCTCTCATTCATTTTCATTTTTCAACATTTATGGTATTAATTTAAAAAAAATATCACAAACAATAGAAACTAATGCAAACGAAAAGGAAATCTGCTCTTTTTTAATATTATAAATTAATTCAGCTGTCTTGAAAAATAATTGTAATAGCAATAGAATTATACCAATTTAAAGAGAAACAATGCAACAAAAACATCTTTTGTCTCATTTAAAAGTGCAACAAACAGCTAACAATAAAGCACAAATTCAAAAAGAAAGTTTGGCACTTGAGTTTCAACTTGAACCCTGTGAGCAACGGTTCTAATGCCTAGTTCTCACAACCTTCATGTAGCTCAGGCTAAGGACTTAGCCTATGTATACGGGTTGTGAGAACACACACTAGATGGTGGTCAATGTCAAATGTTAGCTAGGGTTAGGTAGCCTTGGTTACCCATATGTAACCTACACATTATTTAGTGTGAATGCAAGAAAAAGTTAACTTGATCGTACGCCACCTGGTGGTCATAAATCTGAATAGAAAATGGCGTCATTAATTTTCTATTTCCATTGTTAGATGTTTCAGTCTATTCGTTAATTTATTAAAATAATTTAAAATTATCAATTGATCTTTATTTAATAATTACTTATTTCCATAAACTCTAAATCATCAACCTACCTACAATTAAAATATGTTCCATTTAGTGTGTTCAATGAAGACTCATGCAATTTAGTTTTGTTAGTATGAACAATATCAGCCATTTTCCCTCCAATTATGTATACATTATGCAGGCTTTACACAGCACAATGTCCACACATAATGGCCAGTGCCAAATTTGTAAAAATGAAATAAATATGCTGTAGTGAGCGCCCCCTTTAGGCAGGTCACAAAGCCCATATGTAGCTGCTCACATGTGAACACAGTCGTTTAGCCAAGGCTATTTTAGCCGAGCTACAAGGAGGTTGTGAGAACTAGGCATAACAGACAAACCTACCCCCCAAACCTTGACTAACCTACAACCCTGTTCAGAAGGTTCGAGAGTCTAAGTTTCTTTGTTGAATTTTGGCCTTAATCACTGCAAGTTTTATAACAAAGTGTAGTACTTGAACAAACAAGTCAATTAATAATAATTTAAACTTTCAAAAATTCTCTTAAATTTCAGTTTATTTCCTATGATTTATAGTTTCTTAAATAAATGGAACACCTTTTAATGCGAAATAGAAGGAATTGGAATATTTTTTCGTGTTAAACGAATTTCATATTAAAAGAATAAATTTTTATGCTATTTTGCCGGAGTGCTAAAAAGTATTTTACTCGCGCCACTTGATATAAATTTGACGTGCAACAAGTGTTTGAAATGTTTTATGTTAAAAGGCAACCACTAGCAGACTAATGGAACTCTACTGCTAAGCTAAGTGCTAATAGTCTTAGCTCTGACAGTCGAGAAATTCAAACAAGTTTTGAAAAAATCGTAAGCATATTATATAAATTTAAAAACATGAATCCCTTTTATGGCTTTTCTTACAAAATTCTACCAAATAAATTGATTTTTATTGCTAAGTGAAATCTTAGAAACGCAATTCAATATAAATACCAACCAACCAACCAAACATTTCTAATAAGGCTGCTGTTGCTACTATTTCTTTTCATTTTATATTTAAAAAAATATGTAATATATATATATAAAAAAATGTCATTTCTTATGTATATATTTCGTATTTGTTCAGTTTTAATTGAGAAATGCAAAAGCTGAAGAAGGATTTTCAGTTATTATGTTATCAATATTGAAACAGCTGGTATGGGTTTGATTTCCATTTATTTATTGACGACAGTCAGCTTGTGAGATAAGTTAACAATCTAACAAACAATAAACATCCTCGAAATGGGGAAAAGTCGAGCAAAAATCATCATCATCTTCATCAACATTCACAACCATCTGACGCACAAAAAAGACAACACACACACAACACGTATTCAACAACAAGAATTTTAATTAAATATGTCAAACCAATTTCCTGCAAATAAATTAGCTACGGATTAAGCCTCAGAACGCACTCCAATCTCGAAAGAAATTCAATAGACAGTTTCAGAAGAAAAAACCGCCACCCTCCCCCCTGCTCATTTAAAATTAAGAAGCAAACTAGAATCTTTCACAACTAATAAGCGAAGTTACCTTCGCTATCTACAATCTGAATTTCCGGACAGAGACTAAACATATGTTTACCAATTACATGAAAGTAATGGCCCCAACCTAACATGTACTCAAATTATAAAATCTTTCAGTAATTTTATTTTTACAAGTAAAAACTTCCCTAGTATATAGTAAAGCTCTGGTTATGTCGATGTGTCTTAGACTGGCTTCACATGAACCACTTTTAATTTTATTTGCTAGTTACAGAGAACATTTAAATGGCATCTTTACTAGGAAATTAAACAAATAAGATCTAGAACTTGTGGATATTCATGATTTTCCTTTCTAAATGTATTTACACCAGTGGTTCCCAAACTTTTTTTGGTCACGATAGCATATTATTTATTGACTAAAGAAATTGCGGCACACCTACCAAAACTCATGACACACTAAGTGTACCACAGCACGCCCATTGAAAACCAGATATTATTTAGTGCGTACGAGTAATATGAAAGTATTATTTATCTTTTTTTTTTACAATAAAGTTAAAATTTAGTAAAATGTCAAATTTCAATATAACATCAAAAATGTCGCCGGCACACCTAGAAAAACTCATGGCACACAATTTGGGAATCACTAATTTTAAATTATTCAATTCTCTTCCTGCGGATACGCTTGTACTTCTATGTTAGAACAATTTCAATTTAATCATTTACGATTGGTTATTATTCCCACTAGGTCCCATCCGATCTCGAACTTATTTCAGGTGTAAAACGGTTTCAGGTGTACTGAGTTGAATGGCATAAAATTCAGTTCCAAAGACAACGTTTTCAATTCTCTAGAAATATATGTTCTTTGTAAGTTCTTTAAACAAAAGCAGTTGTTAAAAGTATGGTTGTAAATTCTAGAGTAAATAGTGTAAAATAAGAAAATGACAAATATGAATTACGTGTGTGATAGGAACTTAGATATAATATGAATTTTAATGATTCCTTTTGAATTTCATATTAAAATATTCATTGGCAAAATGTATTCCTACTTTAGTACATTCCAGCTCGGAAGTGCAAAAAAATGATTGTCATTTGTATAAAGGCTCGTAAAAAGACAAGTGTTTCATATGCATACATTTTGAAAAAAGATGGGGGGGGGGGTAAAAAAAAAAGCGGAAGGTAGCTAGAGAGAGTGAGAGAGGTTTAGAAGCCTTTTTTAAACGTGAGATCCCCACCTGGGTTTCATCCACGTCGATAAACGCTTTATTTTGGCAATGTAAAATGCATTTACGAAAACTAACAGCTGACAACTTTTCTGTTGGAAATAAAATTCCACATAAAATACATTTACTTAAATTTCACGAGATGAAACAGATCCACGAAAAAACATGAATTTACACAATAAAAATGAAACACACTTTTCGCCATTCCACAAAATTTAATGTCTATTCAGGACGGCGGCTTTCAGTTTTCAACTTCCAACTTTAATCTCTAAGTTGTGTGCAAAAATAAAAAGCGTGCAAACTTGTTGTGCATTTTGAATTTTCATGCATGGAGGAGGAAACAGGGCATGCCCCATCAGTTTTCAATGACAAAATGTGGCACTTGTAAACAGCTGTAAAACATCTACCTAAAAATTGCGTTTCCATTCACGGACACACTCACTCACACAAATACTGTATGTTAGAAAACTTTATCTAGGAAAAAAAAAAGACACTTTCAAAATAACAAAATTAAATTTTCATAACCATGAAAATGCAAACTATTTACTTGGATGTGAGTTTTTAAGAAAAAGGAGGGGGGGGGGGGGGAAACAAACAAATGCAAAAATGTAAAATTCGATAAGTTCTATTTTGAAGTAAAAAGAAAAACAAAAAAAAGGTCGTTGCCTTTTTTCTTTTTAAGACTAGTAACAAAAAAATAGCAAAAAGAAATGTACACAAGAGTGCATTTCTGATGAAAATCAACAAAAACCTGAATGTTACTTTCACACCAAAATGAAAAGAACCCAAAAAAAAAAACCCCATCCGTTGAACAATTGTGAAAGCAAAAGTGAAAGAAACTGCACTCAAAGGAACAATGAAAAAAAAAAAACGGAACACACGCATAAACATTACATATATTCAAGAAGACTGACGACAAAATTCGATGTGACTATTACCATCGTCAATGAAAAGCCATGACAGACTTCTAAGTGTTTGTTAGTTAGGACCCCATCCGGAGGGAGAAAGGGCGGACAAAATAATGACTCAATAACCCAAAACACCAGCATTCTTCTAATTTCTTCAATAATACATTTTTAACTTGCCAAAAAAAAAAAATTATTGCAACCAAAATGCTGTATTTGGCGGTATAAAAGAAAACATCCCAGTAATTATTTAAGGTTAACAAAGAAAACTCAAGTAGTAGTTGTTGTTTGCATTTTCACCACGCTCTTCAGCGTTCATTTCATTATTTATAATAATAATCTAATTGTTTTCTTTTCGTTATCAAAACCACTAACCACATAATTATAAAGAAACAACTGTTGTTGTTGTTGTTGTTATTAGTGTTTTTAGGAAGGCCAAACACAATCCTTATTCTTCAACATTGTTTTCATTAAATAATAGAGTAGGTATCCATGTATATTCAAAGAGTGGGCGATATGGGGGAAGAAGAGGGTAAATGTGGGGGGAAATCAAAAAGGGAGATGCAGTTGGAGGCTAGCTACAGGAGGACCCATTTTCTGCCTGAGATCAATGTGGATATCCGAGTTTTAGGTTAGGTTAGAATATGCAGTCCTTTCAAGATAAAACTTTGTTTTTGCAACAACAAAAAAAGGCAACAGATGTGACACAAATTACAAAAGGAACAACAAATGGAGAACACAATGGCAACACAGCAACAACAAAAAATAAGACGTGTTTCAATGTTATCATTAGATATGCAAGTTACAATGCAAGTACAATACTAGACAATCTTTAAAGCAAATTCGAAACATAGTAGCTGCACTATAACTTGAACTCGAAGCCTTTGACGTCAGAGGGGGTTTACAAAAGTGCTACTCTTGAGACATTTTGTCTAAAAGAGATAATAAAAAAGTATTTAATAAACAACACTGTTCAACAAATTGTTGAAAACTTTTGCCATCATTCCGTTTTTTTTTTATCAAAACAAAATAACAACAGCCTCTGACGTTACAAGCATCAAGCTGCACTGTAGCAACTATACTAAGTCTGCATATTTGTTACCGGAATTGGTGATTTTTCGTATACTTGTCTAGGAGGCCTATTTTTTCACACTGGCGGTAACATTTTTATATATTACTGAAGTTATATTTAGATTTCTTTTATGCATTTGTACAAAAGAGAACCTGGGAAAAGCGGGAGAAACTGGGAGACAAAATAGCAACAACAACAACAACAAAAAAAGAAACTCTTGGTTCTCAAAGAGTGTGCGATGATGAGTTTGTCACCACTTTCCGTTATTTTATTCAGCGATGTGAATTTGAATAATTAATTACTCAGCAAGCAGCAGGCTAAATAAGGGGCCTAGGACAGAAGGACAATTTACTCCTGAAACTGCACATGAAACGCAATGTTACAACAATTTCCCGATGTACAGTAAATGTATGCAGTTGAAAATCAGCATTTATCCAAATGTTGTCATTTTATCAATGCTTATTGCAATTTATTTTTATGAACGTGAGGTCACACTGATGGATAAATCGATGAATAAAGGAATGTGCAGCAGCAGCAGCAGCATTTCGCATGTGTAGATGTGATTTAATTATTTTCAAATAGATTTTAAGTTCATTGGAAAAACACAACCTAAACAATATTAATGTGCAGCAATTTTTCCAGGCCAAAAAAAAAAAATACTGTTTATCGTAAAGAAAAAACAAAAGTTTGGGAACCACTGAAATTGTAAACACAAAAGAAAAAAAAGTTTTCTCATCTCTCTGGCGAACAGCCAATCAGATAATCAGACAACAAAAATGTCCATCAACATCATCAACATCACAAATAAACACAACTGAAAATATGGCACCATTTCGAGTGACTTCTCTGTCCACTTTAAACCAATCAATATACACACACTCACACATCCCATCACAAATAATAAAATCGATTTCACTCCCCAAATCAACTACATACCTGAAAGAGTGAAGAGGTCAAAGGTCATGCAACTTACTCCATCTTGAATCCAGAAACAAAAGTTTTTTTTAAAAAACTTTTTCTCTATTCCCTTTCACTCTAACTTTCACAACTGTTTTAACTGAGTTTAAAGTATAAAATGGACATAATGAACACGAAATACAATTAAACAGGCCAATGAAAATTAACAGCAAATATAATATAAAGTACTTAAAAAGACAAATTACCTCAAAGAATAGCTGAGTTTCACCTCCAAACTTTTCAGTCTTCACTCTCTAATAAGTGAAGAATGAAAAATCACATGGAATCCATCGCCATCTATTGCTTAATTATGAAATTATGGTCCTTTTTAACGTGCAATCACCCCTCACGCTCTTAAGAGCAAAATTAAGAGAAACTTGAAAGTGTTTTAGAAACTAGAAGAGCAGCTGAATCACTTACATTAAGGATATTTTCATAATGATATCTTTTAAAATAAACTTTTTATGCGAGTTTAAAACTTTAAACAGAATATTTTTATACTTTTATACATAAAACGTTTATTTTGTAAGATATTAACATGGAAATCCTTTGTCAAGTGTTTCAACTAACATTCTAGTTTCTAAATATACTTGCAATTTTTTATAGTGTTGTGTAAGCAATGCACAAATAGTAATTGACAAAATAAATATCATAAAATGGTATAAAATGAGTTTTTCACAATCCCTGAACTAAAATGACAGCCGTCTCAATAAAACTGAGTAACTTTATATTATGTTTAATAATATATATTCTATTCTTATTATAGTTGCTAGTAAAATATATACAATATAATTTTCAAACTTATTCTACAAATATGTCTACATTAGAAGTCATAAATAATGGAGTGATGATGAAAAGGTTTATAATGAGAACCGTGTTGCAATTTTGTGGAAGCCCAGAGCAATTGCCTCAGAAATACTTGAAATTTATTACTGCACCGAAATATTTTTTAAGTCTAAACTAGAAAAAACAAGAGATACCGTCATAAAACCTTAAAAGGATATTTCAACATACCTTCTAGTTTTTAAATATGGAGAGACGGTGTCAATTATCTATACACTTTAATAACAATAGAAAGAAAGCTGAACTATTTTATTAAAACTAAATTGTTCAGTAGAAACGGATGCAATTTTAAAAGAAACCAAAAAATATATTTGCAAACATAACCCTAAAAACAAAATTCCAGTGAACCTTTTAGTTTTAAATAGAAAGTTAAAAATCAGACAGACATTCAGGTTAATATTTTTTTCTTCAAATTGTCACAAATGGGTAACTTTAAATTTGTCTTCAAAACATTGAACAAATCAACTCACTTGCTAGTGGCGATAATAATTATTTCCTTTTAATTCATTCAACGCAAAATGTGATATGGAAATGAAAAAGACAAAGTAATCGTAACTTTCGGAAGTTCGTGTATTGGTCCTAATAGAAATAAATTATAGAATCATTTTTCTCTCTCACTAAATAGAATGGAATGCAATTGAATGGAAAACATTGGAATGTAAGCTACTTTTTTTTGCCTCATCTTCTTGTTCAAATTATACATTACTTATTCCATTGGTGGAGTTTCTCTTATTTTCATCGCTTCCTGGATGACTCCTTCCAACAAAGTGTTTCCATTAATAACTGACGTCGACGCAATTATGATTTTGTAACCTGAAAAATTAAACAAGAAATCGTTTTATTTGTTTTCATTTTTTTGATGTCAACAATGTATTTTTTATATAAAAAATTATGAAAGAGTGATTGGTTGTGTTCCTATGTCTCAGAATTTTCCTTATAATTTTTAAGAAGAAACAGAAAGAGTAATTAAAGAAGAAGAAAGTAGCAACGCTTGAAGGCTCAAAAAAATGTTCACAGATATCTTTAAAATGAAACTTTTCAAGTAACATTCTTTTTAAAAAAAATAACTGAATATCTGGCTTTTCTTTCAATTTGACGTAAAAAGCGATTTTCAAAAGGCTATCAGAGCTCGTAAGTTTCAAACGTGAATATGATCCATTCGCCTTCACTTTTACTCGTCTAATTTCAAATGGTGAAACTCTTCAAGAAGTTGCTTCAAAAAAGCGTTCTCATATACTATGCTACACCATAATTAAAAATAAAAACAAGTTATGGGACCTTTCGTTCGACTTAAGAAACGAAGAGCTGCTATTTCCGCAAAAGTAACGCCACCGATAAAATAGACCAAGATCGTCTTGTCCGCTGGATTTGCAGATTGAGCTGTTGGACCGTCGCCACCTTTTCCTAGCAGAAATGTTTGCGCGTGAAAATCAGTAATCTTGTACCGTACATCGAATTCAAATCAATTTGCTCATACCTCTTGCAGATTTTGGTCGTACTTGCGAGAAACTAGTCGTGGGAATCGATTTCAGAACTTCTTCAAGACCCGTGAATCCACCACGCTGTAAAACCTGTTAAATTTTTTCGTTATTTCTCATAATTATGTAATTGTCTCATGAATTACTTGTTGGACAAAACTGCAAGCGAGAGGAATGTATGCTCCACTAAAAACGTAACCCATGTTGGTCGGATAACTCAAATTGTAATCTTTATCACACTTAGGAAACTGCAATTTACAAATTCAAATTACACATTCAAAACCATAGCTAATCTACCAGCGAAATTACAACAAAAAAATCACATTACGAGATTAAGTTTCTTGGCAATAACTTGAAATGCACTCTGTCTTGGAAGTGCAGCCATTGCTGCAGCCATCTTCTCGGATAGTTTTCCGGAAGCTGCCGTCAACATCGGCTCATGTTCAACAAATAATCCAAGTTTCTTGAGGTTTAGAAATGATATTAAGTGTTCATACCCATAACTCTGTTTTAAAAAAAAAGCAACATAAGAATAAATTGGTTACTTCCAGTCTTCCACTATAAAATGTTTTGAAGTAATTAAGCTAAAAATAAGTGTATGATGATTCGATCATCTTAAACGTTCAAAAAGATATATTACTTAAGAGAAAACTAGTGTGAAAAGTGAATACGAACATGTAAGAATTGCGTCTTTAGCGATTTGTAAAATTTTGATGAAACTCCATTATGCGTGTAAGAAAGAAGACAAAGAAGCCGCAATGATTGCAACAGAGGATACTTCAATAAATAAATAAAAACAAAGTTTGAAATGAAAATCTTCTTTTTAAAGTTTCACATCCGAGCTTTTACTTGTCTAATAATTATTTCTTCGATGTGATTGATATTCTCCTGATCATCGGCACACATTAGCAAACCTAAAAAAAATTACGAAAACGCTTTTAGAAGCAAAGACGGTTAAAAAGAGTTCCTATGATGATAATTATAAAAATAACAAAAATAGAAAATGACAAAATTTAACATTTTGATCAACAAAATGGTAGAAAACAGTCTCAAACTTAAAAGATATCATCATTAAAATACTTAAGTCACCTTTGCATACTATCAGAATTTTAAATAAATCGTATAATTGTTCAAAATCTTGCAACAAAAACAAATCAAATGCATTAATTCAGTAAACAACAGGAAGAAAAATAATACCATGCTCGGTTTTGAGCTGCGCTTGTAACTCGGCGCTCTTTTTATCTTTGATAACTTCGCAAGCTTTTATATCTACACACGAAAAAGCAAACTGGAACTTTAAAACATTATTCGACTCCTCTTAACGATAGATAATGACGTATACTTACGTAGCGCCAATGTTTGTTGTTGTTCTTGCACACCTTTGAGTTCGTTTGCAACAAACTTGCGCATCTCTTCGATCGACATAATCCCCCTTTTCTACAAATGAAATAAGTTTCTTGAAAATGGATAACTTCAAAGTGTTGCAGATTGAGACGTACGTCTTGTTCCAACTTAATTTCTTTGGACATTTCAGCCAGCGATTGGAAAACTTTCGTTATGTGGCTGTCACGGATCTCATTAAATATCACACTATTGTTAGTCAGTAGAAGACTAATCTTTTTGTCCGAACCGGTCACTTGACTTCCGAGATCAACATAACCTACAATGTGATACAAATTACAACAAGATATTCGCCGTGTTCAAATTGTAACAATTACGGCTAAATCATTTCTTTTTTCCTTCAGAAATGTAAAATTAGTTTGCGATAACTGATAACTCGAGCTCTGATTATTCTACATTTGCAAAGTTACTTGACAAAACTGTTTTCAAGTGTTTTAGAAACTGGAAGAACAAAAATAATCACATAAAAGCACACATTTTCAAGTTCATATCTTCGAAAGTTACGAAAAAAACTTGAATTGTCTTCTTTTTAAACTGACATAAATACATATTTTTAAAAATATGAACATGAAACTAGTCTACTGTAATTCAGTTACTCTTCTAATTTCTAAAAACATTTGTTAAAGGAACGTTAACACTTAAAACTGAACTTAAACGGTTTCGAATTAAAAAAGCACATAACAAACCACTCTTTACGCCAAAAACTTCATCCAAGAGACCTTCGTAAGTAAGTTGAGACAATAGAACTGTCGCATAATCGACATCTACAACCATAACGACAATTAGAAACAAAATGACAACCGTCGATCGAACCTTTCACCTCGATCGAAAACAAAGAGGTGGCCGATTTCGCTCCGTAAACTAGATTTCGATACTTTATGTTCTTCCATAAGAATCTCCATCAATTTGATTGACATCTGAAAAAAAGGAGGCCGGACATAACTTGTACACAATTGCCCTGATATATCAGCAAAAAACCTGTGAGGCTTTTCCCAACCCATACATGTTAGGAATGAGTCCAAAATGAACTTGTATGTCGACGAGCGAAGATGCAATCGTGTGAATTCCACTCAAATCTTTGTCCTGAACAAAGTAGAAAACCCGATCGAAAATGATTAAATATGGCAACGTTTGTGAAAGTGACGCACAACTCACAAAGAAGTAAGATTTGTAAAACGCCGGCATTTCCAGTGATAAGATGTCGTCATCGAGCACAATCAAACCAAGATCAAGACTTTCTATCGTGATATAACCATGTACTCCATGCTGTTCGAAAACTCGTTCGCACGCGTGAAGCTGTAAGAAAAACACATCATTCAAGTTGTTTTTTTCCACGCTATGTTCATTAGTTTGGTCTGTAGGTACCTTCCTCGGCACCATAAGAACGGCAAAACGACATTTCTCCTTCGATTGGATGTCAGCATTGATGCAATTCGCAACGTGAAGAGCTTTCGCTAGTTCGGCACGAACAATAAACACTCTCCTGAAACACAAACACAACAATTAGGTTATTAGGATAAATAAAAATGGATAAAAGAGATAAGAGAGACTAATGCTGTAATTGTAGTTGCTTTCTCACTACAATGTTCTCCCGAATTTGGACGTATAATTACACAAATTCACATTTATATTAAGTCAAAATTATCCTTCACAGTTTTCAAAAAAAAAAAGCCGAAATTTTATTCTAATTTTTTTTATTCCTGTTTCTATTTTCAAGCCTATGCGTTTCTTCGCTTTTAAATGATTTCCACCCGTTTGCAAACATGAGCCGAGCACTTGTTTCCATATTTTAACCCACACTTATCAAAGGCTTCCCCGTGTTGTTGTTTTTTTCGCGTTTTTTTATTCGGACCCAACACAAGAGGTAGCTATTAGAAAGCAAAAGAATGGTAGAAAGAGATAAAAGAGGAGAGAAACGTGATTCCAATGAGGTTATGTGTGTTCACCGGTCGCCGACGATGTTTGGAACGTTTTCATCGAACTTGAATATCTTTCCAACTCCATTTTCTTTTAAGATGTTTATGCCACCAATACGATCCAAAGGTCGAATCAATTCACTCTCGATAACGAGATCTTTCGGACCTGGCAACTTGAATAAACAAACAAACAAAAAATGGGTAGGAATTCTCATATAAAGTTGCAGAAATTCTTAAAATAATGCGGAATTTATTTTTAATTACTATTAAATTATTTAAATTTCTACATAAATTCTTCTCATTGGTTTTTAATTCATCTGAAAGCTGTGAATTTGTTTCCAATTTATTTTAATTAATATGAAAGCTGCGACATTTTTATAAGTGTGTTTTTAATTAATTAGAAAGCTGTGCAATTTTTCTAACTAGGTTTTAGTTTATTTTAAGGTTGCGAATTTTGTCCCACTAGACTTTTTAATTAAATTGAAAGCTGTGGAATGTTTTCTAATTGTTTTTTAATTAATTCGAAAGCTGTGAAAAAATTTTCCAACTGGGTTTTAATTCATTTTAAAGTTGTGGCATTTCGTTCTCCATATATTCGTCAATTAATTTGAAAGCTATGAATTTTTTTTTAAAATTAGGTTTCGATTAATTTGAAAGCTGCGAATTTGTTTTTTCTAACAAAGTTCATACAAAATTCCGCATTAAAATATGTCCTGTTAAGAATTTCCGCAGCTTTATATAAAATTTTCCGCAATGAGCGGAATCTCACATTTTATAATAACGACCTGAAAGAAAGAAAAAAAACAAGAAACATAAAACAAATGAAAGAGAAATAAAGGGGTTGAAATGAAACCGAATTGAGAGCAGATGAAAGCTTTGAACAGGCGAATTCTCGTAGTAAATGAACCTCGGGTCGTCTGTTCGTCATTTTTTCACCAAAGATTAAAAAAACACAACAAAAACAACAGAAAATAAACACATGATTAACAATTAATTGTTGAGATTGATACCCTGGAAAACAAAAGAACTTCCTTCATAGAAAAAACAACACCGAGAAATCGACTACCGACTTATTGGGAGCATTTTATCTACAAAAACGCTTCTTCTATAAGGACATGAGGGAAACACAAAAAGTTTCGGAGATCCCAAGTCAATGCTAGGCTGCCATATATTATTTTTCATTTCTTCTTTTACAAGGTTCCCCTAAGTAAACGTTTACCCAGGGGTAAAACCATCCCCCTTCCCAGGGGATGTGTTGAGGTCAGTTAGAGGAGGTGTAAGAGTCTTCCAAAAAAAAAATCTGAAAGTTGTTTTATAAAATAAAATTTAAAATGTTTAAAATTAATAACTAAATGTATGTAAAGAATTTAAAATTTGAAGCCCAAAGTTCCAACCATTTTGGGTGGCATATATGCATGTGATGTAATAATCAGTTTAATTCACAGGCATCTGTAGACAGCTTCAGAATTTCTTTGGCTTCGCCTTTTTATGAGCGTCATCAATTTCTAATTGGTTTGTTACTGGGTCTGATATGTCGCATGCCACGCTCTTTTTATTTCTAATTGGTTGATATTTGGTCTGACGCTCATAAAAAGGCGGAGCCAGAGAAATTCTGAAGCTGTCTACAGATGCTTGTGTTTAGTTCATAATAAAAATGCATAAAATGTATAATTTTTGGAAATTTGCACAATTAGATTTATGCATTTGTTATTTGCATAAAACTTTTGAAATTAGTTTATAATTATTTAGTTGATTAATTTATTTTATTTTTTTGAACATTGAGATTACTTTCATAGATGCGACGTCAGAGGACAATTAAATATAGTTAAGAATCTGGACTAGCTGTTCAACTAGAAGCAACATTGAGGCCCATATATTCCAAAAACTTTTCAATAAATATATTAATAATTTTTAGTAAAGTGGCTGATAATAATCCTAATACCCCGGTGGGGCCCGGGCCCCTTCCTTATGTCATCTCAATTTCCCGTTTAAGCAAGTGACCCACATTAATAATTGATAATTTGAATTATTTGTTGCTTGGAAAAATGTTTTAGATGACATGAGAAAGGGGCCCGGGCCCCAACCTTGCTTAAGCAAGGTTGTTTTAACTATCCATAAAAAAAACAGATGGAAAAAGTGGTTAAAACTTTTTGTGTTTCCCTCGTAGCAATTGATTCCTTCGTTTTGGTTGTTTATTCATTTCTTTCCATGTGTTTCTGTCATAAAACTCATAATGTTCACTAATCATGGATTTGTTGGAGTTCATGTTGGTATGGTTAACTAAGTAATTAGATTAGTAATGTAGTTTCCTATATTACTGTTTTTTTTTAGGAGCTGGACACCATTCTGCCCAAAAGACAAACGATTATAAATCAGTATGCAAACATGCAACAAAAGAGGTTAAAAATTGATCATTTTTAATTAATACAGTATATATAATTAATAATTATATTAATGTATGCTAATTTAGGCAATCGCCGCACTCTCAAATGGACAGACGGCGATGGAGGCAATTGTGAAAGCAATACAAATATTAGAGGTAATTAATAATTAGACTAAATTAGTCTTAATTACTAATAAAAACGTTCATGGGTGAGATGCATATCGACATGGAAGGCACAAAAATATACAAAGAAACAGCAGAGAACGTTCCGTAAAAAAACTTTTCCAGGAAACTCAACAAGGAAACAATCATCAAATTCAAAAACACAACAACGTCTACATAAGAAAGAGAAACACGTGACATTGCTAAGAAACAGCAGAAATTTTCTGGAAGTTTTCATAAATTTGCAGAAATCTGTTGGAAATTTACAGAATTCTGCATAAAGTTGCAAAGATCGAATGTGCAGAATTTATAAAAAAAATAAATGTCTGCAGTTTAGTAATTCTATTGAACTCAGTTTATAATTTATAACGGACTTCCAATTCTAATTGTATCATTAATTTCATCAGAACTCGCCACATACGAATGCAGGGTATGGCTCGAATTTGACAGATGAAGGAACAGTCGAGTGCGACGCAGGAATCATGGATGGAGAAACGTTATTATTCGGAAGCATAGGAGCAGCTTCCGGTTAGAAGTTTTAATTAACGATATCTATGATAATAAATAGAATCTTTCTAATAAGCGTCTGTAATGTATAGGAGTCAAAAATCCCATCGTCGTAGCAAAAAAACTTGTGGATGAACAGAAACAGGGCCTGAGAGGATCTCTACAACAAGTACCACCGTCGTTCGTACAACCCTTTCGTGTCGTACTATTTTACGAGAACCACTCTACTAATTAATACGTATCCACCTTTTTAGTTTCCTTGTAGGCCCATCTGTACAAACATGGGCACACAAAAGAAATATCGAAACGTGTTCTAATGAATTTATGATTTCAGGTATTTAGAATATCAAAATTAACTACAACATCCAGCTTTTGCACGTGTGTAAAAATTATATGGTTAAGAAAAAAAATATAAATAACTATGAGACTTTTTTTTGCATTAGATGCATCGAAACGATCGTTTAAAAGCTACACGAAGAAACAGGAGACAATTGACAATTTGGTTTCGAACAAGAAAAGGAGACTTGAAGACTTGTGTAACAATGTACGGTTTGATAATTTTGATTCACGATTGCATGTATTGGTGTAACTTTTGTTTTTTGCAATAACAGGATGAAGCTTTCGAGGACGTTTCTGACACAGTTGGGGCTGTCGTATGCGATCGGTTTGGAAATGTGGCCTCCGCAACGTCGAGTGGCGGAATCGCTCTCAAACACTGTGGACGAGTGGGGCAGGTATATTGAGATGCAACCCTAGTAAATGTTTCTTGGACGTAGTGTATGAGAAACTGATATATCGATTGCAATTGCCACAGGCCGCCATTTATGGATGTGGATGTTGGTCTCAGAATGGATGCAAAGAGAATAACAAAACATCAATTGCAGTTAGTACTTCGGGTACAACTTTATGTCGCTAATCACCGTGTTCCTTTGTTTTTCATTGACGATTTCATTTCGTATTTAGGGTGTGGAGAATATTTAATTCGGACTTGTTTTGCTAAAGAATGTGCAAATTATATGCTTAGAGACGGATTGCCCGTTATCCAATTAAAAGAATTCATCCAAAGTGGTTTTTTAGGTAAGATAAGTTCAGGAGCAGACGGGCCCACCTGGTATTTGCCAGAATTATTATGTGCTGCTCAAAACGCAACTGTGAGCTGGTAGGAAATGGAAAAATCAATTATGTTTCAGATAGACTAGTCCATCTGCAAAATCACCAATTTGTTATTAAATCTGCACACTGACTAACGTTTAGGTCATGTGTAGAATGGCCACGTCAACTGGCCAATATTTGGGATAATGGCTAACAATCTAACATGTTAGTAATTATGCAGATTTACTACTCGATGGTGTTTCAAATTGCTTAGTAATATTGCAAAATGAATAATTGTCAACATTTGCAGTAACATATTTTTACATTATAGAAACATTTTTCAGATTCTCCTTTTTTGAAAACTATCTCGGAGAAGTTAGCGGGAGCAATCATATTCAAACACGAAATGGAGACTGGTTCTGGTAATCCTGGTCCATTATATCACGATTCGTATCACTGTATTTCTTTATTGAAATTTATCAATTTATTAGGTGAATTTTTGTGGTCTCACACGACACACAGCATGTGTCTCGGATACATGTCGACCATGGATCGACAACCAACAGTCAGAATGTCAAGGCTTCCAGAAAATGGGATACCAGGTCAAACAATTGTGGTCGAAGGCACAACAAGAAATCTTTCTCTTCGCAAAACAACAATAACAACCACAGTTTAAATACCGTTTTATATGTCAAATAAGAAGTAATTAAAAAATTTTGGCAACAATTTCCAAACCAAAGTTCAGATAAAGATTTAAATAATTCACTTAAACTTTTCTCACCAAGTTTCCTAAAAACTAAAATAGTTGGTGAACAATTTGTATGATTACACGTTTTTCATAGAGTTCAGGATTTTCCAACTACCATAAATAGTTTATTTTAATTATACTCAATTAATAATGTAATTTCGCCTTCATAAAAATGATTGAATTCACTGCATACAATGAAAACTACAATTTACCGATCTTAACGAAGTAATTTATTTGTTCCTGATTTTGCCGTTTATCGTTTCTTTAATCACTTCAATTTACTAATCTTTGCTAGATCCTTTAGAGAGGCCGACGCTGAGCCTCTTGCTGCCGGAGAAGGCTAAGAATAAAGTAAAAAATATTAATGGTGAAAAAAAGAAATCAACGTAAATGTGAAATGTTTAAACCTGTGATGAATCAGGTTTCCATCCGATCATATAAATAACCTGAAAGGTGGCTGGGATCGTTCCATTCTCATTTCCGTATAGTTCTGTTTGTGTGTTTAAACAATATGACTTCATTTTTAAATGTTTACGTTTGACGAAAAATAGCCTGAAATATAGTCAGGCCACACCAAACATTAGTAAACGTCAAAAGATTTAAAGAAACCTAATAGGACGTTTACGGATGACGGCCAGGTCTGAATGTATTTTGTCTATTTTCAATTAAATATACAGTATTCATTTTCAAATGAAGCCAATACTACGTTGTTTTTTTAAACAAGACGACGAAACGTAACAACGATAAAAACCTTTATAAATGCTTGCAGCTGATAAGATGGTGTCTCTACTCAGATGTAACGTACGATTCCACGCTGCATTACTTTCTCCCATTCCTTCAAATTGCAAAATATGAGAACAATAAACCATATTATCTAATAACCAAGTATGGAACTGTTTTGCCTTTGATATCATGCAGCAGTTCCACCATCCCAGGATAGTTGACTTTCACTTCATCAACGTCCTTCCACGAAACAAATAAAACGAATGTGATTCATAGAAATTATTGTAATTGATCCGGACTGTAATAAAATTACTCACGACTGTCAACATTGTGAATCCAGCACGATTCAAAAGGCTTCCAACATCTTGAATTGCTGTGAACGGTGAAACGTGCGCCGAAAAACCCTTTTCAAAGGGTTCAAATTTCAAAAATATTACGAGTTTGGGTTTTTTGTTAATTAAAATTCAGACTACTATGCCCTCGTTTAGACAGAAAAGTACATGGTATCCTGAAGTTATAGGAATGTGGTTATAGTTAGTTCGATCAATTAGTTATAGTTACCCCTTTCCGTTCAATTTCCGCCAACTGAAGAGAACATCGAAGTTCAAAAAGTGTATCTCCACCGAACATAGCTCCGAGAAAAACACCGTCATTTTTCAAAGCATTATGCACCTAATTTTCATTTCAATTAAATTGTGTAATCAACGAGAGAGAGAGAGAGAGGGATAGAGAATTTTTGAATAATGTACGAAAAAAACCTAGTACCTGTCTGAACGTTCCTGGTAAATCATTGATCCAATGTAAACTACACGTGCAAAATAGCGTAAATAAATGGTTACATGTATATAATGATAACGTTCTATAATTATAGTTACGGTGGTTTTTGACGTGTTATTTTGATGTGTTCTTCTGTCTTTCAGGTCAAAATAAAGAGAAACTTCAAAAGTGTTTTAGAAATTAGAACAGTAGTTCAATCGCATAAGAGAATTTTCATGTTCGATATCTTTCTAAATAAGCTTTTTTTATGTAAATTTTAAAAATAACCCATATTTAAGCTGATGATATTTTTAAATTTTGATCCACAAATGCAAAACACATCAACATGAAAATAGACTTATATAATTGAGCTACTCTTCTAGTTTCTCTTAATTTTGCTCTTCTGAAATTCAGAATAATCAAGTGTTTGAAAATCAACCAGTTCGTAACAAATCTTAAAATGATATTTTAAAAAGAAAACCTTAAACAGCTGATGACGAGGTCGAGAGAATCGTCACGAAACGGAAAAAATTCTTCATCGCTGAGAATGGCAAAATATGGAAACTCGGACGGCCTTTTCACTCGCTTCTGAATCAATTAGAAAGTTACAACTTAACTCATCAATAGCAAACGATATATAAGATGCCACCATTGCAAAATATGAAAATAGAATGGAAATATGAATAATTTTTGAACTCTGGCTAATTTCTGCAGTTTCAGAAAAACAACACTAAGAAAAAATTGAAAGCGTGTTAGAAACTAGAAGGGATGTACAACTCAATCACTTAATTGGGGTATCTTCACGTTGATATCTTTCAAAACAAGCTTTTTATATGTGAGATAGCATTGAGAATACCTAGACTTTAAGCAGACAATATTTTTTTTTAAAAAAATTTGTGTCTAATAGAAAGTTCATTATCATTGATTTCAACATGAAAATACGCCAAGTATTTCAGCTATCAGGGTACCCTTCTGGTTTCTAAAATCTCAAATCAGCTATTCATAAATCATCTTAAAGCAATCTACCATATGTTTCGTTCAAATTTATATAATTTTTACTTACGAGCATTTCTATCGCTGAATCACAACAGTAAAGGAGTCCAATGGCATCCTATAAAAGAGAATCGACTCTTAGGAAGAATCCTTGGTCCTTGGCGCACCAACCACTTTTAGTGGTTGAGTTCAACTGCAAAATGTAGTCACACGTCGTGGCTGGAAATGCACACGCGGACTTCATTTTGCAGTCGAACTCGACAAACTAAAAAGTGCTTTCCGTACCAAAGGCTTTTATAGTGCGGGTTACAATATATATTTATCGTACGCTCGACAGTTGGCTTCCTACGTGTCCTTTTGCACATCCCAAGTCAACTGCAACCTCAAACTTCCTAGATCAACAAAATAAAACCCGAATTACGCTTGGAAATAAAAAGACAATTTCAATTGTTTGTTTTGGCGCATTTTTTTTTACCTTTTGATATCATAGACTCTGTCAACCAACCTGTAGCTAATCTATCCAAAAAGTATTAATCTGTAATTATATTTAGTGTAGACATAGATTTCATATATAATTTGTTAAATTTAAGTCACCTCTTCTCTTAAGTAATCGTAAACATCCGAATTGTCTTGAATAGCAGCTCGATTTCGTTGCATTTGTTTTGCCTTTCTATCAAATACGTTTACTGAATTGGCCTCTTGACGTTGCGCGAAAACGTTTGAAGAAGAAAATCCATTTCTATTAATTCTAAAAATGTTTAATTTTGAAATACGCGCCAAATGTACACTTAAACATTTCAATACCATCGTAACTGAAATGAAATAGACAACTTAATATTATAAAAAGAATTGACCATTTGCACAAGTAGCGCCTCCTCTAGCTTGCCGCAATGGCTGCGAAAAGGGAGGCAAATTCAAATAAAATCATTAAGCTGCCGGGGCGTAGCTGGGAACCCGAAGCCCCCACGTCTGCGGTAGGAAGGAGCAGGAGGTTTGAAGGGCGCATATTTTTGGAGTGCAAAGGGGACGCAATGTTTTAAGCAGTAGGGGTTGGTGGTGGGGGGGGGGCGCAAGTCGAGCAAAAAATTTATTAAACTAGATTTATGAAACTAGAAAATGTTTTAGAAACAAGACGGGTTGCTCAATGACTTTAAGAGTATTTTCATAACAGCTCGCAAAAGAAATCTTTAAGATCTTCTAAAACATATTGCAAAACATATCGCCAAACAGAGTCCACTGCAGCAGTAGACGACTAACCGAAAGGAGCCTCGATCCTCAAACGGCATATCTAAAAACTACCTCAGGCTGTATGGGCCACCTAAATATCCGTGCACGCACTGTTTCATTGGGTGTTCTACCCTGTATGGTCAGTGGTCAATCAGCCTTAACTTACAGATGATTGAAAGTAGTTTAAAAAGCAATGAATTCCTCTAAACAATTCTGATGACCACTGAACTGGACACTATTCTTACAATGTTTGAGTATTTATTTATGAGTACACTGCAGCTTGTTATACAGACACAAAATACGTCAAAATATTAAGAACGGACAATAGGTCCCTAATCATTAACAATATCATTTCATACAGTGTTTATACATTTTTTTCTTGTATTTAACAGTTCATTAACAATGATTAATTAAGTAACCATATCTAAATAAAACGCAATATTATTCGTATCGTGAAATTTTAATTGAAAAATTATACATGGCTAAAAATCTGATGTTACAATTTCAAATGAACAAATTCCATTACATAAAAATTATTTTGTAATAATAATTGCTTAATAAAATGATGCTACGACTTGAGGTGATTGGTATTTCTCATTATCACATGATTGTTTATAAATCACTACATACCGTAATTAATCAAAATAGTTTCCCATTTCTTGTATAAAGACTCTTTTGAAGTGTTTCGCAGCAAATTGAGCACGTTCCAACCGACTTTCGCTGTGGTCAGAACATATGTATTTGTTGGATCTTCCCTATTTGTGTACGCTCCTAACACGAGTGACTGACACAGACGAGTTTCGATGCAAATCTTTCGAAATATTAAAAACGGTTTACATTAACACATTAATCGATCAAAAACGAAGATTCAATGGAGTACCTTCAATAGTTCCCACTCTAATGTAGACAGCTTCCGTTCCGAGACGTAGCCCGCGATAGCATGCCCAGCAAATTCCAAACTGTCTTCACCGTTTGAAACCAAAAGCATGCAATAGGCAGCCACTAAAGCCAACTCAAAAACTATGCAGTTCAATTGGCTGTCACCAAAGTCAATAATGCCATAAACTTCGAATTCGTCATTGTTACTGTCGCCTTGTATTTTACGAACGATGATATTTTGTTCGTTTAGGTCACCGTGTATAACACCTGAAACGAATACATGTTAATCAGAAATGATCATTAGGAAGACAGCGAGAGAGATAGACAAAAGGACCTCTCGGAAGTCGTTCCAAGTTATCAATCACGTCCTCCTCAAACTCATTCAGAACTTTCAAAACGGTTTGTTTTCTTTCTTCACTGTCCACCGCTTTAACAAAGTGTCTTATTTCTAAAGCTCTTGATAACTTCCAAATTGATTCAGCAGTTTCAAAAGCAGAATGATGAAATCCCTATTTTGAACATAAAAAATCAAACCGGACTGTTAAAATAGCTTCTTAACCCCTGTTTACACGGCCAACCTTTGACCAGAAATTACTTTAAGTTTGTATAGACAAACCACTTTTTAGTGATCGAGTTTGACTGTAAAATGTAGTCGGCGTATTGCTCGTATAGAAAGAGCCAGTGTCTTTCCATAACAATACATTGTCAACCACAACTCAGCCACCTGCGACAACATTTTGCAGTTGAACTTGAACACTCAAAAATGGTCCATGTGCAAAGGCCCTAAGCCCTTGCCAATACCCTGAAATCCACACATGCATGGATTTATAAACTTATTGCTAACCAGTAAATTGTTCGTTTATGGTATTTATAGTATGTTTAACAGTCTAAATTGACAATACATTTTTATGCTGCTTTTGGACTAAAATGTTCCTCTTGTGTTACTTACAGAGTAATTATTCAAATTAAAAATACAATAATCTAAATTTTATGAAACCTCTGCAGCTGAATCAAATTTTCCAGCCAGTTTCCCAGTTTGAAAACAAAGTTTGTTGTTACATTTCACATGATAGAGAATAGATCCGGGTAGAAATGTAACCAGTCGAACGATGTGAACATTCTGAGCCGTAAAAAAAAGAAACATTATAAAACCAAATATAAACAATCTGTGGAATTAAAACTAAAAACTTATAATTTCTCCAATGAATTGTATTCTCCTTTGATGTTTTTCATTGGAGCATTAACAGAGAAACCTTGATTTTGCATAAAAATCATTAATTTCGTCTGAGCATCTGCAAACAAATGAAATAATTAAAATTGCCTCTTAAATAAAAAAGACACAAGTTTAAACTTAAGTACCAATGAAATGAGGATTCCTTGAGCAAAGTGAATTAACTATTTTTAATACGTAACCATCACTCGATAACTTTTCAATGTGTGGATTATTAAAGCAGTCTTCAACCTACATAAATAAAAACAACAAAATCTATAATTAGCATAATAATTAAATAACGACTACTGTGGACTGTGTTTTTCATATTTCTCATTATTGTATTTTTAATTATTTCTTTCACTTTTTTTATTCAGATAAATAATAAAAGTATTGGCATTAAATCGGCATCAGCTAATTATTTTCTTGAACAATTATTGTCAAAATTATAAGTAATTAACTGTCAAGCCCTAACGATGATAATTTGTAATTTTTCCACGGTAGCAACTGCAACGTCAACTAAATGTAATGTACCTCAACGAAGAAGTTCTTATCGTCGTAAGCGTTCAACTCGACTATTTTCCGTGCTTTTAGCCCGTACAGTTTATTAAGTAACTCTCGGGCTGTCTTTTCGTCCACTTGTGGTTTGATTTGCTGACCAGGTTGCAAAACAATTGAAGAATTATTACACCCTGAAGCCAAGGGGTCAGTAGGCGCAGCCATGATGACCACCACAATAACACGCACTCCTAAAGTGAATAAAACAAAACAATAATCCGCAAAACTTGGATTTAGTAGATAACTTAGTGGCTAATTGACACTCACATCCTTATTAAAAATGAAAGCAGCAAAACGACGCTACCAAGTTTACAAGTCAAAGTTCTCAAAGTCCACATCCATTTCCCGCATAGCTATAGCTTCATAGGTTAGTATAGTTCAGCGCCATGACAATCGAAAACCTAAGCCATAACCACATGCGTATAAGGACATGTAGTCAAAAGAGGCCATTGCTCCTCATTTTGTGGAAATTATTAGCCTCAAACATACTAATGTTTGAATATGCACTCATTGTTTTTAATTTGATATCTTTAAATGTATTATCAAACCTGTATGCATAAAAGTAACTATTTTGAACGAGAATTATAATTAGAAAGGGGAACTCATTTTAACAATTTTAACCTCATTTGTTGCAAAAATCGAATTTCCAATTTTTGAAAAAAAAAAAAGAATAATTCGAAAATAAATCGTCATCTGAGTATGAATGCCCGTTTGAAACATTTTCGTCAATGTTTTTTTCAGTATCATTAGTCCACTCCAGAATCGTATTGAGAAAAATGACTGACATTGTGAGACAAACGTCTCATTTCAAGCATCAGCATTATTATTATTATATATGATGTTTCGCAGTAAACACTTTGTTATAAATGTATTCATTCATTTTATTCACATATACTGTACATTTTATTAGAAAAATAATAGTTAATACAAAATATGGCCACCACACAAATTTGGACATGACTTGTTACATAGAAACCTTGACATTACCCTCACTTTTGACATTAGAAATCGGACGAGTTGCCACAAATGAACCACTATTTAACATTTCAAATGAAGTATTATTAGATTTGCGATTCTTAAAAATATTGCTAGGCAATGGACACTGGTCGCCACTTGGTGTCGAACTGGCATCAGAACCTTGTTGACAATGTTTCCAAAAACGACCCCATGTAACTGCAAAACAACGTCTAAAATTATCATTAAGAACACCATAAAGAATGGGGTTAGCACAAGTGTTGGCAAAGGCCACAAACAGACAATAAACAAATTGGTAAGAGTGGACAAAGTGAGTTCCATCATTGGAACTGTCCACATATATCACACAAATCATTATCATTAGTGGCAACCACATCAACAAGACAACTAAAACGTTCAACACTAAAATCTTAATAGTTTTGTAATGTCTCTTGTTACGAGCATCTTCGACGGAACATCCACTAGAATGTGTTACTTCTCCACCTTCTCCATTTCCTCCTACTCCCAAACCAATCTTCCAAAAAGAACTTGGACGACTCATTCCACTTTGGCTACTATCGTTTTCCTTTGGTACAAATAGTCCATTTCTTGGCATGTCTTTGGCACTTCCATAGTCCTTGTCATAAAAAACAAAAGAAGGTTTCAATGTGGTATTTTGCGACTCTGATGCACTACGAGGATTTGGCAAGGCACCATCTACAACACTGTGACGACTGTGACTAGACCATTCCTTTTGTTTCTCCAAAAGCTTTCGAAAGATGCAGTGGTAGTTGAAGACTAAAAGGACAGTAGGAATGAAACATGCAAAAACGAGCACGACCACAATAAACACAACGGATACACGCAAATAAGGGTTAAACGGAAACACTAGGGTGCAGATCTGAACCGTTGAAGATCCAAACGGAAACTCCAACACTTGAAACCAGACTGCAACCGGAATAAACAAGGCAAAGAATGCGGCCCACACAATAAGAATCAAATAAAGCGCGTGGCGAGCAGTGAGTCTCATCCTCATTGGTGGTACCATTATACAACGATAACGGTCCACACTGATCAGTGCCAGGCTCCAAACTAAAACGGCCCCACAGACACACTGAAAATATAATATTAGCCTGCATATCGTATCTCCCAAAACCCATGTTTCAGTCAAACGGATTATGGCCACAAGAGGAATGTTGACTGTAAATAATAAATCAGTGACAGCCAAATTAGCAATGAAGTAGTTTGTAACTGTTTGAAGTGGACGGTGTTTGAGCACTGCATAAATTATGGCCACATTGGCCACCACCGATGTCACAAAGATGACACTCAAAATGAAAGCTTCCAAAACACCCGCTCCATTCCATGGCCTCTGAAACTCACTGAAATAAGTGAAGAAGGATCGGTTACCCCAACCGTCTACAGTTGCATAGAAATACGATCGATTTGTTACATCCATTTCATGACATTCTGCTTTTTGTTAAGACAAAAAATAATTCCGTCACGGGTCCTGCAAAATAAAATATCGAAATGATCAAGTTAAACATTTTTCACATTTTTAATCACAGTTAAAAACAGTTTCAGTTGCTTGTGAAAACTGAAATACAGTACACAGAAATGAAAATAAAAGATTAACAAAAATTTCAGTAAAATATTATCACGAAAATTATCTTATCTTAGTTTATTTTCGTCTTTAAATTTAGAGTATGCAATTTAAATTCTATTTAATTTTGAAAAAAAGATGTAATATTAGTAAAAAAAAAAACACACACTAGTCCTTATGAGAAATTAGTTAGAGACCATTGACCTCAGAATGGAGCCACACTGGCCACACATTTTAAATCACTTCATTTGTCAGTCACCAAAAATAGTTTGTAACTATTAATACTTACATTTTACTTTCTTGCAATTTCACTTTTGTCACTCTACAAAATTAAACTCAATAATGACACTTGAAGAAGATTGTTTATAAGACCACTTGATGAAAATGATTTTCTTTTCACACTTGAGTGTATGTGTCTACGCTTTCATTAAAAGTTTAACATTGGTATTCTTGTTTCTTTAAAATGACGTCACTCTAATGAGTCATTCATTGAGCAATGTAATACCTGGGTAGGTAAAGAACAAGGAGAAAAAACTTGATTTCAATTCTGTTTTTATTCACTCATATTATAACATTTTTTAACTAGATTTTCTTGAAGAAAAACTAGAGAAAAAAAATGTAGGCGTACTCTGTGGACAATGGACTACTGGACACCCACTGACCTTAAGTTCCGGTGGAATAGATGACTGACACATACCAACAATAATAGGGGCCCATGACTCACATTTGTATGTAGGCGTTAACTTGATAAATTCTGATATAGCACGCCAGTACCTAACAGATATAAAAATTACATTATAAAAAAACAATTCAGGTGGATCTTTTACAAAGAAGTGAAAATAAAATTTTAAAAATGACTCATAGATTCATTTTTTTTTAAATTACTCAAGTTTTTTTTGTTGGAATTAATAAATGAACTACGACTTCACTAGATTAAAATTAATTCAATATATTAGATTATCTAATATTTCAGTCTATTTAAAACAGTCACAATAAAATTCATTAAGAAACGTGCATCTATCTTACCAGAAATTGTCTTTCTTCGAGATAATACCTTATTTTGTAGCACACCAAAGTAAAGCAAAACCACTATTACACCTACAAATATGAGGACAAAGTAAGCCACTGAAATTAGACAGTTGAATAAATCATATTCCTCTATTGTATGCAAAACTCTTCCAAGAGTGAGTGGATGGTGGTAACAAATAAATGCATTTGTCCACGTCAGTGACACCGGAAAATGTAATATGTTCTGTCATAAGCACAAAGTACAAAACAACAAAAGTGAAAACTAAAACCTTTTGTTTAGCTGAGTGAACAAAAAAAAACACACACACAAGAAATTCAAACGTGCTTATTCAAGAAACTGATTCGATGAACTTTTTTAATGCACAATTAATAAGTTTAATTTGAAATTGGCAATTACAATTGGCAACAACAATTATCCATGTAGAAATAATTTGCCATTATGATTGCTCAAAATTAATTCAGTATAATTAAGAAGCTGTGGAAATATCACAAGAAAACCAATGGGTGTTCTTTACTTTGAATAAAGAATAACATTACTTCTATTGCTTCTAATGTAATTTAACCATTTTAAGAAAACACTAAAAAAGAAACCTTCCAAAACAATAGAACAACAAAACTACAGTGAAAATCAACTTCCATTCTAGCAATCACATTCATACTACTGGCCTCCCACCCAAATCACACACTTTACTTTGAATCATACAATTTTTCGAAATTTTTGTTAGAATTTTCTAATAAATTCATATAATGTTCACAAAGTGTGATCGAATTCGTACACTCGCAAACATTAATATTTATAATAACAATTAACTTATGGAGAAAAAAATTTAACGCGCTGTATCCGTAGTCGTAAGACTAACGGTCGTATTCTAAAACAGTGCTTAAGGCAAAACAAAACTTAAAAACTCTTCATAGACTCACTATAGTGTTTTGTTTTACCATCATGTTTTAAGCTTTACTCTTATTTTAAACATTGTTATAGAATAACGGGGTAAGTTTAGACTTGGTTAGGTAAAGATTAGGAGTTGTTGCAATTTTAGAATTGGATGAAGTCTAAAGTTTTACCAACGAAGACATAGAAGCCAAATCAGTTTCATCCCTTTTCAATAAACCGAGAAGAAACACATTTATCGTGTAAATTTCCACTTTGTTTTTCGACAAAGAGTGGTCATAAATATTAACACATAAGAAAACACGAACAAAAATACAACAATTATTAACATTATTACAAAAAAAACCATTTAACAAATTAAACAAGTTAAAATCAGAAACAATTTAATGAAAAAGTGGGTTCAGTTTGGTGCCGTATCTTGCCTTAAAACCCAGACATCATTATTGGTGCTGTCATTACTGCACAAACTAAGTGTCGGAGAGGGTGAACCACTAGAACCGGTTCGCTTTCTCAAATGCTTCCACTCATCATCGGTAGAATTCTTTTTATTGCTAGGTGCACTGTTATTGGTATTACCGGATTTCATTTCTGTCCGTTTTGGCCCTAGAAATGTTGTGAATGACGGTTTCCAAGATTCCCTCCCACACAGTCTGTCTGCTTCTACCTCATTCCTGATCGGAACACAATCCACGTTAACATCTGCCGCACCGGCACGAACGTAGTTCCTACAAATGCCATTCAAATTTGCAGTCTCGCAACGAATAAACTCGATCGCATCTGCACTCAGTTCCGCATTCGTGTTATTTAAAACTCTCGACGTTTGTTTCGAAATGGGAATAATCGGCTTTCGCCTGTGTTCGCTTCGTGGCAAAACTGTCGTTGAACTCAGTGGATATTTGCCGTCGATGGTTGGATAACGAGTGCTTCTGCGAAATCGTTTCTCGGCCAATACCGGAGAAGGTACGTCCGTAGCCGTCATCTTGCAAAGATCTTCCGAAGAACGCGTGAAACGAAAGCGTTCTGCACCGGGCAGCTTAGGTTGCTTTAGAGTTCCGTAGCTCATAGAAGCACGGCAACCAGACTGACGTAGAAATGGAGAACACACATTGAGCTCCGTGTTTGTTTGCATGTTGTTGTTGTAACCGTTCTGAAAACAAAAACAAAAGTGATGTTTATATATTGTACATGCACTACGAAGAAATCTGTTACGACATCGGTTTGTAGCCCATTTGAAAAGGAAACGAGGTCTCCCACATACATGTACTTATATTTAATCATCATTCAAAAGTTATAATCACTTTTAATACAAATGGGAAACATTGGCCGTTTCTCAAAATTGTATGCTAATGAAAACTGTTTTCTAATTAAGAATAATTAGAAAAGTTTCATTGATACAAAAATCATTTGAATAGACGAATTCCAAGTCACTATTTCACCAAACTAAAAAAAACTTGGAAATTATAAACCATTGAACTTTCTGAGGAGGGTTCCACAACATTAGAAAAGAACTGTTTTATTGAATTTTCTGTAAACAGAATATTTCTATTTTAGAACTCTTTTGAGGATTCAAGTTCAAGTGCCAATGTTTCCCCATCTTAAATTTGGATATTAGAAAACGAAGTTCAGTATTTTCACTATTATTTCATTTCAAAAGTTTCACATTTTTAATTTTGATTTAAAACAATAGACAGTTCTTTTAAATAGTCGGAGAAATTCCTAAGATTAATTTAGAAGAATTAAAATTATGGCTTTTAATTCCTCAAAAAATATTTTAGAAATTACTCAAGATTGTCTAAAAGAACTGTTATTTTTAATAAAATTACATTTGCCTCAATATCTAATTACTAATTAGGCTTTTTACAATCGTTCCACACATTTCAAATGTGAAAATTGAAATTATCAGAGATGAAACTCATTTTCTGTTTCTATTTCAACATTTACCGCTCGTATCTCCACAATAATTTTTTTTTAAAAAAATATGTTCATTTTTGGCTTTAAAAAATGAAAATGGGTTAATATTTCAAATAATGATGACGATGATGGGGCACACACACACACAAGAGACATAAGTCACTTTTGGTTGACCAACTTACAATAGAAGTGCAACAGTTGCCGCCACCGCCGCCTCCTCCTCCTCCTCCTCCTTTCATGATGTCCAAACTTTGACAATGAATCATATTTCTTTGTCCTTTACCTATTTTTGTTTTACTACTTTCATTATTTGCAGCCTACGAGAAAAAAAAAATAACACAAGACTAAATAAACAATAAATAAAACTGAAATGTTTCAACATTTTGTCTATTTGTGGTAGACAAACACATTCAAATGAAAATGAAAATGAACTCAAAATGTCTTATTTTCTTTTTTTAGAACAAAATTTATGATTTTTCTATTTAAATTAAACAGTGAGCAACACGCACAACTAATTCTCATTAATTCATTTTCTGAGAAAATTCTCAACATGGACTTTTTGTGTCGTGATTCATTGTTTTCCTATACTTATTATTATATACCTAAAAAGAAACGTCATTTTCTCCGTTACATTTCGAGGATTGGTTGAAATAAGTAATTAAATGTGAGAAAAAAAAAAGGATGTGAGGAAATTGTTTAAATAACATCACGGTTGACAGGAAATGGAAGAAAATAAAAGGGGTTTTAATATTTTAGATTACATAAGTACTGACACAATATTGTTATTTTTGTGAAAAAAAAGAGCAATTGTTTTTTTTTGTCCATCATTTTCTATTATGTGATAGAAACCTATTTTTGAATGTCCACTTTTCTTTTCAACACACCTTTTTTTCCTCATTAATTTACTACTTATTAAAAGTTATTACAGACATTAATTTGACTTAAAAAAAATTTTGGCATGTAACAAAATTTGCGTTTCTGAAAGATTCAATAGAATTTGGACCAGCAGAAAATTTCATGTTTGTTGTTGTTGACATTTTTGTTTGTTTCACTTTCGATAGAACACTAAATGTTAATTTCTTTTGAGTGACACACTAAATTATAATCTGTCACAGTTACTACTAATAGAAATTCAGTAAAAATGAACTTCAAATTATTATTATTCACAAAATTTAAAGTACTATTATAAATAAAGGAAGGATATTACCATTGTTTTTTTTTCAGATCTAGATTCTAGAACAAATGGAAATGGAATTCATGCAAACACACAAACAAAAATGAAATATCTGCAATCCTATTCTCAACTAGTGAAATGTGTAACAAATATTTCATTGGAAAATCAAAACTTCCTAAAAGTTTTATATTAAAATTATTATTAATTATTATTTATTAAAAAACATGAGAATTGAAACCTTCCAAAATTGCAAACAATGTCAATTGGTGCAAAATATGAAATGAATTATCATAAATAATTCAAAGTTATTTGGGCCACCATTGAATTTACATAAACTAAAATATTTTTCACTCAATTTCAAAATTAGTTTTCAGAAATTGAGGAAATTGACGGACGTCATTCAAAATTATATTTAAAACAAATTTGAAAATATTTGTGTTACACTTTGACACACATTAAACACAAGATGATAATTGAACTGGAATAAAACTCACGTCTTGTTACACACCCTGTATATAAGTACAGTATATCAAACACGATTACAAAGTGGTTCAAAAATAAAGTGTCCATTCATTTGTGTCATCATTCAACTAGTTACAAAAAGAGGAATCCCTCCCCCTACCCCCTTTTTTGTTGTTGTTAAATATATTCCCATCCATTAATATAGATATAAAACATTTATTTATAACTGCAGCATGAGTCATTTCGCGATGTTTATTTTGAAACCGGTTATTTCAGATGCATGCAAAATGACGTCACGTGTATCCCGATGACCTCCACCTCCTCCACCTACCACCTCTGATTTTTTTTTTCCACAAACACACCTTTAATTAAGACGACCCCTTTCGTTTCTCTCCCTCAAGTATCAAGTATAATACCTTAGCCTAATATAAAACAAAATAACTTTCCAATTTAATATGTAATTTAGATAAGAATCTCATGAAACGAGCACCATTATAATAATTAAAACTTTGACATTCTGTAATTAGCTAACTATTTGAAAAATAATTTATTCATTTGAATAAAAACAGATTCACAGTTTAAATTTCTTTCGTTATTTTATTATTTTTTTATATATTTTATAGTTAATTAAAACACTTTAAGGCGAGGGTTTTAAGTGTAAACGCTCCTTGAACTCTGGTTCATCTGCTTTTCATAAGCAACATTGAGAGAAACTTGAAAATGTTTTAGAAAGTAGACTGGTAATATAAATCACGTTGATACCTTTTAAAATAAGCTTTTTATTTCAGTTTGTATATGATATCCAACTTTAATTAATTTTTGTCCACAAAAAGTTTATTTTGAAAGTTATCAACACGAAAGTATCATCAACTAACGGATTCAGTTAAACTCCTTCTAGTTTCTAAAATATTTTAATTTTTCTTTACTCTTTTGAAATACAGAAAACAATCTTGAGTTCGAAAGTCAGCTGTTCATAAAACAATCTTTAACAAGAAAAAATTTTCCAAAAAAAGAAAAGTTTGTAAATACATTTTACCTGTTGTTAAAAATATAATTGTCTCTGTAATTAAAATCAAACTATACTATAAAATAAAATAACAATAATAATTACCTATAGAAATTCAATCGGATTGTGACGTCATCGATTAATAAATCATTTGAAAATATTTCTCATTGTTAAAAACACACATTGCATTGGAGTGACCGCGTAACTAATATTATTAACAACAATAATAAGCAAGAGTGAAATTTTGTTGTTGTTTGTTGTGAACCTAACTGAAAGAATGAAAGAAAAATCCACTAAAAATGAGTCATACAACTCAACTTCTATCTTCCAAAGTCCACTCCCATTTTTAAACTATTTTGACTCATACCGGTTTCACCAAAAAAAAAAAAAAAAGAGCCAAGTTGGTTACATGGAAATTGAAAATTTATATTTTGACCTTCTCTTCATTGCAGCAGAGAAAAGAGCAACATTTTTGTTTTTCTTTCTTCCTTTTACATTTTAGCCGCTTCATTAAAAATATTTTTTCTCCGTATTTTTTCCCTCCAAATATCTTTCTTTTTTGCTTTCGTTTGCAAACACTTGCGTATGCGTCATAAAAGATAATCACTCCTTAAGGTATTACACAAGCAGCTTACTTAAATGGAAGCGTATGCAACATGTCATAAGATACTTACAGTGCCTGAAAATAATGCAGGCAATTCATGGTGGTGGTGGTGGTGATGATGAGGGTGAAAAAGAGGTGATGAATGATTGACCGCTTCAAGGGGTCGCACCTCAACGGTCAAGTCGAGGGTGGTCCCAGGCGCCGTCTCGCCTCGCCCCTCCCTCCCTCCCTCCAGCTCTCCCTTTTTCTCTCTTCAACCCCACCACCAACTGTGTGATGGCCAATGACGGAAACTTACTAAATACCAACCTTCAGTAAATATTACAATAATATTTCTAATAGAGAGGGAAGAAGAAAAAAAAGCTCCCATAAAGATGTTTTTTATAATCAATAAAAAAAGAGGTTTCACGTTGAGCGATCGATATAAAACAATTAATATTTATAAAATTATTTAATTATATATAAAATAAAAAATTCCTATAAAATGCAAAAGAAAATCTAATCAAGAAAGCTGTTAATAAAATGTTGTCTTATCCTTTTAGAGATTAAAGAGCGCATATTTCAAGGGTTAGATTAAAATATATTAATTGTGGTTGTACTTTAAAGCATATATGCACACATTATTTTTTTGGAAGCAAAAAAAAATTGGGTTCAAAGGTCAGCTTTGATGTTTATTTTAAAAGTTTACTCCATGTTGTGACTGTGAGCTCTGACGTTAAAGTCTGGACACATCTGCACCAATAAGAATGAAGTAGAATAGTAAACATTATTAATTTTTTTTATAACTATTTATAACTAGTGATTATATTAAATTTACCAAGCGTAGTTTTTCATCCAAGCAGTTAGAAATGTACGCAGAATGCATTTCCTAAATAAATAAATTTATATAAATTTTATAAATATATATATTAATTTTTTTAATAATTTATGATAAAATTTGACAGTTTAAAAAATCCGCTTTTTGTTCTAAATATAAAAATAGAGCCATAACCTCCTTAGGATAAGGAGGCTATGATAGAACTGAATGTAATAATGTCAAGAGCTGACTGAGAGTGATGTATTCAACGACATTAGTCAGGATGGCCGAGCGGTCTAAGGCGCTGCGTTCAGGTCGCAGTCTGGTTCTCCAGGCGTGGGTTCGAATCCCACTTCTGACATTTGTATTTTCATTATTTTTCTACTATAAAAACGCATTTTGTTTGCAAATCACGTTCAAAATTATAAAACTTCAATTTTTTTCGCGAAGATATTTTTCTTTTATATAATTACATTATATATACTGCAATTTCCAAAGCCAGTTTTAACAATCTGGCGACTAAGATCTTCAAATTTCCAGTCTAAAAAGTAATGCACTTTTCAGGAATAAATATAATTTGAAACTAAACCAAAAAAAAAAACATAATTACGAGGACTAGAATTTTTATGGAATATCAATCTAGTGTTTCTCAATCTGTGGCCCAATGGCTAATTGAGAATTAACAATCCCGTTTACGCTCTTAGATCAACTAACAATTATGGTTATTTTCAACCAAAAACACTGGTTAGAGGCTAGACCAAGCCAGACATCTAGCCTCTAAATAGAAAAGCATAATTGCAGTTGCTCTAATGGTGATGATTATTTTTATAAATTAAGAAAAATATGCTTGATATTGCATAAAAATCCAAGCCCTGATAATTACATATACATAACTACAAACGTAAACTTCTGTGTACCACCTTCTAGTTTTTAAATAAAAAATAAAAACCCGTGCGACACGCATGGTTGACATAAATTACAGTACAATTAACATGGGAGGATGCACATCTAAACACATAATCAGAGCCGAATTTAAAGTGGTGGAGGGGTCAAGGTAAATGCAATTTTAAGGGGCCCATGGCAACCAGGCAATAATAATTATTTTTTTGAGATTCAGAAATTTAATTAGCAAAATACATTTCTACCTGCTTTTCCTCCATGTCATCATGTCCACTCATATGATGGCCATTAACATCTATCGTTTTGTTAGTGGTGGACATTTTGTCCATTGTAGTGGAGGACTCCATTCCTCCCATTGTAGTGGACTCCATGTCGCCCATTGTATGAGACGCGTTACAATATTCATAAATTGCATCCATTGCTGTATTACTCTAAAACCCAAAATATAATTCAAATATCACAAAAACATACTTCTAGTTGAAAGTTTAAGTGCTGTCAATCACATTTACCATTCTTAATTTTGAAACAACACAAAGCATAAGCTGAGAATGTTCCTCCTGTAATAAATTATATTTATCAGTACAATTAATTAATAGTCTAATTTAAAAAAAAATCATGTTTATCAGAAACCTCCATAATGTCCATCATCTTTGTAGCATTTTTATTCATATCATTACGACGGCGTCTGGATATGGACAACAGGTCGTCGCCAACCTTCTCCTCAATGACACCCGAGGAAGAAATGGCAGAAGTGTCCATCATCATGGACATACCCGTTGAGGCGGCAGTTCCATTTGTAGCAACTGTCATGTTACTGCAATTCATCATTGCATTTTTAAACTGAAATGATATCAATTACGACATAAAGTAACTGTCAAAATGAAAAATAATCTCAGTGACTTACATCCAATATAAGTTCTTTAGAACATGCAACCTGCAAAGTAAAAAAAAGTAAACGAAGATTTTAAAAAACTATACTGTATATAAGATTGAATATTTTGCATCTTTCCTTTTTTTCTGGTACTGATTGTGGACTTTCTTTTACTTGACAATTAGCAAATATTGCCAACATTCCCATGAACACCATTAAGTTGGAGAAAATGAAAAAGTTCAAGCTGTTCATGTTGTAATTTACTCTTTGGAAGAAGAATCCGGTTGTTTAAGCTTTCAGTGAATAATAATACTATCAAACAAATTGACAAGAGAACCGTTATTTATACAAAATTAACGGAATTGAGAACTACATAACAATCATAAAAAATGTTAATAACACGAAGTTACTAACAACAAAAAAACAACATGCAAATTAAAATAAATCTCTGTTGTATTTGGCTTGGAAGGTCGTTGCAAATAAGGTCTTCATTTGTTGCATTGTTTGTCAAACATTGGTTTCCACCAAAATACGCACACCAGTCATTAAGTGGTGATGGCATATTTTTAAGCATAAAAGACTGAATTGGTGGGAGATTTACCGTATTTTTTTTAAATTGTCCCATTTTTGTTTTCAAAAACTTTTTTTAGATGTTGATTTTAATAATAAAAGATGGCAAAGAAAGGATGGTGTATTGCTAATGTCCAAAGGAAGTTGTAAATTGTATGGGGTACACATGGGAAGTACCATCAGGGTCTTTTTCGAAGGCCTTTGTATTGTTCTATAGGCCTACTCAAAAGTACACACGATCCTAACTAATAATCATCATTTGTTCATACTTTACAGAAACATGCTATACTATAAATTACTGTGAATTAAAAACATAAAAACACAAAACATAAAAACATGTAGGTCTATCCTGTTAAGAGAATTTACAAAACAGACAGTTAATCAATTTTAATGTTTTTGGAAGAATATGCAATAGGTTGAACTAATTTTTTTCACAATTTTCCCAATGCTATACCGTGTATTGCAATTATACATTCGATGATCATAAGTTATTAAATTAATAATGCTTCCAAGTTTTTTTTTAAATTAACAGTAACGAAAAAACAGTTTACTCGTTGTAAATTTGCAAAACTTTTGTTTGTCTCATGCATGCAGTGGACCCAAAATGTGAATAGGCGCTCGTAAGAGAACCAAGCATCATAACGCTTTTAGATGCATAAAAATAACAAAAATTCATTTTCAACAAATTAATTAACGACAAATTATATCATTTGCTGCGATTCTTTATTGAGATGGTTTTACAGAAAAATGCACAAATCCATCATATTCTTACTAGTACCCTACATAATTCTAACCTACTGTTTTATACTACATTGAAAAAGAGTTTCTGGAACAACAAGATCATCTTCAAAGAGCAGCGGCCAGTTCAGGACACATCTTTCAAAAGTAAAAAATAAACAATAGTGAATAAAACAAAATAATTTCCATCCAGTAAGTGTAAAATGAAGAACAAAACTCACTGCTTCTAATTTTTCCAACAAGCAATTAGCCAATTCAGTTTCAGCATCCTGTAAAGTAGAGAGAAAAAAACAATCAAATTTTAAAAATGAGCAAATTTTTATTAGAAAAAGAAAACTAATAAAGCAACAACTTCTTCATCATCTGAAGGTTTATTGCTGGCCTTAGTTGTAGCTCCACCAGATGGTTGGGAATTGCAATCCTTTTCCATGTTGGCAATTTGTGAAAAACTCTTTATTTCACATTAACAGATAACATTAGATACTCATTAGTATATACAGTATATATATAATAAAAAAAAAGTATTTACCGTTTTTAGTTTCTGATAAGAACAGACCACATTTTCCGAATTGACCTGCAGATAAAATTTGAATAAAAAAAACACGTTTGCATTAATATTAATGTATGTGTTACGTGACATGAATGTGGTAACATGGAAATTAAGTATACCGAATACAGAAAACATGAGTCTGAATATGAGTTATAAATATTGTTAGATACCCTGACCTCCCTCTATACCTAACATTGTTATCAGTGGCTTTATTACAGAAATAGTCCTAAAATTTTGACAGTCATACATTGCAATGTCAGTAATTAAAACTCAAGATACTAACTTCGTCACTGCCGTCTTTACCACCTCCATCGCGACGAACTCTATCTGACAAGACAATCACTGCCTCTTTAACATCGGTCACTTTCAGCTTGGACATCATAGATGAATCCTTCTCACAAATACTAGAAGCATTCTTGTACTAGTAAAGTAATAACAAATACAATAAATTATTTTTTAAATTGCACAATTTACTGCCTTCCACATAATACCTTTGTCACAAAATCATGAGGACATGCCAACTAGAAAAAATATTATTTAACATTTAAAAACAAAATTTTTTTTAAAAAACAAAACAAATTCCGAATACTGTGTATAGAACCTTTGCCATAGTGGGTTGTTGTGGTCCTTTCCCAGCTTCTTGATGAGGTGGCTGTGGACCTGGTGGTGGTGCAACAATTAAGACAACGGACATCGAAATAAAAATAATCAGAAGAGGAGAAATAGCAAAAATAACAGAAGTTGCCATCGTAAAATCTAGAAAATTACAATCAATTTCTATAAAAAGCGGCTGAAAATGACTCTAATTCACTTCATAAGTTGCACCTGCTTTTATACCCAAAACGAATCTTACAAAAATGCTACGTTTCAATATTGTCAGGAATATTTTTCAGGAATACTTATACAAACCTTTTTGATTTTTTAACCAACAAATCTAATTGATGTCAATTACATTTAGTTTCACATTTATGACAATTAAGAGGAATTTAAGGAGACAAAAAAAACAGGAAAACACTAATAGTGCAATAATTCTAATGTAACCACTGTTAACATTTTTGAAGTATCAAATTGAGCGGGAATATCCTGCAATTCTGAAAAGAAAACAGAACTAAACTAAACAAATTACTTGATAATTTTCATTAACTTTTGTAAAATCTGATTTATATGCAATGTATTTATTAAGTTATTTCTTAATATTTGTGCTTTTTTTATAAAATAATTTGAAACCCCTTTTGCTTTAATACAATGGATATTCGAGAAAGACCCTACATGATATATTTCAATGCATTTACATTGCATCAACATAAAATGTTCATTGTCATGTGTGAATTCCAGTGATGACTAACAATAATACTGTAATTACATGCATGATGCAGAATGAAATTGCAGTTAATTGATGCTTTTAAAATCAAACATTTAAACAAGAATGGAGAAGGCAATTAAGCAACTACAATTTTTACAACGATTCTTCTAGGAAGAAAATGCCAGAAGTTGGATCACCCAAACCATATTCTGCTGCAAACGTATTAGCATCGAAATTTGTCCTGTTTGCCAAAGGATTGATCAGTAGTCTATTTGGCTGTCGATATGATAAAATAGTATAACGATGAAAACCTACAGAAAATAACATATACGTACATATACTGAAAAACAGTCATTTAAAACATGAATTTCATACACGCGTATTACCAGAAAAATCGGGTGGAGTTGGCGTAACATAACTTTCCACAGTCTCTCCTAAGTTGACATCCCCACCCAAAGCATTGATAATAAGCCAGTGAAGATATTGTCCATATATTGGATCAGAGCGGCTCGGTGCATCGGGATCTAGAGATCTCACATTTGAAAAAATGTCTCTCAATTTGTATGGATTGTTTAGTAATATTTACCTATCATCAGCAAAGTGTAAAAGGCATAGTTTTTGGCTGGAAGTGCCACAATAGTTGGTTCATTGACTGTCATTTCAGTTGTCAAAACACTTCCCAAACGAAACACATCATAATTTCCATATTTTATCTAAAGTATTTAATTTAAAACAGTTATTAAATTTATGAATAAATAATAATTAATATTAATTAGCAGCAGTGGCGGATCCAGAATTTTTTCATAAGGGGCTTGCTCCCACTGCGCCCTCCCCCTGTATCCGCCACTGATTATCAGTAGTCCAGTAGACTACCTTGATCATGCGAGGTGGAATGGAATTAATGACATCTGGCACAAGTCCGCTTGTTACCCACTTTGAACGACTTTTCGATGCTTCACAGCTGGGCAAAACAAATAACACATAAATGACATACATTTTAAGACAAAGGTGGGCCATTTTCATAAGAAAATAATAATTAGACATTTGAAATAAGTGTTTTTGACACAAAAAAAGTGGAAATTGTTTCAATAAATTTTGGGTGTCCTTCTACACGCAAACAGCAAAACAAAAATATGGATTATAATGACGCATTCTATTACATACTCTCTTTTATTATATTACAAAAACTTAATATACCTCAAACTGGCAACCAGCCAATCATGTTTGATGTTGGATTAACCAAGTTGTATGTTAATACATTATAATAATGTACATATTTACATTGTTATAGTACGTGATGTTCCAAAACTTTTAATACAACTTCGAAACCTCAAAAAAATAAAGTGACATATAAATCCCATTTATCTTTTTTTTTTTTTCGTCTGCAAAAAGCAACTATCACATTTGTATTAAACAAGAGTACATATTTTAATATGAGATTACATTTTTTATTCATGTGATATCACTGTAATAATTGTGATATTCATATATGACGAAGAACTATATTATAAAAAAGTTTAAAGTTTCTCTTTAAAAATAATTTCAGTTATATAATGTCGTTCATTACTGGTGGATGCTAAAGATTGTAATAAATCTACTACACACCCTGCATTTATTGTGAAACATAAGCTGGTGTCATATGTTAGTTGTTTCGAATTCATTTTCAAACTATTTTTATTCAAATTATACTGACAAGCTGATCCCATACAAAAATTATCCTGTTATTTTTCTACATTTTAACATAAATTTCAAAATCGGTATTTTATAACTACAGGGATAAGAAACCACGGATTATAAAAAAAATTTAGAATGTTTCCTTCACAAATTGTCAATTGTTCTATACTTGGAAAAAATTTTAAAGTAAATTTCATAACAATATAGCAATCAAACATGAAATGTTAAACTGTAATGAAAAAGTTATTACTAAAGATGGAAATGCGTGACATCAGTAATTAGTTTTCTTAACAATTTCGCACATCTATTGTTTTTTCACACTTTTTTCACCATAAAGAAATTAAAATAATTACTTTTTTTTGTCAAAGCAGGTGCTAACTTAAAAAATATAATACCAACAGTTTTCACTAAAAATGAAAAAAACAAAAACAAATAAATTGTCTTATAAAAGAAAAACCCGAGTCAAGTAGAAACTCACTTTCGAACGACTTCTACCAGCCAGCATTCGAACCCGAAAATGACATTCCGAATCTTGCTTTTCAGTTTTACCACATTCATTTGTCTTTGCACCTATTTTTGTAGTTGCGATGACAGTATATGCCAATACTGGTATAGTGAGGAAATTGTTCCAAGTGTAATTAGTACTGCACCTACAACTTTGGCCGAGGTAAGAAAAGAACTTATTTCAAGTTCGACTTATTTATACGACACTTATAAGGGCCTTGGCAGACAGATAACTTTTGGTGGTCGATTTCGACTGCAAAATGCTATCGCAGGTGACTAGGCTGTGGTGACCATGTATTATTATAGAAAAAAAGCCTGTCCTTGGCACACTGGCGACAACTCGACTTCATCTTGCAGTTAAAATCGACCATTAAGGTCTATTTGTCAAGGACCTAAAAGTAACCTAAGATTTATAACTAAAAATGTAGATAACATTTCCATGCGGTGCTTCAGTGGAAGCTGGACAAGAAATGACCGTGAAACAATTAGAAGCTTTACCACAATCAGTTGTATACACCTATAATCCAACGGCCCTTTACACACTAATTATGTTCGGTAATACACTCTAATATACATGATTTTTTTTATTTCGTTAAAAATCTGACAAATAATTTCTTTATTGCAGATACTGATGCACCAAGTGAATCAAACCCATATGAATCTCAGTATGTACAATGGTTGGTGGTGAACCTCGATGGCCAGAATGCTCTTAGCAACAACTTGGGCGCGGGTGATATCCTTGCATCCTATTCTTCACCAGTTCCGGAAGCTAACTCGGGTAACCACAGTTTTTGTTTATTTCTTTTTTAGTTGAAAGTGAAATTTTCTAAAACTATACCAATTTTGATTAACTCTCCGTCCACAGGAAGACATCATTACATCTTCCTGATTTTTCTTCAAACGTGCAGAATTACTGTTCCACCGCTAGCTCAAAGAATTCGTTTCAATGTTGAGTCTTTTGCAAGCGAAAATAGTTTGGGACAGGCAGTTGCTGGAAACTTATTAGTCGTTAATACTGACATTTAACGCAATTTTCTTTCTCAGTTAAAATGTCTGTTTAAGTTATAATTAAGAATAAAACAAACATGTGTTCATGTTTAGAATAAAATAAAAACATGTGAATCAATAAAAGTCTCTCATTTAGTGCATTCAATGATCTACAGATTCCACACTGTTGGATGACTGAACTAGGACAATGCATGTCAACTTGTCATAATATTTCAAAGCCAAAGACATGTCACCAGGAAATCTATTGTCTGATCGGATTAGTTGCATATATATCTATTTCCAATCTTAACAATTTTATCTAATAATATCTTCACATATCAAAACATACATTACCCCTCACCAGCCGTGCATAATGAACCTCTTCGGAGTAGAATCAGGATTTAGGAAGGAAACTCAATCAGAATTCAGCCTTTATTCGAGATTCCTTTACAAAATTTCCAGATTTGTATCATCAGCCTATATAAATAGAAATAGAAAAATGAATATGTTATGAAAATGAATTTATATAATTACTTCTTATAAGGAAACCATATAAAAGAACAAAACACAATTAAAAAAAAATTAATGTGGTGATAATGACATTAAAGGACTCAAAGATAGAACTGAAGCATAATTATTCTGGATCTTTCTGGGTCTGAATTTATTCAGACTATGGCCTAAATGATTACCAATTACGATATGGGAGAAACTCCACCACTACCACATGGCTCTCGAGCTAATATCAGGTGTACTGGAGTTGAATTCAATTAAAAAAAGTCTACATCAACCTAATAATTTGGTTACCATTATTCATCATTTTCAAATTAATACATTCATGCACGCATAATATTTGATTAACTACAGTAATCTTTTTACGTATTAATTTTGGAAACGTTACTAAAAAGTTGGAACTGTTGGCACAGATGGAGGCATCTCGTATAATAGAAAAACGATGCGTGACGTTTTTCTAATAAGTTTTGTGAACAAATTTGTACGTTCGAAAGTCCATTGTATTTTTCATATTTTTCTTATCACAAAAGAAATTTAAATAATTATTATTTTTGTCAAAACAGGTGGTAACTAACATGAAACAATAACTAGTTTTAAACAATATAAACTAATTAAACAAATTGTCTTATAAAAGGAAAACCAAGTTAAGTAGAAATTCACTTTGGAAAGAACATCTTCACATTTGAACTACTATTTAAAAGAAAAATGTCACTCGGAATCTTCATTTTGGCATCCGCCCTATTGGTCGGCATCACACAAGGGTGTGGATGCGGTTGCGGTACTGGTACTGGTAACGGCAATGGTTATGGTCACGGTGGCAGTTACAATGACCAAGAAAGCCTATGGTACAGTGAACAGATTGTTCCAGATGTAATTAGTTATGTTCCAGCAGTCAATGCTACGGTAAGATCTGTTTAAATTGAAGCTATTTTTTTAAATACGACCACCTTTACGTAACTAGATTGTAAGTAACCTTAAAGTTTGATGCTAACCTAAACCAAATTTAGATGAGATTTGGTACTGGTGCTGTTGTTGTAACCGGGGAGTCTCTTAGTGCTCAACAAATGAGTTCTCCATTAACATCAATTGATTTCGCTTTTATTCCCGGCGGACTTTACACAATAGTCATGCTTGGTAATAAATAAAAAAAAAGTGCCAAAACATAATACCAAAGATATAATATGGAATAAACTGCTTTTATAGACCTTGATTGGCCAAGTGTACAAAGTCCTACTGATTCTCCATATGTGCAATGGCTAATTATTAACGTCCAAGGCCAAAGTATCCTTTCACAGAACCTGGGCTCGGGAACTACCGTCCAACCCTATCTAAATCCAACCCCAGCAGTCAAAACAGGTACTGTATATAGTTAAAGACATACACAGTGGCTAAATGTTATTTATGTAACGTTTAATTTGAATCATTTTTCTTTGTTTCTCTGTAGGAGCTCACCGTTACCTCTTTTTGGTGTTCCTTCAACCCAAATGGCTTGACATTGCAGTTAACAGCGTCTCAAGAGACAACTACAATGTTCAAGCTTTCGTTGATGAATACCAATTGGGAATTGCAGTTTGTGGAAACTTTTGTTTTCAATGGCCACAATCAAAATAAGACAACAACATTTTGTGAAATATCAGTTGAAGCTATATTAGAAATAAAACGTAAACATGTTTTATTGTAAAGAATAAAATGAAAATTTCAAACTAACTAATTATTATTACTATTATTATTGCTGTTTATTGAATTCGAATGAATTGTAAAATGGCATTTTAAGTAGCAAATGCATAATGGGATCCTATCATCATGTGATCACTGGTAATCGGAGACAAAAAATTAACATTAAAATTGTGTGTTGTACAATATAATCAGGAACCATATTTAGGTTTTCGTGGTTGAAAGAGGTTTTACATACAAACCTTTTTTTTTTAATTGTATAGATTTTCAAATTTCAATCATCAGCTACTGCCAATTTTAAAGTAAACCAACATAATATTTATATTAATTTACGAGGCAAAAAAATACCACGTGGTAATACATTTCAAACCGTACGTATTATTTGCAAACAAAATATTACGTCAAACTTTCCGTATGTGTTTTACAAGAAATACAATCGGAGGAATCAATATTGAAAAGCTGATTAAATAGACCTACACAATGCCTTTTCCGAAAATAAACAAAAATAAAGTGGAGAATCAGTTATTACAGAGTAAAAGTAAAGACAAAGCAAAATGAAACTCATCCAAGTCTTGCTATTTAGTTCTATGGTTTTGGTCAGCATTATTCACCAATGTGACAGTGAAAATGTGAGCCAAATCTGGAAAAATGCAGACATGGTTCAGAACATACAGTACTAAATTTTGCTTCCACAACTAGCATAAATAAAAATTGTTCATTTAACTAACCTTTGCGACACCAAACTGTAACCTATCTTTTGTATGTAACTAAACATAGGTTGAAATTTTGAGTGTCAGATGTCAAATGCTGGAGTGGCTGCTCAGTCATTTGGTAAAATGACAAATTTAAAGAAAAAAAAATATACTAACTTAAGTTTGTAAGCTATTAAACAGAAATATCTGTAAATGACAAGGCTCTGAGTACCTCTGATGTACTGTACTGTATAACACCAATTCAGTATAAGATATTCCACCCTATTCAGAAAAGGATTTAGGTGTACCATAGTCAGCTAAAGGCCACTACCCACGCTTTGGTACGCCAGTCAGGGGGTACCGGTATGCTGGTATGCCTACACAGACACGCCTGTGCATATCGAATAGAGCATATATATGATAAAACTGCGCATTTATTTTGACCTGCACAGGCAAACCGGAGCATGTGTAGCGACGTGGCAGGCGTCAATTCAGGTGCCATAGTCAGCCGACTGAATGAATGGAAAGCAGGATGGAGCGTGTGTTGCGGCTTTTACAGACAAATCAGTGAAAACAGTTTGACTCAATTTTCTTTTTTAATCTTGTTTCATATTGGAATGAGTCAGAATATTGTCTTAGTTTACAAACGAAATGACAAAACATTTCAACGTAAATATTTTGCCAACCAAACTATCATTTAGAAACTCAGTTGGTGAAAACTTCGTTATTACTCCTGCTAATGATTAAAATAACTTTATTGTAAAACAACAAGGAATGGAGCTCCACTCCATTATTGTCTTAATTAAGTGTCGAAATGCCATTTCATTGTTTTGGTACATGCAAATATTGTAAAAATATCAAACTCGCAAACAATGTAATTTAATTTATAATTAATTTCCTCAATTTGAAGCATTTTGCATACAAAACAAATAATTAACATGGTGATTAAAAATGAAATTTAAAATTTTGCCAAATGTACATTCAGAGAGGTTAAAACACTTCTTAAAAAGCGTCTCAGTATATAGTTTGACAATACTGTAGTATAAATCACCTGTTAACATCAGATAACCTATTAACTGAACCTGATAACAGCCGTCAATCACATGAAATTTCAAGTATGAAATGAACAGAATTATTATTAGCATACTCGAATGTTATCAGTGTGATCACAATAACCGTATTTATAAATTTATGAAATAATATCTTCTGCTAGTATTTAAAGTTCAAAAAGAAACTACAAACATGAAACACATAAATTCCACTCACCAACAGTGGTGTAGCTAGGTTTGGTTGCGAGCCGCCCCCCCCCCCGCCGCCCCTGCTGCTTAAAAAAATTGCGCCCCCTTTGCACCCCAAAAAAGGGCTTTCCGAACCTCCTGCGGGTCCCTAGCTGCGCCATGCTCACCAATGGCATAAGAATGGATCCTCGAAGTAAACTAGAACCAAAGTGTTCCGACGTTCGAGTTCCACTTATGAAAACGGCCTACGAAAATGAAATAAAATTATTAACAATTGAATAGCATTTTAGAACTCATTTTTGTGGCTAAAATTAAATGATCTGGGTTATTATTAAAAATGTCATTTTGAAGGCATTTTCTAATATGTGTTTCGTGTTCAATGTGTAGCCAACGTTTAATTTTGTTCAACATTTGGAAAAGTTGGTACAGATGGAAGAATATCTACGTGCGCACATATTACACAAGAGTACATATTTTTTTAGGAATCGTAAAAAATATGTACGTTTGTAAAAACAAATGATTTTTATCAGAAAGTAGAAATTTAACAATTACTATTATTTTAAAAACAGGTGGTAATTAATGTGAAACAATAAATATAATTATATTTACACATGTTGTCTTTAAATAAAAATTAATCAAATAACTATGTCTTATAAAAGGAAAACAGATTTCAGTCGAAAATTCACTCACGAAAGAGGACCTTCACATTGGAACAACTTCAACCAAAGAAAGAAAATTGAAACGAAAATGTCATTTGGAATCTTGATTTTGGCTTCAGCCTTACTGGCCGGGTGTGTTATCGAGTGTGGTCAAGTTGGACCAAATAACCTATGGTATAGTGAACACATTGTTCCAGATGTACTAAGTTACGTGCCAAAAGTCAATGCTACGGTAAGATATTACGTTATAAGTTGAAACTAAGTACCTAACGTAACCACATTATACTATTAACCTTAACATTCAATGCTAATAAAATCTAGATGAGATTTGACACTGGAGCTGTTGTGGTGACTGGTGAATTTTTGAGCATACAACAAGTGTCTTCTCAATTAACTTCAATTGATTTCGCTTTTATTCCGACCGGCCTTTACACAATAGTCATGCTCGGTAAATGAACGCATCATAATTAGCTACATATTGTAATAGTGCCTACACACGACACTATAATTACTATATTTTATAGATCTTGATTCGCCAAGTGCACAACATCCTACTGATGGTCAGTATGTGCAATGGCTAATTGTGAACGTCGGAGGCAACAGTGGCCTCAATGGCAACCTGGGCTCTGGAGATCTCGTCCAACGTTATCAAAACCCAAATCCAGCAAGTGGCACAGGTATATTTACTGCATGCAGTTATGGCCGAAACATGAATTTGAAGCATTCTAAAACTATCTCTCTTTTTACTACTGTTTCTTCTATAGGAATACATCGTTACCTCTTTCTAGTTTTCCTTCAAAGTGGCCTCATTGACATCCAAGTGACAATTGAAAGACCGCACTTCAATGTTGAGAAATTCGCTGAACAATACGTTATTGGACAAGCAGTTTGCGGAAACTTTATCCTTGTAAAGACATAACTTTGTGACAACTTTCTTTTGAAATGTACGATGTGAAGTTCTATTAGACCTACTAATAAAGCAAGTGACATAAAATAAAACGAAAACGGCTCTTTTAGTGACTTCAATAACCAAACAATAATTCCTTAAAAATGCGATTTTAATTTGCACATAATGCTGTGTATATTGCATTTCAAATACTAATCGAGAAGGGGGCACATTTAAAGCAGCATGTATTGTAAACAACCACAGCAACATGATCATATAATATCAAATGGTCCTTGGAAATAAGCAATTAAAATTTTAACAGATATCTTATGTCTTATTCCAAAATTATGCTTAAAGTGACCATTACCTCAAAGAATTTCTCGTTAAAATAATGTCAAGACTTACCCAACAACTGCCGAAATAATTTTTAAAATAAAAAAAATCATTGAAATCATAAAAAAACAAGGGATTCAAGGAACCCTATAGAACTCCATTGCTTTAATATATGCTTTCATATATCAAATAACCAACTTTTTTTTTCATTGTTACATGTGTGCGCACGAGTACGCACATGAACACACGTGCGCGCATGAGTACGCACATGAACACACGTGCGCGCATGAGTACGCACATGAACACACGTGCGCGCATGAGTATACACATGTACACACGTGTGCGCATGTGTACGCACATGTACACACGTGTGCGCATGTGTACGCACATGTACACACGTGTGCGCATGTGTACGCATACGTACACACTTGTGCGCATGTGTACGCACATGTACACACTTGTGCACATGTGTACGCACACGTACACACTTGTGTGCATGTGTACGCACACGTACACACTTGTGCGCATGTGTACGCACACGTACACACTTGTGCGCATGTGTACGCACACGTACACACTTGTGCGCATGTGTACGCACACGTACACACTTGTGCGCATGTGTACGCACACGTACACACTTGTGCGCATGTGTACGCACACGTACACACTTGTGCGCATGTGTACGCACACGTACACACTTGTGCGCATGTGTACGCACACGTACACACTTGTGCGCATGTGTACGCACACGTACACACTTGTGCGCATGTGTACGCACACGTACACACTTGTGCGCATGTGTATGCACACGTACACACTTGTGCGCATGTGTATGCACATGTACACACTTGTACGCATGTGTACACACACGTACACACTTGTGCGCATGTGTACGCACACGTACACACTTGTGCGCATGTGTACGCACACGTACACACTTGTGCGCATGTGTACGCACATGTACACACTTGTGCGCATGTGTACGCACATGTACACACTTGTGCGCATGTGTACGCACATGTATAGACGTGTGCGCATGTGTATATAGATAAACACATGTATGTATTCAAGTACATGACATAGTTACATGTGATGCGCATGCGTCATTCATTTGTAATAATATGGTTTAGAATGAATATACGTCACATGTATTCTAATATACAAAAATAATAACAGAACATAGAAAGGAACACCCCTCCTAAATAATAGAAAAGTCCCCCTTTCGAATGCTACAACTGAAAAGAGGAAGAATCAAGATTTTTTTTAAAAAAAATTACGTTTTTAAAAAATCGAAATTTTATATATCGAATCGCTCTAAAATTCCAATTTTTTCCAGTTTCATCGTCAGAATGTTTACATCATTTTAGGTCTGATGACATTTTATTGTAGGTGGCCCCGTTTTCGAGTTGTTCGACCCACTAAAAATTATGACCAAAAACTCAAAATTTGTTTCTAAAAAATTCATAAAAAAATAACCCCTGGGTAAAATTTTCTAATTTTTTGTCAGGAGCTTCATATTGACCCACGGAATCAAATAAAAAATACTGCATGTCTTTATCTCATTCCGTTCTTGAGTTGTTCGAGGAACTAAATCGGGTTCCGGACACACACACACACACAGACACACAGACATCCTTTTTGATCCTATATCCTATATACCTCCATTGCTCTTTAGAGCAATGGAGGTATATAGGATCATGCAAGAAAAGGGGAAAAAAAGGATGTCTGTGTGTCTGTGTGTGTGTGTGTGTGTGTGTGTGTGTGTCCGGAACCGATTTAGTTCCTCGAACAACTCAAGAACGGAATGAGATAAAGACATGCAGTATTTTTTATTTGATTCCGTGGGTCAATATGAAGCTCCGGGTTATTTTTTTATGAATTTTTTAGAAACAAATTTTGAGTTTTTCGTCATAATTTTTAGTGGGTCGAACAACTCGAAAACGGGCCCACCTACAATAAGATGTCATCAGACTTAAAATGATGTAAACATTCTGACGATGAAACTGGAAAAAAATTGGAATTTTAGAGCGATTCAATATATAAAATTTCGATTTTTTAAAAACGTAATTTTTTTTAAAAAAAATCTCGATTCTTCCTCTTTCCAGTTGTAGCATTCGAAAGGGGGACTTTTCTATTATTTAGGAGGGGTGTTCCTTTCTATGTTCTGTTATTATTTTTGTATATTAGAATACATGTAACGTCTATTCATTCTAAACCATATTATTACAAATGAATGACGCATGCGCATCACATGTAACTATGTCATGTACTTGAATACATACATGTGTTTATGTGTACATGTGCGTACACATGCGCACAAATGTGTACATGTGCGTACACATGCGCACAAGTGTGTACATGTGCATACACATGCGCACAAGTGTGTACATGTGCGTACACATGCGCACAAGTGTGTACATGTGCATACACATGCGCACAAGTGTGTACATGTGCGTACACATGCGCACAAGTGTGTACATGTGCATACACATGCGCACACGTGTGTACATGTGCGTACACATGCGCACACGTGTGTACTCATGCGCGCACGTGTGTTCATGTGCGTACTCATGCGCACACATGTAACAATGAAAAAAAAGTTGGTTATTTTATATATGAAAGCATATATTAAAGCAATGGAGGTCTATAGAGTTCCTTGAATCCCTTGTTTTCCCCTTTTCTTGCATGATCCTATATACCTCCATTGCTCTTTAGAGCAATGGAGGTCAAAAACTTAAAAAAAAAGTAACTTTTTACGAGTCACCAAAAAACACCATTTTAGATTTCAAAAATCGAAAGTCTAATCCTCTACTCAGATGCTTATGTGGTGGTTACCTCATATTTACATACTTCCTTACGAGTCTAGGTAAACCAGACTTTCACGTGCCGTGAGACACGTGGTCAATTTTGTGGTTCAGAAGTTACCTAACTGGCTGCAGCAACTAAACGGCAATTGGAAACGTCATGAATTTACCTTCACACCTGTAGCACATATTAAGGAATACGCCCAGTTTTTTTAAAAGAGGAAAGATGTTTCTCAAAAACAGAATGGTGGTTTAGCCTACCTGGTGTATACAGTACTAATTAACTTGACCCATGTCAAACATAGGTCAAGTAAATTAGTATAATTCAAAATTGTATAAATTAAAAACGCCTTTGAACATTGCAAATAAATACCTAACCACAACATTCAAGAAAAGATTCCGTTAGTTATCATTAACTTATCATCAGCTTAAAGGCAATTAAAGGTGGCTAGAATCGAGACCATGTTTTTTGGAAACATCAAATTTCGCTTAACATTGCGTCTATGGAGTCCTGCAGCACGTGCCAACTGAGTTGTCTAACTTTTTTATTGCCAATGTCTGTTGTTTGGTGGCGCATCTAATGTGATATAGTTTATTTATGATAAGTTAATTAATTTTAATATTTTAATTATATTAATGACTTATTTCAAATTATAAAAATCACTTCACTAATTATTGATTAGGGCCTAAGTCTTGACAATATTTTGATAAGAAATTTCTGGAGATAATGGTCTCTTTAAGATTCGGAGTATAACATTCACTGCTATAACCAATCATGGTGGTAATCGAATTATTTTACAGGACAATTTAGATTGGAATGCAATCAAACACTTCTCCAAAATATCTAAATACCATTTGACAATAGTATGGAATTACCTGACAAATTCGGCCCCCCCCCCTACTGACTGAATCATAAAATAACTGAAAATAACAACATTTTAAAAAAATGGGAAACTTCAGCAAATTTGAATATTATCGTGTGATCGCAATAACCGTACAGTATTTTTTTTATTAAATAATATCTTCCATTATTTAAGTTAAAAAAACCTACAAAAATGAAAACGTAAATAATCCCTCACCAATGTTTTAGAAAATGTGCCGAAAGAACCTTTTAGGAATGGAATCCCGAAAAGAACCACGCTCCGAATTCATAACTTGTTCTGGATCCAAGTTTGTATAATCAGCCTGTGGAAACGAAATAAAAAGATCAACATTTTATAATGACATTTGGGAGCTTTTTTTCGTGGCTGGGAGAACTTTCATGGATGTCTAAAAACGCCATATTCAAGGCAATTTACTTGTAATATTTGTTACGTTGTGTTCAATGTGTAGGTTGATTTTTTAACAGTTGGAAAAGTTGGCACAGATGGAAGTCTTTACGTGTACATACACTTTATGTATATAATATCATGCAATACAAAAATGGTACGTTTGTAAATCCAGTTTATTATTATCATCATCATCATCATCATCATCATCACAAAATAAAATTTAAACAACTACTATTTTCTTAAAAAAAACAGGTGGTGATTAAAATTAAACAATATACTTCTGACTGAATTTACACATGTAGTTTATTGCTTAAATACTAATCAAATAATACTTGTCTTATAAAAGGAAAACGAATTTCAGTAGGAAATTAATTCACGATCCAACATCTGGGCGACTTAAAATTAAAGTGAATTCTAATGAAAATGTTCTTTTTAATCTTGATTTTGGCTTCAGCCCTGATGACAGGGTGTGTAATCGAGGGCCAAAGCAACAATACCGATGGAAACAATAACCTATGGTATAAGGAAAAAATTGTTCCAGATGTACTAAGTTATGTGCCACGAACCACTTCTTCGGTAATATCTGTTAAAGTTCATTTCTATATACAGGACACCTAACCTAAAAACATTGCCAGTATCCTTAAAATGTTTGATAATAACAAAATTTAGATGACATTTGCCACTGGTGCCGTTCTGGTAACAGCCGAATATCTGAGTGCACAACAGATGGCAGGAGAAATAGTAACAGTTGATTACTCTTTTGATCCCACCAGCCTTTACACAATACTCATGATAGGTAACATTAAAGCACCAAAGGCCTGCAACATAGATATTAATATATGGAGTAAACTATTTTCCAGATCCTGATTCACCGAGTGCACAAAATGCCACTGATGCTCAGTATGTGCACTGGCTAATTATGAACATTGAAGGAGGGAATTTCAAATATCACTTCCTGCATGCTGGAAATATCATCAAAAAATACCAAAATCCACAACCACAAAGTAACACAGGTAAATTGTTACGGTTTAACCACGTTCATAACTTTGAGAATTTAATTTGAAGCATTCAAAAACAATCACTTTTCTGTGTGTTTTTTTATAGGAACGCATCGCTACATGGTTTTGATATTTATTCAAAGCAGCCACATTTACGACCGAATAGATATTGGAAGAAAACACTTCGATGTCGAGAGTTTCGCTCAACAATACGGTTTAGGAAAAGCCGTTTGTGGAAACTTTTGCCTTCTTAAGACGTAAATTTAAGACAATTTTCTTGTGAAATGTCTAAATGTATGATTGCTACAATAAAGTAATAATTTAAAATAAAATCAAGATGGCTCTTCAGTGACTTCAATGACCAAATAAAAAATGTCCGTCCAAAATAACATTTTAATTTAAATATATATGCATATTGTATAATAATCAGAGGGCGGAATTCTATAAAAAAACATATTCCAAATACATTCAGGTATCATGCCCAAATTTAATATCCATCCATTTCAGAATGTTAGGAATTGAATAAACTACATTTATAAATACATATTTTACATATTTTGGAAAATATTTAAATACACATATTTTTGTAAATATTTATTGAATTTTAACATATAAATATTTTTTTTCAAATTTCAAATATTTATACCAATCACAATCATTATTAATCACTGAATTGGAAAGAAACTATCAAAATTATAATTTTTCAAGTATCTAAATGTTATTTCGTGAATCATTACTTTATATAAGGTTAGTAGAGACCACATGTTAGAAACAAAGAAGACAAAGAAAGTTAAGTTATTTTATGTCTGTTTTCCAGTTGTTAATGAAATTTAACAAAACCATTTACTATTTGAAAGAAAATTTGTCTTTTACAGTAACTTGTGAAGTATTAGGGACTTAGCAAAATTTTGTACGAAATAAATTTATTTACGAAATCCATTATTTTGACGTCATTTCCGGCTGATTTCGTTACAACACAAAGATTTCGTACGAAATGAGGCATTTCTTTACGAAATTATAAAATTATTTCGTAGTTGGATTTTGTCGATGGAAAACGACGTCGTTTTAAAAAGAATAACCAACCCTACATGAAAGATTTCCGATTAAAGCAAGAATATTAAGTGTAAAGAACAATAAAAATTAAAAAATCTACATTTAGTGGCGATTAATTAGGCAAAAATTACCACACAAATCGCCGTAAAAGGTGAATTATTTCGTTTACGTTTTTGGGTTGCTTCGCTAACTACAATAACGAAATTGAAACGAAAACGAAATCACTTAATTTAAATATATAAATTTCGTGAAACTTAATTTCGTACGAAATTTCGCTAAGTCCCTATTGTAGTAAAGTGGTCTCTCACTATCAATTATCTAACATCTACATTGTATGATAATTCTGATTATAAAACATTTTTACTTTCTAAGAAAATTAAAATAAATGAATTAAAAGTATTAAACAGACTATTTGCTTATTAAAGAATATTTAGGAATTTAAAAATATTTTAATACATATTTTGCCCATTTTGAGTACATATATATGTACATATTTTCCAATAATAAAAACATTTTATTCCGCCCTCTGATAATAATACTAATACATGTATACTCATACAGTATGTATCATCATTATGAACCCTGGGCGATGGCATTGCAATTAATTTACAAATGATTAAGAAAAAGCATGCAAAGTCTGAAACATAACTTATATTAAAACAAAACTCGTTTTTTACAAAGTCTGTCTACATATTTCCTTAGACATTTTAGGCTAAACTTAAATTAGATCTAAAGCTTGCATTGCTGTGAACGAAGCTTGACTTGAAAGCAAAATTGTGTGTTCTTCACAGCTATTTCCAGTGAGGATATTATTTTGAAAGTATTTTGAAAGTGAAAGCCTACCGAAAGAAAATTTTCATTTGATGAAGATGAGCTAAGAGAGCGGATAAAGCTGGCATGGGATGAGCTAGAACAGCGCACAATTGAAGCGTCAGTGAGATCGAAAGCGGCTCACCTGAATTCGCATATGACATTTGTGATGCTGCTGCCGGCGGGCATTTTGAGTATCAACTGAAATAGGCATAATGTAGACAAACATTTTCTCACCATTTGTACCAAATTTCATAATAATCGGGTCATTTTCGGCCGAGTTTTTAAAAACAATTAAATGTCATGGATTTTGTTGCCATACGGTATTGAAATACGTATAATATTTTCAATTATAAATAGTTAATCAAATAAAAATACTTCAAATATGAAAACATAAATTTGTCTCACCAGATCATGAAAAAACCTTTTTGGATTAAAATAAATTTAGAACTTAATTTACTTTTGAAGCTTTACCCCGGGTTGAATTCCAAAACTGTATAACTATCTTCCGAAATTGTCTGCAAAGTAATCTATCAAAATGAAACAAAATTTTAAACGTTAGTTTAATTTCGTTAATAAAAAGAATTAGAGCTACAATAGATTAAATAATGTTAAAGTTATCATAATCACAAAAAAGAACACTTTGGCCTCAAAAATTAAGCAAGATTTCAAAACCTAGCTAAAATTTAATAACTATTTCCCGTATAATAGGCCCTAATTCAAAAGTTACCTGAAACAAGTTTGTTGTCAAATTAAACAAAAACCATTTTGTCCTGCATGTCCAAATCAACATTTGGTGACAACCTGCGTGCATTAATTAAAACAAACCATTTGCTATTTGAAAAAAAAACCATATGAAATATAGTAATAATAATCTTTTTAATAATAAATTTCATGATTAATTAAACTCAACTGATTGATTCAGCTTTTCTTGTTGATCTAATTTCAAATAAAAAAACAACAGAAGTTTTGGTACAATTTACTTTTTATTTCAGTTTCAGGTGGCCCAGAATCAAGACAGACATTCAGGAATAATCAACAAACACAACTTGGTTAGAGCTATAGAAGTACAAAAAGGTAAAGTGAAAAATTAGTTTGAAAACCTCTTCAACGGGTTCATCTTCAAACGAAAATGACATACAGCAGGCTCTCGGTCTTCAGTTGCTTTCTTTTGATCAGCATTCTTCCTAGGTTCAACGGTCAAGACAATGCGAGCCAACTCTGGGAAGCTGCAGGCCTCACTCCAAATCCAATACAGACTCTTCCAGATACCCTTGCAGAAGTAAAAATCATTTATTCAAATAGATTTTCAAATAAATATACGTTGCTTATTAATCATTTTTAACTGATAATATGTAGATGATATATCCAAATGGAGTCACAGTAGCAACTGGAAAACCACTGGACGTGTCACAAATTACTTTACAACCTGAATCAATCACTTACTCATGGGATACCAGAGAACTTTATACTTTTATGTTATTTGGTAATATACCAGTAGCTAGACAGGTAATGTCCAAACTTTGGACTAACATAAGAAATATTCTTTTACATTGTAGATGTGGATGCGCCAAGTAGAACAAATCAAACTGATTCACAGTTTCTTCTGTGGTTATCCATAAACAATGATGGCCAGACTGCCACCGTTCCTAATACCAATTCAGGACAAAATATTGTACCATACCAAGCACCTAATCCGGCAGAAGGCTCAGGTAAAACATTAATGTTGCTGTTTATGTATTTTATGTGTCTTGAAATAATTAAAATATTATATAGGAGAACACCGTTGCGTCATCTTGGTTTTCCGACAAAACAACACAATTGATGCTCAACCAATAAGTCAAAGAATCCAATTCAATTATTTAAATTATACGAAAGAAAACAACATGGGAACACCAATTTCTGGAAACTTCTTTGTTGTTTCTGCTTAATAATGCCGATACAAACTAAAATGTTTCGATTAATAAATGATACAAATTAAAATTTCAATCTAACCTATAATAATATGTTAAGCTTTGTAATGAAATGCCCTGATACATTCTTAAATTTATAATCATTCAAAATGTTGAGTATATTTTGTTCTTTCAGTATTTAAAATAAAGTCTTCTAACACTTCAAATGTTGTTGAATTTACATGTGAATATGTCTCTATAATGAACTGCATTGTGGGCATTGTTGCTTTCAGTTACGATGTAGAAAATTGACATTTAACAATTTCGACAAATTTTATCACATTTCTAAAATAAAATGAAAATTTAAAAACAAATGTCAAAAGTTATTACCAAACTATTCGGATTGAAATGAATTTAGAATCAATTTATTTTTGAAATAATGCACGAGATTGAATTTTAAAACTGACTTGCAAAAAAGTGTTTGCAAAATAATCTATCAAAATGAAAGAAAATTTATAGGGTTTATTTTATTTTAAATTTTAAAGTTTCTTAGTTCGTAAAAGTGACAACTATACATTACAATAATTAAACTTAACCCAAACTTAAAATTAATTCTCCAAAAATTATGTTAACCATTATTTCTAAAACCTAATTGACATTTTAAAAGCATTTCCTGTGTTCTATAATTCGAAAGGTACCTGAAATAAGTTCACAATTACCGATCACTATCGATTAAAGATTAATGGATCAATTTTTGTAATTGTACTTCACTGTACAAATCATCAAATCCATATATCTCCATGTAGAGTTTCATAGTATACTGACACCACTTCACAACAATTCTAACATTTTATTTTTATTCCACGTGTCAAGGTTAACCTAACCAGAAAAGGTGCTCTACGTCAAATCGTGTCTTAGTAACAATAAATGGTTGTTGCCAACAGCAGAAACAACTAAATTCAACAAGATCACACAAGAGCTATGCCATATGTCACTGGAAACTTCCAAGACTCAATTGTTCACTGTTGTCAAATTAGACAAGTGTCAAAACCCATTTTGTACTATTCAATCAACAGTGTAGTAAAAAGCTGTGCGCGTGCAATAAAACAATTAGCAACAATTGCAATTTGCAAAAAAGAAAAATATATATGAAATATAATATTAATAATTGACAATTATAATAAATTTGCATGATTAAATGCAGCTGATCGTACAACTAAATTCATCAGATGATTTTTCTTTACTATTTAATTTCAAATAAAGAAACAGACGTTATAGAACAATTAATTACCTTTTATCAATGGGCAAAATTCAGGTGGTTCAGAATCAAGATTGACAAGAATGATCTAACACACATTAGTCAATAATTATAGCTATAAAAGAACAGAAACGTGAACTGAAAAATTAGTTCGAGAACACCTTCTCAGACTTCATCCTCAAACCGATCTTCAAAAACTCACCAAATACAAAACCAAAATGACACACAGCAGACTCTCGGTCTTTAGTTGCCTACTTTTGATCAGCATTCTTCCTCGGTTCAACGGTCAAGACAATGACAGCCAACTATGGGAATCTGCAGGCCTCACTCCAGATCCAATACAGACTCTTCCAGATACTCTTGCAGAAGTAAAAATCATTTATTGAAATAGATTGTTAAATACATATATGTTACTTACCAATCATTTGTAACTAACAAAATGTAGGTGACATTTGCAAACCAAGTCACAGTATCCACTGGACAACCACTGAACGTGTCAGAAATTACTTTGCAACCTGTATCAATCTCGTACAAATGGGATAGCAAAGATCTTTATGCTTTTCTACTATTTAGTAATATATGCCAGTAGCTGGACAAATTATGTCCAACAAGCGGAATAAAAATGGACCTTTTTGGAGTAACATAAAAACTATTTTTTTGCATTGTAGATGTGGATGCACCAAGTCGAGCAAATCCAATTAATTCGCAGTATCTTCTGTGGTTTTCTATAAACAATGTGGGCCAGAGTGCCACAAATTTTAATACCAACTCCGGAAAGGACCTTGCACCATACAAAGCACCCAAACTGGAACATGGCTCAGGTAAAGCATTCCAAACAAGTTATTATTTTAATGTTGGTGTTTGTGTATTTTATGTGTCTTAAAATAAATATCATACCACAATCATTTAAAATTTTAAATTTCATATAGGAGAACATCGTTGCGTCCTCTTGGTTTTCCGACAAAACGACACGATTGATGCTCAACCATTAAGTCAAAGAATCCAATTCGATTATTTAAATTATACGACAGAAAACAATATGGGAACACCAATTTCTGGAAACTTCTTTCTTGTTTCTGCTGACGACGCAAGCGATACAAATTAAAATTGCAATTTAACCTACTATGTTAAATTTCGCAATGAAATGCCAATGAATCATTCTTAAATTTATAATTTTCTAAATTACTGTTATTATATTTGTACTTTCTTTCACTATTTCGAATAAAGTTTTCTAGACTTCAAATGTTGTTGAATTTGCCTATAATGAAATGCGTTATGTGTAAGCTGTTTTCAGTTACGACGTGGAAAATTAACATTTAACAATTTCTACAAAATCTACTTCGTTTTTAAAATTAAATTGAGATTTAACGACAAAATTTTCTTTAACCAATTATTAGTTTATTACCAACCTGTAGGTTTATTCAAAATGTTATCTTTTATGGTTATCCGAAATGGTTTCAACTGTTAGTGCATTCACTTCAAACAAAGTAGAAAATTCCGACGATAAAAAATTCAACACAAAATTAATTGTCTACTGTACAGTACAATTATTAAAAATTGCTACATTCGAATAATTCAATTACAACTTTGATTAAATGAGTTACAATAATTATGAAATTTATCAAAAACAACAACGGACGGTTTTTATATTCATCTGAAAACTATTTGCTATATGTTCAATGGGCAAATAGAAAAGGCAGCCAAAGAATTTACATAACTACTAGTTAATTAGTAATAAATTAAATTTACAGTACATAGCATCTCTGGCAATGTAACATAGTAATTTATGTATGCACTGTGTACAGTGAAGGAGAGACATCATGAGGCATTTTGATATTTAAGCGTTTTGGGACCATTGCTTTTTGGGCTCTTTATAGATGACTTGCCCTCAGTTATTGATGGGGTGCATTCCTTTTTGTATGCTGATGATTCAAAACTGATTTCTGATAAATCAGCATGCTTACAAAGGGGTATTGATTCTTTTGCACGCTGGTCAGAGTTGAACGAATTAGAGCTTGGGTTGCAAAAGTGTGTTTTCATGTCACTGGGCTCTGGTAGTGGGCTTGATATGTTTAGGTTAAAGGATTATTTTCTGGAGAAAAAGCATGAAGTGGCCGACTTAGGAGTTATTATTGATGATAAATTGAGTTTTGCTGCTCACTGTAGCAGTATTATTAAGAAGGCAGCAAGTAGGGCCTGGATGATGAATAACATTTTTGTCCACACTACTTTATACATTAAAGTTCGAGTTTATAAAGTGTATGTCCGACCTTTGCTAGAGTTTACATCTCCAATATGGTCAGCAGGTAATAAAACAGATATGGATGCCATTGAAAGGGTCCAACATAAGTTCACAAGGCAATTTACAGAGTGTACTAACTTGAATTATGAGCAGAGGTTGGAGTTATTAGGTCTTAGATCGCTTAGAGAGAGACGAATTGTGGCAGATATGGTGTTGTTTTTTAAGGTCGTATATGGGTTGGTTTATTCGATGCCCGAGTTTATGTCAAACTTAAAGCCACTTAATTTGCGAACAAGAGGTCATGATATGCTTTTCGTTTTGCCAAATCAAAGGTGTCAACGACGAAAGATGAGCTATCTAAATCGCTGTATTCCAATTTGGAATTGTCTGCCACATTAAGTTGTCCACTCTACAACACCTGATGTTTTACGCACAAAATTATATGCCATGCAGATTTTAAAATGGTGTACAGAAAAGAGTTTACTTCAGTGATTATGCTATCTTATTTCTAATTTGTTCACATTGGGATGTTGTGTTAATTTTCGATTTTTATTTTTACCAATATGCTCATGTTTCTTTATTTTCTGTCTTTTTTATTTTCATCAATGACGTTATATCTTTGTTAGATGTTGTAATTCAACCTTAAGATATGTAATAAAGACTATTATTATTATTATTATTATTATTATTATTATTATTAAATCCCTGGCAAATTTCGAAAAGTATTTACATTGGTTATATTTTCAGTCGTCAAAGAAAGGCACATTCAATTCTTTGAAGTTCAAGAACCATAACTATTGATACTGTTGCTCTTTTCTAACCATAAAATTAGTGTTATTCCAATAATGATATGATTAGCTTTGAATAAATTCTTGAAATATATGCATTATTTGGTATACGACAGTTGATTCATTTTTATAATTAAGTTCATAACTAAGCGTTTTAAATGCAAAAAGGGAAACAGTTGGCAAAGTTGTTAGGAATGAAACACACGATAGAAATAATATGCGTGACAACATTCATTTACTTTCATCAAATGTGTATGTTTGCAAATCTATTGTTTTATATTTCTTCCATCATAAAGACAATTAATTAAGTTCTTTAAACATGTGGTATTAAATAAACATTAGTCTAATAAAGTGTCGTATAAAAGAAATTTCAAATCAAGTTGTAAATTAATTTCGAAAGAGGATTCTCGCATTTGAAAAACCAAAATGACACTCAGAATCTTACTTTTGGGTTCTGCTCTATTTTTCAGTTTCGTCTACGGATGTGAATATAATTGTGGCGGCAATGATCGTGAAGCCTGGTACGGTCAAGGCATTGTTCCGTTCACTCTAAGTTATATTCCTACAACTGTTGTTACAGTAAGAAATCGTTCAATTCGATTAATTTCTATGAAACCTAAAAGTATCGTAACATTTGTACCGGTAACTAATAAATCATAGGTAACATTTCCAAGTGGCGCTGTGGCAGAAGCTGCACAATACCTCACCTTGGATCAAATAGCTTCTGAACCAAAATCGATGACATGTTCTTTCAATGCAAGCGACAGTTACACATTTGTTATGTTTGGTAATAATACTTGCAACACATGAAGTGATTTTGTTATTAAATATAGAGTAGGTAGGATAATCTATGAGTAAGAATTTCTATTGTAATAATATTACAGATCCAGACTCACCAAGCCAACAAAATAAAGTTGACGCTCAGTACTTGCATTGGTTAGTCGTGAACGTTGGCGGCCAGAGTGCCATTGGTAACAATCTAGACGCAGGGAATGTCCTCGAACCTTATGAAACACCACTTCCAGCAGCTAACACAGGTAAAATTAACATAGAAGTTTAATTTCAAGCCGTCTCTAACTAGATTACCACTTTTCTTTTTGTTTTGTTTTCTTCTTAGGAACACACAGCTACCTCATTTTAGCATTTCGTCAAAGCTCCCAACTTAATATTCAATCACCAAGTCAACGACAGCGTTTCAGTGTTGAGACTTTCGCTCAACAAAATGGTTTAGGACAAGCCGTTTGTGGAGATTTCTTCTATGTTCGTACTAATACATAACTGAGACAAAAGGAACAGTTCTGCGAAAGTCAATGTGAACTTCAAATATGCTAACTGAAACAGAAGAAAACACGTACATGCACCTTTAGTATATCTCACTTTTCTCTTTTTTTTATTTCCCCCCATCGAATTTCTAGCATCAATGGTGAAGAATTTTGCCCCCTCACCGTCGTTTTTATTCTTGATTTATGAATTTTCCACCTTAGGTTTAAACAATCTACTTCTGAACAGGATCAATTTATGAGAGCAAGTGCTCACAATTTGGAGCATTTGTTTCATTGTTTGCATAAAGATAATTCCACCATTGATCATTGAGCTCAGGAGACATTAAATTCTACTTGGTTCTCATACTCAAGAGTAAATGCTAACTTTTTATTCATTTGACTCAATAAATCGACGATGAAATTAATTATTTTCTCTTGCCATAAAATGTACTTTAATGAAATTACATTAAAATTAAAATAAACAACACTTGTTTTATTTGCAGCCAATTAAGACTACTATTTATTGCCTATTGTGATAGACACTTGGTCAACACTAATAACAGCAATGATGATTTTTACCATAACATATTCAATGAGTAAATGATAATATTCATGTGCTTAAGAATGGCTTTCTTTTTTTTGTCTTCAAATTTTCAAAAGAAATGAGAAAATATCGAAAAAAATCAATTTTATGCATAAAAAATAATATTTAAAATTAAAAGTGAAAAATTACTTATAATAAAATGCGAAAGTTTGCCATAAACGAACAACGTTCCTATAAAATGACATTTCACAAATTCGACTGCTAGTCTGTGTTCATAGTTTAAAATTATACTGCAAAAATCTAGTAATATTGTAATAATTAATTAATATACACTTTAAATTAAAAAAAACTATCACTTTTCCTCACCAATGATGAAAAGGTGTTGAAACAACTTTTTTTTTCCGAATTAGGAATGCATGTGTCTATGCTTATGAAACCGAATTCATTAGTTGCAACGAAATCAACTTCCAAATCTTCTAGATTGTACATCAATATATCAAATTAAATAATAAAAATAATAATTAATCACTAATAAAATTAAGAATTTCTTAGCTGTTTACAATTAAATACATTGTGACAGAATGCTGATTGTGGTATTTGACTGCAAACTGTGTGACTTTAATTTAATATTTGAGAATAAATTTAACCTGAAATTGTTAAATCAAGAAATACAGAAAAAAACATTAATCTTTAAATAATGACATGTTTGGATAAAAACAAAGTGGTATATTTACACAAAAATAATAAATAAATAATCCTTTTAAATGAACACACAAATTGTTAAAAACTTCACTGGATTTATGATTAGCAGGCAAAATCCTAATTCGGTAATATCCAGCTTTGGCGCTACCCTATACACTGTATATATTTATTTCACCTTTTTATTTCAGGTACATGCTGGACATTTTTGATTACTTTTAATAATCACTCGTGATTGAATGAATACATACAAATGGCGATTGGACTTAAACTTAGTCTACTTAGGTGATTAGCAATCCCGAACGAACTTAAAAAATATATATTTTTGGGATGATGAGCAACGAAATATTGCAACAAATTTGTAGCCTCTGATCGAAGGCTTGAAATCCACTGGACTCCATGTCACATCTTGGCGACACTTTCAACAAACTTCTGGACAGTGCATAATTGAAGGTCTCTTACAGAGAGGTTGGTACCGCAACGCCTACATACCACAGAGGACAACATAGTTGCAGAATGTCAGTGAGCACATGTGGAATTCAAACTCTCCAGAACCTAGGTGCAGGGTTAGAGGTTTTAACTATTTAACCATAGGCTAAACTGCCAACAACAACTTCATTTGTAAAATTTGTTTACAATTATATTTGTTTAGTTTAACAATTTAATATATTTAATGGGACTCCATCTGGGGACCTCAGGTTTGGAAGGCGGAGACCTTACCAGTAGGCTAATACTGGTAATTGTGATTCTAAAATGTCAATACTCTAGTTTGGCGCATGGGTTCCAAGAGGGACCGGTGCAGGCAGCATTTGCCGCCAGTAAGTGCATGGTGATCAGTATGATTACCGAATAGAAAAAAAAGTGGACTTAAAATAAAATAAACTAACTTTGCAGCACAACATAGCTGTCACTTAAAAAAAAAACAATTCATTCACCTGACACCTTGAAATTTGTGCGCAATGCGCAACATTACTTTTGTGTTCTATATTTTTTTAACGTTTAGAATACTTCAGCTACAAAATAACCACATTTCATTTTTATTTTATAAAATTTTTTTTACGATTAATCTCCCCCAAATACACGTCTTATAGAACTTCTTAATATCTCCCTGGACCTAGACAATGTGCAAGCGTAGATGAATTTACAATTAAGCAAGATTGCAAATAAAATATTTACACAAATGGAAAATGTCATGTCTTACTTCTACTCATGTGAAGAAACATAACCGTGTGCCATTCAAAATGCCTTTTTATACAACAAATTCAGCTGCTTGCTTACACACAATAAAACTTTTTAATGAATTTGAAAAAGAAACAGAACAATTACCTACTTATTCATTAGGGAGAATTCAGGTGGTCGCTCCATCAAAAAACTGACGTCCGTGAATAATCAATAGAAACCATATGATTAAATAACAATCGTTTTCTATAAAAGAACATTAAAGTGAATCAAACAATTAGTCTGAAAAGAAGCGCTTAAAACTTCTCATCAGACCAACCGAGGGAGAAAAAATTACAATAGACAAAACCATTCAAACCAAAAAATGACATTTAGTAAAGTCTTCATCTTCAGTTTCATTCTTTTGGCCAGCATCCTTCCTCGGTTCAATTTTTCTTATAATGCATTTCAAATCTGGCAACGTGAAGGCCTAACTCCAGATATACTCCCGATTCTTCCTCCAGAACTTGCAGAAGTATGAAATAATAAATAAGTCAATTAAAATAATTGTAATACATAAATGTGACTGAACATTAATTTCTAACTAACGAAACATAATTCTAGGTACAATTTACAAGTGGTGCCGTAATAGCGACTGGACAACCACTTACTTTGGAAGAAGTTTCGAGTCAGCCATTCTCGATCTCGTATCCATGGGATTCAAACCACCTTTACACTTTTATAATGTTCGGTACGTAAGCCAGAAATTTCAATAATTGTTCCAAAATTCACCTAAAAAGTAAACATAAAAAATAATCAATCGAAATAAAGATCCAGATGTACCAAGTTCCGATAATACACAACAATCCGAGTATGCTCAATGGATATCGGTGAATAACGAGGGTCAGAGTGGGACTGGCTTTAACACCTACTCTGGAGATGACGTAGCACCGTACAATTCACCTCGTCCGAAAAGATTCTCAGGTACATCGTAATGTAATTGGCTTACGACTTACCCCTATTGCTTTCATTTTAGTATTATAAGACGACAATGATTCAAATTTCATTTTTCAATCGTCTCGTGTAGGAAAACATCGCTATATCTTCTTGGTATTCCAACAAAGCTACGAAATTGACGTTACCAAAATAAACAGAAGAACCAAATTCGATTATCTTTATTTTGCTAGCCAAAATGGTTTGGGAAATCCGATTGCTGGAAATTTCTGTTTAGTTTATGCTGAAAATTACAATAAATAGTGATTAACTCTAGTAATTTCTTAATAAATTATGCAGATTTGTTAAACTATTCCAAATTAAGTGCCACTATTGTTATTTTGTTAACAGCATATTCAAATATTTCAAATAGGCCCGAAATATGAAATTAAAAACGTTTAAATTTTAACTGTATCAATTGAAGATAACTGTATAAATAGAGATCAATTTTGTATTATACATTCAAAATTTCAGAAAAAAAATGTAACTTTGAAAAAAAAATTGCCACCATCATCAATTTATTGATAATAATTTTCAGCCAATGTTAAAGTAATGCTCTCAACTATTATATATAACTAAAAAGTTATTCAACTTTATTGTTGATATAAATTACGAGTATAACTTTATTCACTTTCTTTATACAGTTGAAAATACAAAATACTGGAATATTTTTTCCTGTTAAAAGAATTTCCCGTAAAGCCTTAAAGTTCAAACGAAAAACACATTTAACTGAAGACTTACTAATTAATTAAAAATGTTTTAAAACCAGGTCATTTTAAAATAAAAATTCATATATTTGATTGTATTATAAAAATAATGTCATTTTTTGTGTTTTAAAAAATATTTTCGGCACAAGTACATCTTGTAGACAGCAACCAGAAGAATGCAACCACTAGAATGACCATTAGTCTATATAATGCTCTCATATGAACCTAAGTGGCCTTAGTGGCCTTGAATGAAGGAATGTTTTTATCTGCCTCAACATCAAATGCACCCAGGGCCACATATATTGTGACGAGCTAAAAGCTTTTATAAACCGCAAAAATAAGAAAAGATGAGAATTTTTATGATTTTTCCAGGAATCTTTTTTTTTTACATAAATTCGTCGAGTTTCTAACCAAATTTGAAATTCCCTAAACATTTAAAACCATATAATGTAGATCTACAAATTCTACATACAACTTGGTGCTTTTCGTTAATTTTTAGTATCATCAATTATTCAGTTTTTCAAATATGAAAATATAAATTCGTCTCACCAATAATGATAAAGTGTAGAAACATGTTTCCGAAATAAAAATCCTTCACAAATGTCTTGAAACCCAATTTACGCTCGTATACTTTGCTTGACATAAACTTTCAAAACTTTCAGTTTGAACATCAAATCGAACAAAATGTGACAGCCAATTAGAAATCGGGACAAACAGAAGTTGACTCCGCCCTTTTTATGACGAACGCAACTTCTAATTGGTTGGTTATGTAGTCTGACGTCACACGTCAACGTCAAACCATACAACAAACCAATTAGAAGTTGCCGGTCGTCATAAAAAAGGCGGAGCCAACTTCTGTTTGTCCCGATTTTTAATTGCCTGTCACGTCTCCACATTTCATTTTGTTTCGTCAGAATTTCTTTCAAGCTTAATTAACCTTTGATTGAAAGCAGCCATAAACCGACTTTAGTAACCACTAAAGTCAATTGGTACAAAAGTTTCAAAAATAGAAAATTTCAACATCATCCTACAAATAGAGACGGGCCCGGGGAGAGAAAAAAACCGAAATATTATTTGCCCTGCCCTAAAAAAGTAAAAAAATCCAAAAAAAAAATGCTTAGAATTCATCCACCACCTTAACATACCAAACTAACTCATGGTTTTATTTTCATTTTTGTCAATTTCTTTTACTATTTTTCACAAATGTTCAGTGAGTGTATCGAGAAAAATTTCTTTTTAAAAACATATCTAAAACCAGAAAACATTTTTTTTTTTCTAAAATATCTTTAGTTTTCATTCTGTTTTTCCCCAAAAATGTGTCATTTTTTTGGATTTTCAGTTTTCGCACTGTACTATGCACCTGAACCAAGAAAATGCACAGGTTGGTAGGTGCACACCATAAAAGTACTGTTTTAATTTTAGTATTTATAAAAATTAAATTATCAGATATCATAATAATTTAAAAAATTCACTTTTCTACTGTTTCATATAGGAATATAGCATCGCTACGTTTTGTTCGTCTTCCAACAAAACTACAGAATTAATGCTCAACCATTAAGTCAAAGAACCAATTTCAATTACCTTAATTTTGCCAGTCAAAATGGTTTGGGAAATCCGATTTCAGGAAACTTCGGCATAGTTTATACTTAATAATAATAATAACTAAAATGATATATTAATAATTTATTAATTAATTATACAGCTTTGTTAAAATTATTCAAACGAAATGCTTTGCTGACATCTTGTTCATTTATTGTATTTGAATATATGTTATAGGCGCCATAATTATTTTTAAAATGTTCACATTTTACCTTATAAACTAAAGCTGATGATTTATATGATTTGAGACCATTTTTGCATTCTATACAGTTAAGCTCTTAAAGCAACGGAAGAAACATTAGGACCCACTTAATTATCTTAGTATTTTCAATTATTTGGCAGTTAATTTGATTAAATAACAGAGAAGTTAACTTTTTTTCATTTTAGTTAGTTTTGTTAGTTTTAGTCTCCTTTCGTGCAATGTCTAGACAACATACAATTTTCAAACACAACATTAGCTTTAAACCCAAGATGTGCAAGATTTGCAAAAGTAATTAGTAATCATGTATTCAACTGCATATGGAAACAAGTGTTTTACAAGATGTTTTACATATTAACAAAAATGAAGAAAAAAAATTATGTTCTTCATTAGGTAAAGTCAGGTGGTTGAGAATGAAATATTGACATCCTGAAATAACTGATAAAAACCATATGATTAAACAAAAAAACTGAAATCCTTAGAAATCGGTTCGATATAAAAAGGCGCAAAATATATCATACCAAACCAGATTTAAGAGAAAATTGAAACCATTGAAGCCAAAATGAAAGACATTACCATTGTGGTTTTTAGTTTCGTGCTTTTCCTAAGCATAACTCATCGAGTGAACGGAGATGATAACGATGGCTACGAATGGTTCAGTGAAGGTCTCACTCCAATCCCAATTCGGATACTTCCTACAGTACTTGCAGAGGTAACAATTAGTCATTTATATTTACTTCAATATATAAATGTGATTATTTGACTTTGTAATTTGGAACTCACAAAACTAAGGTACAATTTCCAAATTATGTTGTAATGGTGATTGGAAAAGAAATGAATTTGACAGATTTGTCGTCGCAGCCGAGCTCAATCTCGTATCCAGGAAATGGAAATGACTTCTACTGTTTTATGATGATCGGTATAACAGAGATCAAAATAGACCTATATATCTACCTATATATCCATCTTAAAAATAATCCTTTTAAACGTAGATCCAGATGCTCCAAGTGAAGACAATCCATATGAATCGCAATATGTTCAGTGGATATCAATGAATAACAAAGGACAGAGTTCCGCTGGGCCAAACACTTACTCAGGACAAGACACGATTGCACCGTACTTTGCACCTGCGCCAGGAACTGGCACAGGTACACAACATATTATTTAATTTTATTAATTATACAATTAAAAGTGATTAAATGATTAATTATCAAATTTTAATGAGTAAAATTACAATTTTTTTTATTATTTTGATTTATATAGGAAAGCATCACTATATTGTCATGGTTTTCCAACAGAGCAACTATCTAAATAATCTTCAACCACTTAGTCAAAGAACAAACTTCAATTATCTTGATTTTGCTAGTCAAAATGGTTTGGGAGATCCGATTGCAGGAAACTTCGCAATAGTTTATGCTTAATAATTAAAATAACTACAGAGAAATAAAAATATAATTAGTAAATTATTCTGCTTGGTTAAAAATGGGTTTTTCTGATAACAGCTTGTTTATTTATTGTATTTTAATAAATATGCATCATAAATAATAATTTAAAATTGTCTATGCTTTACTGTATACTATGTTATTACTGTATTGTATACATTTAAGATCTTATGAACACAGGCCGGCAACTTAGTCGTCAATCGCCATATGTTTGGATTTCTTAGGAGATCTGTGCGACGATTTTTAATTTACCATATTTTGATTTTGTTTACCTCAATTTAATGTACCTTATGTTACTAAATGAACTTGCTAACATTTAGCCTCGATCATGCAGAAGAATCGTATCATTTATGACGCTTTAATAACTGACAATAATTATTCTAAGTAGTTATATAATCAAATTTATGGGTGGTATAATGCGTACACGTGCATCATCAGAATAACGCGTGCAGATCAAGTGGCGTTTTCAGGTGGCGTTTCAGGGATCGTCTTAAAACATGCTATACTGAAGGTAAACGTAAATTAACCGTATTGTACATTAATGGTTGTTAGTAGCACGGGCGCTTGCAGCATGCTACAAAGTGGTGCGAGTGCACCACCTTTGGATTTCGAATTAATACACAATTGTTTTATATTTTCATTAATTGATTAAAATGAATCGACATGTTTATTTTACCTACTGTATAGTCTCTAAAATTAATGATGACATAATCTCTTAATTAAGATAATGCATACATTATATTCGAAAATTTAGTGGGGAAAAAATTATTTCCACATAAATCATCTTGCAAAATATCTGGCTGGCCCCCGCGGCTGTTACTAACAAAATTTAAATAATGGCAGTTCATGTGAATAGAAAAACTGTAGTTAAAAACTGTTAACAAATGAAAACAAAAACCTTTCGTGTATTGTCAAGACAACATTAAATTTTAACTTTGTAAAAAAACAATATTATAATAATTTACACGAATAAATTTAACTGCAATTGCAAACAAGTTTTTTTGGTTTACTTATTTGAACAAAAATCAAAAACAAATAGCTTTTGTCATTACGCACATATCAGGTGGTCGAGCATAAAAACTTAAATACAGAAAATATAGTAAAAAACACATGTTCAACCACAGTCGCACTTAGTATAAAACAGAAACATGAAATGAACAATAGGTGGGATATGTTGCAAAACATTTCCCGTGAAACCAATGCAGAAAACTTACACTAGCTATTCAAACTAAAAATGACAGCCAGTAGCGTTGCGATCTTTAGTTTTGTGCTTTTCATAAGTTTCACTCATCGGTTGAACGGAAATTACAATGCCGCCTACAAATGGTTAAGCGAAAATCTCAATCCAAACCCAATAAAGATTCGTCCTATAGAACTTTCAGAAGTAACAATTAATCATTTAAATTTATTTCAATATATAAATGTGACATAACTTACAAAACATAGGTGCAGTTTCGAAGGTGAGCCATAATAGTAATTGAAGAAGAAATAAATGTGGCTGATATGTCTTCTCAGCCATTCTCAATCTCGTATCCATGGGATGAAAACAATCTTTACTGTTTTATGATTATAGGTAAGCCAAAAAATTGTCCAACAAAATGGACCTACGATTAATTAAAAGTAAGCATTTGAATTGTAGATCCAGACGCACCAAGTGAAGCAAATCCATATGAATCTCAGTATGTTCAATGGCTATCAGTGAATAACAAGGGCCAGAGTGCAACTTCTTTTAACACTTAGTCGGGAGATAACATTGCACCTTGCTATGCACCTGGGCCAAGAAAAGGCACAGGTTTAATTTTATCATTTATACAGATGAAAACCCTTTGTTATAATTAGAAAATACTAATAATTAAAATTTCACTTTTTATATTGTTTTATATAAGAAGGCATCACTATATTCTATTGGTTTTCCAACAAAAATACAGAATTAATGCTCCACCGCTAAGTGAAAGGACCAACTTCAATTACCTTGATTTTGCTAGCCAATATGATCGGTGACATCCTATTTCAGGAAACTTCGCCATAGTTTATGCTTAACAGTTATAAATAGTTCATAAATAGCTTTATAATAACAAATAATGTGTGTATAAAGTAATGCAAACCTATTTTAATTTGAGACCATTTGTTACAACCACCATTCAAGATCTTGGTACAACACAAATAACAATGTAAATTATGTAACATAATTAACTGTTGTTGGCATAGGGATATATATATATATATATATATATATATATATATATATATATATATATATATATATATATATATATATATATATATATATATATATATATATATATATATTTATTTTAGAAGGAATTATTCAAGATACTTAAATGAAAGTATTTGACATTATTAATAGTAATGAAGACCTTCATTTTGTACTCTTTTACATTTAAAACTTTTAAAAATGCAATTCAGATTAAATCTTCCAGTGAATTAAAAAATTTACCAGGTTATCCTCTTAAAAGTTGAAGAAAAATTCTAAATTATTATGAAATCACTTTTTTTTTATTTTAGTACTAGTTATATACTAGTTATGTATATATATATATATATATACATATATATATATATATATATATATATATATATATATATATATATATATATATATATACATATATATATATATATATATATATATATATATATATACATATATATATATATATATATATATATATATATATATATATATATATATATATATATACATAACTAGTATATAACTAGTACTAAAATAAAAAAAAAGTGATTTCATAATAATTTAGAATTTTTCTTCAACTTTTAAGAGGATAACCTGGTAAATTTTTTAATTCACTGGAAGATTTAATCTGAATTGCATTTTTAAAAGTTTTAAATGTAAAAGAGTACAAAATGAAGGTCTTCATTACTATTAATAATGTCAAATACTTTCATTTAAGTATCTTGAATAATTCCTTCTAAAATAAACTTCAAATCTGAAATGTAAATTTCACTCACCAACGACGAGAACTTGCTGAAAGAACTTTTTTAATATGTAGACAATAAATTGGAAGTCTGGAACGGACCATCTTTAGTTCGAGATCGACTTTCGACCATTCCAGTATGAAATAACTACCTGCAGTAATTAAATCTAATTAATTATCTATGGTATTGATAGAACATTCCGGAGGCGCTTTAAGATTTGGATCATCTCGACATCTCAAATACTCACTCCACTGCACGCTCTGTATGACCATTGTTTCAAAATCTGCTCAGACGCAAACTACCTACAACAACATGTTGCCAATATAAATACTGTAATTTACCTAATGAAAATTTCTATTGAAAAATTTGACAAACCTTTCATGGATCGGCTAGTCATTAGCTTGTCATTAGTTCGGTCAAAACTATGCACGATATTTGCTATTTTCAAAAGCTCTACAAATACAATGAGTGACATTCATAATAAATAACATTATGAGCAAATTCAGCTTCTTATTTATGCAAGTGGTTCATTTATTTTAATACTGTTGCCACAAATTATTCGTTTATGAAATTTCCTAACATTTCCCACCCCCCCCCATTTCTTCGATTTTTACAAATTCTTGAATCTTAGCTATTTTTTTTAAAGATTTTTGAGATCAGAAGATCAGTGATTTTTAAATCATTTAATTTTTTTCTCAATTTTTCGTCGTTTTTTTATGACTGGAAGTGGAATTTCAGAAAATAAATTCGCTGACTTTTCCAGGTTTTATATATACTTTTTTCTAAACTCCCTGACATGAACATTTTCTAATTCCCTGGCATTGCCAGATTTCTAGGTTGAGTGGCAACCATGCTTAATAATTTTAAATCGGAACTTTTGGTGCTCTTTAGGTCTTATATTATCACTGAAAAAGAGGAAAAAATAATGTCTGGATATCACTTTGGATGGTTAAGAAACTACATAACTTACCATTGTGAAATGTGCAAATTAAGTGGATCATTGAAACTGATAAAAACAAGGGGTTTGACTAAACTGACGAAATGAATGAAAAAAGAATGAACTGCATGAGAATTTCATGAAATCGGTGTTTACAAGTCTAGATAAAACGCCAGTTATTTCTTTAATTTCATTTTATAGTAGTAATTATTTACAATCAGTAGGTCTACATTACTGTATAATAATAATGATGATTCATGAAGAATCATTCATATGTCTCCACATGTAGGCCTAAATGATACTTGATTTATTAATAATTTGTATCTCATATAATACACTTCTGACTTTTCTGATAGAAAATGGTCTACCGACCATAATCATCACATCTTAATTACATTCTATAGAAAATGATAATCAATATGATTAATATAATATGCGCACGCAAATTATATTCTTAAAGATCTAATAACAACAACTTATTGAGATTATCATTTTATCAAGATTAAGTATTCGGCTACTATTCAAGTGAAACATTAAGATGGATACGATATTAGAAAAAACAGACAATACCAGGTACGAAATACAAAAAAAAAATATGGCATATATTAAACTTATTTACAAAAGTCACATGAAATATAAGAAAAGCCATTCACAATTGTTTCATGTCATGAACAAATTTGTTCTATCCAGTCCACTTTATGATTCATTATTATTCTATTGAAAAGAAAGAAATTATACAGGATAACTCTTTTTTGCAATTACAGCTGTACTGTCATTCAAAACAAAACAAATAATTAATACAAACCATATCATTAAAGACAATTGCTTTCTATAAAAGAACAGAAAAAAGAAGCGAATAAATTACTTTGTAAAAAAAAGTACTAAAAACTTCACATAAGACGAGACGATCCGAGGAAATTTCCAAAATATAACATTTAAATCAAAATGACATTTAACATAGTCTTGGCCTTTGGTTGCATACTTTTGGTCGGTATTTTTCCTCGGTTCAACGGCGATGAAAATGCGAGAGAAATCTGGGAAACTGCAGGCCTGACTCCAACTCCAATACAGAATCTTCCCCCAACAATTGCAGAGGTAAAACAATGATTAATTAGTTTAACTAATTTGTGCAACAAAATATTAACAAAACTGACAAACCATAGGTTGTATTTCCGAATAATGTCGTAATTTCCATCAGTCAAGCACTGACTGTGTCTCAAGTGGCTGTTCAACCGGTTTCAATTGGGTATCCATATTTTCCAAACGACCTTTACACTTTCATGATGTTTGGTAATTACGAGTAGCCCACCTGAAGAATAATGAATTTCCCCCAAAAAATAAAGTAATCAAGTTATATTAATCAGTATTAATATTCTAGACTCTGGATCTCTGTATCTTCAATGGTTATCCGCGAATAATCTTGGCTCTGGTGGCAATCAGTTAAACACCTACTCAGGGCAAAATATCTTAGAATACTTTGCACCTGGCCCAGCCCAAGGGTCAGGTACATACTATACAATTTTTATTTTATTTTAGTATTTAGACCTATAATTTAATTAAAAAATTACAATGATTTAAAATTTTACCTTTCTATTATTTTATTTAGGACGACATGATTATGTCGTGTTGGTTTTCAGACAAAGCATCACATTTGATGACCAAGCACCGTCAAGAGACTCCTTCAATTATTTTGATTTTGCTAACAAATATAGTATGTCGCTGGTCGCCGGAACCTTCTTTGCCATTTATGCGTAATTAACAATTAATGTTGTTAATAAATAACATGGTTGTGAGATAACAATAGTTTCAAATAAAATATATGCAATCAAACAAGAAGCTGTGTTAAAATTCTTTAATCTAGTTTTTATTATTGTTAATTTATTCACGTTTTATTGTTCAAAATAAAGTTACCAAACACAGCCGTACTTCATCATGGAATATTTTAGCTCAAAAAAAGCACCAAAATGACATTAAGTTAGCATGGAATTTAAGCATTACGAACATTTTAAGCACAGAGAGTGATTTTACGGTTTCTGTTATCTGACAACTGTAGTTTATATAACAATAGAAAAAATAATCAATCTATTTTTCGTACCATTTGGCCAAATATAACCTGTGATGATTGCTTAGAGTGACTTTGAAAAAAGGTTTCAAACTGCAAAAAAATACGAAGGGCAAAGTGTAACTTTTTTAACAGAATCTCCCCTTAAAAAATATATACGAAAAGAGTAATATAGAAAAAAAAAACACATTGAGACAGAAAACGGCTCACTTTCACTGCTACTTTAGTTCTATTCCTTATACTTTCTAAATCGCATTCCTTTATATGAGAATTGCATTTCAATGGCTTCAATAAAAAAATCCGATACAAACATACAGTGTCCAATGCTGTCCATGCCATTGGCAAAACAAGATACCTAGTGAGGCGTTTATATCTGTTGAGGCCGCTAAGTGCTGTAATATTTCCGTGCCCCTGGTGTTTCACAATTTTTCAAAATTAAATTAATAAGAAAATTGAAATAATTATCACATTTTTTATTTATTGCGTAAAGTCATCCCCAATTATGAGAATTACCCATAAATTAGCAACTGCAAAAATGTTACATATTTATGTTTACAGTTGACTAACATATTTACTTTTTTGATTCCTTTAAAAAATTGGAGGTCCTAGTGCGCCTAAACCGAAAATCTCCAATGACATTACCTTTCCATTAGCTTAGTCAAAATGCAATATATTTTATAACGAAGTTTAAAATAACCTGCATATGCATAGAATTATGCACAATATGTGCTATTTGCAAACAGCCCTACAAATACAATGAGTAACACTCAGCTGCTTATGCAATTTATTTCATTTGTTTTACTAATTACTAACTGGAACAGTTAATTAGCTTTTTTTTTTGCATTTTTGCTCCTTTTTAGAGCAAAAAAACGAAAAAGGTCTAATAAGATTATCCAGACAAAGGGGCAAAATAGGATCCTATATCCAAAATTGTGTGGGCCGGACAACTCAATAACAACAGAAAGCGATTAAGGATAACTGGTACTCATTTTTCACGGAAGTCACATGACTATCATTTAATCACGTTTCAACAATCTGCAAAAACACCTGTACAAAAAAATCTGTGGTAATTATTAAAAATATTTACAAAGACCCAACAAAGACAAATAAGAAGTTAATTATAATTGCTTTTTGAATAAATTTGTTTTCCTGAAAAACGATCATAAATATATTTTTCGTCACTGGAACTCAAAATAATACAATAATTAAAAGGAACAAGGACCAACACACAATCGCGTTTCAATAAAGAAAAAGAAAAATGGAAAAATGAAGCGAATAATTACTCTAAAGTTCTAAAAACTTCACATCAGAAGACCAACCGAGAAAACTTACAATATTCAAATCAAAAGGATATTCAGCAGCGTCTTGGTCTTCAGTTGCATACTTTTGGTCAGCATTTTTCCTCTTTTCAACGGTGGTAATACGAGTCAAATCTGGGGGCATGCAGGATTGACTCCGTACCCAATACAGGCTCTTAATCCCGCGATTGCAGGGGGTAAAAAATCATACATTGAAGTAATTTGTACAAAAGATAACAATCATCTGTAACTGACAAAACATAGGTTGTATTTATAAACCCATTCCAAAGCCCTCTCCATTAGGCCACGTTTCCATTGGGGTGAAAATTTAAACTTTTTGAAGATTTCAACTAGTCAATAATAAACACATAGGCAATTAAGGCCACGTTGGTTCAATTTTCAACAGTTGAAACCTGCAAAAAGTTCAAATTTTCACCCCAATGGAAACAAGGACTTAGGGTCATGAATATGTAATTAACATGTCCCAACTCACTGCACGTGTATACACGCGTTTGGATTTTGTTAAATAATGTGTACTTTTCCTGCATTTATGATCAAAAAGTTGCATAAGGTGCTACTTAGAATAGCGCCTATGTTAAGGTATGCCGCTTCAGATAAGACTTTTTTTTATTGCAACAATAGTAACGTCACTCTCTGGCTCTTGCACGAGGGTCCCGAGTTCGATCCTCGGACCTCGTTTGTTACAAACTATTTTTTTTCATCGGGTTTTTTTATCGTTTAGTTTTAGTAAGATGTAGTTAGGTTAGGCTAGCTTTAGTCAGGATGGAACCTGTTAAATTAAGCTTTTTACAGGTGGTTTGCCCCATTTTTTTAATAATTATTTGATTTATTTTATTTTGTGACCTTCTTTCTTATTTTCGCTTAAATAACGTTATGAATGTTATGTCGTTATATTTGACACTAAATCTATTTTGTTTTGTTTTTTTCAAATTAAACAAGCAGCTGTGCTAAATTATCTAATCTCATTTTTAGATTGTTAATTTATTCCTGTTTTAATCTTTAAAATAAAGTTCTTAAATGCAATAAACTTTGGTATTATTAATGTGTTTTCAACATGTTTTATATAGTTTTAATTTCAGAAAAATTAATGAAATTCAATTAAACATTTTACATAAAGCATGAAGAAGATATTTATTCAAAAAACAATTATACGTAAATTTTCTTTATTAATCTTTGTGGGATTTGTAAATATTTGTAATAATTACCACATGTGGGTTGCTCAAACGCGATTAAATGATAATCATTTGATTTAGACCTATGATAAAATGAGCACGAGTCACCCTTAATCATGTAAAACCACACTTTTTTTTAATTGAGTTGTCTGGCCCACACAATTTGGAATTCAGGATCCTATATTTTGCATCCTTTGTTTGCATGATTTTATTAGACCTTTTACGCTCTAAAGACTATCAAAAACCCCCCAAAAAATGGTAATTCTTCTAGTTAGAAATTATTAAAACAAATGAATGTCACTCAGTGGTATGTGCTGGGCTGTTTGCAAATAGCAAATATTGTACAAATTTCTATACATGTGCACTGTTGAATTGTGCAGGTTATTGTAAACTTTGTTATAAAGTGTATCGCATTTTGACTAAGGTAATGTTCAGATAATGACACGGTGACATCGTTGGCGATTTTTGTCTTATTTGCACTAGGACCCACAGTTTTTCGGCGGATCAAACTACATATTTCAATACGTTTCTAATCAGTTGAACATTTAAATAAACAGTATGTGAATAATGTATTAATAAAAAGTCAGCCTCCTTCTGGCCATACCGGTACTCAATTTTCGAGAGCATTTTTGGATACTTCAACATGAACAAAATTCTACAATTTTCACTTTATGAAGGTTAGGTAAAGTGGCCGTATTCGTTTTACGTACGTTTTATAAAGTGAGCCTTGGAACTAAATATCAAATTCAATAAAAATAATAAGAATTTCGAAAATTCGATGAAAAAGCAATCTTCTAAAAGAATGTCTAACATGTGCATTACCGTACATCCGAATTCCAATATAACCCCCCCCCCCCCTTCAAAGTTCAATTAAAAACTTTTCTACTTACAATGCGGCCTATTTTGTTTTTCAATTGAGATGGACCTTTAATCTTTATAGTTTAAAATAACCATCTGCCAAAATGAAAACTAATTCAGTTCAAATAACACCTCATATGCTTTATTCAGGTATTTCTTTTGTTGTGATTTTTGAAATTAGTGAGATACTAAATAATTATAATTAAATGATTATTCATTTGACTTTTTTGAGTAAAAATGAGTATGAGTTACCCTTAGTCATGATCTAAGATCTCTTCCCGTTCTAGAGTTGTTCGACCCACATGATTTAGAACACAGACATCCTAAGTTGTCCTTTTCATTGATGATCATAGGAGATTTTTTTTTTTGCTCTAAAAAGCAGCAAAAATGTAATTTAGAATAGTTTCCTTGATTTGAAATTACATATTATGAAAATAAACTAACTAGTTTCCTAAAGCAGCTGAATTTATTCATGTAACTTACTATAAATTGTATGGCTGTGTGTTTTGCAAATAGCAAATATCGTGCATAATTTAACACATGTACATGTTCTTTTAAACGTTATTATAAAAATATTTCATTTTGGTTAAGCAAATGTTGTATGTTAATACTGGATGTTAACAACAGCTGTGGTTGTATAATTTGCGGTTAGTTTGTTTGTATCGTGTTTTTCTTTCTTGATCAGCATTTGAAAGTGATTGTCGTACAAGGACTAGAGCCAAAATCCTATTAGAATAAATTCAAATCGATCCTAATTACATCCTATGAAAATCCATTAAAAAGAAATTAAGAGTGAGGGGGGAGGGGGGGAGGGCAAGGCAGAACAAAAATTGTGAAAATTATTTTATTGCAGTTAAATTTATGTAACAAATATGCTACATTCTGATCAGTATTTTTTTTTGAAGGTATTTCTGGTGGTCAATACTAAAATTTGACTATTAAGTCCTGAACTTTAATTTTAAACAATATAATTTGTACTCATTTTGTACACGTTTTTTTCTAGAAAAAATTCTACATTTTCTAATAATCAAATTGCGTAATCCCAAAATCCACATGAGATATAAGAAAAGAGATTCGTCATTTTATGACCCGGTCCACTGTATGATTCACTTTTTATTCTAATCTAAAAAAAGAAATTATATAAATACCTTTATGTTAATACAGCTGAAATAATTCTTCACTCAAAATAGCATACATAAATAATAGAAGCCATAAAACAAAATAGATTTCTATAAAAAGAAAGAAAAATTTAAAGGACTTATTATTAGTCTGAAAAATAATTTCTTAAACATTAGAAGATCAACCGAGAAAACTTACAACATTCAAGTTGAAATGGCACTTAGCAGAGTTTTGGTCTTCATTTGCGTACTTTTGGTCGGCATTTTTTCTCGATCTAACACTGATAATGTAAGCCAAGCTTGGGAAAACGCAGGCCTGACTCCGAATCCAATACAGGTTCCTCCTCCCGTGGTTGCTGGGGTAAAAAAATTACTCATTGAAATTATTTGTGTACAACTTATCTGCAACGAACAAAACTAATAAAACTTAGGTTGTATTTCCGAGTGGTGCCAATGTAGCCATCGGACAACAAGTGACTGAGTCGCAAGTGAACATTCAGCCGGATACAATCACATATCCATTTACAAACGACTATTACACTTTCATGTTGTTTGGTATTATGAGAAGCAATTCAGAATGAACAATTTAATATAAAACATTTAGTTATGTTTCTATATAAAAAATTAATCATTGATATTGTATAGATGCTGAATCGCGATATCTTCAATGGATATCCATAAATAATTTTGGCTTTGATGGCACTTTTGGAGGAGCCAATACCGTACCATACTTTGCACCTGCTCCACCAAAAGGATCAGGTAAATACCATAAAAATTTTGTTTTCATTTTAGTATTTATATTTGACTTGAAAAGAGTTATATCCATAATATCCCAATGATTACAATGTTACTTGTCTATGGCTTGATTTAGGAAAGCATTATTATGTCTTAATGGTTTTTCGTCAACAATCCAAAGTTAAACTTTTTGCTCCATATCAACCGTCAAGACTAAACTTCGATTATCTTGATTTTGCCAACCGAAATAGTTTGATTCTTGTTGCAGGAACCTTTTTCGCTATTAACGGTTAACAATTAAGTGTTGTTAGGTAATTTACTGATGATATAATTGTTTTCTTCATTAATTCTTTTTCCTTGTGTAAATTTATTCAGATTTTAATGTTGAAAATAAAGTTGTTGAACACAATTATCTTGGCACAAACTTATAAATACTTCAGCATCCATTATAAGCTACAATAAAATAGAAATGTAAACTTATCACTCAGTAATTGAGAAATAACCATATTTCTACCCATCAAAAATTATAAGTCACAATGGAAGAAATCTCAATTTATTTTGTTAGTACCTTTTGATTTGAAACAAATATCCAGTATGTAAGTGTTGATCTTTTAACCTCACATACTTGTGTTTATTTAATGAATTATTTTTTATAACTTTTCGTTTCATTTTATTGAGTGGGAGATGATAAAGTAGGATAGAACAAATATGCTGGGAAAGAGAAAAATTCGAAAATCTAAAAATCAAATTTTGAAAAACAAAACGAAAAATTCGTAATAAAGTCTCAAATCGGGAAAATTTGGGAACGCCAGAAATAAAACATTTTAATTCAGGAACATTTAAATTTAAATTTTCAGTAAAATTAACTTTTTTTTTGACAATTAATCTAACGCACTTTAATTCCAGCCATTCTGAATTTGTGTAATTTCCCATCCCTGCATGTGATCATCCAAAAAAGGGGGAAAAATAGGATCTCCACATCAAAAATTTTGTGAATCAAACGAACTAAAGAAAAACGCATGTAACTAGACCTAACTCATACTTATTTTTCATCAAACGTAAATGATTTCCAATCACAATATGCCTAAGAAATTAACAGAAAAGACAATATTAACACAAAAAAACATGTGGTATACAGTCGCCTAAGCTTATTGTCACTCGAAATCATACGAATATAATTATCAGAAACCATATGATCAAACAACCGCTTTATATTTTTATATAAAGCGGTTGTTTGATCATATGGTTTCTGATAGATGCAGAAAGATGCAGCAAATGATTACTTTGAAAAGAAATATTAGAAACTTCACATCACAAGTTCAACCGAGGAAAACTACAATTAATACAACATTCAAACCAAAATGACACTCAGCAGAGTCTTGGTCTTCAGTTGCATACTTTTGGTCAGCATTTTTCCTCGGTTCAACAGTGATAACGTAAGCCAAGCCTGGGAAGATGCAGGCCTGACTCCGAATCCAATACAGACTCCTCCTCCCGCGGTTGCTGGGGTAAGAAAAATTACTCATTGAAATAATTTGTGCAAAAACAAAAAAAATACGTATCATCTAAAAAAACTGATAAAATTTAGGTTTTATTTCCAAGTAATGCCAATGTAAACATCGGACAACAAGTGACTGAGTCGCAAGTGAATTCTCAACCGGATACAATCACGTATCCATTTACAAACGTCTATTACGCTTTCGTGTTGTTTGGTATTATGAGCAGCAATTCAGAATGAACAATTTAATATAAAACATTTAGTTATGTATCCATATAAAAATTAATCATTGATATTGTAGATGCTGAATCGCTTTATCTTCAATGGATATCCATAAATAATTTTGGCTTGGATGGCACTTTTACAGGGTTAAATATTGTACCGTACTTTGCACCTACTCCACCACAAGGATCAGGTACAACACCATACAAATTTTGTTTTCATAATTTTATTGAAAAGACTTAAATCACAATAATTAGTATTGATTACAATGCCACTTGTCTGTTGTTTCATTTAGGAAAACATAATTATGTCTTATTGGTATTTAAACAACAATATAAAATTATAATTTTTGCTCCATATCAACCACCATCAAGACTGGACTTCGATTATCTTAAATTTGCAAATGAAAATGGTATGACACTGGATGCAGGAACCTTTTTTGTTATTGATGCTTAACAAAACAATTAAGTGCTGTTTGATAATAATTTACTGGTGATAATAGAATCGTTTTCTTCATTATTGTATTTCCCTTGTGTTAATTTATTCATATTTTAATGTTGGAAATAAAGTTCTTGAAAACAGTTATCTTGGTACTAACTTTTAATTACTTCATTATTGATTATAAGCTACAATAAAATACATATAATGAGCTATTCCTCACTAATTCACCCAAAGGTGTTGCTCAGTCATCTCAGATATTAATTTAAAAAATTACAACACAACTAGAAGATAAAATCTACTCTACTTTTTTGTTTTTAAATCAGGCCATAATTTTTGGAGAATTGGCCCTTCGAAGTTTCACTGTTTTGCTGAAAATGATGTAAATGTAAAAAATGCTAACTCCGAAACTACTAAAGATAGAACAATGGTTGATAGCTCAAAATAAACAGCTTAATAGAATTTATTACAATTTACAATTTGTTACAATTTATATAAAAAGGTAAAAATATTTTCCAAACTTTGAAAAATTGTCCCTTCTTCACCTGTAAAATGTCATCTATGGTTTTTACATCACTCGAAAGGAAATGTAATGAACTTTCACATAGCATAATTAGTTTTTTTGTAGGTGGACCGCCAAAGGGCGAAAATTGGGGTCAAAGGTCACCCAAATTGTTTTTTTCGAAATGTAGGCTAATTTTTTTATTATGTTGCAGTCATAGTTCAATGAAAGTAATAGTGGAACACACTAGAGTAGACCCAAGTGCATAACTACAAAAAATATGAACCCTAACCTTGACCTCAACACGGCCTAAAGTGGGTTCAAATTTGACCAAAATGCTAAAAATTGAACGTGTAATTTGACACCCTAAATTTTAAAATTATGAAAAGATGATTAGGTACTCTTTTCTTTCCACTATTAAGACGTTTATTTTGAGCTATCAACCATTGTTCTATCTTTAGTAGTTTCGGAGTTAGCATTTTTTACATTTACATCATTTTCAGCAAAACAGTGAAACTTCGAAGGGCCAATTCTCCAAAAATTATGGCCCGATTTAAAAACAAAAAAAGTTGGAGTATTTTTTTATGTTCTAGTTGTGTTATGATTTTTTACATTAACATCTGTGATGATCAAGCAACAAAATTTGAAATTTTGGGTGAATTAGTGAGGAATAGCTCATATACATGTAAATGTAAAATTATCCCTCAATGATTGAGAAATAATTATATTTCTACCCGTCAAACTGACATTTGCAATGGAGGGAATCTGAATACATTCCGTTAGTCTCTTTTGGTTCGAAAGAAATTTCTTGCCGATCAACGTAAGGGCTTATCTCTTAGCCTCACATACAGGAGCACTTATAGCTTATTTCATTAATTCTGTGACAGCTTTTCGTCAGAAGCATTTGTTGTACAATTCAAAGTTAGGCCAATTCATAGTGGGCGTGGTTAAGATTTCCCTATACAGTTGATTCCTGTTAATTGGGACACATCGCCTGTTCCAAATAACCGGCCGTCTCAATAAAAAAGTGGCCCAAATATCCGAATTATATTGTATATGCTTACGACAATGCAACTTAAAAAAATTACTGCCGGTGAAATGATTACGATCTATTTTGAAAATTAAGTAACTTTTAACTTTAAGAAAAATGAGTACTTGTAATTAATTTATTTTTAAACGTGGTAATTGTAATTATTTCTTACTGGTCTAATTAGTACGTGTAATTCATTACTTATCATGGTATTGTCACAACACTGCAAATATCTTGAGACAGATAAATAATCTAAAATATAAAACATTCTAAAATTTTAATAACAAACAAAACATTTTTTTAGGAAAATAGAAATTGAAATCTTGAGTGCAATTAACATAATTACATAACAACATAATTAAACCGCTATTCTGAAACATTTGACGTTTGAGGAAAGTTCCCTAATTTCCCAGCTCTGCATATGATCATTGATCATTCAGAACAGGACAAAATAGGATGTCCAGATCCAAAACTCAACTGAACTTAACTTAAAAAAATTATGCAACTAAACCTAACACATAATTATTTTCCACCAAAGTCAAATGATCTTAAGTACATTAATAAAAGCCCGCCGGAATGAACAAAAGAAACAATACCAATACAAAAAACAAGTGGTATATAGGAAGCTTCTTTAGAAAAGTCACATGTTATATAAAAACATTTATAATTATTGTTTTATGAACAAACTTCTTTAATTAAATATAACAAATAAATTCGAAGCCCCTTTTCATCATTACAGCTGTACTGTCACTCAAAATCATATGAATAATTAAAAGAAACCATATGGATCAAACAATAGCTTTATATAAAAGAACAGAAAGATGCAGGGAAGGATTACTTTGAAAATTAGTGCAAGAAACTTCGCAGCACAAGTTGAACCGAGGAAAATTAGAATCGATACAACAAACACTCAAACCAAAATGACACTTAGCGGAGTTTTTGTCTTCAGCTGCCTACTTTTGGTGAGCATTTTCCCTCGGTTTAACAGTGATAATGCAAGCCAAATCTGGCAAAATGCTGGATTGACTCCAACACCAATACAGACTGCCTCCCACGCTTGCAATGGTAAATTTAACTAATTTGTGCAGCAACCTAATATATGTATAACATCATTTTGTGTAACTGACAAAATGTAGGTGACATTTCCTAGTGGTTACATAGTAGTCACCGGACAACCACTGACTGCAGCTGCAGTAACTTCAAAGCCCAGTATCGCGTATGCATATAGTACAGACCTTTACACTTACATGATGTTTGGTAATTACGAGCATTACAGAATGATCAATTTTCCCATAAAACATGTTAGTAATCTAAGTGATAATGATAACCATTAATATTGTAGATGCCGAATCTCTGTATCTTCAATGGTTATCCGCGAATAGTCAGGGTAATAGTGGCAACTTCATCACCAACACAGGGACCGATATCGCACCCTACTTCGCACCTGGTCCAACACCAGGCTCAGGTACATATCATCAAACTTGTTTTTATAATTATTTTTAGTATTTATAATTTACTTGAAAAGGCTTGAAAGCGCAACGATTAACATTACAAATTTTTTATTGCTCCGTGTAGGAAAACATAATTATGTCTTCTTGGTTTTTGAACAAAACAACAAAAATGTTACTCAAGCTGGACCACCATCAAGAGATAACTTTAGCTATCTTGACTTTGCCAACCAAAATGGTTTGACACTAGTCGCAGGAAACTTTTTTGTTATTAATGCTTAATAATTAACGTTGCTAGATAAATACGGAGTGAGAATAACTTTTTTTGTTTTTCAAATTAAATGTGTAATCAAACAAGCAGCTGCCTAATCTAGTTTTTGTGTACTGCACTTTCTTTTAACTCTGCGAATCATACATGGTTAAACGATTGTGTTTCTTATCTGTCTGATGGGTCTTACTGTTTTGCTCATTTGCCGATTGATTAAATGTTGGTTATTGAATTTTTGGTCCAATAGTTTTCGGGCTCAGGTGCCAGATCGTTTAAGCGCGCGTACATTCATCGTTCAGGAAAATGTGGTACATTTACAATTTATGCCACAATGTGCCACATGTCACAGCTTATGATGTCACATACAAAAACGCAGCATGTCCCATGACGTCATGCGCAAAAAGTATCGCTCATGTTCTCTCTGGGCAAGACCCCATCAATGCAGAAAACCTCCACCTTAATGACATGCTGCTAGTATTTAAAGAAACAGCTGCTAAATCTAAAAATTGTTACAATAATATGAAGTGTAGGTATTGGGCCACCTGATTGAGAAAAAAATCTTCTTCGTACCTCCTCTTGCCAATTGCGAGAATTTAAATACCTTCCCATTAGTCTGGTTTGGTTCGAAAGAAATTACCAGCCACTGGATCACCCAAATTATATTTGTCAGCAAAGTCACGAGCATCGAATTTTACCCTAGTGAACATTTCAGACACACTGATTTTACGTTTCTGTTCGTACGCCAAAACGACATAACGATGAAAACCTAGTAAAAAAAAAGTAACAGTACTGATAATTGTGAGAGATATCATATATTGAAGTGTTCCCACGCAACAGACACACTGTATTTGAGATATACCGGAATGTTGCGGTGGTGTTGGGCCCTCATAATTGACAACTGTGTGTCCACGTCTGTAATTGCCGTTTAGTGCATTAACGACAAGCCAGTGCAAGTACTGAGCACTCGAGGGATTTGATGCCATTGGTGCATCTGGATCTAAAAATGTTAAAAGAGTAAGAGGGGGTGGAACGCACACAGAAACACACCACTTTTCGTGGTCGATTTCGTCTGCAAAATGAAGTCAGGTTGTCGACAAAACCGACCTCTTCGAATCTTTCCATAACAAATACATTGCAGCCACAGCCCAACCACCTGCAACTTCATTTGGCAGTCAAAATCGACCACCAAAAGTGTTGTGTGTGTGCCAAGAGCCTCAGACTTTACTGAAAAAACATTATGATTAGCCCTTCCCTGAATAAATCGAACAATAGCTACGAGTTTCAGTTAATATAATACATACAAACGACCTTCAATTTTTTAAATTTTATAAAACGTACCACCTGTGGCCTTATTTTATGATAAAATATGTTTTCAACTTTCTCTCTATTATGGCTGCTTTCTAACTAGAACGTAATATGATTTAAACTGTCTGATAATTTGAGAAAATCTTCGTTTGCCTCACCAATCATGAGAAAAGTGTAGCGAGATCCTTTTCGAAACGGAACCGTCAAATGAACCGGTTTCTTTATCGCTCGCAATTGGCTCACAACACTTCCAGTTTTTATCATCGGTCCACGACGAAATTGAATCTAAAATTTGATACAAATTATATTAGCAGAAACTACGTAACATTGTATTTTACGTGTTCATAAAGAATGACTTCAAGTAAATGAGGTGGAGCAGCATCTACGACATCGAGCACAACATCATACATTTCCCACAGTTGAATCCAATCATTGCAAATACAAATACCAAAAAATATTAAAATTAGCTGAAATGAACGAAACATGGTTTAAAACGTTGGTGTTTAGAATGTAGACACTCGTAAAGTGTGTTCTGTACACAAGGCAGGCAGATCAAGGTTCCGATTAGCTTCGATAAATTGCGTCGAAGTGTTTTTATACTCCAGCTACTCTACACGTATGCTCCCCGACAACTACGAAAATAAGAAACTGAACAATGAGTGTCAACTGTGTCAAACAACCAATGCGCATTTCACGTTGTTATGGTAATAAATGCCTTTTGGGGAACTTTGAAACTACTTAAATATCCAAACTCATTCCAATTCAACTTGGTTTAAACTAGAGAATCATCTGTAAGGGAAGTCAATTCCCAGTCATAAATGGTTGGCATTTACACAACGTTCTCCAGGCCCGGCCGGCTGACCGGCGATCGCCGGTCAACTGGGGGCCAAAAGAAAATGAGGGCCAAAAATAAATAAATTAAAAAAATGGGGCCAACACAATTTCATAGCCGGTGGGGCCAACCACTAGCCATTCCGGCCCTGACGTTCTCCCATTATTTATCATCAAAGGAAAATCGTCCGAACATGAAACTAGCTGCAGGAAGATAAATAACTCGATCCACAGTCTAAACACATTTTCGGAAAGAAATACCAGAAGTATGCACACATTCTAGCTCTTGATTATTCAATTGCGTTTAGGATTTCAAAATTGAAAACGATATCCTAATAAAACTAAGATTAAAGCATTATGAGCACAATAACGTACTTCTTTTCCAATTTCAATAAAGACTAATAGAAACCAACTGTTTTACGTCAACTGCCCGTCAAAAGACATGCAAAGTAGCATTTACAAAAAACTCAACCTTGATTGTAAGACCAAAATGTGTTAACAATAATAGCATGAAGAAAAAAAAACATTTCAAAAGATAACACGTTAAGAGATAAACGTTACACGAACAAGAACGTTTGTTCTGAATATATACGTTACGGATACAGCTGCTCGTTTTTCGCAAGAACTTTGAAAACAGGTTCCAATCTATCGTTTTCAGTTTTAGTCGATTATTATCTTTACTCGTACAAAACACTAAATGATCAAGCTTTATGTCACGTAGTTAGTAATATAAACATTTTTATTTGCAACAAGTATCAAATTAAGTTTTGTAACTGTAAACAATTAATTTCCACAATGATTCAAATTAAACAACAAAAAGGCGAAATTTAAAAGAGCTTCTATCATGCTCAACTCAAAAGTCCTTAACCTGGGCACGTGCAATCGGCACGTAGTCGTCATATTGTGCTACATAGAAATTGCCTGCCACAGGTTGTCCTAGTCCATGCTGTTGTGCAAAAGTGCGCATACAAAAGGACAACCTGGTACGGACATGAAAACGATCTGCTCGCCATCCGTCGACTGTCATCGTCCCATTAGCTTGTTTGTATGCCAGAAAAATGTATCGATGAAGACCTTTAAGTAAATAATAAATTTTGACTTCTCGTACCCTACATAATTACGTACCAATTACGTGATACAGTGAATGTAAGCGTACCGGTGCCCTGTGGAGGACCAGATCCACGGTATTCTGTGAGCATTTCACCTTGGCTAATATTTCCACCCGGAACATTAATCACCAACCAGTGAAGAACTTGGCCAACAGTTGGATTTGCACGGCTAGGTGCATCAGGATCTGTACACACAATCGGAAATAACTGAACAACACCAGTTGGAAATACCAAACCTCACTTACACCCACCCACCCACCCCGCTTTACACCTCATCTAGGTGAGGAAACAGAGGTTTGCAAAATAAAAGTAAACATTTCGTGCAATGGAATAGAATTAATTAATTAGTTACCAATCATGACAAATGTGTAAAAACTGTCCGGTTCGGCCGGAAAGCTGACGTGACACGGCTCATCCTTCACTTGAGTTGGAGTCAGTTCGTTTCCATCATTCACAGAAACATCGCTACAGTAGTTCACCTGACACATTTAATCAGATTATAACTTAATAAGTATATTATAACTAAAATACGCATGCAATGTCACTGTTTGAATTTACATAAAAACAGGCCTACATAATTAAACAAATACATAATTAAACATAATTAAACAAATAGAAGAAAAATTCTAAAAAAAAATATCATACTGTGATTTAAATTACTTGATTCTTATGGCGTTTGCAATTTTTTTTTTATTAAATTGTGATTTAAATCAAGTTGATTTTAATCCATCCATCCTGCAATTGTGCTGGCATTTATTAGTGAATTTGTTATCCACAAAACCAGTTTGAAATAATTAAAATTTATATGTTTAATATATTTGAACTATTTATAAGTACGTCTTTTTCAATTGACAAGTTTAAATTTTTTTATTATTTTAAGTTCTGTAATTTCTATTTAAGGGCGCCAAACATTTGACCTTGTCCAGAAAAGTACATCCTATTTTGCTAATTTCCATTATTTTAAATATTATAATTAGCATTTACCAGAAATGATAAGATAATATGACGATTTGGCACAACTCCATTACAATCCAATTTGAAAACTTCAATCTTCTGATAAATAATATCTTTTTCAAATTTCAAAACAGCTGAGCACTGGTATTGTATCAGTTTTTAGTCAAAATAAATAGCGATAAGAATTTTAAAAAACCCTAAATAAATTTGGGCCATTTAAAAAAAATAAAAGTAAAACGTTATACTCTGTATTGTATTCAAGTATCTTCTATACTTCATTGTTAATTTTGCAAATATAAATTCTTGTATCTTTGTAATAATTTTTGGAAGTCTTTCGTGACTTCTGATGCCATTTGAGCATTCCGGATGCATTTTAAAACGAAGTGTATTTAAGTTAAATAAATTGTAATCAAATAATTAATACAGTTACATTAATTTAAGACATTCTTCCCTTCGCAACATGCAGACAGAAATAGCAACATCCACAAATGATGGCCTTGAATGAGGAGAGCCTTTTATCATTATCTAAAATGTACCATAATAATAATAATAATAATAATAATAATAATGCATCCGTCTCATCCATCACAAGTCAACACTCTCCTTTACTTGTTACTTTTTCATGCAGCTAATAACCGCATACAGCATTACAGAAAAATGACGTCAAACACGGCGCTTTGTGGGCCAAATACAATGTGGTACGTCATGGTGGTGACGTCATTTTTCTGTAATGCTGTATGCTGTGGATTAGCTGCATGAAAGCAACGCATGCAAATTACAGAAATGGCAAGAAGATAATTATAGCAGCTTTGGTTTCAATTCAAAATCTGCGATGAGACAGACTTGCGACTACAACTTTTTAATAAACTTCCACATCAGACAAACTACCAACAACTAGTTTCATAAGTTATTTACTGAAAACAGTCAATCAGATAATTAAAGAAAATAACAAAATAGGAATTAAAACAATTGACATGCAAATTCAAATTGCATATTACAACAGAAAAATTCAATGCAACTTTCCTTCTAACCTCGGATGTTATTTTCATCAGCGAGTTTCATGAAACGTTGTGGAAAAGTTGAACATGTGCAACTCCATGAGACCAAGTCTCACACGAGTTTCATCATATTGCATGTCAAATCACACTATGCAAACTCTTGCATAATGAAAAATTGCTAGTGTGATAGGGAGGGATAATTATTTGGACTGAAAATGGTAACAGAATTCTGTTTAAAAAACCATTGTCGTCGTATAAATGGCAAGGTTATTCGAAATTCATTAATTCAAGGCCATTTGACGTCACTAAATTTTCTCGAATATTTGCATAACCGTAAAACACACATAACTCAAACATTAGTCACATTAGAAGTTATAACCAGACTGATTGTAAGAAAAAGCTTGTGACATCAGATTGATTTGGTGAAAAATTTAGGCTTTTGCCATTTTGTCTAATAAAAAATGGAAAAGAACCCTTTTGCAGTTTAAACTGTTGCGAGAAAGTTTGATATTATCCTCTTTAAATCATACTAAATGACAAAATCCTAAATTTTACTTCAACCCCTCTGACGTCACAATCTTTCTCTTACGATGAGGTTAAAGGTATTATTGTCGAAGCACCAAGGAGACGGACGGTCTATAGGTTTCAGACTGAATAAAACCAACTTCCTAATTGAGGTAAACGAAAAACACAAGTCCGAATTTATATGAAAGTGATCTCAGTTAAAACTACAAAACCACTTTTTGATGTTCACCTATGTTGACCTATACTCTCTATATACTGTATTATAAATATTGCAATGAAATGCTACCAATTTAAAGAATATTCAAAAAAAAGAAGAAGAAGAAGAAGAAGGTGGAGTAATGTCTTATTATTATCAATAATAACCTGAATGGTATTCGGTGGCACGATGTCGATGATATCAGGAACAATACCATTTGCTTCCATGTTTGTTGAATTCGTAGCCAAGACTGAAGCAACGCAACTGGTACTAATGATAATAACGATGATAAAATTAATTGCACCAGCTATCAATGATGACATTTGATGACGTAATAACATGTCTGCGCAAACTCTTTTTTTTTTAAGCGTGAAACGAGTAGGAGGCTTTAATATGGTTTGGTTTTGGCTAACTTCAAAGTTTCGAAGTTCAAGAAATCAAAATTCTGCTAATCAACTGAACCAAACTGAGATCTTTTATACTGATTTTTTAAACAGTCAGGGTGACCAATCAAAATCGATTAATTCAACGTTTTATCAAAACTTTAACCTAAATTAGAAATGTGTTTCCTTCTCTTCCCAACAATCACGAGTTATTATTATTGTTTAAATTTAATGAGAAAAAAAAAATTCACTGACTGTAACAACATAATACAAACAGAAACTTTTGATTGCCAGTTAGTTTATAGAAACTGGTTTCAAGGATTTACAACAATATAATCATTTTTTATTTTAAATAAAAATGATCTTTTCAAACATACAGCTTTAACCTTAATTTAATAAAAGGAACAAAAAAAAATTATTCACCTATTTTCACTTTTTCTAAACAATTTCAATAAATTTCATATTTAACACAATTATAGTGTAACGAACCACATTCAGGGGTCTAATAGAATTATCAAAAAGTATCGTAGCGCTCTTTCGGGCGATCGGAAAGTGGTTGGCTAGGCCACTAATTCTATTATGGTTCGGGAGGAAGGGAACAAATTAGTCCCATACGTTTCCTCACAAGTTCCTCTTTCAAGAACCTTTACAGTTTTAAGGATCTTTTGTTGTCTGCTACTCCCCGGGCTTTCGCCCGTAAAAAGCTGGTTGATCGTGCTGTCTTCAGAAGTCTCATCTAGTACTGGAGAGCCAGGTTTACACCTGGGTTGACAGTGCTAGATGACAAAATGTTGAAGTCCTTCGTTTTGTTTTTAAAAGATAAAAATAACTTCAACAACTTTTTAACTATAATTTCCAGTTTATTTACATCTCATCATCTCTAGGCAAATTTGGGCATAATGTCTGTGTCCAAAGAATGCTTTCAAGACTGCTCCTTCAAGTCTCCTTTACACAAAAATACACGGCCTTTTATACCCAAAAAGAGGATACTGAGAACACTTTCTCAGTATTCTCTGATTGGGCAAAATCAAACTTAAAAACCAAACTGGCCAATCAACATGATTGACCAGTGGTCACTAAAATATATAAAAGTGATTCATCGTAATCAAAACAAAATTACAAAAGAAAGTTTTCACCCCATAGACCCAATGCTGAGGCTTATCAAGTCGATCTCTTTGTATTTAAGGGGTGGGACTGGGAGGAAAAAGGGACCCAAGACCCAAGACAGGATATTGGCATCGTCATCAGCTGATGGAACTGGGTCAATCCTCTGTACGTGAGTACAGAGGGTTGACAAAGTTCCAGGCCACTCTAAAAATAAACAAACGATCCAAAAATAACTAAATGAGCTAGGATCGCTCCTGGACGTATCGTTTCAATAGAAATAATGTAAATGTAACGCCCTACCGAACAACGCATGAAAAAGACCAGATTTTTTAAAAAAAAAACCAGAAATATTCCATTATATTACAAAGTGTTTAAAAAATGTGGCAATTTTATTTTGTTAAATTAAATTTAATAATTTTATTATTAAAAGTAGATGTGACAATAAAGATTAGACATATAAAACGCATTAGCATGTTTTATGTTTAAAATGTCCTCTCCACAATGTCATGAAGGCATTGCTAGCTGACATGCCAGTAAGAAAGGTTCCTGCACACGGGGCGACTGAATAAGCGCCAAATGGAACAAACGCCAAACTGAATAACCGCCAAATTTTTGGCTTTTATTCAGTTTGGCGTTTGTTCCATTTGGCGCTTATTCAGTTTGGCGTTTGTTCCATTTGGCGTTTATTCAGTTTGGCGGTTATTCAGGTTTTTTGTAAATTCTGATGGTCCAAATATTGTGAGCTTTTATAGACGTCAGACTGTGCAGATTTACACCTAACCTAACCAAACCTAACCTAACCTAACCTCGCATTTTGGCGGTTATTCAGTTTGGCGCTTGTTCAGTTTGGCGTTAGTTCCATTTGGCGCTTATTCAGTTTGGCGTTTGTTCCATTTGACTGTTATTTAGTTTGGCGTTTGTTCCATATGGCGTTTATTCAGTTTGGCGTTAGTTCCATTTGGCGCTTATTCAGTTTGGCGTTTGTTCCATTTGGCACTTGTTCAATTTGGCGCTTATTCAATTTGGCGCTTGTTCAATTTGGCGCTTGATCAGCGCCACCCTGCAAACATCAAACATCATAATTTCTATAGGAAATTCTCTTCTATTTCTTGCCATAATTGTGTAAACGGGAAGAAATCGAAAAGAACTGTTGGCTGTTGCGTAATTACAAAAGAGATACCTGCATATTTGATGTTTGCAAGTCAGTTTCTTACTGGCATGTCAGTTTAGCAATGCCATCATGACATTGTGGAGAGGACATTTTAAACACTTTGAGATAATTGCATCATTTAAACATAAAACATGCAATGTTTTTAAAGCTAATCTTTATTGTCACGTTTACTCTTAATCAGTAAATTAATAAATTTAAGTTTAAGAAAATAAACTTGGTAGTTATTAGCTTATTAACAACCAAAGTACATCTACATTATTTTTGGTAACACTTTGTATTGATTCGTCTAGTGGCAGCCATTACCAACAAGAGAGTTGATTGAAAGTTGGGGAAGATAATGACAGAAGAAGATGCGAAATGGATCCAGTCCAGTGGGCTTCGAACCTTCGTTAAGAGACTAATCAAATTGCATTAAATCCTTGCTCATTGTCCCAAAAAAAAAATACGTTTTCTTTTATAGTTAGTACATGGTTGGTTAATTCACAGGCAAGTGTGCTCAGCAGTATACAGTCGTTGGCCCCGCCCTTTTATGAGAAACAGCAACTTCTCATTGGTTCGTTATTTAGTCTAACGTTACATGACCCTCATAAAAGGGCGGAGCAAACGACTGTATTCTGTTGATCACACTTGCCTGTTAAATTCACATAAGGTGAGGGGGGGCATGCATTCCTCACCTAGGCATTGGCCCAGGCAGTTTAGAAATAGGTCAAAACTTCAGTTGGCTCCGCCCTTGTTATGACGACTGGCAACTTCTAATTGGCTGGTTATGAAGTCTGACGTCACATGCTCCGCCCTTTTCAACGTCAGACTACATAACCAGCCGATTAGAAGTTGCCGGTCCTCATAACAAGGGCGGAGCCAACTGAAGTTTTGACCTATTTCTAACAACGTGTCCAATGCCTGGTATTGCCGACCGACCGTTGGCCGATGTTGTAGCCAGTATATACGTGCCCGCGATCTTAATCAAAACAATTTCCTTACATAATTATAATATTTTTAAATTAAAACCTATGTATACAATTGTTTTACCTGTTCGAATGCACTTTGCACTTTTCAAGTTTTCCCAAATCGTTTTTCTGTCACTAGTAACCTGACCTCGTTTAATCCCGGTTACAACCATACGACATAAGTACGGGTAAACCCGGCAATGACGTCACGGTAAAGGGGTGGGGAGACCGCTTTGATATACACGACGAAGTACATGCCCTTGACAGTGACGTCATTTTGATGTCATTATTCTGCTTAGCCGTTTATTGCCGCACTAAGTCGTATGATCGTAACCAGAGCTTTCTTGAGGTACGAGATGTTCTGTAATCTCATCAGATGGCAGCAACTCTCAAATAGAGTAGAAAAAAAAAAATCCCGCTCAAATTTTTCAATATCTATCGAATGCGCATGCGCTTTGCTCTTATGTCCATGAGGGAAAAACAAAAATGGCGGAGGAACAGGTGAGTGTACATGTTGTTATTATTACGGGGGGATTCTCTCTCTCTCTGTTCTTATCCTGTGTGTGAATGTGACTGATTGCGTTTGTTGTTTCGAGACGGAAGAACAATAAGAAACCCGTCTCAACATTAAAAGAAGATTATTTACAAAATGCGCGTGTTTAATAGAAAGAGAGAGTGAGTGACACACACACATAGAGAGAGAGAGAGAGAGAGAAGATTCATTTTTGTGTGTTTATGTCAATTCTACAAAAGACCAACAAAATCGTTCAGAAATTTATTCCGATTTCACTGACGACTGACTGTTGTTGTATCATATCAATGTCAGTTGCGTTTTAAAACAGAAAAACGGCCTCGAAATACATAGAAAAACTGTCACATTTACACCAAAACAACCAAATTTCCCTCCTCCTCTCTTCTTTATGCCGCATTTTTCATCATCTTTCGGTCCCATTAATTATTATTATTATTATTATTACATTAAATTAAAGGTCAAACAACAACAAAAATTAAGCAACATCATATGAAGACAGTTTTCTAATTGTTTTCATCAACATTTACGATTCAGGAACATTTTCTGCTGCAAATGATTGAAATATAAGTTAAAAGAATTAGACCTTCAAAAATTTCGTTTTTTTCTCATAAAAATTATTTACCTTTGCTTTATATGAAAATGAAACCTATTCAAAATTAACTTTGCCTTAAGTCTTTTATCTAATAAATTAAAACAAGTGAGTCACTCATGAAATGAAATCATGTGATTGAGAGAAAATTAAAGGTTAGACGCGTTTCGACTTGTTTTAGGTCTTTTTTTTTAAACAAATCGTTAAGAAAACGAGTTTTCCATAATTAAAGTTGTAAAAATGGGTTTGTGGTTTATGGCCTTGGGTGTTTGATCCCCTTACAGTTCGGTTAACTGAAGTGGATAACGATTTGTGTGTGAACTACTATTGTTTTTAACTTAATTAACGAACGAATTAATTGAATGTGTTAACCGAGTTCTATCAAACTCTGTTAACGATCAACGAGATTCGTCAAATTGCAAGGTTTTTTTTTAAGAGTCTCGAAGACTTTCTCGAGAGTTAAAATTTGAAACTTGTCGAATTATTTGACAAAACCACGAAATGGAAGAAAAGCACCAGGTTAATTTCCCTTTTTAATTTTTACATCGTGTTTTAATCTCTAGTTAGTACCTTATTGTTAGATTCGTTTAACTAATAAACTAAATCCTAACTGAAGATTAGACCCACTTTTTCAATTTGAATAAACGTTTTTTTTTCCGTCTTCGTACTCGTTTTTGTTGTTCAGGAGTTGGCGCAATTGGAACACCTTTGCAAACAACTTTATGAGCCGACGAATCAGAACCAAAGAACGGAAGCAGAAAAGACGCTCGTTAATTTTGTCAACTCGCCGGACTGTCTCACAAAGTGTCAACTGCTTCTCGAACGAGGAGACGTAAGTTATCGACGTCAATTTAACAACCTTTCGAGGCTTTCTTTTTTAAGAACGTTTCTTTTCTTTTAAAAAGTCTTCATACGCGCAGCTTTTGGCCACTACGACGCTTACGAAGCTCGTATCGCGGAACACGGCAAATCTTTCGTTGCGACAGAGATTAGACATTCGTAACTGACTTAGTAATTCCATCGTTTCGTTCTTCGTAACTCTTATCGTTTTCTTTTTCTCAGGGAACTATGTCCTCACTTACTTGGCAACGAGACCTAAGTTGGCGAACTTCGTCATTCAGGCTCTCGTCCAGTTGTTTTCGAGAATCACGAAGTTGGGTTGGTTCGATATGGAAAAGGACGAGTTTGTTTTCAGAAATGTCATCACGAATATCACTAAATTCCTTCAAGTTTGTTTTTATAACGCTTCTCGGTCGTAATATATTCGACGAGTTGTAATCGTGTTTATGTTTTTCAGGGTTCGGTCGAACATTGCATGATAGGAGTTCAGTTGTTGTCGCAACTCACCTGCGAAATGAACCAAGTCAGCGAGGTGTGTGACGTAATTTTGTTACATTTCTAGTTCTATTCTCGAGGGATTCTTTTAAAAAAAAAAAAAAAAAGTTACGAATCGTTATTTTTTTTTATATAAAAGACGGAAGCAAATCGTTCGCTGACGAAACATCGAAAGATCGCATCGTCTTTTCGCGATTCGCAACTGTACGAAATCTTTCAACTGTCTTGTACTCTTTTGAGAACGGCTTTGGAAAACTGCAAGAATTTAAATTTTAACGACGAGGGTCAACACGGGCTCGTGATTCAACTTTTGAGGTTGGCTCACAACTGTCTTACGTTCGATTTCATTGGAACGTCTACAGACGAATCGTCCGACGATCTCTGCACCGTTCAAATTCCGACGGGATGGAGACCAGGTTATGCATCTCATTCATCCGTTTCGTTTCTTTTAACAAGAACTTTTTTTTTTTGCTTCTTTTGTAGCTTTTCTTGATTTCAACACTTTGCAGTTGTTTTTCGATCTTTACGTTTCATTACCATCCACCCTTTCGCCACTGGTTTGTTAAGAAAACGAGCAATAGTTGTAATCGCGCTTTCAACGGAAATTGTGTTTTTTGCTTTAGGCGCTCTCGTGTCTCGTTCAAATTGCTTCGGTTCGAAGGTCGTTATTTAACAACGAAGAACGGGCAAAGTTTTTGTCACAGTTGGTCGGAGGCGTAAAGGCCATTTTAGAGAATCCTCAAGTAATTCTCGCATTATGGGAGGCGGACTTCAGTGGCGTAGCTACGGGTGACAACGGGAGTAGTTTGCTCTTGGCGCCAGCCTCCAAAAAGGCGCCTTAAGATATAATACTAGTTTTTAAAACAGTATTTCTAACACAGTATTTGCAATAAACATTTTTTTGGAGGCTCGACATTTTTGCTTTCGGTGCAAAAAATTTAACTACGTCACTGAAAGTGGTTTTCGTCATTGTCCTCGTTTAACGTTTTTTATTTGTGTGTGTGTTTAGGGTCTTTCCGATCCGAACAATTATCACGAGTTCTGTCGGCTCCTCGCTCGTCTCAAATCCAACTATCAATTAGGGGAATTGGTCAAAGTTGACAACTATCCCGAGACCATTGCCTTGATAGCAAAGTTCACAGTCACAAGTCTTCAAGTGATTTTCAAAACAGATTCTTCTCTCGTTTTTCTACTTTCCGACTGAAAATTATATTTCTATGTATCTTTTCAAATTCTTAGATGTGGCAGTTTGCGCCAAACAGCGTTCATTACTTACTGAGTCTTTGGCAGCGAATGGTCGCTTCGGTACCGTACGTCAAAGCATCCGAACCACACCTCCTCGAGACATACACACCGGAAGTCACAAATTCATACATCACTTCGAGGTTGGAGTCTGTCACCGTTGTTCTAAGGTAGAATTTCTCCCGAGCCAAACGGGTATTTAGATATTCACTTGTAAAAAAAAAAGGTTCATTATTTGACGCTATATATAGAGATGGATTGGAAGATCCTTTGGACGATTTGGGCCTCGTATCGCAGCAGCTCGATCAACTTTCGACGATCGGACGCTGTGAATACGAGAAAACTTGCAGCCTTTTGGTGCAGCTATTCGATCAGGCGGCCCAAACTTATCAGGAGTTGATTAGTAATCAAACAGTACAAAGGATAGACACAGCAATTCAAGAAGGTTGGAAAGAAAAATATTAGACATTATCAGAATCAGGGTGGATTCATTTAAATCAATTGATTTTTTCTCATTAAAATTATTTGAATTTGGTTTGATTTGATTTTCACTTTTTTCATTATAAAAAAGCAGATATTTTCTTTATAAAATAAAACATCAATGTTCTTGTTGAAGTTAGTTTTTTAAGGTTGGTTTTAAAGTGTGAACGAATCTCGAACTTTGATTATTTTGTCTTTCAGGCGCAGAGTTAGCATAAATACGAATTTGATTTACAAACTAGAGCGGTAGCTCAATCATTTAAGGATATTTTCTTGTTGATATCTTTCAAAATACATTTTTTATGTGAGTTTGAAAATGGCCCACCTTTTACGCCACTATTTATTTTTTTATTTTTGTCTAAAAAAGGTTATTTTGAAAGATATCAAACATGACAATACCCTTAAATGATTGAACTACTTTTCTATTTTTCTTGTTTCTCTTAATTCTGCACCTGAAAGACAATAATTGGAGTTTGAAAATCACCTGTTCATATCCCGCGTTAGTCGGGGATAAATCTAATTTAAATGGAAAAAAATCCTGATGTTTCACCACTGTGCTGCTCAAATGTGTCCATATCTAATCCGTGACGTGTCTTTTGGTCGTAGGAAGGCTTACGTGGCTCGTTTACATCATCGGTGCTGCCATCGGCGGTAGAGTTTCATTCAACAGCAACGACGAACACGATGCAATGGACGGAGAACTTGTCTGTAGGGTGTTGCAGCTCATGAACCTTACAGATTCGAGGCTTTCGCAACAAGGTTGCGAAAAGCTAGAACTGGCGATGCTTTCGTTTTTCGAGCAATTCCGCAAGATTTACGTCGGCGATCAAGTACAAAAAACGTCTAAGGTTTATCGGAGGTTGTCCGAAGTTCTCGGACTCAGTGACGAGTCAATGGTTTTGAGCGTTTTCATTCGTAAAATGTAAAAGCGGTTTCTCTCTTTATTATTTCCGAATCTTGTCTCATTTTTGTTCTTCTGTATTATTCAGAATAACTAACTTAAAGTATTGGGGAAGTAGCGAACAGATTATTTCTAAGACATTGCAGTTGCTCAACGATCTGTCCGTTGGTTACAGTAGCGTACGAAAGCTAGTCAAACTTGATGAGGTTCAGTTTGTGATCAACAACCATACGGTTAGGAATTAGAAAAAAGACGCTTTCGAGTTTTTTTTTTTTTTCTGCTATCGTAACGTTTTGCTAAATTCAATTTCTTGACTACAAACAGAGCGAACATTTTCCTTTCCTCGGTAACACGGCACAAGTGGCCGAGATGCGATGCCGCACGACGTTTTATACGTCACTAGGGCGTCTCCTCATGGTCGATCTGGGTGAAGACGAGGAGAAATTCGAACAATTCATGATGCCATTAACTGGTCGGTTTATGAGCCAAATTTGATGATTTTTGGTTGATGAAAACTTTCAACTTCTTTTGTCGTTCAGTTGCTCTGGATGCGATTGGCAGTTTGCTAGCCACAGCAGAAACGGCAATGTTTCGAGAAGAAGAGGCAAAGAAAGCTTTGATTGGCATTGCTAGAGATTTACGGGGCATTGCGTTTGCGTTTAACACGAAGACCAGTTACATGATGCTTTTCGATTGGATGTATCCTTTTCACAGATTACAATTTACATTTGCATGTGTCATTTTTAAGGTTTCTTCCGGCGCAAAAACGTCAAGCAAACGTTTTTTTGGGAACAACATTACAATAAAATTTAAATTGTTTGCAAAACTAGGATAGTAGAAAATTATGGCTAAAAGTTGTTTCGTTGGATAATTTGAAAATCATTTCCAAAAATTATTTTTGCCTTTTTAAAACTATCATAAAAGGGTTATTTTGAAAGATAATTTGAAAAATATCACCAACTATTCTAGTTTCTAGAACACTTTTTGTAATGTTTCTTCAGAGAAAAAAAAGTTTTGCTTTAAAACCGTAAATTTCGCAGAACCACCTTTGGTTCACGATGGCGTCACCTTACGTTCGATTCTTTAACTTTTTGAAACAAGATATCCAACGTACACTCCAATTCTTCTTCGTGCCGTTGAACTATGGTACCACCATCCGTCTGTTACCACTCCGGTTTTGAAATTGATGGCAGAGTTAGTGCAGAACCGATCTCAGAGGTTGCAGTTTGACGTTTCATCGCCAAGTGGAATCCTTCTCTTTCGAGAGACTAGCAAAATGATTGTCAGCTATGGTAAAATATCAGAATGTTCCGTCTGTTACGGGTTAATCAAATAACTTTTACCGTGTGTCGCGGTCTTTTTTCGTACAGGAACACGAGTGCTTACTCTTGGCGACATTCCCAAGGATCAAATCTATCCGATGAAACTCAAAGGCATCTCCGTTTGCTTTTCTATGTTGAAAGCAGCACTTTGTGGCGGTTACGTTAACTTCGGTGTGTTTCGGTTATACGGAGATAATGCTCTGGACAATGCTCTTCAGACGTTCATCAAGTTGCTGCTGTCGATACCACAATCGGATCTCTTGGTACCAAACTGACCCATCTTCAAAGATACACACACAGAGAAAGAGAAAACAATTCTTCAAAGTTTCTTAATTTTGTGTCTTTATTCTATTAGGACTATCCAAAGTTGAGCCAAACGTATTATGTTCTATTGGAATGCCTGGCTCAGGACCACATGAGTTTCATCAGTAATTTAGAGCCACATGTATTTCTCTACATATTGTCGTCCATATCAGAAGGACTCTCTGCCTTAGGTGATGATGATAACGAGACTTCGTTCGTTTTGTTCTCGTCATATTTGTATACAAGGGTCATTCAAAAAAAAGCATAACTTTTTTTGTTGCAAGAAATACATATTATATACATAGGAGTGAAAATGCAATTTATTTGGGTTTTTTAACACAAAACTTGTTCTTCATTTTAATAAACGTCAGCAGCGATTATGAAAATGACAAAAGTGTTGAATGTCTCTAATTACGTATGTTTTATTTACGTTTTAATTACGTTGGTTTATGAACGCAGCTGATTTTCAAACTCTCTTGATTATTTTGTCTTTTACGAGGAAAATTAAGAGAAACTGGAAAGTATTTTAGAAACTAGAAGGGTAACTCAATCACTTAATTAGTATTTTTATGTTATCTTTCAAGATGAAATAATTAAAAACATCATCTGCTTAAAGTTGGGTCCTTTTTAAACTCGCATAAAAAGCTCATTTTGAAAGATATCAACGTGAAAATTCTAATTAAGTGATTGAGCTACCCTTCTAATCTCTAATTCTGCTTCTGAAAACAGAATAATCAAGAGTTCAAGATTTAAAAAAACTCCAATAAATTACTTTTTGGCTTTTTATCAAGTATATTTCTTCCGAAAAAAAATAATTGAAAAGTGTTACGTTTTTTTTTTTACCAAAGATCTTTAATAGCAAGTTGTGTGTTTTCCTTTCTGTCCGATGATAACCTTTTTAGTTGTCGGGATTTTTTTTTATAGAAACGATGGTTTGCACCGGTTGCTGTGCCACCCTCGACCACATCGTCACGTATCTTTTCCGAAGGTTATCGTCCAAAGGAAAGAAACTACGTCCGAATCAGCAACAGGATAGTGAGGCATTCTTGCGGACACTCGAGTTACATCCAGAAATTTTGCAACAGGCGAGTCTCTCGCTTTTCTAAGAATCGATACAATTCTTTTACTTTATTATTCTTACTCGACTTTTGTATATTTTTTTAAAGCAGATGTTGTCGACAGTATTGAATATTATCATGTTCGAAGATTGTCGGAACCAGTGGTCGATGTCTAGACCCCTTTTAGGTCTCATATTGCTCAACGAAGAGGTTCATCGTATTGTCTGTTACGAAAGCAATTACATCAAATTACCTTTTTTGAATCATTCCTTTGTTTTAATATTTTTGTAGTATTTTGACCAATTGAGGCAAACAATCATCAGAAGTCAACCGCCAGATAAACAGGCTGCAATGGCGCAATGGTTCGAAAACCTCATGGAAGGAATTGAACGTAACCTTCTCACAAAGAACCGCGACAGGTAACGAGTGTGTTTCTCTCGTCCCGTGCGTTTCATTTGCGGAGCTCGCTCATTAAACGTGTTCCATTTCAGGTTCACACAGAATCTGTCCGTATTCAGACGCGACATCAACGATTCCTTGAAAGGACCTAGTTTAGCGAATTCGTGTGCCAACGACATGATGACGTCATAGTCGAAGTCAACGAGATTTTCTTTTAAAAAAAGTCTCGTTTCTAGAACAAAACAAAACAAATCATCAAAATAGACATTTTTTTGAAATCGTGCTTGAAAGCGTTGATTTCAAATGAGTTTTTCTGAGAGATTTTCATTGTTGGCACTCAAAAAACAAAGATAAAGAGAAATTACTGGAAAAGATGTTCGAAACGAGAGACAAAATCCCATCTAGTAAGAGGGGGAGTCGACCCGAGTTCGGTAAAAGGATTTTAGGGTTCGATCCGGGTTCGTAAGTTTACAAACGAGAAAAAAAGGTGATGCGCAGGTTGCGATTGGTTTACATTTGGTACGGTTTTTTAGACAGTAGTTTTTGTTTTTGCACTTCGGTACTTTGTAGTAATTTTTGTTTCGTTTGTTTGTTCATTTGTTTTTTTTTTTCGTCATCTTTAGTTGTTCATTAGGATTTATGTAGTGATAATTAATGATCGATGAAATGGGGGCTTTAATTATTTTCTCAGGATTTATAAGATGTTATTAATGTGTTAAGTTTATCGTGAACGGGAGGATATTATTACATTTCGGTCTTTAAAGAAAAAAAACATACAAAAAAAAATAAGATATAATTGAAGAGAAAGAGAGTTGAGTGAAATGATTCTTAAACTTGTGTTAAAAAAGTTAATTTACCCATTCTCTATCGTATCGAATAATTATTAATAAATAAATAATGAAAGCTAGTTATGATAAACGTGTATTTTGTAAAACAATAATAAAACAGAAATTGTTTCAAACATTTCTTTGTCTTTTTGAAATGACTCTTTGAAACTTTTAAATGTTCCTAATTAAATTACACGAATACAAACATTAAAAGCTTCCTTTTCAATTCACATTATTTAAACGAATCTAAACAACATCTGGATATTTGTTTTGTTTTTTATAAGTTGTTTTTAATTTTTTTCAGAAAAGCCAATTTTCGACAGTTGCCGACGTATGTTTTCTATAATTTTACATCCTTTTTTAAAGCTTGATTCTGTTTTCGAGATAAAAACTGTGTCTTGTTTACAGTTTAACATGTCGATTTCACTTGATTTCTCTCGAAGGTTAAAATCGGCTTGTAAGCAGTTAACCCGATTGGTCAGAATTGCAGTATCTCGCTCGGCCAGGTTACGGATGCAAACCCGACAGTGAACACGCTACGGAAATCTCGAATCGAAAGTGAACCCTATAATTTCTTCGAAATGTAACTTCAAATTAACTGGAATCATTGTTGTTTTTTTCGTTTTAAGTTGATTTCTATATGCCCTTCAATATTATGTTTGCACTTTCGCAGAATACGGCTTTTTCACATAAAATTTCTTGCAAATTTAAGCTTGTATTGCATTACAAATTGCCTTTATTTTTTAACTAGAAGTGATTTCTAAATTGAATTCTAATTATACAATTGTTTAATAAAACAGCGCTTATACAGCAGAGTGGCATTCTGCCATTGGCTTTCTGAGCTGCTTGCAGAAAAATTAAGTCAAATATATGAAACAAGAAGTATAAAGTTGAAATTAATACAAAATGTCCGCCATTCTTTGTAGTTACTACTTCCATTCTATTGAGTAAAGAAATTTCTTTCCCTCTAGTTTAAGTTAGGAAAATCGATCATTGGGACACCACCAAAGACTATTATTTAACATCAAAGTCTAAGAAATTTCATTAAAATAGTACGATCACTTGCTTATTGTTTATTAATTAAAAGTTTTTATGTTTACTTTTGAAAATTCCTAATATTTACACGGCTATGAATACGTTGGCTTTTGTTTCGTGTTAGAAATATAATACTGTATATTAATGTTTATGATTGAATGATTTTCACATTGTACATTAATTATTATTAGTTTGTACTGTTTTATAATTATTAATTATTAATCGTAAGTTTTGTGGGGAAAAAATATATTCTAAATATTATTTTTGAATTGAAAATGAAGAAAAAAACATTCAATCTAAAACATATGTTATTCTTTATTTCACTCTTGTTTCCAAGATTAAAAGTATTTTGAAGACATTTTCGAGTTTGCAAAATTGTGAATATTATACTGAAGTTGTGTGAAATTGTACCTATTTTCTGCCAAGAGGATACGCCAGTTTTGTGCAAAGTAATTCTTATTGGTTACATTATAAGAACACATGACTAAAGGAAACAAGATTTATCAGCCAATCACAGGTTGAGATAGAAAAAACTTTTTTTGAGTTTGTCAGGGAAAAACAATACGAAAAGACCACATTGACTGAATTATATTCATAAAGTTATGGTACAATTGACAAAATTCCTTATAATGCTTTAAAATATATATTTATTTCGTATTTTGAACTTTGCATCAAAAAGGTAAAAAATCAAATTTCTCAATGTAAATTCAACAGAAATATTTATTTGGTAAATTCTTGAAAAAATCATAATCAGTTGATAAAACAATCAAACTTTTTATGACTTAATATCAAACTTTTGTTTTTTATTGATTATTTATAACGTTAATGCTTAAGCTTATTTTTTTATATGAAAAGAAAAGTAACAAAAAAATTGTCTCAAGGATTTTGTCAATTTTTTCTGTCTTTGATAATTTTTTAAACATACATTCAAAATACATAGAAATAAATGCATTGTTTGCGAACTGCATATCAATCAACTTCAGTCTTATGATAAAAGTTCAATAACAACTTTTAATGGCAATCAATGACCAGATATATCTTTGATATTATATATTTTCGTATCTTCTCATAGCATAAAACTTATAACTTTGTGTTTTACACTAAATTTGAGTTTTACAAATGCAATTCAGTGTGAATGATCACTGTATTCGAGTTAAAGGTATGTCACCTGTAGCAAAGGACCTAAACCAAATCCATGGAAAACTAATCGGACCTTCAAATCCATTGGATATGCAAATGCTCCAAAATCCTTCAATCAATCAGGTTTCGAGTCCAGTGACTTCGTTCAGAATTGACGATATTCTGAAACCAGACTCTTCATCCTCTTCTTTAGACTCAAAATCGAACTTGTTGGAACCAAAACTGGAAGAGAAGTCGGTTCGAAACCTTACTCCAAGTTCTTGGAGTAGACCAATGGTCAGTTCAGACTCAATTATGGCTGGTGGTCACAGTTACTTATCACAGTATCATATGCATTATCAAACACCTAGACCGCCACAACAGTGCAGTCTGCAATCTGGTGTGTCCAGAACGATTTGGACTTACAATAATGGTCCTCTCAATCAAATGACCAATGGTCTGTCTCCTCATCAACCATTTAATGTCACACGAAATATACTGTATCCTAACTCCGGCTTAAATCTATCAACTTCATCGTATGGAACAAACTCTAGCTCAACTGGGGCTTTTGCACCAATGTCTTATGTGAAACCGGACTTTCTACGCTTAGCTGGACTCACAACTATGGATGGACTTGCAATTTATTCTAAAGGTACATAGAAAAATAGGAGAAAATGACAATTATTTGGGTCTTATTCAAAAATATGCCAATTCTAATTTTAATTAATAATATACAATAGGTTGGATTTGTTATGAATTTTGATAAATTACATTTCTAATTCTCAATTGCCAACTGTCACATGACATTTTAACAAGATAAAGAATCCTTTAAAATACGTTAAAAATAAATATCATCTTTACAAAATGCCTCTGAATCTAACATGCAAAACACAATGCACTAAGCTTTAAAATATTTAACAGGTGAGGTCTTTTAAAATTTAACATTTATCTTGTCTTTTTTTTAAAAAAAGTCAATTTGCTCAGTCTTTTATCATCATGACAACAACAATTAAACCCTTTGAGAACAATAAAAAGATATACTGAAAGCTCATTGTTTTTGTGTTTTTTTTCTTCTTGTTGTGTTTCCATGATAGAAACATTTAATTATCTATAAATATCGATTTTTTAAAAACTAATACTGTATTAAATTACATTTATTTTCAGTATTAAAATCATCTCTTGAGCTCTTTTTTTTTAAATAAATACACATTATAATATATATAATGAAAAAGCCCAATAGATTAAATAGTGTCAATTGAATCAATATTATAATTAACCGACGGAAACCTCATTTAAAAGCATTTCAAAGTAATATTTGCATGAAATAAATTGCTAGTTTAAAACAAATAAAAATTTGGATAGGGAACTTGGCCCGGAAACTGTTTTCTACGAATACAGGAAACAATGGGCTTTCTGATAAGGCTTAGGACCCAGGAACAAGATTTCCGAAATGTATACTTTATAACTTTATAACAACAAACAAATATAATAACATATTATTGCTCTTTTTTCTCTGTTTCTTTCACTAGACAATCTTTAAGCCGATTATTTCTTATCTAAGTTATTGATCGCTCCAAATAAATATAAATAAAAATAGAATTAAGGGGCTTCAATCATTTTTCTTCCATAAACTCGTCATCCTAAATCCTAATATGCAATAAAAAAAACATTGCACCGAACATCAATTCCATAAGTCATAAGTTAATTTTAAGTTATAACATATGCAATTAACGATTGAAATATCCATTGTGTCACAATTTGACTTTTTTTAATTTATAATGTAGTCAACAACCAAACCTTTTTTTTCTTTTCATATATAAGCCTAACTTCCTGTAATAACCAAACTTCAAACACCTTTTTTTAAAAATTATTATTAAGCTTATTATTTTATTGAAAAAAGGTGTCATTTTCGCCACTAAAAATGAAGTTATTCATTTTTATAACTAACATGCTTCAAATGTAGCATCTCTAATATTTTTCTCCAATGAGAATTTGGGACCTTAATACAAGTAATTTAAATGAAATTTTATAATTGATGGCTCATTGATAAAACAATAATCAAATGGCACTTTAAAATTCCAGAATAACACCAAAAATCTTATACAATTTTAATGTGCACTATAGTCCCTCCCCATATTCTAAAACACTGTTTAAAATAAAGCTAAACTTAAAGCAAGACTTTGAGTCTGTGGAGAATTTTTAAGTGTTACTTTGTTTAAACTTTACTTTGTCGTCAGTAACATTTTAGAATAATCTTTTGGTATTACTCTCAAGTCTAAAAGAACCTCCTCCTGGTGTAAAATAAGGCCCCAATTTGTCATATTGTTCAGGTTTTGTTTACGAAACAGTAGTGTTATAGAAATGTGTTCTTCTTCTGTGTTTTCGCATGTGACACTGATAGCAAAAGGTTATACAATGAAATCAATGCACTTTTCTTGTCTTGTTTCATTTCATATTTGATTGATCTTGGTCAATAGATGTTGGCTGATAGAAAAAACACAACCCGCCCCCCCCTCCTCTTTATGAAGGTGCAAAACTAAAGAAGATTATAGACATCAACTCAACTAGATCACTTTCTCCTTAATAAAACATACATTTGAGTGTGTGTTTAACCAGAAAAAAAGTACACTCAATCTGTCTTGCTCAAAACTAAATTTCAATGGCAGTCAATTTCGATTGGGTAACCACAAAAAAACAAACAAAATCTTCTTTGTGACAAACGTTTATATATAATATACAAAGACATAAAACCATTTTAATATCTATTTTCTCTCTTTTCTTGTATGTGATTGCTTTTATGTTTGATGGATGACTGTGTATTTTACGAGAGAAACATTGGAATTATGATTTAAAACATTTTAGGTGGGGGGGGAAGATTAAGGGACCTATTCTAGTATTGTACTTTCTATAAGATATATACCACAAGTTTTACTCCCATTTATGCACAATTTTACAACAAAAAATAGAAATTTCGATACAAACTCTCCAATTCCCAAAGAAACACAGAAAAGTCCCAAATGTATTCTTGTAATCACAATTATGACAGAAAGCATTAGAAAAATTTGTATATATTTCTAAAGGTATGTGTTATTTTCTATTTGTAAGAATCTGATGTTAAGGTGTTCTTGTATTATTCTGTTTTTCAGAAGAGTAAACGTTCTACAAAAAGTTTACTTTCAATTACATCAACCTGAAATTCATTGAACTATACATGTATTCTAGTTTCTCTTAATTTTACTCTTCTAAAAGACAGAATATAAACAGAATTCGAAAATCAGCTGTTCATCAACAAACCTTAAACAACAACACACGACCACCTTTCAACATCAACAAAAATAGAAATTTTTCAAATTTGTGAACAATGTCTTAAAAGTCAATTGTCAGTTTTCTGTATGTCGTGATTACATCAAGTTTTGTTAAACAATGAAAGGTTAACAAAAAAAATGAACGTTTTGAGAAAAGAAAAATTATTAACGATTCGTTATTTTCTTCAAATGAGCAAGCAGCACCCACCACCACCACAATCATTTATTTCAAACCCTCTTCTTCTTCATGTTTTACAAGGTTAAAACATTTGACTCCCCCAACTGTCACAATTTTACATAGCAAAACAAAAAAAAACCCTCAAAAAGTAGGAAATTCAGAAGCATAACTAAAAACTATCAATTATATGAAATTTTTTGGGACATTCGAGTTCAGTTTCAGACTATGATATTCATCTAACAAAAGTGATAGATAGTCTTTCATTGTAATTCAGAGAGATTGTCCAATCAAATGTAATCTGCTTGATACATAATAAAACAACAAGGACCACCTAGAATCAAGTTTACCAAAAAAAAAATCATTTCTTTTTGTGTGTGTCTGTACAAAGAGACAAAACAAAATATAATTGGGTATATCAAACAGTTTTTATATTTCATTTTGGTCAAACAGTCAACAACCTAACAAACTCGAAGGAGATTATTTCATTTTAGTAATTAAATTACTATCCTACCTCATTTGTTTAACATTTTGAACTTGGATCACACTGATTTTAAAAAGATTGGACACTTTAACACACCTTGGAGAACACAAATTAACCAACTTAACGGCCATCTTGGTCAGTGGACATTTCAGTCAATGGTTTACTTCCTGTTCTTTTTGCTTCATGTGGTCAAGCAAAAAAATATCTCAATCTTATCACTGACTTGGAATATCTCTGATGACATCATCAATAACAATCTAATTTGCATATTTCATAGGTGTCAAACAAGTTCAAAGTCTATTTGTCCAGCTTTCATTTGTACTGTCTTACTAATTAAAAGAAAACAGAACACATTTAGGATCAGAATTACAGTATATTATAAATTTATATTTGTTATGTCACAAAATAAAGGGAAAATTTATATGCACAAATCAAGCAAGTGTTTCTAAACATGAGACCCAAGTGCGACCCGAATTAAGAAGATTGATTCGTGCATAAAAATCCTCGCCTCTACTCGTAGAAATGCTTGTGGTTTGATGATTGCCCATTGCAATTTTTTAACATTTCTTGATGGTCGAAATAACAAGACGAAGAAGTTTTAGTGCTGACTAATGATCCCTTATTCATCCTGGTGGGCAAACATGTCACCTGTCAACAACAACAACAACACAACTCCCCACGAACAATAAAACTGAACAGCACGTTCTTTAGGACAAGGGCCAATCTTTGTTAGTGATTATCAAGACACATTACATAGGTCACATTAAAAACAGAATGTGAGCCAACACATGGCTCACGTAATTACCAATGAAACTTCAAACTACTTTCGACAATTTCATTTTATCATAATATAATAATTATTTTCTTGCTTGTTGCGTAATAGGCGGAGTTCCAACAAAGCCTTTCCTTTGGAACCCATTCGTTCATCGGCCAAATCACAAACGTAAAGGCGGTCAAGTGAGATTCTCCAACGAACAAACGGCCGAGCTTGAACACAAGTTCGGAAACCAAAAGTACTTAACTCCACCGGAACGTAAAAAACTCGCCAAAACATTACGTTTGACTGAGAGGCAGGTCAAGACATGGTTTCAAAACAGAAGGGCCAAATGGAGGCGCCTGAAACAGGTATAGTACAAAATTTCAATTAGGTCTATACTACTAATTTTTTGTTAACCAGAGTTACATATTTTGGCCACTTATGAAATAAATTGTCATTTCACAGCCTATTACTAATTCAGCAATTGTCTGTAATTCTAGAAATAGATTTTTTATAAACAAATGTTTAACACTTAACTTCAGATTCATCTAACCAGATTGCAAGTGGCATTACTACGTGGTATCAACTTGGGACCTTCTACAGGGGCTTGGGACTGGGTTGAATTTTACAAAATGTAGGTCTTTAGCGAGTCCAAATTTCTCCCCTTTTTTGCATTATCATATAAGACGTATGAGACCCTCAGTCAGCCATTCACTTAAGTCAGAGTTCAGTTTCTTTTCTAAGATAGTAAGATGGTCCTACATTAAGATTATTTTATCAGTGTTATTTATTCAGGTTTTCTTAATTTATTTCCACTTTTTGAATTTTTTTTTTAAGTTGTTTTAGTTGTCACCACATCTGTAAACTGAACAGCTTTAAGTTTCTAAACATGGTTACTCTTCCCTCGTTAAACGAGGATTATATTCACTAATTGTGTTTTGATGCCAACTTGAGATGACTCCATGCAGTGATCAGCATATTAGAACTTAAAAAGACCAACTAACTGACAAACTGAAACACATGCTTGTCATTTCGCTACTTACACAAAACTTGTATAAGTAACAAAATTGTTGAACATGTTCAGGTTTTTTTTTTCTTCCTTGCTTAAAAAAAGATACTTCCAAATGTAGTTTAAAGTCAAAGACATTTAAATGTACATGTATACTGAGCCGGAACAGGTCTTACTTTCTTTTCAAAAGTAAAACAAACCTTCTGTAGAAATAGTCTTAAAAATCATGTTGAAATCTTTTCTTTATTTTAAACATTAATTTGTTCAGAAATTAGATTTGTTCAAAATGAAAAGCAAGAAAAATATGATGGCAAGTTCTTTTGTACATTTGTTTTGTTAATTTCCAGAAGTGTTTAAGTAACTTCAGGAAGTTCCGACTACCATAAAAACCCCATAAATTCAAAAAAGGAAAAATTGTCAAAAAATGAAATTCTTCTAGATGCCCTGAAAAGCACTGAAATGAACTCGGGAGGGCCCAGCAAATAATATGTGATTCAATTATATACATTTGTGAAGAATCAATCCCATGAGTGAAATGATAAACACCTTCCAAACCCATAATGCCCACACAGCCAACGAGGCTCACCAAGCTCACAAAGCCCACCAGGTCCATGGGCCTTTAACATAAAAATGCCAGCCCAAGCCCAGCCCGTGGGCTGGGCTTTTGTAAAAGTCCACCGGCTCATGGGCTTTATGTAGGTCTCTACTTCAGAGTTCAGGAAGTTATTTCAGGCCACTCATTCAATCTGCACGATTCACACACACAGACACTACTCAAAAACGTTCCAACCCTGTCCTATTTTCTAATCAGAATTTACAACCTTATCCATCAGTCATATATTGTGAGACAAGTCTCGTTGATATTGTTGCAAATATCTTTATGAAAACATTTATTCAAGCAGAATTATCCCACAACTAACAATGGAAAAAAAAACCAACGCCAGCACATTTAGGCTTGTCAATTATAGTATTTTAAATGCTAATAATAATAACTATCATTTATTATAAATTTGTACTTTGCCTGAAAATTAATTACGTAAAATAATTTGACCAATTTTTTTTAGGAAACTACACAAACGAATGCTAAGGCCGAAGACGATTCTTGTTCGGAACCGAACAGTCCGGAATTTTATTCGGAAGAGGCTACAAGTGGCAGAACCGAACAAACAGTTCAAAACTTCCATACATCAGCTTGTCATTGTCACTCCGATATTAATGTAGACAGAAAAAATACCATCATCGATGATGAAGAAATCAATGTCTTAGAAAGTGAATCATGAAAGTTGTTGTTTTTGTTTACACTCATTCATTCATTGATTCATTACGATAACATAATTTCGATTAATATAATTACGACAACTATAGAGACAAAGATCGTCGAAATAACATGGGTAAAACCCAGGTTACCGTCAATGCAATATATATTCTAGGATATAGTTGATTATATTATTTATTGACATCATCAATTGTTCAGAAATATCATTGTGGATATTAACTTTGAGTATCAATCAATGATCTGTTTTGTTACGCTTTGAAAAACGTCGAATATCTTATCTAACAATGACTGTGTACATTGTGTTTCAAAGTGCATTATTCATTGCAATGCGCAGTCAACGGAAACAACATTAATTACAACTTAATATCTTGTTGTCGATCCTTTAAATTGCTTTTAAATCTCAATTATAATTATGTAATTTAGATATTTTTTTTACTAAAAATTACAAATGGCACATGATCAACAAAGAAAGTCTCCAGTTTTTTCATCTGTAATTCCATATTTAATAATTTTAAGTCACATGTCGAAAACAGATAAAAAAAAGTTAGTAAATATTTCAAAGAAAAAGATTAATACAACTTGTTTTCATATTGCATTATTTTTGTGAGAATAGCTGAATGTCGTTGGAAAGTTGCTCAATTTCAATTTTTGGAGAGAAAAAAAAAGGACTTCGAAAATGATTTTGAAAGAAAAACGAGAGTTCGATAATTCTAGGTGTAGTTTATGTCAAAATAAACAACTTGTAGATTTCCTCTTTTACTCTCATACCTTTTACCTTTGCACCTTTCTAAATCGACTTTGATTTTAATTTTCCATAACACATAACCCTTTCTACGAGCTCGTATTATAAAGTTTCATTATAATAATACCATTCTTTGTTTTTACTCATTAAAACTTTTACTGTAATCAATGTTTTAACTTCGTTTTTTTCTTCTTTCTCGTTAGACATTTAAATACTTCCATTTTCTTTTTGTGTTATTTATGTATTACTCGTGTAAATATCAATTCACGTACTCGCTTTATATTTTTAATCTATGGGTGTTCTTCGCTTTATATGATCAAGTATGTCAGAGATCTTATTTCTTATTATTACTATTATCATTATTAATGATTCATCTAATCAATGAGTTGTTTATTGTGTATTGCACAGTCGCACCTGTCACTTGTAAGCACATCAATGACAAGATTATGAAAATTCTGCTTAAAACAAAAAGCAAACGAACAAAAAATGCAAAAATAGAAAAACACTTTTTCAAAAAGAAGTTTCGATAACAAAAAAAAAAATCGGCTGTAATTATTTCTTTTCGTGTGTTCTATTGTAAATAAACATATTTGTTTAGTTTTTTGACATTTCATTTCAATTATTTATCTTTTAAAACAAAAACAAATGAAATAGGAATAAAAAAAAATGTTACGCATGTTTTCCTTTGAAGATTTCACGAACTTTATCGTTGAATCCGTTTCGATTGCGAGCAATCTCAATCGCATAAAACTGTATTCTCGTAACTTTATAAAGAGAAAGAAAAAACTAAAAATGAAATATTTATTTTTTTGTTCGTGATTTACGAACGTTTATTACGACTCAAAGCAAAAACAGCTAATTTTAATAATGGCAAAATGTTTAAATATAATTAATTTGCTAATTAGTAAATTAAGTTTTATATTCGTCAAACAAACCTACCTAAGATACTATTTTCTTCTGTGTATTCAAGTGTGGAATCGATTCGAAGCAAAGTTCCAAAGTTAAAGTCTTCGACGACTCCTTCGAACTTGTTGCAAAACGGTCTCCATTTCTAATACGTTATAAAAACAACCGTTAAGACAATCGTGATCCGGTTTGAGACACGGCTACGAATTAATCAATTCGAGCCGCAACGTCTATCTCGCCTCTTTTGCTGAGCTGCTTTTCATGTCGTCTACATTCAAAACGCCGATGTTAAAATCGGGAAACTGTTTCGTAAATTCATCGTATATGGAATCGTCTTCTGGAGTCAGACGAAGAACTCGAGGATCGACGGCACACAAAATCTTTTATTTCAATTATAAAACAAACTCGTTTATAAAGGGGTTTACCCTGAAAATGCTCTAAAGATTAATGATACTCACGTTAAAATAAACCTGAGAATGATCAAACGCTTTAATGGCCCAAAGTGTCTCAAGACTGGCCTAAAACGTACAGAAGAAAAAAACGGGTATTCTATCTATTAGGCGCGGTTAGCGACCCAGCTACGAAAGTGAAGGTCTTATACAGGTTGCACCGAAGGCGATAAAACGGCGAAATAGCTATACAATCTCCTGAATAGCGGTTATACAGTATATAGTGGCAGCTAGTCGAAAGAAACCTCTGCCAGTTGCATAAAAAAACGAAAGAATCCAACAACGCGTATTGTCCCCACTTTATCTACCTAGGGTAATAGTACGGCCCAAACCACAGTACGGATCACCACCCAACCTACCCCCGTCACGAACAGCACGTGCTTTTCATTACGTAAACGTTAACTTACATCGTTTCCATATTCATCAGCGGTGCCCAATGAAGACAATCGAGTTCCGGCACTTTCAAGGCCCTAATTAGTAATATAAATGGACCCAAACATATTATCTTTCTTTTGTTATTATAAAGAAAATAGTAAATAACCTTACCAAATCATCTGTGCTTATGGACGCCGCCATGTTGAAAAAAAATTATTAAAAGGGAATGGGTAATGTGTCGCCATCTAGTGTCAAACAACCTAATCACATGGTTCTATGCTCGGGTTAACTATAACCAGAATACGTGAGACGGAAATGCTAAATGTAATTGTATTGCGTCAAATGACCTCGAATGAATAAACTTCAAATGGCCTTGTCATCACAACAACGCTTCACCCCTTTCTCATGACTAATTTTCATTAACCTTTCCTACTAAGTTATTCAACTTATAGTCAGACACAACATTATAGAATTATAAATACAGATCTGGGAAATATGAACTTTAAAGTTCATATATTGCAAATTAATTTACTAACTACCCAAAGAGGAACCTTGAAAATGCTTCCATACAAACAAAAAATAGAAAGAATATTATATAAGTAACAATAAATAAACTCCAATTTTTTTTTTAAAAAACACTATTTGGAGGATTAGTCACTAGCCAGTTAAATATGATTTAATGTAATTTCATAAACCATTTAATATTTAAATATAAATAATATGAAGTGTAACAGTACAGAGTGTAGAATGTGAAATAATAGATTAAAGCACTTATATGCAAATAAAACCAAATCAACCTCGTTCGCAAATAGCCTTGACGACCTTTAAAGAGAAAATAAAAAGTGTAAAGCTGACTCATAAACATTAAGAACTAAGGCGGACGGACGTTACTTACACTTGTCTCCATGAGAACCGGATCGAGGCAACGATAAATGGTACTGCTAAGAATCTCGTCCAAGAGAACGTCGACAAGACTACGAAATAGAAAAAAACAAAACAAAAGCCCTACACAACTGCAGCCAGTAATAAAAAAATTTAAATAACAATACTGTTCATCGCTAACAAAGCGCCACAGATATTCCTGCAAATAATGAGTGTCGACTTGAATCTGTTGAAGGCCGTAACGACCAAAAGTTCTCAGCCGAACACATTCTAACAAAGTCTGAAAACGATAACTGGAAGAATTAAAATTAAAAAAAAAATGCAAAGCCGTCTTAGATAAAAACCTTGAGGCTGATTTTGACGATTCCGGTTAGGATGGAAACCTTAGAGAATTCTACCGAGGAAAATATCTCGATACGTTCGGAAAATAGTTTGTGAATGTTACTCAAGAGGCTGTCGTCTAACGTACTACAAGTAAATTGAAAGTTAAATAAATGGTCCAGCTCCGAGGTGACTAATACGAGAACCGAACCTCGGCGCGTAAGAACTCCAATTAGAACGAGGATTCTGTCTTGCAGTGCTGTGAGAGACGGCACGTCTACTCGAGTCGCTACTCCGTTCTTTCCTCGTCCCTTCTTCGTACAGTTGACCGACTTGAACGTCAATGGCAGTAATATCCTCAACGACGCGTTTCATGACTGCACGAACTGTTCGAGGTTCGATCGTATTCATCCAATCTCTCGTTTCGACACTCTTTCTCAACATCTATCACAATCAGAACCAATTTAGAGCAAAGTAATTTACAACATAGGTGTTCTACAGATCATTTTGTAAACCTGAGAGACAGCCAATCCTTGTATGTGAACGTAGTGATTCACGAGCCTCTGTATAAATAATTACCATTTTATAAGAAACTGAACACACAAAAAAGAGACAAATTATTACTTGAGCAACATCTTTAGCCTCTAAGCTCAGATCAGAGGCAGTTGTGCTTCCTTTAATAACCCGTTCAATCACAAACTGAACCTCCGTAAGACTCAACTAAATACAAAAATTGCTCGTTACATAAAAGATACTGAAAAAAAAAAACCGTCGTCAAAATTCACCATCTCCGCTATGGTCGAAGAAGAAAAGTCGAGGCAGAGACTCGAAAGTAGAAGCATAAGAGGAGGTGGAATGTTGCCTCTTTCAACCGCTCCATTGCAAAAGTCCATCGCTAACTCGTTTACGTGATGGAAGAATGCAACTATCAAACCTTCACGAATGTCGGAGCAGCAGAACTGTTGACGAAAGTGAGCTTTCGTCGAGAAACTAATGTCAACTTGCACAAAAGCCTACAACACACGAGAGAAACAAAATTAAAAAAGACATAGAAATTCAGCGAAAACCGTTTAACACGAAAAAAGTTGGATAATGCAAAACATATTCTCAGTTCTGTCCTTTAGAAAAACATTTCTTATAACAAAAAAATAGTTTAAGATTGGGCGTCAAGGTGTAAACGTCCCTCAAACTCTGCTTTTCTGTCTTTCAGAAGCAAAATTTAGAGAAACTAGAAAGTGTTTTAGAAACTAGAAGGGTAGCTCAATCAATTAAAGAGTATTTTCATGTTGATATTTTTTAAATAAGCTTTTTATGAAAGTTTTAAAAAGACCCAATGTTAAAAATAACAACATGAAAATACTATTGAGTGAATCAGCACCCTCCTAGTTTCTAACAAACTTTGAGTTTCTCTTCATTATTATTCATGAAACGCATGAATAACCAAAGTTGGATAATCAGCTGTTCATAAAACACCTTAACACAAAGAAATATTCTAGTCCCTTCCATTTCGTGCTAAATAGTTTTCACTGCTAACTATTCCTGCTTCTAGTTCAAAGTAATTAACCTGAAGATTACTCAAAGCTGATCTCATTTCAGTTTTAAGCGAGTCGATCATTCCCTCCAGTAATGTTGGTAAACTAGTCTCGTGTGAACTGCTCGGTCTACTCGACACTAACGCCTGTCGAACATCAGTTAAGCAATCTTTAAATAAACACACACAAAAAAAAATTCTTATAAAAAGTTATTTCCGAATGTTCCGAAATAAAACCTGCCATTGAAATGTTGCTTTAAATTATTTAGACAATAAAGGCAACGTTCTGACGCAGCTTTCGAAACAATATCAGTTCCAATTCTGTATAATAAAAATACAACAGCTATGAAATACAGCAACTAGTGAAAGACGTATTCAAAATTATTAACGATTAAATGACCTTGCAAAGTTCGAATCGGGTAAAAGGCTATTCAACGATTGAAGTCGACGGTGAAATCTATCGAGAGCTCGAACTAGAACAACGTTATCACCGGTGTCCTTCTATAAAATGATACTCAGAACCGTTAAATCCAACATTTAATTCGATCTTCTTTCTCTAACTAACCTCCAAGGTAACTCTTCTCTGTACTAGACTGAAGTAAGTTTCCATCAAATTCATAACGAAGTTAATTAGTTTTTTCATTGCGATTCCCTGTATGTTTTCGTCAATACTAACATAATAACACAGAAAAACCCCATTAGAAATCCCGCTTGATTCAACGTCACACATTACAATCTACCTGTAACCGTCTCCGATTTTATTAGAATTGAAGAACATGTCTTCGTAAGCCGCGACTACGAGACAAATGTTACTGAGAAATTGATTGCAACCGAGATCAGTAAAAGCTAAAATATCCTTTAAACAAAAACAGCAGAAGGATAAAGATGATTTGTTTTATCGCAAAATGCCCAGTAAATAGTAAGAAATATAACCAATGGAATAGAAAGATAGGCATCAGAAGGGCGTTCCGTAGCGACAACTGTACGTGTTCCTTCGCCTGCTTGAAGCTCAACTTGCGATTCTAATTCAGACAGGTCTCGAGTCAATTTACGATGTGCACTGAAACACAACGAAAACAAAAACGATCAAATCGTAAAACCACATTTCGAAAATGTGACCAATCGCTCACTTTGCTAGAAATTCCTCACACAGATCTTCTACAGGCTCGTTCAGCTGAAGAAGAAGATCGATAGAATCGGCTAACTGCTTAGGAGTTGCCTGAACAAAAAATCAATCGATCAATCAAAGAACATCTGTAATTCGTACGCCTATCGACTAACATCATTATCCTGAAATTGTTCTCTTAGCTTCGATTTGAGCGTCACAATAATCTCATTGCAGTCCTTGTGAATTCCTTGAAATGACGGCATATGTTGATATTGTTTTAACGCCTTCTGTGCCTTAAGGTAATACCTGATAAAGAAAAGAAGTTTCTTACGGCATTTCCGATCGAATCACATCACGTAAAGAGTGTACCTTACGACTCTAGCATATTCACCGTCTTCTATACAAGCGTTTAATTTAGACGGCAACTCGAATAGAAACTGTAGTTTCTTTAGTAACAAATGAACATTCGACAGTTTGTTGATCTGTTGTCGTCTGTCTTGCAAAGTATTGCTTATCTTTCCGCTAAATTCCGTTATTGAAGACATGTTCGTTGCGAGACAATCCATTTCGTCCTCCATCTTACAGAAATCGTTCTTCATCTAAGTTTTAAAACAACTAGTTTCTTAAAAACGAAGCAATAACTGATGACAAGGATATAAGCTTTGCATGAACAGATTAAATGATTGTGAATTTCAACAAATTACTGCTCAACAGTTTAGGCAAACAGTAGTATGTTTTCCATCAGGCTCATTGAAATATATAGTCAGAAATTATTAATAATAACACGTAAACCACTAAAAAGAAGAATGAGTTCTTACTTTACGAATGGTGTCTGTGGCACTGATGAACTTGTTGTAGTTCTCGTAAACAAGCGTCTTCATCTCGCTGTCTAACTCGACTATCTGCTTGCAAATGATAGATTTTCTATCTATGAGATCCGTGAGTGTGGACTCCTTGAACAGTTTTGCTTTGTAGAAGTCCGGATTGAAATGGGGCCGATCGATGTCCAAAGGATCACCACTTTCTTCGTCTCCCATTGAAGCCGCCGCCGCCGCCACTTGTTTATTGTTACCACCATTGTAGAAACTAAACAGCAGAGGATTTGGCGACCTCTTATTAAGTTTTGATCGTGCGCCTGCATTGATTACATTATTTAGGTATTCATTACGTTTAAATTTAACATATGTTTTCCAACAAATTACCTGAACTAATCGCTTCGGAGGTCGCCATCTTTCTTTAAGAAAATTTCTATATTAAAAGAACATTCAAATCAAGTCACTCACTACTTGTAGTAGTTAAACGTCTCTAAAGAAAGGTGGCGCAACAATAGTATACGATTATATGAAACATTAGATGACGCAAATGATTATTTTGCCACCTAACGAGCAAATGTATAACTAACTTGTGTGTCCGTATTTTACTGTATGACATTGCTGCGGCGGCCGTTAAAAATTAGCGACCAACTATGCGTGGTCGTTAGTCACTCGGTTAGTCGTTTTTTGACACGCGTCATCTTTCTGCTTCTGCCAACGTCGCAAGTTTATTCTAAGATTTCTTTTTTCTTCTGGACTTTTGCATCCCATATTTCTTTTAGTCAACGAAAATGGCAGGAGGTAAAAAAGCACTAACAAAAGACGAAGATCTGCTCCTGCAAGATTTCAGCCGAAATGTCTCCACGAAGTCGTCTGCATTGTTTTATGGTAACGCGTTCATCGTGTCGGCGATTCCAATCTGTGAGTAGGGACAAAGTTCTCATCCACTTTCGTATGTGTTTTGACCTTAATTTTTCGCGTTATTTCAGGGTTGTTCTGTAGGATCCATCAGATGAACCCTCTTCAAATGGCTCTTCTCTTTCTGTTGGTGACTGTAGCAAACACTTGGCTCATTGCATTCGCATACAAGAACTCGAAATTCTACCTGAAACACAAGTGAATTTCTTTCAGAAATAAATATATTAGGCCTATGTTCATAATCAATCGTTTACTTTCAACTTTCGTCAGAATTGCACAAAAGAGAGAGGAGGCTGTGAGCAAAGAAGTGATGAAATCGCTTTCTGATGACAAAAAGATGTCTAAAAAGGAGAAAGATGAACGGTGACTTATTGAACTTGATCTCACGTCGAGTCGCCCTTCCTACACATTAAAATATCTTGTTTTGTTACAATCAAAGGGTCCTTTGGAAGAATAACGAAGTAGCCGACTACGAAGCGACAACGTTTTCCATCTTCTACAACAATGCACTGTTCTTGCTGCTGGTTATCGTTGCCTCGTTTTATATTTTGACATCTTTCTCGCCAGCTGTGTATCCTTTTTACTCGTCAAAACTTCAGTTTCTCCTACAAATGTTTGCCCCTTGATTATGTTCTCTTATTTAGCAACTACACGTTGTCTGTCGGAGTTGCCGGTGGCCTCTTGGCGTTACTCTCGACTGGTTCCATGTAGGAAGGATTTCCAAGCGTCACAAAACGATTTTGCTTATTAAATAAAGAAATTGCAATTGTTTTCTTTAAAAATAAGTCTCGGCTTAAAAGCTCATTTGTTGAATTTTCTTCAAGAGTGAATCCGCGCCGCTTAAATAATTTAATGGATGCAAGAAAGTTATTCAACACAGAAGTAACATCATTCATATCCAAAGTCTCAATTAGTTAATCTGAAATCGAGGAGGTTCTTTGCCAAAAACACATTTCTTAAAAATAAATTTCAGTGAAGTAATTTCTCGGTAGAAAAAAAAATTCCTTTACTAAAAAAAAACCAGCAGCAACACTATGGAAATAACTTTTAAACGTATTATGTTTTTAAGTTATTCACGCAACAATCTTTAAACCCGATTACAAAAAAGGCAAACTGTATTTTCATTTATACAACAAATGTACACAAGAGGGAATTATAATAATAATAATATAATAATAATAATAATATTCTTATGCTCCTGTACTGAACATATTGTAAAGTTGCAGTTACAACTGCATTTGATTATTTGCAAAGGATTACAACATTCCAGGCTTGGATTTTATCATCAACTTTAACAGTACCAAACAAGCTAAACGACTATCTCTTTCTCTCCACCTCCCACATATTAAACAAATCAAAAAACATATGTAAAATTCGAACTTAAATCGGGCCGCAAGCGTGAGCACAAAATGCATTAACCTTTATCACAATCTCTAAGGGGCTTAATAATTATTGTTGGCCTCAATCTCGCCCCCCCCCCCTCCCTAAATAAAAACCCCATAACAAAAAAGCAAATTGTGATTGACCAGTTTCAAGTAGTTTCCTCGATATACGTCAGACTAGCACATGAATAAATAAATTTAAACAGATGCAGACATGAAATTAATTTCATCACAAACACACCTTTAAATTTAAGCTGTTCCGTTTGTTGTCAACTGTCTGAGCTGTTTTAACACCGTGTCTACAAGTTTCTTCTTTTCCCGTTCACTTTTTTTCAAAACGGCAAACACGTTTTTCTTGTCGGCATCTCTCATCCTATAATAATCCCATAAAAACATAGAACAAATTAAAATTGTCCGATTTTTCTCGTCATCGAAACTTACTTTTCTAAGAGAGTTATTGCAGCATGAGGACTAACACGCAGATATTTTCCCATCTCTTGATTATAATCGTGAAAATACGTTGACCAATCACAGGTCATTGCCAAGTCTAGCAGTTGCCGAAGGTCTGCAAAACACATCTGAAGTCTTCCCTCTTCGCAGCCGATTACAGGCTCGGAATTGGCAAAATCTTTCAATAAAATCAAATTATTATCAAACAAAATTGCTAAAAAAAACATTCAAACTGAGATGAAAAAAATATACAAAAAAAAAACCCACGTTCGCACTGGATGACATCGAGGTTGAACTGTTCTAAAGCTCCATTAGAGATCTGTTTGATGTTGTCGTCCATTAAAAAATTCATTAGAGATTGTGAAATGTGATCGCATGCCTGAATACAAGCCTCTTGAGCCAGTTTTAACTGCATCAAATAGAAACAAACCGAATCTGAATCCATAAACAAGAGTATCTGTCGGTATATACATAATATATAATCTACTAACAGGTAAATTAGTGAAGGCCTGGAAGGTACTACGAAGAAAGGTCATTAAGTCGACCAAATAACTGCTCGCCTGACCATTCGCAGAAGCCATCAACCAATCGTAACTCGCTGAAAACAAACAAAATAGTGTCGCAAAACAAGAGGAATATTTAATTGTAATTACACTTCTGACCTAGTTCTAAGAACTCGTCAATCTTTGTATTGAGCCGAAGACAGATCTGTTTGTCTGCCTCTTCGCGAACGTCTTTGAATGTCGCCTTTCCCTGTAACCGAGCAACGTGAGAACCGTTCCTCGAAGATCTGTATAAACAAGTGTCCAATCTTGTAAATTTCAGCTTTTCCTGGACCTAAAACTGATTTCCATGTTTGATCCCTCACCCAGTGATACTAGATATAAAATCTTCCAGATAAATACTTGCATCTTCTAAGTAGTTCATATTGATTGTGATCTGAATCAACTTGACAATTTGAAAAATGAATATTTAAAAATCATTAACACATCAGAAATGAACTCTCAACACACAAAGCGATCGTACTTGTAGTAAACCCAAGTTTGGCTTCTTGATGAGCGCAGAAAGACAGCCCGCAAGTGTACGCATCAAAAGCAAGTTTGTTGACTTGCGAATCATATCGTCCACTTCCGTTTGACTTTTTATCAAAAATAAATAAAAACAATGAATAGATTCGATCAATCCTAAGCCTTAAAGCATTGGCACACACAATCAATAAGACGTGGTTAATTTGACAGTTCCAAAGTTGCTCACATGGCTCTCGCTAGTAGCAACAAAACAGCACTTTGAAATTTCATGAAAACACCCCATTACCTCAAGACACAAAATTTTCCTTAAACTGAAACATGTTTCCCAAAAAAGGTGTCTTTTTTGCTAAATAGACGTCATAAAGCCGGCCACAACATTTAAAAAGCTATTACAACTTCAGTTATTGTTCAAAACTAAAGTTTGACGGAAGATAAACTCTACGGCGTCGCGCACCCAATCCCAATGCTTCAGGCTTTTAATTTAATGTAAGCGGCTGCGTTCCTAACCTAAGATTGAGATCATCAGCGAATTTAAGGCAAGCACGGATGTATTCTTGAACTTGACTGTAAACTTGAGGAACAAACATCGAGAAAGGAAACCTCTTTGGAAATTGCATCTGTAATGGCATAAACCAGATTTTAAAAAACCACAGTTTTGAAGAAAAGAACAAAAAAGAATTGTACTGTACATGTTCCAAGGTCTCATCCTTGTACGGAAACATCTGGACTATCGTGTTGTAATCAGCCATTTTCTCGACCAGAATTGGATGATAGTTATCTTTTTCAAAAATATCGCAAAACACCTGAACCCACTTCTTCATGAGGATCTCGTTGTATTGATCACGTATCTCAAGCAGCAGATCGAACAATCGGCTCACTTGATAACCGTAACCCTTAAAATGAAAAAGCAGTAGCTTCAAAATAACACAAGAGCCGTTTCTAGTCTGGTTATAACATTTGTGAGTCTTAAACATACACGCAACGTATAACTGAATAACATAATCATGTTCTTCACTTTTAGCATCAGTTTTGCATCCGTACAATAAGACTACAAACAAAAGAAGGTTTAGTTTTTGCTTGTCAAATGACAAGAATCGTTATTTAGAATCCCACTGAATGGTTTCTTAATGAGGCAGTGATCTTTGTTAAGGCCATTTCCCAAACTTCATCCATGTACGTCCTGTTCACGAGACCGTTGGACGTGTTCAGGATGTGATCTTCGACCACAAAAAACCTTTTATAAATTTATTAAAAATAAACACAATTCATAAAAAATATACATTTTCGTTCATATTTTTCAATGAATTACCCAACAATGCCCTGAAAGTAATTGCTGTATCCTTCAATTGTTTCATGCTAGAGAAGAGCAAAAAAAGAAACATGTTTACATTTTGCTAGCGTGTTTTTCAAGGGGGAATCGTTCCTCAAATTCTTAGTTATTCTGCTTTTCGGAAGCAACATAAAGAAAAATATTAAAAGCGCTTTAGCAACATGAAAATGTGTTCTTGAGTGACTTATTTACTCTTCTATTTTGTAAAACAATTTCAATATATTCAAAGTGTTGCTTCTAAAACATCCGAATATTAAGCACAGTTCGAAAATCAGTATTTAATGTTGCTTTTTTCAATCATTCACCATGTTCGTCGGCGGTTGTAGTGCAAGCCGTGCCTGTTTCTTACGCTGTTTCCTGTAGTAGAATTCAAACGATTCACGAGCGCCCTATTAAAATTAAACAAATGAAACTTGTGATTATAAAAAAAACAACTTTCATTTTGGCATCGACATTACGAGAGCAGTGTTGATGTGAAGACAACGATAGACGGGAGAAAAATCGACTAAATCTTGAGCACTGAGTTCCTTTTAACACAAGAAAAAACAAAAAATGAAAGACAAAAAAGACGAGACAAAAACCTCCAAAACAATGAGTGCCTCTTCAAAATCGCATTGGCTTTCAGTGGCCGAAGCATTAGTATCGACTTCAACTTCTCCAGTGAAAGGATTCGGAGGTGGTGGCGCTTTCCGTTTTCGACGTTTTCCAACTATAGATCTGTCCATATTGTTCTGTTCGGCCGCCTTTAATTACGAATTTGTCCATTAACATAGTTTTTAAAAAGCATATTATCGAATTCTGACGTAAACAGTTAACCACAGATTGACTAGTGCTAACCAGTTAGTGATATCAACTTACGTGTCTCATTGCGACTTCTCCGATCTTTGGCGAATGCTTTCGAATACTTTCCAAAAAGTCTTTAAGGTCCGACATCGACGCTTCCTTTATGCTCTCTCGTAACTTTGGGATGTTCTCCTTCATCTGCTGCGAAAACTGGTAGTTGGCAACCCACGGAAGGTAAGAGTGTTCCAGTTGTTCGAGCGTCTTCAAAGCGGGATAATACCTTAGAAAAGATTACGAGTTGAAAAACATATTTTTAAAACGAACTTCGAAAGCGAAGAGAAAGAAAAGAACCTCTTCTCGTTCATTTGGCGCTTAAGCTTTGAGTACGTCTCGAGAACGGGCAGACAGAGAGAGAGGCTCTCGATGGCCGACACAATGTTGTTCTGAACCCTCCTACATCGTATCAATTCCTCGCTTCGATTTATCACTTTGGCAGCCGACGATTGCAATTCTCCATCGATCTCATCGATGTCGGCCTAATAATATTTCGAAACGTCAACTTTACGTTGCTGTTCAATTTCATTTGCATTTCAAATGACATTATGTAATCCATCATTTTGAAATTAATGTCTCGTAACGAAACACTTAACTGTTTTAAAGTGTTTTTCTTAATTAAGTTACGTAATGAATAATTACTTTCAGTCGTTGAGCGTCCGTCTTCACTTTCAGGAGTTCTCTGATGGATTCGATGAATCCCTGATAATGGTAGTTACACATCCGTTCGATATCTTTGTCATGGTTTCGGATACGAGCGTCGAGTCGTTCCATAAACTTCTGATGTTCGTCTCCATCGTAAATAGCTCTTTTAATTGGAAGAAAAACAAGAAGATGACCTTCACTTTAATAATAAAACAAATTAGCTAAGAACTGAGTATTTATAAATTATGAACTTACGATAAACTAAATATCGAAAGTAACACTTAAGTTACAAAACGTGCTCAAAGGTTACTTTTACACTAAAAGTAATTGTGTTAAAACAGATGTAAACAGACATGAGAAATGACTTTATTGAAAGTTTATAACTTGTAAACAAATTGTTCAGCAAACGCTACGACAACTTGGATCGAATTCAAGAAGAAGAAAAAAAGAATGAATTCCAATTGAAAAACACCATTTCATTTTAGAAACATGTTCAAACGGTTCAAGTTTAAGATAAGACTTAAGTCCTTCTTAAATTTGACTATAAATAATGGACCAGGATTCATTAGTTTACAACTGAACTATTGCCAAAAAATATAAGTTGTCAAAAAAATGGTCCAGCTGTTCTATTGCTTTGGACCCTTCCTTTCAACAATGTCCCACACATCATAGTTGACATATAAGTGTCATAAAAGAGGCAATAAAATCTCAATAAGAGGATTATGTAATCAGAGAAGAAACAAAAAAGTGTCAAAAAAAGAACGGACAAACAGCGGAAATGTCAAAAAGTTAAGACTTGCCGCGTAAATGAGCTTATATAAGAATGGTAAACATAAAGGGTTTGTTAGATTGAATGATAATTGAAACAATTTGTGCATTGTGAGTGAAAAAGGGGGCGTAATTTGTACTGATGATGATGCTATTAGAAAGAGCGATGACGATGAATGAGGAGGGAGTCCGACAACCGCCTCCTTCTACTCCTCCCGTCGTAACAAGTTTTAAGGCCGTTTTTGTCACTTGAAACGTCTCGAAAAATACACTAAACCCTGAGAAAAGAACCTCCATAACATACCTGAGCACCAATCCAACACTACTCGTATCCGAAGTTTCTAATTCGTACAATAAATGTTCGTGTTCTGGACTTGTGTTGGTGTTTTCAGTTATTGGACCGTCCGCCATCTTTATGCTTTACATTTCCGCCGCACATAAAATAATCAAGGAATTATCGATACGACGTCGGATTATATGTCGATATTTTACAGTTCGATAAAAAATAAATATAAAATTTTTTTAAAAGTTATGGAAGCCCGTTTGAAACTTTTTTAACCTCAATAATAACAATAAATCTATACAATTGGCAGAGATTAATCAGTACTTGTGCAAAGTAAATCTTATAATGAGAAAAAATTATTGAAGAAAATATAAAAAAAACTCGCTTTCATACAAAATTTTTTTTTATATAAAAACGTCCCAAATAAGTTTCCGTAATCAATATCAATAAACATCGTTTGTAATCTTATCGATACAAAATGTAACTTTGATCAAGCGAAACGACATAGATGGAATTCATGTACGAGATTCACTATGATTCATATCAGAGTGTATGCATGGTAAGCTGTTTTACTTTTTATCCACGTTTTACTGGATATCGAGAATAAAAAATAAATGCAATAAATGCTGGAAATACAGTAAAACAAAAAAATATTAAAACGGCTTGCTATTAAGAAACTCCCTGTGTCGTTCCCCTTGTTTTCATATGATTCAATATGATTCAATCTTTGACGTCAGAGAAGATAACGTCATAAGCAATTACGTTTGTGATTGGTCAAAAGTCACGTTATAGTCTATGGACTTACCTCCAATTGGAATAGTCCAAAAAGAGATAAAAGAGGGGGGGGAGGCAGAAACTTTCTTGTTTCGCGGCACGTGCTCATTATGCAAAATATCGATTGCGTAATCATTTTGTGGCCGTGTGTTTGGCGCGACTTTGAATTTCCTTTTTTTTTTCGCCCAGCAACTAACTGTCACTGTTAACAAGTGCATCATGCAATTACTTTGACCGTGAACGATTATCATTAATGTGTCTGATAATTAATTTGCATCTTATATAATAGTGAGTTAATAATAACGTAAATAAACCCGACAAATTACAAAGCAGAACGTCTCACGTTACTCAATTCTCGAAATGTAACTGAATAATACTTACGTGTTTTCTTTTTTTATATTTACAAATTAGCTGAGGTTATTTAACTGTCAACGCTCGTTGCATTTTACTTCCTAGCATGTCACAGTGTTGTACGGTTGTCAAGAACGACGTCGCCTCCGATACTTGTCAACGTAGTACCGATCGTCAACATCATCAGGACGTCCAAGACTACTACGGAACGGTATTACAAGGCACATCCGACTTAAAGACCAACGTGTGTACTACTCAGAAGAACACGAATGGAGCAACAACCGACGTCCGAAGAGCCCTCGAGGAAGTTCATCCGGAGGTTATCAACAGGTAATTCACGTCTTCCTTAAAAGAGAAGGATCACCTACAGATTTTTAAACTGTCACAGGTACTATGGGTGTGGTATCCCAATTCCTGAATGCATTGTCGGATCCAGTGTACTGGACCTCGGCTGTGGCAGCGGCAGGGACTGCTACGTACTCAGTAAAATCGTCGGAGAGGAAGGACAAGTGACCGGAGTGGACATGACACACAAACAAGTCTGTAAAAAATAACAACGATCGTTTTTAAACGTAATAACTAGCTATCTTTCAATCGTTTTAGTTGGAAGTCGCTTTGAAATTCATCGATTATCATACTCGTAAGTTTGGATATAAAGTTCCAAACGTGTCATTCGTGGAAGGAATCATCGAGAACCTTACGGAAGCTGGAATCGAATCGAATCACTACGACATTGTCGTGTAAAGTGAAACTGTCACGATTGTAAATGAATAAGGGTTTATTTCGATCGTTATTTTGATCTGTTGCAGTTCAAACTGTGTGGTTAATCTGTCGCCAGATAAGAAAAGCGTTTTAAAGGAAGTTTACCGTGTTCTGAAAGACGGAGGAGAATTCTACTTTAGTGATGTCTACACTGATCGACAACTAAATGAAGAACTGAAGAAAGACAAAGTTTTGTGGGGTTTGTCATTTTAAAAGTTAAAAGCAGCAATAGACATATTTAACATTTTTGTTTTCCAGGTGAATGCGTGTCTGGAGCTCTGTTCTGGAAGGATTTTTTGCAAGCTGCATCGGAAGAAGGATTTTCGGCGCCACTTCTAGTCAGTGCGAATTCGGTAGACGACACTAAAGGAAACCTCAAAGAATTAGTTGGTCTGCTTTTTGTTAACTATTTTTAATGTGCATATCAATATGCACACATGGCTTTATCATTTTATTTCTCTCTTTTTTTTTCCTTTGAAAAGGCGACGTGAGGTTTGTTTCGGTAACATATCGACTCTTCAAACTTCCACAGAAAGAGTTAAGACGGAAGTATGAAAGTGGAATGGTTACATATCTAGGAACTATCAAAAGATTTCCAAATCGAATTCCCTTCAGTTACGATACCGAATTCGAAGTAATCGTTATATAAACATATGTCCTTAAAAGTGTTCTAACCTCGAATTTTATATTGTGTCGCAGACTAATGTTTCGAAAGAGGTCGATTACGAAATTGCAGCGTTTCTCGATACGTCGCGCTACCGAATACACTTTAAAGTAAAATTTGACAATGTAAAAAACCAGTCAAAAGAGGTGAAATAATCGTTTTAACAAACACTTTTTTTTCTACTTTTTACATTATGATTACTCTGATTTGTTATTATTTGTTATTAAAAGTTCCTTTTTCATTATAACAGATTTCCAAACAACTAAATCCATTCGATATAATAGGAAAAGCAAAACCAAAGAAAAATTGCTGTACTTGAAATTCATACATTTATCGTTTCATGTTTTATATAATAAAAGTTTTCATTTACATAAATGGCGTGAAATTGTAAATTAATCTGCAAACTAAACTAACATTAAATAAATTCAAAGTCTTACATTTGTAATACACCCGTATTATTTTAGATTATTAAATACACGGGTCAGTTTCGAAAATTACACAACCTGGGAGAAGATATTATCCTATTGTAGTCTGGAGTAGTTATAACTTAAAAGTTGTGAAATACTTGATCAAAGCCATTTATCGTATCAGAGACACGAAAAAGTGTTCGAATGACGATCATAGTAACAAATGGTCAAATAAACAAAAGCTGTGTTTACTTTGCACAGAGTGGGGAAAACAAGAAAGAAATAGTCCTTCCTATTATTCATCAAAAAGAGTTTTAATCCTAATATGGCAGAATGAACAAACTTGTTGCATACAGATTTTTAATAGGATTTTTAATATTATTTTTATTAAATATAATCTTCATTGCATCATTTCTGGTAGGCATACATTAAATTAATAATTATATAATTCAATTAATTTGATCTCTTTTTTTAATATATGTGATGAATACATTTCATAGGAATCAGTTGAATGAAATGAATCACAGTCTTAATGAAGATTATATAAATTATTGAAACACGAGGGAATGGGATATTAATTAGGAAATTGGGGGCTTCATGGCTCCTACGCAAATTAATCTCTTCTGAGATACCCGTATTTTAAAATAAGAGTATTATTTATAGATTTGAAGATTTATTTCATTGGGATTGTAAATAAAAAGAATTATGTATGAACCATTTTAAATCATTGCTAGTTGCTAATGGTATAATAGACAGTGGAAATAAAATAAGTTTTAATTAGAAAAAATATCAAAAAATCAAATTTTTATTGTGCATTATTGTGACATGTAGTCACCGAGTGCTAATATTGTAATGTGAATATTTAATTTAATTCTAAACAAAAGTTAGTTTCTAAGAAAACTTAAAAGTTACACTGTATAAGATCTCTTTTTTTGTATAGTAAGGGCCAAATTCAAGAAGAAAAGTTGCCTTTTTATACTTCAACTTAAACTATCTCAACAAAGTTAAAACGTAGTAAAAGCATATTTAAAACACACAATAAAATAAGGCTTTTACATTTACCCTGTTCTCAAAGAGTTCAAGTTGAAGTGCAATCACTAAGTGTATTTCTTGAATTTGTGCCTAAATCTGTGCCAAGTACGTAATAATGTCAATAGACGGCAGCACCATCTCCGTAAATAATTTCCTGGATCTCAAAAAAAAAAAAAAAAAATGCATCAAATGAGAACAAAAAAAAATAGATAAGAAAAACAAAAGATTCCGATTAATTTCTCATATTTCCACTGATAAACAATCAATATTTACGTGAATTATATAAATAGCGATGAAATTCAAAGGTAGTAAAGTGTCGAAAGAACATTTTTCTCCGAAAAATCAAAGATAATCAGAAGAAAGAAAAATGATCGGCAATAATATTGACATTTGCTCATCATCATTATGACAAACCTACGAGAGAGAAAGAGACGATGATGATCAAATAACTAACCTCTACGTGTAGTTAACTAGTTAGCTAGTCTTAGGTGGGGGTGGTGGTGGTTAGTGCCCCAAGACCTTTCTAAAGGTGAGGGGGGGTCATGCGTACTAAACTTAAAATGAAAGTTTTACTCGGTTGTTTGATGTCTTCCGCCCTTATGATGATCTTCTTTGGGGTTTATCCTTTGAATCCCAGTTGTCAGCATTGCGAATGTGCTGACACCAACGTGGTATAATATATAGCAACATATAAACCTTATATTATTATTATAATGAAATGTTGGTTATCGTTTTTTTCTAGAAACAGAACGGCAAAATAGAAGAAACAAAACAGGAGGAGGAGGAGGCGGCAGGTGGCGGTCGCCTAAAGAGGAAAGACAATTACGGGCCTCACACACTCTGCATCCTGGTTCCATTCAGAGATCGTTTCGAAGAACTCTTACAATTCGTTCCTCACATTCACAGTTTTCTGAACAAACAGAACGTCGCTCACACGGTCTTCGTACTCAACCAAGTGGACCAACACAGGTTTTAACCCTTGAGAAAGAGATTAAAACGTCGAGAACACTTTTGTCAAGTAACATTTATAAGAATTTCATATGAATAACTTGAAACTAGAAGAGTAAATCAAGTTACACAAATAAAATTCATGATACAAATACACTTTTTATGACAAGTTTGGTTTCAAACTGCTGTAAAAGTTTATTTTCAAAACTTATTTTTCGTTTATTCTTTATATTTACAAATAAACATTGATTTTCTTAAGTAATTTGCTTCAAAAATAGGTTTTCGTCGTTTTTATTTCTCAATAAAAACAAACGATTTTGGGCTTTTGATTGTATTATTTCATTCGTAGGTTCAATCGAGCTTCACTGATCAACGCTGGTTTCTTGGAGACTGTAAACGAGTGCGATTACATTGCAATGCATGATGTGGATCTCCTTCCGCTCAACGAGAAACTCAGTTATGCGTATCCCGAGAGTGGACCGTTTCACGTCGCTTCTCCTGAGCTCCATCCTCGATATCATTACAAGACTTTCGTCGGCGGAATTCTTCTTCTGCGAAGAGATCACTTTCAAGAAGTATTAAACATCTCTAATCTTACATTCGACTCTTATGTAATCTCCGTTTGTATTTATTTGTAGGTGAACGGTCTTTCTAATAAGTATTGGGGTTGGGGACTAGAAGACGACGAGTTCTATCTTAGAATAAAGTCCGTTGGGTTGATCGTGAGGAGACCAACAAACATAACGACGGGAACGAAGGATACTTTCATACATCTCCACGATAGAGACAAACGAAAGAGAGATTTCACCAAGTTATATAATCAGAAGGAAGAGACTAGAAAAAGGGACAGACATACGGGTCTCGATACAGTCGAATACAAACTTGTTAAGAAATATAAGATGACTATAGAAGAGGTTCCGTTACAAGTGTTTAATATAGAATTAATTTGTAATAAGACGATTACGCCTTGGTGCGACCTCGTAGAGGAACAAGCGGCGAAACCAAAACCAAAAAAGAACTGAAATTCAATAAATAAATGCATTTTGTGATTGATGCTCAAAAGAGATTTTTTTTTTTCGTTTCTTTTATGTAATATAACGAACAACCAAAGAGAGAATGAAAAACAAGTTATTTATCGAGATCGGTTGGTTTTTTTTTCGTTCATTTACAAAAATGTCTTAGAAACTGAAATGCTTGTTGCGGGTTTTATGCTCTGGTCAAGTATACTTGGCTCACACGACTTTCTGCGTACGAATTAGATATGTAATGATAGGGGGGCTGTGCATTGTTGTCATTGATGATGCCAACACTATTTCAAGTCATTTTGACATCACTAATCGGCTGTAGCAACCCTTAAGCCAAGTTAAGTCATACCTCGATATATATTATCTCTGAAAATTTATGAGAACGATACCTCGCTATTACGTAGTTTGACCAAAATTTCCAATAAATTTTGTTTTGGTTTTAGCTTTTGTACATAAAGCGCCTCCACTAGCATTGCGATTTTCAAGAACGCATCTCTATCGTTAAGAGGTTTGCCCGCGGAAAAATGACCAGAGTGTAATAGCGGTGATTATGTTTTTTTTTCTAGAATTAGAAATGATTAGAGAGAAATTTTGAACAAGTTGCAATTTTATTTTAACAAATTATCGTGTCATTTATGCATATTATTATTCAGTGATAATAATCTTGAAATTTTCTATAATATATGTCATTGACCTGTGCCAAAAATACCCCTGTCATAAATATATTCATAATTACTTCTTTCATGTATTGTGTGCTGTTTTTGTGTTAATTTATATTAAAAGTCAATCTTTTATGAAATCATTTGTGTTTGGGTTTAAATCATATTTATTTTGCTAAGGTGTGTCTACTTATTCAGTGTAATACCATGTTTATAGTCAAGATTTCATGATGATTTACTTTAAAATTTGTATTAAAACTTGAACACAAAATGTCGACGACTATAAACTTGGCATAATAGTTTAAAGAGGAAATAGTTTAGACTTTATAGATTTTAAACTGATTGTGTGAGACGTTTAATTCCGGTCTCAATAACAATTGTGTTTGGTATACTAGAATAGTAGATCCATATTCTGACAGTCAGTTCACAGAAAATTTGATAACTAAATTAAAAGAAATGATCAATTGTGTATTCACTGCAACACTCGTTATTTGTGCATTATCTTTCAAAGTCGGTGGAAATGATGACAGTTATAACAATGACGATGCTACAGTAGACGTGGACATCAACGATAGAATTGGAAGTTTAAGACACTTCTGGAAAAGTACTGGACTGTGGTAAATTAATTATTACTCCAAATTAAAATATTTAAAATTAAATCAGTTACAGGCAAAGCACTTTAATAAGTCACAAACAACTGTGTTTATTTCAAATTACTATTATTACAATATGTAAAATAGAAAATTGCATTTCTATTTAGCCCACCAGAACCGTATCAAAATGCTAGTACCTTCCTACTTAGCAATGACATGAAACTCAATCTTGCTCTAATCGGAGCACTACCAAGACGTGGCCTCATGCAAGTCCGTATCCACTGGCTACTTAACCTGATAACTATGAAGTAATTCATTAATCGAATAATTTTTTTTATGAAATAATGACTCGATTAATGCCGTGACCCACAGTATAGACATCAATGGAAAACCCTCATATAACTTCTCGGACTTGGACAAACTAATCGACCTGCTCCATGAAAACCATCTGAAGCCAGGGTTCGAACTCATGGGCAATCCCTCCAACCATTTTGATGATTTTACCAATGAAAGTCAAGTTTACGAATGGCGTGACCTAATCAAGACACTGAGCAAACACTACATTCGTAAGTTTATGCTGGCATTTAAAAAATCTAAAAGTTATGGTAACACTTTAAAAAATTTCAGAAAAATATGGATTAGAATATGTTCAACAATGGAACTTTGAGTCATGGAATGAACCAGACCACAGAGATTTTAATGGCTTGAATTTTTCAACCGAAGGTGTACAATAAAATTATTTAATAAATCGTTTTAAAAAATAAATATCAGGAGGATTTTTTTTATATTAAAAGGATTTTTAAACTACTACGATGCCAGTTCCGAAGGTCTTTTTGCTGCCCATCCCAATTTACGACTTGGAGGTCCAGCTGAATCCTTTCGAGGAATATTTGTTAAATATTGTTGGGACTTATTAGAGCACTGTGTGAATGGTCGAAATTATTTCAATGGTAAAAAAGGAGTAAGGTTAGATTTCATTTCCATGCACAAAAAGGTATGAACTTTAAATATACAAAATTTCTAAACTAAAAATAACTAATAAAAATTATTAATTTTAAAAGGGAAACAACACCTCAATTTCAATCTTGGAAGAAGAATTATTGACAATTTCAGAAATACATAATAAATATCCAACCCTCAGAAATATTCCAATATTCAATGAGTACCTATGAATATTTTAGAAAATTATATACTTTTATATTTTGTACAAATTTTACTTTTTCAGTGAGGCAGATCCTTTAGTTGGATGGTGGAAACCAGAACCATGGAGAGCTGACAACACCTATGCTAGTATGGTGGCTAAAGTAGGCATTTAAAGATGTTTCCCAATCGTGGTTAACGTAATGTACATTTCAATGGTACTTACAATCATAATTTCAGGTTGTTGTTCAGCATCAAGAATTTTTAATTAAGAAACACCCAATTATAAATTATAAACTACTGAGCAATGACAATGGATTTCTCAACTTCTACCCATCGTTCTTCGATCAGAGAACCCTTCTGACACGGTTCCAAATAAATACGACTCAACCAGAAACAATTCAACTTATTCGTAAACCTGTTTACATTGTTACTGGACTTTTACTCCATCTTCTTGGAGAAGAACAGGTCCAAGTTCTAATTAAAAGTACATTTTTAAAAAAAATATGTGTTTGATTTGTTTTCAATTCCTGAATTAAAAATTATTCGTTTAACATTTTGAAGGGCCACAACAGCCTATTGACAATAATTACTTAGCAGCCATTGCAGCATACCACACACCTAATCCATCGAATTTGAGAGATAGGCAGGTCCTTTAATTAATAATAGTTCACACTGATCAATTTCAATATGTTGTGTTTATAATATATATTCACAGTTGGAACTTAGGAATTGTCATATCTAACAGTGATGATATGAATTCTTCATCAGAATTTGATGTTGATATTCAACTCAGAATTAATAACTTGATAAACTTCACGAATAAAGGTTGGAAGCTCATAAATTTTACACCTTTATCCAACTATAAGTCGATTAAATGTTGATTTTGCAATCAGGTCTTATGTACGTAACACATTCGATGGACAATGCGAGGACCAACCCTGCAGGCACTTGGGAACAAATGGGTAGACCTATTTACCCTAATGACACTCAGTTGAAGATCCTCAGAATGCAAGAATTACCCATAACAACAGCACCACAACAAATAAAACCAAGTTCAATGTTTCAAATTAATGCAACACTCAAACAACCAGGATTACTTGGTATCCACTTGTGCATAAAAGCACCATTACCACCTGGACAGGTAAACTTCCAATATCCAAACCTAATCATATATGCTTTATGAAGCCACTATATTTTAAACAGGTGACAAAAGTCAAAGTTACAAATATCACAACAGGAGACGTACTCATTACATGGAAAACTCATAAAGTGCAAACGAGGTATTTAAACTTTTTATTTCCTACCTTTAGTTCTGCATGTAACACGAATTATTTTGGTGTATGTTCAAAAAGGTGCATCCAAACGTATGAAGTTTACTTCTCGCGATATTCCAATCACAGCCACTACCATCACATTAACGAGGAACAAAAGTCCATCTTTTGGTCATTTCAGTACACGCCCAAACTACCAACTAAAAGTGAGAAAACAATTATCACCAAAACTCTATAACTAGTATGATGATTATAAATAACTTTCCAGAGAACATCCCCCACGACGAAATTGTTCACGGATTTTATAAAGTTAGAGCAGTTGACTACTTTGATAGAAAAGGACAGTGGTCAAATCCAACAAAGTATGGACACAATCTGCTTAACACTGGTCTATCACAGTTAGTCAAATACCAAAATTATTCGGCATTGAATGAATTACATAAATGAAGAAAAAGCAACATCAACAGGAGAAAACCAGCTTTAATCTGGATTCTAACACCCAAATATATTACTTTCTTTAAAGAAAAAATGCAATGAGTAGTCCAAAAATAGAATTATTGTTAGAGCAAATCAGAATTTGAAAGTAAAAATGTGGATTTTTATATTACAACCTTTGACCAAGGTGAGGCTGTACGTGCCAAAGCCTATACTTGACAAATGAAGAGTTACATACAACCTTTACCTTTTCACCGTCGAAATATTAAAAATCATTTGAGAGGAATCATTGAGCCAACAGTTGTAACAAAAATACCTAAAAAATCACACACAATTATTATATATGTACATGTTGCCTGTTACCATTTAGTATATTTATTAATGACAATAAATATTCATTATTCACTAGTTGTGGAAATGTGCATAAGTTAATTCACCACAACATACCAAAGTTTTTTTTTTCCACGAACATTTTTTCGTGAAATTTTAAATACAAATATTGACATTCAGAAGTGTCTTTACAAAACATCAAACAACAAAATTTGAACATCGTCAACGTTACAGTCTGCTACTTAACTTTTATCGCCAATGACCAGGCAAAAAACATTCCAAGCATGCGATATGTTATAATGGGTCATCCAAAAATACAAATGTTTTTCACTTCAGCAGTATTGTGTGTGTGTATGTGGTGTGTGTGTGTGATAACAAAAGCGAAAAATTTCATTCAAAACGACTTTTAGATGCAAAAATGAAGAACATTAAATTTTGGCTAAGTGATGATTACACTTCCGGGAAGATTTCAGCTTATAAAGTTATAAACATTCGTTTTGATTGAAAAAGGCCTAATTTTTTTCGCCTTTGTGATGATTTATAAGTGTATAAGTTTAGAACCCCAAAAAAAATGAAACTATTAGACAAATCGCTTTTATATTAAACTGCCTACTTGCCCTGAGAATTTTGTTGAAACTGGATTCATTTTCACTTGAATTTTTTAAAAGGGATTTCGTTTTTACTTTAGTTTAAAATCTAATAAAACAAAATCACACACCATGCAATATGCAAATAGGAATAATTGTACATATTGAAGTTAACTTTGTTAATCAAAGTGAACTAAAAAGAAAAATACGCCGATATAAAAGAAAGATTAACAAAAAAATACCTTCAGAAAAAAATACAAATTACAGAGCTCTAAAAAATAATTCACGTTTGTAAGAATGCTAGTAGAAGTCTAACAATCTATTTGGTAAGCAATTTTTAGATTGTTTTTTACATCTACCAAAGTACTAAATTTAACAAACGTTACTTTTGGGAAAAAAAAACATTAAAGTTTGGTAGTAATTTAATGTTAACATTAAGTTAAGAGACAAATGTTATCATCCAAACGCAAATATGCCTACTTTAAACCCACAAAAAGTTGAATTTGTGTGTAGCATACAATCAAACTTAAATCGTCAAATTACTTGTAGGATTTACAGGAAAATAGAGCTGCTCTACAGCAGACTACATTCAATCTCAGGCAAGTTAGTGGCGGCCCTTTGGCCTTCCCTAATTGCAAAAAATAAAAAATAAATTTCGGAAGACGATATTTTAAGCCACATTTTGCACGGCAGTGTGAAACCTTCAGCTATGGCATATTATAATACATAAATTATTTTATGTTTATGTGCCAAAAACTTCAATTTGCACACATTTGGTCCTAATTTGCTTCATTTATACTTGGGGGGAAAATAGGAAATATTGGCAAAATTGAAACAAACATTAAATAAAAACTGTCTACACAGTCGATCACCTTTTCACACTTGTATATAATAATATGTATAATAACATGAGCATATTAAATATGTTACACTCAAGAGACAAATATAATGTTAATTCACAAAGATTGGACCCATGAAATTTGGCTGCATTCGTAAATGAGGATGTGAACATTAAAACAGCCATATTCAAAAGGCAAAATATTTTTTTTAAAAAAGTGCTTCATCGTATTCTTCAAAAGTAAATTGATGAAATTGTTCACTTTTTGTTGTTGTTGCTTATAGACCCACCTAATAATGCGCTAACTATATTAAATGTTTAACTCCAACCAACAGCAACAACAGCACAACAGTATCCAAGTTTCTACTTTACATATGTATACATATTATGATGTGGGCAAATTAGGCAATCTTACAATGAATTTAAGATGTACTGTCTGACATGAGAAGCTCATTACCATAGGTTTAGGTCAGAAGTCAAATTAATATCAGCGTTTCTTATAATATAATTAATCAGAACAAAAGCAGGTTCATTTAAAAAATTACGAATCATGAATCGAAATGAAACAAAAAACTGATGCGAAATACCGCGTTTTGTTTAATAATTAAACTGTCGTGTTCTTCACACGACAAAAACGGTGAATTTTTTTTTAAAAAATACAGTCATTCTAATATTGCCAATTTTCGTAAATGTCCCACCATGAGAACACATGAAGTGATTAATATAGGCACAGCTATAATAAGATTCAAATAACCAGAACAATCTATTTAAACATATTTACATTGTTCCCAAGATTCTTTTTTCTTTCTTCTAAATTCATAAATGCCATTCCTGAAAATATTTTAAAAGGTACAACTAAATAACAAATGAAACTGATGTATGTATGTTATGCTAATATGATATTTAAAACCATCTCTAATTAGCAAAAAAACATACAACTACAATTCCTTCAATCAGCCCAATGATTTATTATACTTTACAAATGGATTAAAGTAGATTATTTCCTCCTAATTTCTTAAATTATTAACTTGAACATAGCAGCCACAGGCAATAAAAATTATAAAGATCATCAAAGGGTTTTTAAATACTGGCAACGGAGTTGCACCATCGAAAACAGAAATCAAATTTTTTTAAAAAAAAAATATGCCATGTTGGTAAATAGATTAGAACATATTTGGAACATAAAAATGCCCAAAAAACACATCTTTTGAGATTCCTTTTTTGTAAAAAAAATTGTGCAAATTGCAATTGAAACTACTGAGAAAACACAAACACACAAACAAGAGTTAGAGAAAACATAATATCCCTACATACAATACGTTTAAGAATGAAGGACATACAAAACGACGTATTCATGGTACGTCTCCTTTGAAGTCGTCCACGTTATGAAATTGGGAGCCAGTTTAAAAAAATGGCAGGTGCTAATAGGAAAAAGGGTAGTTCACACTTTGGCAGGAGTCTCCGCTCCACATACAATAAGCAACTTTTGCAGTGTTCGAGTAAAAGAAACTACAAGAGAAAAAAGAAAACACACATGATTACATCACTCTGTGCAGCAACTTATTACCAACTAACTCATTTCACAAAAAATTACTGCATCAAGACTTCAAATAAAAGTTTGAATTTCAAATTCACTTCATTTGTCTAAACAATTCTTAATTACGTATTCAAAATGCACCCAACCAAAGTGGTAGTGGTCTCACTATTTCATTCGATCATTTCAATCAATTTTAATATGCATGCAAATTTAAAGCCACGACACAACTTCTTTTTGCATAATATACATGTATGTGAATTAACTGGGCACTAAAATTAAACATATTTTCCGGTTATTTCACAAAACCTCAGAAACTTTATAGACACCCTGTATTCTGGAAACACCTTCCTTCCGTTAGTGACTAATTGGAACCGTTGAAGTTACATCAAAGTATCCAACCATGCTGCAAAATAAGGTAACCGTTTTTTTTTTCTTGTCTTCCACAAAAATTATCCTAACAAGCATTCATGAAGTATTAAAACCTTGCAAATATGTTTTAAAACGTGCCTCTTGTGCACAATTTGTTGAATTATTTCATAATAATAAATCATAACTATGCAAACAAACGTTAGCAGATTTTGGTGGATGAAATTCTACTCATGAGATAATTTTTTTAAAAACGAAAACTAATAAAAATGTGCAAATAATTATGAAATAAATAAATGGTGACGCAAAAATAAAAATTCAAAACTATCAAAATTCAAAATAATAAAATGAAAAATAAAATGGAAAATAAAGAACCTTTTTTATAGACTTAATTCTCGGGACCAACAACAACAAGAAGTTTTTGAAGTGACCGCGTAAATCCGGCTAGAAATAAACGCAATTTCCAGCAAAGAAATCAAAACTCATTATCCCCCTTTAAAGTGGTATTCATCCACGATATTAAACAAAACGAAAAAAAGGCATTAACGGGAAGAAGAAAAAAGTACTTACCGATGGCATTCTGAATTGGTTTCGGTTTATTTTTCCAAGCGATGAATATTAAATAGACAGGTACACTGGTCAAAATAATGAGCAGTCCCATACCTGAAACATAGGAAGAAGAAAAAAAAACACATGAAAAACAAAAAAATAAGTTATTATGATCAAACGGACGAAAGGCTCACCAGTTTCTACGGGTTCAGCATACATTGGTAAAATAGTGATGAAAACAGATAGGATGATGTAAATGTACGGAAATATCAGATTCACCTTTTATATACACATAAAAATAAAAACATACAATCGTCATGAAATCAATAATTAAGTTGTTGTTGTTGTTGCTACACACAAACATATCAAAAACACAATCCACTCGACCGAAAACGAAAAGTGCCAACACCAATCGTGAACCGATTGTAATTGTACATTTTGTTGGCATATGTCAAATGCAGTGCCGCCAACAATCAAGACGCCAAATAACAATGCAAATAAACGGCTGCATTGTTATTATGATTTCTAACAATGCCAAACACACACTTTACCACCACTTTCTATATTTATATCTACACCAATAATGACGAAACTAATTTGCATTATGTTATTACTCGGAACGAGAAACAGACAAGAGTGAAAAAGAAAAATGTCATCGCACTTATTTTGTCTTCCTCAAAACGAATCTTCGTAACGCATTTTGAGACAGAAAGGGAATTATTAAGTGATTGAAAAGGTCGTATAAATAAATACATTCATTTACATTTGAATACTTTTTCTCGCTGTGTGTGTATAATTATATTGATTAATTTTTTTCAAACTATTTATTACGTGGCTTCCGAAGAGCAACAATAAGAAGAAAATTGAAAGCATGGTTGGGAAACTAGAAAGACAGTTGATTCACTTAATAGTATTATCATGTCGACATCATACAAAATAAACTTTTTATATACAAAAATTACCAATTATCATTTGATTAAAGTTGGGTCATTTTCAAAACTAATTAAAATATGAACCCTTAAGTGAGCTACCCTTCTAGTTTCAAAAGTCTGAGAAACAATTGCATTTAAACTTCACCGAAATTCATCAATAATTTACAGGAAAAAAAATGATTAAACTTCCACAATTATTTAAAAGCTAATCGTATCGATCAAAGTACTCAATAATACAAAACAGCACTTTACGTTTATACCAGGAAGCTAACATAACATCTAGATTTTTGTTTACTCTTTCTTTGAACAAAAAACAATGTATTTTAGTAGAAATGTCACGGAAAAAAATGTCAAGCAACTTGTCACTTGTAAACTCAAGAAAGAAACTTAGCACTTGAACTTTGACCCTCTGTGATAAAAAAAATATTTTATTGAGAACCCTCTCTTGAAGAGAGCTATTTTATTGAAACGTCTGCTTAGAGGATTCAAGTTGTGGTTCAAGTGCAAAGTTTATTTCTTGATTTTAGAACTTCAGTCAAGTTGAGTGTTACTGAAAATTTGATTTATACGAAGGAAGTTATATATCTATAACAAAAATGTTCCTTTTCATTGTAAAAACTGAAAACTATGAGGAAGCACGTTACTTACCTTGATGGGACGATGAAGATCGGGACGCTTCCATCGTAGATATGGTAAACACGCAACAGCGACGGCGATCGAGAGCCAAGTAGCAAAGCCAACGTAGTTAATAAGCGCATTAATGTTACTCGACATCAAGTAGATCAACGACAACAGACCCTATTTGTAACGCAAATAAGGCACGATAAAAAACGGAAATGACGAACAACGAAAGCAAAACGACAAAGATAAGAATAAAAGTACCACAAACAAAATGGCCGGTGTAGGAGTCATTTTCTTAATCTGGATCATATTGAGTACTTCAGGCATCTGTCCTTCTAGTGCACCAGCGTAGAACAGTCGAGATGAAGTGAGGAGAATTCCGTTCACTGCTCCGAACGTAGACATCGCTACAAACATTGGAATTATCCAAGCCATGTTGCCGTATAATTTTTCGGCGAATGTCTAAACCAAACATACACACATCCCCCCAAAAGAAAGTAAATGATGAAAACACACGACCTAATAGAATTTTTCGTTGTTGTACGGAGAGCATGATTGTTTACCACAGCCACGGCCTCAGATCCTAACACGTCTTCGACCGACAGTGCCGAGTAGAAAGCCATATTGGTCAACACGTAGACGACTGTGACAAGAATACACGAAATGGCAATGGCTCTTGGAAGATCTCTGCATTATATAAATTACAAACGTTTAATGTAATTTGTTTTAGAAATATGAGGCGATTCTCAGGTTCGTGTCATTTATATTACCTAACTGGATTCTTTAATTCCTCAATGATAAAGTTCAAGTAATTCCTGCAAACGACAACAAAAAGGCATTTTATTATTAAAGGCTAAACCTGATAATTGTTCAACACATTAAAAAAATGGACAAGTTGCTTTTAGAAATTACGCATTTTAAGTAAATAAAAATGTATCATTTGGAAAAAAGTAACAATTTAAACGTCTAAAGCAATTAATTACATGTATTCACCAGAAGCAATAATAAAAAATGAAAATGATCGAGTCCTTTGTCGAATCTTTTTTCTCTCTCCGTTGAAATTGTTTTTTTAAAGAAATAAATGAAATTATGCAAATAACTTTAAAGCAATTTTCCAAAAATTACGCAATTTGTGCATTTTTATTTTGGATTAAACTGAACATTATTGCAGGTATGATGACACTCATATTATCAAAGTAAACCCTAAAAGAGGCTTGCAACCCTCATTATGTATTTTGTGCATTTTATGCAATATTAATGATTTATGATTTTTAAAAAATAATCTATGAGAAAGAAGGTTTGTCACTGGAGTTACAAACTTAAGAATTCTGAACACAAGTTGAAACCAAACTCAACAAGTTTTTGTGTTGACCGAGCAATAATAAGCATAATTATTGTAATAATAAATAATAATGACGAGAACCTTTACTAAAAGATGGGAAGAAAGCCAATTTTATTTAATTCATTCATGAAATAGAATTACGTAATGAATGTAACCACATAATTATGAGATCAAACTTTACGGCGGCGGTTGTTTGCGACTATTAGGCACCATGCGCCTTCTGCAATGATGAAACCTGATTCAGATTATGCAATTGGTGTTTCTAACTAGAATTCATTTTAGGAGTTTCCGAAGTCACTCAAGGTTTTATTCTTTTGTTTTCTTGCCCCTGTCTGACTGATCACTTGAAAGTTCTGTAACTTTTTTCCGTAAAGTATGCAGGATTTACTTAGCCAAAACATTAGTTTAAAAATAATATTGCAAAGTGATCAACGCTAATTCCCGTTGGTATCATTAAACCAATGAAATCTTGAACCAAATTACTCAATTTCTTGTACACTCCAATTAATCCACACCAGTTTCCCCTTAATTAACATCAATTCTAACATACTTAAATACATTAAGTTAAGGGCAAATCGTTCTTAGTTGACCTTTATGACGGCTAAACTATTAGCTCTAATAATAAAGTGTTTCTATTGGGATAATACATCCTCAAATTAGTTGCCTTGCCTGTCAGAAAGAATAAATCAGTGAAAGTGAAACCTATTAAGCGACTTCAATTAGTTTAGTGATTATATTGTAACTCCAGCGAAGTGTTCTCCTGTCATTTGTTTGAATTCACTGGCGCCCCCGCACCCAGGGGCGTTTGCCCCACCCCCTACTTAGAAAACCAAATTCTTATTTTAATATATAACTTTTACATTTTAAAAGAACATAAAAGTGCGCCAGCCACTGTTTTTATGTAGTATTTTCTGATACTACATAAAAACATCGTTATATTGCCTCAATCTAGAAGATGACTTATTTTTTTACTCGCTACGCTCGCAGAATTGAAAATTCATGTGTTTTAAAAAGATACTATCAATACTATCAGTGTATTTTCACCCTAGATTATTCAGTGAATAGGAAAATAAGACATATAAGACGTTTAAAAATAGGTGACCAATCCTGGTGTACTGGAGGCTATTTTCTAAAAAAATATATAATCATTTTTGATTTTAAGGTTTGTCATCCCCCCCCCCTCTGTCGCCACTATTCGAAGTAAATGTTGTAAACTAGAAATAATTATTTTTAAAAATTATCTTTAAAACATAACGTTAATAATATTGTTAACAAAATCTGAAAGAGTATTGAATTTTTCTTCTTCTTCTTCTTCTGAAATATATATTTTTAACAATGTAATTCCATCTTGCCTAACATTCTAGAAGTGAAATTAAAATAACTTTTTGCTGGATTTCTTTTTAGTAACAAGTGAACATAAGAAAAGATAAGCTACTGTTTCAAAACTATCATTATTAAGTTACAAAAGTTCGAAGATTCTGTTTTTTAATGAGACAGCCAACAAATTTTAAAATAACTTTCTATAGAGAGAAAAAACAGTTTATTTAACTTGTGACTGAACACTAAAATTTTACTATCCGTGACCAACTTCGTTACAATAAAATCTAACTCAAAGAGTTACTTTTTAAGTTTTAGCACAAATGTCACATGATGAAACAACACACAATAACAAAAAGGGCTTTTTTTTCTTCTTCAAACTTTCTAGTATTGAACACACACACATATGGTTAGCTCAGGTGAACCGGAACTGAACAAACTTTTTACCACAAAAGAATTGAACAAAATACAAAATAGATTGATAAACTTTAGGCTAAACACATTCATTCAGCCACCTGCTTTGCTAAACTACTAACTAACTCCTGAAGTTTACATCATGAAAAACATAAAACTGAAGTTACTTCTAAACGGAAACAAAACTTATTTTTCAGGGTACAAAATAAACGTCACATTTATGGATCAATATAAAATGACATTTATAAAAAAAAAAACCTGCTGCAAAATATTTATTTCTAGAATGAGGTTTATATTTTGAACAAAATGATAGACTTCGTACGACCATAAAAGATAAAACAAGTACAACACACATGCACGCGTTAATATATAGGAAAAATACACCACGGGTTCGAGACTCCAAGGGAGAGAGAACAACGACCCGGTTTTCGTTTCACTCTACGCTAAGTGGCGTCCTGCACCCACCCACGCACACACATTTTACGTGTGAAACCTTTTCTCTTTTATCCGATAAATGTTGACGTCACACGTTACGATGGAAAAAAAAAGAAAATTCATCCAATATAATATGTGGTCGTAACTTCAACTTCATAGTTGCATATATTGAAGGAAAATAGATGACTGAAATACAAATTGCTTATTGATCAAGTTCCTTTCTTTTATTTAATGCAGTAATCTCTATCTATCTCAATCATTCTATCAATAAATCTTCATTGAATGAAGATAATTGACAAATTTTGGAATTTTAATCATATTAAAGATTAAACCTATTGAGAAAGAGAAAAACCAAACCACTTTTTCAAAGCTGAATATAACCAAAACCTAAACTTATCGTTCGAAATTGTGAAACCTATTCTAATAATGGAGAAAAAGAAGGCTGAATGATTATTTCGGCAGAAGGTGATCAACAAATGGCCCTTTTTGTCCTCTGAAAAGTTGAGCAACAGCAAACCTGTGGCCCAAACTGAGCCAAATGTTGGTTAATTTATAACTATATTAGATTTTTCGTTGAGGTTATATGCGAAGTGAGCTTTATAGAAAGATTTACCAAATATATAATAAAAAAAAGGTTATTTGAGTGAGGAATGAGAATCATCTATCTTCGACCTGATCTTCTTTGTAATAATTCAATATACGAAGCACGTAGAAACCTCTCCTCTAGACGTAAGACACGGTATTAAAACACATCACGAAATGCGATGATCGTGATGGCATCTGAGACCGTATTTTTCTCTGTACAGACTAAATTATTATTATCATCATCATCATCACTGTCATTAAAGGTGAAATGTCGATTATGTCTTTCATAAACACACACAAAATATATTCATATAGAACATTACGTGAAAGCAAATTCATTCTCTATCTCACACAATGTAAGAGGATGGGTTTTTTTTTCTCTCTCTCTAAAGGACAATAAGGATTGAAAGCAACAACAACAACAAAAATCGAATACACTCTCTCTCTCACCATCCGTTGTAGGCAAATAATCCAGAATACAAAGATAATGCCACTTTGGTAACATCCTGCTCAGTATTGTCGAAATTGAAATGTTCAACGTGTCCTGTACCAAAATAAGAAGAAAAAAATGAGCTTACAACAGGACAAGACACCAAAAACTAAAGTTTCAAGTTTACTTTTCAAAGTCAACACAGAAATCCTTTACACAAAAACTGTTTTTGTTTGCAATAAAACAGGTAATGGACAAGAAAGAAACAACCTTTTTACTTTTTCTTTCAAGCAATCCCGGTAGGTTTATATAGTTGATAAATTGCTTTATTTTGACCATTTCTCCCTTTTCTGTTTCTTCACCTCATTAAACAGTATTGGAAAAATACAGAGGAAAATGGTAAAAAGGGATGTTCAAGTAGTACAGAAAATAAGAACCATATTCTCTCATTTCTCACTCACTTATCTGAGGGTTAAAATTGAGAAAATTTGGTCTTTGTTTTTCTATAGAACTTCAACATCCATCCCTCTTTGCTATTTTACCATTATATGTTCAGTGGATGAATATAAGTTCATACCATCGATTTTAATCAAGAACCACCACCATCCCTTTTTGTCATGACTTTTCCTTTTTCCCCATTTTTTTTTGGCTGTTTCCTTTATCATTTCATTCACTGGGACTGGATTTTGTGTTTTATTTACCAAATGTGGCAAAAGGATAAATTATACTATTGAGTATTATTAGCAAATTGCACCAAATTATAGACACTAATACGATACCACTGCATTGCATATGAATTATTTAATTTTCATATTTCTGGTCATATTTTCTTAATTAAGTTAAAGGTAGTCCTAGGATGTTTAATTTAGAATACGACCATCAACTCCCTTCAGAAAAAAATGCTAAAGAACTGAGGCTTTTTTTTGGAGGACAGTTAAGTGTTCTCAATTTACACTTTTAAGATCAATGATCAACAAATTGGTCAAATTTATGTGTCTCATCGAATTGATTAAAGAAGCGAAAGTCTATCGAGTAAGAGAAAAGGGTGTCATCAACATATGTTATATCAAGTGCTTACATTTCTAATGATTAAAACGATTTTTTTATCAACATTAAAGACATTTAAGCGAGGAGTTTGCGACGCACTTCAAAAAGTTATACCACCACTCAAAATAATTGTCAAAGTATTCTTTGTATGCTTGTTCTAAGTATGTTTTAAAAATAACCACAATTGCAAAACATCTTTTTTAGTTTTTCTAGTATGTTTATTGCCTATTCAAATTTGCTGACAATCCAAAGTTCTACAAATGTATGACAGTGGCTATTTTGGCAAACGTTGAACTTTTCAACAACAAAAAAATGTAGCCAAAAAAAAAAAACCAACTCTCTCTCTTTCTAAAAAGATCACCTTAATCATGGGACATTGGCATCAACAAAAACCACCCACAACCTTTAGGTTTAAACCCCCCTTAAAGGAGGATTACGTGAATTTCGTAGCAACTTCGTATAGCCTATACTTAACGCGCATTTATTATACCTGTGTATAAGTAGAGATAGAATCAATGACTAGTCAATTTTTTTCTTTCTAACATAATAAACCAAAAGAGAGACTTCTAATACAATAACAAAAAAACATGATAACAATTTCACACCTTGCACCTTGAGGCAAGAGTAAATCTGTGTTTTATATACAAAAAAAAAACCAGACAGAAGAAGACGACAAAACGGCCACATACGAAGTCACGTCAACTAAATATTTCGTGAATAACCCTTTTTAAACCCTTCCCTTCCTCCCAGTGATGTTCTGAGGGGTTTGTGCCCAATGCCAAATTTAGAATTAGCCCCACCACATTTTCCAAAAATACACGGGTATATTGCTAAAAAATGAAAATCTTAATTTCTGTAGTTTCACATGGCTTGTATTCATAATGACATGCAACACACATGTAAAAATTCCAAAATCGCATAAAAATATTACAAAAAAAAAGGTTTCTTGCAGAAGAAAATAAGTAACATGATATAATTTTGTGCTGAAAATAAATATTAAAAAATCTACCTACACAAACTACCTCACTTTTTTTAAAAAAAATTACTCGTTACGCTCGCAAGATGCAAAGATGCAATTATGGGGGAGACGTTCTAAGCATTTTGGGGATTTATTTTGGGCCCCGTGACATGATTTTCGTTCAGTCCAGCCCTTTACCCGCTCCACTTTTGCCCCACTCTCATTCAACTCGAGGACCACCCAGTGCCGCAACTAGGAATTTTGCGCCCGGAGACCATATTACTGCGAACGCCCCTTACCTCCCTACAGGCTACTCAAACAAATTTGAGTAGTTAGTATAGTGTGAATAAATGTGTGAATTTTTAGGTTTGCAAGTGTTATACCTAGTGCACACCTGATAATTTAAATGCATTTAAAAAATAAATGTGTTATACAGAGAGCCGTGTGAAGGGCAAACAAACAATATGTCGAATTCAATTTATTCAGTTTAATAATCTCAAAATATTGAGTAAATATAATATATAAACTATTAATTTAGTATTTCAATTTAAAATATTAATAATAAAGTAAATTTTTATTTGGTGTTCATGTCCTTAACTGAATTCCGTATAATTCACCTAAACACATTTAATTTGAATTCATTTAACTCATGTGTTTACAAGGTATCATAAAATCAAAAACTACTATATATTCTCTTTAGTAGGTATTGTGCTTATAGCAGAGTACAACTTTTTGTAAATTTTGCAAATTGCACGACGGGTTTACTAGTGTGAATAATTTGAACAATACATGAAAACTACTACGTTATGTACAATGAGGAAAATAGTGGGGAAAAAAAGTAGAAATTCAAAATTTATAACTTTTTTAATTTTAATTTCTAAGCGTTTGGCGCCCCTGTTTGTTGGCGCCCGGAGAGCAACTTTCCCCCCATCCTCCTCGTTGTTGCGCCACTGGGACCACCCACCACAAAAGTATTGACTAAACCACTGCCCCTCCTCCCTCTCATCCTAAAAAACATTGAATTAAGGTTTATTGCTCAAAATCATCTCTGGACAAATTCCAAATAAAGAAAGTTCTGTTGATAAAAAAACCCCCATCTTATGAAATAGTGACTGAAATAGTCAACAACATTTTTTAATGTGCAGATGAAATTGTCGACAATTTTCACTCGTAAATATATATTTTTTTTTTCTATGAAAATTTTGTATTTCAAATTATGAAATAATCCTCTCTAATATATTGACGTTTACCTTCGAAGTTACCAATTTTTTTAGATGAGATTCGAGATTCAAGAAAACCTTGTTTTGAATAAGTATTTTTTGAGTGTTTCTTTTGATAGCCAAAATATATACAAATTGAATGGCCATCAATCACTTTTTAGTAAGAAGTTTTTTTTTTGTGCATAAATAAATAAATGAAACGATGGCGCCAAACAAATAAGTGACATTTCAAATCAAGAAAGAAAAAAGCTTGAAAACCTTGAAACACCGCCACTTGGACACCGGAATATATAATGATCGAACAAGATTAGTTTAAATTCGATTTGCATTTTTAATAAACATGTGAAACAATGGAAAAAGAAGAAATAAAAATCTTAAAACTCACCTTTAGAAATCTGAAAGATTCCAGTGGCAATAATGATAAAGAGAGCCAACAATTTGGCATAAGTGAACCAGTCCTGTATCCGAGTGGCCCATTTCACGTCCCAACAGTTGACAAACGTCAAGAAACCTGAAACAAAATTACCAGAAATAAATTAGAAAACAAATCATTTAACCAAATTAGTGATTCATTTCCAATTTGGAATCGTTTTCTTGACCATCACCAATGTCCATCACTACTTTGTTTATCACCTGAATCAATCAATTTTCATTTGATTTCTTGTCAAATCATTCTCTAAAAGTTGAAGTGAAATCGACGGCTGACGTTGCAAGAAAAAAAAATTCATCGATCCGTTTCAAATGAGTTTGCATTTTTCCAAACTGTCAAATGTTTGGTCAACAACAACAACTGTACTTAAGTATTGTGTTCGATCTCAAAAAGACGACGACGGTTGGATGTGGATCAGGGCTGGCCAGTCCATTAGGCGGCCGCCTAGGGGGCAAACGTCCTAGGGGCGCATTTCAGCAAAACTAATACCATTGTAAGGACAAATTACTTTTAAAAAAAAATGATAACTACTTCCCGATGATTCATCACTATGGCCAAGAGAATTATGCGACTTTCTTTAAAATTAACTCTTTAGCGGCTATAATTCTTACAATTAATTTAATGTTGGACGACAGGTAGCAAATGAACAACTTTGTAGCCTCTAAGCAGTCGCATTGACTGAAAAAACGCCCAATAGGTAGCCTGAAGGTCCAAGCCTCGTCGTCGTCGTCGTTTGAGAGGTTGGGTACAAGTAGAATCGAGTATACATGTTCGAAGAAAGACAAGGACATCGCTAATTATTACTAGTAACACTGTAGGTCGCGACCCACACGTGTGTACATGTATTTTTGGCATAATAATTGAGGCTGAAAACCACAATTTGAATCATATGTTTCAAATTGCCACCCTTTAAAATTAGTTTTCTAAAGTTCTTTCTTGAAATTCTTTAACAAATATCTTTGTCACCTTTGACCTCTCAGAATTACTAATTTCTCTATACAGAAATTATCAAAATATATTTCATCCAGAAATAGATACTCTCAAATAAGGAAAATAAAAAGCTATAATAACTAAACAAATTCAATTTAAAGAGTTCTGTTATCAGTAGACAACTTAATTAAGTCAGTACCGGAAGTAAAACCACCTCTGTCTAAATAAACAACAGGAAGCGAACACGATTGTTTGTGCAGAGTACAAGGGATATATAATTTGATTTAGAATTTTAGACCCTGTCACACCCTTTGAACGTCCGGTGGTAATCCAGCTCTAACCCGAACCATGTTTCCCCATTTCAAGTGGTCATTTTTATGATGGGCGTCCACCACATCACAAAAATGGGGCTTCAATTTCACATTGTACAAATTAATATGCATAATTTCAAATACCTCACACTTCTTCTTCCTTCAATTCATGGAAGTCAATGACCCACGTCAAAGAATCCCATTTGTTTGTATTGTGACCTTCATTATGCAATTTCAACGCAGACCGAACAACCAACAGATAAAAAAAAAGGTCTGTGGTCAACCGGAAGAGCACAAGTCCAAAGATTTCAATATTAAAACGAGAGTGAAAAAGGAGAACGTGGGGTGTTTAGGGGGATGGAGAGAAGGGGGAGCTTATAGATAAGTGGTCCGGGGATGTCTTTGGACTCACTTGATTGCCTTCAAATCAGAGCAAAATGATGTTATTATGAGTCCTAATGAAAGGAAATATCCTCCATCTGAAGTAATTGTCACTTCCAGTCATTTTTAGAAGTCACTTGCAAGAAATTTATTGAAAATGGAGAATGTTGTAAACTTGAAACTGAAGGACATGGGAGAAGTTTTTTTTTTTTGGAGCAAAGGACTCAAAATTCTATTGAAAATAATTGCCATTGAAACAACGAATATAAGGTTTTTAAGCGTGGCTGAAGACAATAAAAAGAGATCCGAAGTGAGGCTCCTACCCTGCCCCCCCCCCTCAGTGACAAGTCAAGTCGTAACCCTTGAGAGGAGCCTCAGGAGGGTCATAAAAGAGTATAATACCAATTTGACATTGGGCCAATGACTTTTTTTTTAAATCTCTTTTTTTTTTTTTGCTCAAGAGAAGAAAGCTACATAAAGTAACAGAAATAATAATGATTTTACAAATATCGAACAATAATTAAAATTGGCAAAAATCCAAAACTGAATACTCTACAAAACAATCTGAAAAAGGGCCACGAATGGCCCGAGTGCCAAAGGTTGAGAACTCTGAATCCATTATGTTAAAAGGACAGGGACCGAACAAACGCCCCCTAAAAAGACACAACTAAAATTACAATTTAAGCTATTTATAAACCATTTCTTTGGTTTCTAAAAAAAAATATATGAATGGGATGTTGCCACGTTGATTATGAGGGAGGGGGGGGGGCCTGATTAAGGGGCCACAAGAAACAGGGGGCCAGGGCAAACTCCACGTTTATTATTCATAATGAAAAACTATTAAATTAACAAGTTCATGAATGACAAATAATCAAACGTGAATTAATAGCTTTGCCAACTTTGAGTACAATCGGTAACATCTGCAAGACGTTGCGTAATCTTAACGTTAACCTACAGAAAATAACACGAGAAAATATATGGCAAGAGCAATATGACCAGTAATGAAATATGGAAGCACAAAACGTGGCCTTAAGCAGAACTGTAACGCATGAAAAGGATGAACAAACATGGCGCATTTCTAACATAAAGATAAATAGAACAGCCATATTGGAACACTCCTTTTTCATTGAAAATGAATAACATCAAAAATATCACATTTCATACAAGCACTAGTGTCGATTTATTATACTTGACATGTTTTTTTTTTTCGTGTGCTTACATATAACGACGGCCGCCAAAAGTCGAATTGAAACATCGGGAGCATCGCAGGTAAGAAAGAGAGGCCTAAGAATGTAGACGGCGAAGGTGAGAGCGACGATGGCTTGAGAACACGGTCTTACGATCATACATTCGACCCAAAGCCGAATGAAAGCAAGGAATGGACCGAAAGACTCCATGATGTAAGCGTAATCAGCACCCGTCTTCGTTATCATGCAGCCCAGTTCGGCATAACAGTAGGCGCCGATCATGGAGAAGACACCGCATCCTGCCCAAACGATAAGCGAGAGACCGACGCTGCCCGTATTTTTGAGCACTCCAGTCGGTGAAACGAAGATGCCACTACCGATGATGCTACCAACGATCACGGAGATTCCGTTCAGAAGGGTCATCTTCGGTTTCAAACCGACAACTTCGGTATCGGCATCAACCTTATGCACATTGTTATCTTTGTCTTGAAGAGGTACCTCTTGATAACGAGTGTTACCTCCTTTCGTAGGACTGTTCGCAGCCATTATCAGTTTATCACAAACCTTATCACTTTCACGACACACAATTCACCGTGTCACAAACACACAACGAATGAAACGCGCGAAAACGAACAAAAAAAAAATCCTGCAAATATTAATATGAAATAAAATTAAAAAATATACTGTTTAAAGAGAAGAAGGAAGAAGAAGAAAAAAACATCAATGAAAAGAGGGAAATAAATCAGTGACCTTAAAACGAAGCCGGTAAAACGATGGACGCCAAAATGAGGATGTTTTCAAAGGAGAGAGGGCGAAATCACCATCGCCGAAAAGATGATGATGATGATGATGATGCAAACGATACTGACAAAGCCGCGATCAGAAACAGAAAAGAATGAAAGCAAAAACAGCGTCGAACTCAATGCTCCTTTTTTTTCTCTTCCTCCTCACCCTCACCCTCTCTTTCTATCCGACTCGATGTCGTTCACTCGCAGCTGCTGTCGCTTTTTTCTTTCATTCTTTCCATTCCGTATACAAATAAAGGAACTCGGTGGAGCGTTTAGTGAGCACATGGCCACATCGCTCCAAGCGAAAACCTGCACGCCGCCAGGTTTAAAACGACAATCGGCGGCTGGCTTTTTTTTTTCTTCTTTCATTAAAATCAAAATTTAGATTTAATATTTTATAGTTGAATATAATTTGAAATATAATATATTATTATTATAATTTTAAATTATTTAATTTATAAAAAAAATCATCTCTAGAATGATGGAGATAACATAGTGGCTAAAATGTTAGGGCGCATTTCCTGCTTCCAGTAACGATATTAAAATATATTTAATATAAAATATGTGTTACGTTGGAAGTAGATTGTTTTTTTTTTCATTTAAAAAGAATATTTGAGATTTCTAAAATTAAATAAATAAAAACAATAATAATTATATTATATTAATTTAATATAATTATAAATTAATATAATTATATTAATCATAACTAAATAATTATATTATATTAATAATAAATAACTAAATAATTTAAAATAATAATTTAATAATTTTAATTTAATAAAAAAAATCAAGACATTATCAATTTATCAGTTGTAAAGAACTAAACACTAGGGAAATGAATTAAAATTTAAGTGACTACTGTTTAGATGTAAATTTCCTGGTCTGAGAAAATATGATGCAATATTACTCCAATGTGACTTCACATCTAAAACACGATAAAAACGATCAATAACAGAGAGAAAAAATCTGAATAAAAACTCACATTGATCTTATAAAATTGAAAACATGAACTTTTTTATTAAAATTCTACCATTACATTTAAAAATTATGAAATCTATTATCAGGTATGAGCCCTCCTCCCCCTTCCCGACTGTCTGAATTGAAAATCACGTATACTTCAATTTTATAAGGCTATTTATTCAAAATGTTTTGTGTATTTCATGATAATAAAATTAGAAACCAGTTTTGAACACAAAGAGAAGATTAAAATTCAAGACAATACCAATTGACATTTGACACTTAAGAGTTGAGTGGGAGACAAACCCTATACCGTCCAGCCTACAAAAAAACCAGTTTAAATTTTAATTATATTGGGAAATACATTCCTATCAACTTTTGAATTTACAATTAATTAATTTGGGCGTTTGAATTCCATTACACGCAATGATGCATCAAAACTCCCCTTTGAAATCCTACATCGCTCCTCACGTTACATAATTTACTTCCCCATGATAATTAATTCTAAACACATTCCCAGTAACAGCAATAAAACTTTGTAGGTTTTTTCTTTTTCTGCCCCATGAGAACAAAGACAAATCCAATGTTGGTCAAAAATGGTTTGAGGGTGGAGATGTATGAAAGGCGCTGAGGAGACCATTCCGAGCAGCCTTATTGAAAGAATGACCAAGATTGCAACTTGTCGGTCTTAGTCTGGGAATGTGTCCTTGGTAGCCAACCACAGGAGGTTCCGTGTGTTCACGACGTGTCGATCTATCTAAAACATTTTGACATGTTTTAAAGAAAGAACAGAAAACATTAAAATGACACATTTCTTTTTTCTTACAAATCTCCCCCTTTTTGACCTGAACTAGTAGTAGTAAAAGTTTACTACTTTTACAATTTATACTATTAGGACATTGTGTAGTTCCCATCACATTTTACCAGTAGCAAAATTTTGGGAGTGGCTTCAGATGAAATTGGGCGAGGGACAACCTGTTTTTTTATAACATGTCTATGAAAATTATCAAGACAGTCTATGAAACAATGAGCTAGAAAAACTTAATTTGTCCAGATAATTTTTGCATGCATATTAAAATTGGCGGTCTGACTCTGCAACATGTCTATAAATTCCCCCCAAAAAATTATGAAGATACAAAAAACCCAATTCAAAATTTTTAAAGATGTAATATAATAGAAATAATTACTAAGATAAAAACTATAGTCTACCTTTTGCATGCAATGTCTTGTACACGTGCAACCTTTCACGAACTACATCATCATCCAAGATAGGAACAAGACGTGGAAGCGAGGAGGATCGAGCTAACGAACCAGCGGACTGTTGCCGCTGTGCTCGAATCCTTGACATTTCCTCAAACTCTTGAAGGGCGTTCTTAGAACTGGTACCATAACTTCCACCTAATTGTTGACGTAACAAAGGAACAAAACCTAATTTAAAAAAATATAATGACTATTAATGAGTTTTAATGACAATAAATTACAGCTAATTTATATAATTTAAAAGCAACAATGTTAATAATAATAATAATAATCCCATACCGGTGTAACCTGGTTTTACACCAGATGGCGGCGAAATCTCCACGTCAATTGGCCGTTGCCTCTTTCTGTAATAATCTGCGTATATCATAGGTCTACCTTGCAATAGTTCACCAACGGCAGAAGAATCGTTTTTATGATCGGGATATAAATATCTCCTCCTTCTCGAACTCAAAGAATCATTTTCAAATAAATCCTGTTCAACTCGTGCTGAACCATTTCTGGACTCTTCCTCATCATGATCCTATATAGTTGACGACATAATATTCCAACAAATATATTCCAAAACATTTTACATTATATTTAAATAATAATAACAATTATAATTAATAAACTTCCCACCTTAGTCACTTGAGAAATGTGTGTAAGTTCACCAAATGTGTTACCAAAACCAAATCGGACTCCAGTTCTGTGACCAGTATAACTACAATTAAAATATAAAATATAAATAATTTTGAAAAAATGAAATTCAGGTTAACAGTTCAAAAATGATATTTGTTAACTCCTGTGCTTATTGTAAATGCTGAAAACACTTTACCCTGGTATCTGAGACCCGGGTTTAAGATCTAGAATTTTTCTTCGAGCTTTTACAGCCAGATCAAGTCCACTGTGTGACATTTTCACTGAATGTAATTAAACTGCTACCTTTTTCATGGTAAAAACATAGCATATGTTGATAATTCATGTAATTCTTGCTTCAATGATGGAAAAACTAATTTGTTTTGGGAGGTGGTCGACTTCAGACTAGAGGGGCCCTCTTCCTATAGGTAGACCCATGCATATAGTCTAATTAATACAAGTAAGTTTCATAGATATGATATAACCATGAAAATATTGATAGCATGCTTACCCTAGCAACCATTGATCGCGTCCTTTGGTTGCTAAGGAGTGAAAATCAACTTTTCTAAAAAAAATCAAACTTTTCTAAACCAACACCCCAAAAAACTGAATACTGTGTATTTACAACCAAAAAGGTAATTAATCTTTTTCACCTTTTTAAAGAATGTTTTGAAACAATGAAACATTTTTTTTAAAAAAGTGATTTTAAGACTTAAAAAAATAAATTTAGACCAAATTGTATTACAAAATTAAGTAAACATTAATGCCACATTTATAGTCGGTATTTTATGATGATGTCCTCTAAAAATTGTATTTTAATTATACACAGAAAATGCTAACTATAAATGTGGCATAAGGTAACTACAAACTGATAGTTTGAAGTAAAAGACATTGTTACGAGAGTAAATTTCAAGTTAAATGGTTTTACAATATAACAATCAATTCTAATTAATATATAATAATAAAATATATTTTAATTAATATAATTTCAAAATTTAAGATGGAAGAAGAATTTTTGGTTCTACCACGAAAAAATAAACTACCTCGAATGAGTGTATTTCGCAGCAAATATGAATCTTCATCAATGTATGTATATAATAAAACTATATAATAAATATGATTAAAAAAATATAAATGAACGTTAATAAGCATAGATGTTTTCCCTTTATATCTCGTCCCTTTATCTCTTGTCATCATTCAATTGTCATTAATTTGCTCCATATTACACGTGTGTTGTTGACATTCATTTATGGGTGTAGTCTGTCTACAAGCAAATTTATAAAATGGACTACCAAAATTTATATATATCCTCAATATTAAATGGATATAAAAAAAGAAAAACAAAAAGCAATTAACGGATAAGTATCATGTGAAAAATATTCACACTTTAATATTGACTAGAAAGTTGCTTAAAATAATAAACAAATTGGTGCACATCACGTTACAATCAAAAGTTAGACTTCTTATAGGCTAACCACCTAATTCCCCCACACAAACTGACCAATCACAGAAATGGAAATGTGATTTACAACAATTTTCTATTATATCAAATGGGGATACCATACATAAATTCCAAGCATAACAAATAATAACAGCGGACGAATGTTGGAACTTCGCAAGGATATACCTAATTTATTACAAATATTATTTATTTTATTGTCTTAATTTTTTATTAATAATTTTTAAAATCCTTAACAATTTATTAAGCTCTTAATTTAGTAATGTTGATATTTTAATTTCGTTTTTATTTTATTTTAATTAAGTGTTGAATTTTATTTCATTTTTATTTTTTAATATTTAATTTAAACAAAATGGGAAACACAAATAGCAATGTTGCAAGCGGTGTTAAAAAACAAGCCGATAATTCGTCGTACGAAATGTACAAATTGTTGGATTTAAAGGGAACTGGAGAACTTATACGAATAATGAAGACAGCCGTCAAGGGTAAAAATTATTCGGCCCTCGATGATGTTATTCGTTCTCTGGTTGCACCAAACCTATACGACAATGGACAGGGACGACTTATCCCAATTTCGGAATTGGTTATGAGACGTAACAAAGAAAGACCAAAACATAGACAACTTCAAGCGGACAAAGCTACTGGTTTAGATAATGAAGGATATATTGTTGGTAGTGCAGGAATTACTAATTTAGGATCAAGTCTAGCTGACATCAATGGCGACATTGTCTTCAATAAGAGAGGTACATTTTTTAAATAAAAAAAAAAATACTATGAACGACTCGGAAATTTTCTTAAATTTTTAAATTTACCATCTATTTTGGGTTTTTCTTTTAAATAATTTAGATCCTAGCAAATATCGTGAATGTTGTTGGGACATTGATAATCGTGGCGCAGTCGGAGAAACTATTTTACATATTTGTGTTTTACACGGCACAAGTTTGCATCTCGAATTGGCCAAAAGACTAATCAAACTATTTCCTAAACTCATCAATGACATTTACCTTGCAGATGAATATTACGGTAATTTTTTTAAAAAAATAATTAACATTAATTATAAAAGAAAATAAGTATGCCCCTTAAAGAAGGCAATCACTGTTAACTCGTAATGACCTCATGCAAAAAAAAAAAAAAAATTAAAATCGGCAAATCTTAATCTAGATTCAGATCATCTTCACGTAAAACTTAGTTAATCTAAACTCAAACTAATCTCATTATAATTTTGAATCATCAAAAGAAATTTATATTTCAAAAAGTTAAGCCTCATTTCAATGAACTTTTTTTCACAAAATCACTAGAAATCACAATGTTTACTTTACAGCAAATGTACAATTGCCCTACCGTAACTGAAAGGGTTGACCAAAAAGTTCGCATTGGGTCATTTTGACTTAAGGAAAATGGATGATAGCAAGTTTTCAACAAATTAAAACATAAAAAACATTTGTTGTTACACCTTTTTATCACACAGAATTTATACAAGTGAACATTTTGGTCAACCACATCTGACGTCACAAGCTTCAAGTTATAGTGCGGCAACTACAACACCATTGTATTTTGTCTTCATACTTTTGGAGTTGTTCCAATTTTTTCCATGCATGATTTTTATAATACTTTTTAAACAGGTGAAAATGTTTTACATATGGCCATTGTAAACGAAGACCCAGCATTGGTTAAATTTCTATTAGACAAAGGTGCCAATTATCACGAGAGAACGTGTGGAAACTTTTTTTCACCCGAAGATCAGAAAATGTCTCGAGGAGATTCCTTAGATCACGAATGGGTCGATGTTTGTGTTAAAACCAATTACGAGGGGTTCGTACACGCCAATATTACTTAAAAAATACATACCTGAACCACTTTCAATCAAAGTAATAATGTGTTCTTTACGAAGGTATGTCTACTGGGGTGAATATCCGCTGAACTTTGCCGCCTGTCTCGGTCAAGAGGAATGTTTTCGACTGGTTTTAGCCAAAGGAGCTAATCCAAACCTGCAGGACACAAATGGAAACACAATTTTACATATATTGGTCATCCATGAAAAACTGGTAACACACCTGTAAAAATCAACAGTAACACAAGATTAATAAAAAAAATGTTTTGGTTTCGATGTAAAACAGCGAATGTTCGATATGGCCTATGAACTAGGAGCCTCAATGAAATATCACAATGTTCAAGGGTTGACCCCGTTGACATTAGCAGCCAAATTGGCCAAAAGAGATATGTTTATGCACATTCTAAAACTGGACCGTGAAATTTATTGGCAAATGGGTTACATCGTGTGTGCAGCCTATCCTCTTCAGTATATGGATACTATTGATTCATCCACGGGACTTTTGGACAATAATTCAGCATTAGTACTCATCATTTATGGGGTAAATAAAGTAAAATTAAATAGGCTGTCGCATTTACCTAAAACAATTAATGTGTTTTTTTTTTTAAGAAATTCTTAATTATTCTGTGTTTCAGGCGCAAAATTAAGAGATAACTTGGGATTTAGAAACTGGGAGGGCAACCTAGAGATTTTTCATGTTCCTATCTTTTAAAATAAGCCTTATATTTAAAATTGAAAACTACCAAAGTTCAACTAGAAAATAATTTTTAATTACTGAAAGATAAAGTGAAAATGCTATTAATTTATTCAGCTACCATTCTAGTTTTCTAACACTTTCAATTTCTTCTACAATATTAACATTTTAATATTGGATCCTTAAATTACAAGTAACTTGTTTTCTGATAAAAAGGATAACATTGAACACTTGGAACTTATGGAAGGCGTCATTGTTGATCTATTGGTTGTCAAATGGAACACATTTGTAAAATTCAGGTATAATACCTACAGACAGCTATTTTTTTAAATAATTTTAAAAATGTTAATCAGTGCAAAATACTTTACAAAATGTTTTCAAGATTTTACAAAATGTTTGCATCTTTCTTCGTCTACTTTCTCTTCACCTTGGTTTGTTTTCTTCTCCGACCCGTCTACGAAGTTCGTGACTATCGCAAACAAACTCGAATCATCGAGGCCATGAGCGAAATGGAAGACGGCCTTAATAACACGGCATCAAATGTGACCGATGCATGTTACCTATTCGAATATGACGACTTGGACGATATCATCCGTTGGGTTTTTGAGTGTCTCACACTAGTAGGAGCAATATTTTATTTGATAGGTGCTGCTCGAGAGACGTCCTTCCTAGGTTATCGTATGTTCATACAAAACATGGTAAAGAAATTATAATAGTTGTCGTTTTTTCTAATATTACATTATTGTGACTAGATGACAAGTTAAGGTGTGTCTATCATCTCACATATTCTCTAATAACTCGTGTTCTTGTCACAGATGACAGTTCCCTCGCGTGTTCTCTTCTTATTTTCATGCATTTTGATTGTGATAATGGTTCCACTGCGTTTTACATGTTATCACGAGGCTGAAGATGTGATCGCAGTTTTGGCCATGTTAACCACGGCACCCTATTTTCTGTTCTTCTGCAGGAAAGTATTTTTTTAATGATTATTTAATGATTTTAATTTTAATAATTAATATTTCATTCATAAAAAGCAGAGGGTTCAAAATGGTAGGTCCATTTGTGGTCATGATATACCGAATGATCCAAGGAGATTTACTACGTTTTGTGGCCATTTATTTAGTTTTTGTTTTGGGATTTTCTCAAGGTGTATTAAATAAACTAAAATTGCTTCTTCGAAATGTGTATGAGAAAACACTAAAATTTCATTGTGTTTCTCAAAATCTCTTAGCCTTTTACGTAATCTTCCAATCGCACAATAGTGAAAAAGGAAACAACTTTTTTGAAGATCCAATCAAAAGTATAGTAGCCATGTTCATAATGTCTTTGCAAGAGTTTAGCGACATTTATAACGAATTTGATAACACGCAATTGCCAGTTTTGGCCAAAGTGAGTTAAGTTTACCAATAAATTGCAGTTAAAAAAGAAACATGTCAACGTCCAAACTTGACTGTGTTCTTTTTATTTCATGTTATAGTTCATGTTCATCATCTACATGGCTTTGGTTGCAATATTACTCATTAACATGTTGATTGCTATGATGGGGAACACATATCAGATCATAGCAGAAACTCGTAACGAATGGCAAAGACAAGTAACTTTCTGTGATTTAGTAGCACTATGTATGAAACCAGAATTCAAATTATAACAGTTCTTTATATGTAGTGGGCTAGGATTGTTTTGGTTGTGGAACGAGGTGTTCATCCAAAAGAACGACTTCGTTGCCAGAGACTTTACTCGCAGCCGATGGCAGACGGTCGATTGGCTCTCGTCATTAAACACCAGATGACAGTTAGTATATTATATTTGGCGCTACAATTTAAAACTATCGTGTATGTGAAATTGATTTCATTTCTCAGGAAGAAGAGTTGGAAGAGATTAAAGAAATGCGTGAAATGCGAGTAACACATTTGAAAATTCTAAACAGGCGACAAAAGGGTAAACGAGCAATTTCCTCTCAACCGGGCAGCCCACAAAAAAGGGGAAGTGAAGCGGACATCGAAGCAATTCCAACAAGCTAATTCATAATTGACACTTCAAAAAAAGTTCAATTACAATCATATAGAAAACTTAAAACACTTAACATTTAATATTTCAGTAATTCGACATTAAACGTATGTCAAATATAATTTAAGCTTACCACAAATAAAAAAGAAGCCGTGTGTTCCTCTCGAATGACTGACACAGGTTTCACTTATTAAACAGAGGCTTTACAAACAAATTGTGAACACTCCTCTGTACCAGAAAAAGGTTAGAGCTATTATACAGCTTCTGAAAATAGAAACACAATTATAATTGCAAAACACGCCATAAATCACAACCGTAACAAATGGTAACGACTTCCCTTATTCCTCGGGAATAGGTACATCCCGATACGAACTCTTTGATCGTCGGCAGAACTCGTTTGAAAATATAGAATATCTATTTAATCATTAGTTCACGAGTGTTGGGACAAATTGCTTTTCAAAGTAAGTAATTACAATAACTGATTACACATCAGGTAAAACAAATTACAATTACTAAATTTCAAATAAAAATTATTTACAGTTACTAGTACTCCAAAAGCACTTCAATTACTTTCAAATTACTAAGCAGGTGACAGAGAATTTAAAAACAAAAAACAACAACATGCATATCAGAATATTTGACAATAATCAGGAATAGTTAAAGCATGTTCCGAGCAGTTTTAAAACAAAAATCTAAAAAACAAAAGTAATTCCAAAAGTATATTAAAGTAATTGTACTTTCATTATAAAATGTGATTAATTAGTAATTACTATTACAAAATTTCAAAAGTAATGCAATGAATTACTAATTGTTCTTGAAAAAAAAGTAATTTAATTACAGTAATTCATTACTTTAGGCAAATTACTTCCCAACATTTGTTCATGACTATAGTGACAGAGATTTAAACTGGAAATAATTATTTAAAAAATCAATTATTAAATTATTAGATCAATTATTTAAAAAAAATGCAACAAAATGTAATATAACTGTATTTACTTCCATAATTTCTCACGTGATATATATTTATATTAACAACTAGTAAAAGACAGAAACAAATGAAGTAGATATCATTTGTATCATGTCCTCAACACATTTAAACATGATGTTTTTTTAATTTCTCTTCCATGCAAAGGTCACAAATAATTAATTAGTAATTATCACGTTCAGAAAAAAAAGGTCAAGTAGGTCCCACTTGAAGAGGCTACATTTTTTTAAACAAATCTCACCTCCCTCGTATATATATAGATATAGCATAAAACATTAGCACTAGTAAACAGGATATCGACGACGTTTTCTTGTTTTAAACCGTAAGTAACTTCATTTGAAATTAAATTTGTAACAAAAAGCAAAATTTGTTTCAATTTTAACGGTAAAAATTATTAACAACAAATGGATATTAAAAAAAATTAGAAAATAATAAATTGTATTAATCGATGCTTTGTTTAGAAGTTTAAAAAATAAAGGAAACATGAAACCCAAAACAACGATTGAAGTCATTTACTAAATAAAATATGAACTGAAACGAACTTCATCAAATTTAGAACAATTTATCATAAAACTTTCTCCAACTGGAATGCAAATTAAATCTTTTTAAACATAAAATGAAAATTCATTATTTTAAAATTAAAATCAGTGCAAATTAATTTATGGAAAAAAAATACAAAGTGATTCAGTGATGCAAAAAAAAAATGCAGATTTCAATTAAATTTGAATTTTCTTTAAATATCTTTTCAGTTACAGATTATTTCCAAACAAGAAACAACAAAAAGGCAAGAGTGGTTCTTTAACATATACCTTCTTTTGTCAACACCAAGAGAAAAACGGTGCCTTGTCTGAAAAGCTTTGGGTTAATGTTTCACTCACGGATCGAATTCTATTCGATCCGACTCCACCTCGACTCCTTTCGACAATAACGACTGGCATCTGGACAAGTTGAAGGGGAGATTTTCTTTCTTTCAGTGCCTGCGTTAGATTCAGTATCTGTCCTCTCATTACAGACATTTGTTTCTCGTAAGCATGGCGGGAAAAACCTTTATCCGTCTTAATAAGAAAACAACGAAACGAACACATTTTCATATTCATTACAAAAACTGATTATACAATTAGGTAGCGAATTCAAACTCACTTTAAAAAGATCAAAAAGGTCATCACATAACTCTTGAACAAAATTCATATCTGAAATCTGAGGTAATATCAATTCTGAAATTTCGTCGGAAAATTTTGTTTTCGCCTGTGGTAACCAAGCCCAATGATAAGGATCTGTAAACGGATCGAAGTTCAACTCATATTTAAATCTCTGGGATAAACAAATAATTGAACTTACAAGCTCTCCAGGAATCAGGATGCTTGAAAGGAAATGCAAGTCCGTTATCGATGGCAGATACTTTTATTTCAGGAGGTTTTATGACACTCCAGTCCTAAAATAATGGCAGCGACACAAAAAATTAAAATGCAACTTGAAAAAAAAAAAAAAAACGTATTTCAAAGTACCTTAAAACTTGCAAAGGGTCACTTTACAACAATATTATTATTAACAATATAATCATTAATTATCATCTCATACATTCATACAGGAGGCCTGTTCTTGTTCCAGTTGACATACTATTTTTGGGTTCAGTTATCTAGTACGGCATAAAGGTATCATAAACGGTACCTGGCTGTTATCTGCAAAGGTGGAGGGTTTAAAAGGACCATATCGCTTAAATCTGGAGACAAGACAGATAACAGTTCCCAGAGGATACAGAAAAAACGTTTCAGTTGGCAGAAATAATGTATCAACTGGAAAAACAAAACTAATTTACATGTATCTACTACTGTGTGAACCTGTTTAACACTTCTCACGACTTCATCTGTTATCGTTATACCCTCTTCTGCGATAACCACGCTAATTTTACAAACATATTTTCGCCAAATCTTCTTTTGTTTGTTCTTTGTATGTAAAAGTTAACAGTAAAGAATATCACATTGAATGAACGCGAAAAGCAAACAACAAAAAAGCATAAATGAGAACGAATTCCGACTTACCCCAGCATCTCTGAGATTTGTTTCTTCTACTTCCGGTTTGTCGTACCTAATCAACCAATTATCGTTCCCTCGATCTACAAACGAAAAGAAAAAAGGATAACATCAATCAGTGAATCAGAAAAAGAAAAAAATAGCCCAACTTACCGGTATTACGAATTATATAATCAAGAATAACCAACTTCTCGAACTGATGCCTAAATTGTTTCTGCGTCGACTCTGGTAACTGCTCCGTCTCGAACCTCCTCAACCAATAGTCGGCGTCCTTGTATCCGTTAACATACAACTGGAATGATCCAACCTAAACGCAACAAATAGCAGGGAAAAACAATAAACAATCGGTTATCAATATCGTGTTTTGTAATTTTAACCTTTGGCGGCAATCCTATTCTATGAAAATGACGACCGACTCTAGGAAAGTGTTCCGAAACATTTTTCTTCACTCTCGCCTTCGCTCGGTCGACCCCAGCATAATTAAACACTTCGCTAGCGAGTCTCACCACCTGATGAAAACAACAACAGAGAAGAAAAAGTGTTTCTCGATCATTAGACAAAGAGTCTGTCGAAACAAATAAAACCTTCGTCTTTGGTACGATATTGAGCTGTAACTTTTGGTCGACTAAACTGGCGCCGGCCTCCGAAAGATATCCCTGATTCGGAACGAGACAGTTCCGACCAAAGCAGCAAGGACAACACAACTTATGCATCCACTTCGTCCATTTCGGATTGAGACGACCATAAGGTTCCTCGTCTTTTGGCTTGAACACACCAATAACCCTCTGAAATAAAACAATGGCCCGATTATGATTAAAAAAGTTACAGAAGAAAGTGACAAAGAAACCTGATCCATATCTTTGACGAAGTAACTTCCGCTCGATCCCTGTTGTATCCTTTCGGGATTCACTTCATTTCCAATCGCAATTTCGGCATCTCGGATAATCTGAGCGAAACTTGGATCGTCTGGAAAACAGTTGCAGTTACAGACGCTCTCTTGATCCATTCGACTGAGAAGAGGTTGATTTTCTCGACTATTGTTGCTTATCGAAGTTCGGCTCGACGATGAGACTGACGAATTGAGTGGACCGAAAGTAACTTCCGGAAGGATCGTACAATTCACAAGCTGCCTTTGCTCCTCTTCTTCCTCCTCCTCCTCCTCTTCTTCTTCTTCCTCCTGTTCTTTCCGATGTTCTATTCTATCGACTGGTTCTTTGTCTGAAGCTGTGACGATCGAGATGTTGTTCAGATGTTGTTCGAACTGATTGGAATCTGAAGAAGAGATCGAAGTTAAAATAACGGAAGAAGGGATGATTTTGGTGGTGTTGATGTTATTGGGTTGTTCGCCGCCGCCGCCGATGCCTGACATTTAAGAAATAACTCAGTAAAACATTAAAACAAAAGGTACAAAAATAATGGAAGTAGACGGCTTAAATGAAACAAACAGAAGAATCACATGACGGTGCACATCATCAATGATACTATCACTAAAACAAGCACACACACACACAAAACCTCTCAGAACAACTGGTGGAGTCATAAATAAACATAAATGTGTTTTCTGCGATTTGTTCATCAATTTGATTTCCGGTTTAATTCTCACTTCCGTTTATAAAGCGGCAATCCAAAGGGAACGATACAAGAGGGAGTGACTCTCGTACGGTATAACCAGCTGTTTTACTGTTTATTCGCGTTTTACTGGACTTTAATTATTCAGTTATATTCTTTAAAACACGGATAAAAAGTAAAACGACTTGCTAAACTAACGCTTTGCTGTGAATATTAATAAATCTCGTACATGATTTTCTTGTCTGTCGTCACCATTGCTCCATTCTGTATGAGACACAATAACGACCAAAACAATTAAGTTCCGGCATGAATCATGATGGAAAGTATGGAGATGTTCCGATAAATGACACGAACCAACTTTTTCATATTGCGCATATGAAGCACATAGTTTAACCCAATATGGCGTTGTATTATTAAAAAATAATAGTGAAAATATACGCCATATTAGTACATCCATTATTAGTTAAAATCTTGCTTCAAAATCTGATTTAATATGACGAAGTGTGATTCTGGTAATGATTTCTCATCATACAAGTTAAGTTTCAGTTCCTTATTATTAATATGAATGAGTTTGTAAATAATAAATGAATAAATTGATGTAGATGAATTGAGTGGAAATGCAATGAATTCTAGAGATGAAGTTGGTTTTTTCATTAGCAAGGCATTCGAGTTGTTCTATTGCGACGAGACTTCTTCGGAAGAAGATGAGGTTTGTGCATTATTATTCAGAGTGCATTTCTTTTTTAAAAGAGCTGTCAAAATTCTTGTTTTGAAGGAAGAGGACCGGGAGGAATCGTCAGTTAATTCGACAGTGACAGATGCAAAACCACAGCCGAAAATGAGGAATTACGTGCTGATAGACAACACGCTAGCCAGAAATGACGGCGAATTCAAGGCCCAGTTCAGAATGAATCGTAGCACGATCGAAACCCTTTGCACTCTTCTTGAAAGTTTTACAAATTCCAGAGAATCTCACATGGGAAGACCTTCGTTACCGATGCAAACGCAGCTACTCATTTGTATATGGGTTTTAACCACTCAGGAGTCGTATCGGTAACTTGTGTTTCATAATTCAGTACGAGACCAGCTACCGTACTTAACTGTTTGTTTCCTTTTAACAGTGAGGTTTCTGTTCGATTCGATGTTGCCAAGTCGAGTGCCATCAAATGCGTTCACACGGTTTGTACAGCATTACTTGAATTGGCCGGCAATTTCGTTACATGGCCTAAAGAAAGCGAGGCGGCCTCACTTTCAAATAACTTCCGAGAGATGAATGCTTTCCCTGGTGTCATAGGCTGCATTGGTCGAATGCGTATTCCTACAAAGGTGTTTACAAACAGAAGCGTCAATAAGAAGAGTGCTCCATTCGTCGTTCTTCAGGCAGTCTGTGACGATAAATTCATGTTCACAGACTGTTATGCGGGACAGGTCTCTTCCGATCTCAATTTTCGAATTCATTCTCAACAGAGAGGGGAGTTTAAAAAATGTTAATTTATATTTTTTAAGGTGGGACACGTTCAGAACGACGATTTTCACAACTTATATAATGTTGAAAGTTTTCTTCAACGTAGTCCAGACGAACTGTTTTATGGTAAGTATCATTTGTTGGGAGACGATTCTTATCCGATTTCTCCGTTTCTGCTCACGCCATACAACGAGAGACTGTATTTAACCAAAAGACAACTGAGGTGAAATTCTAACTTAATTGAAACAACTTCTAAGAAATAACACCACACACCTTTCTTGTGTTTCGAAACAGGTACAACACGTCCCATTTGAATACAAAGTGCACGATCGACCGTGCGTTCGAACTTCTCGGCGCGCGATTCAGAAGGCTGAACTTTATCGATATGAACGTTCCACAGATGATACGAGTGGCCATCGTGGCCTCTTGCGTTCTGCACAACTTTTGTCTGATTCATAATGACCATGCATATCAGTTTCTGTCGACCAGCCGTGATCATGACGATACAGCTGTACCCCTGCTGGATGTTCCAAACTGGAGTTTTGATGAAGAGGTTGGAATGGAAAAACGTGTCGAAATCGAAAGACTTATTGAAATGAAAATCTAAAGTGAGGTTTTATGTAAATATGACTTTTGTTTTGAGCAAATAAGCGCCATTTTTATTATACAAATACATAGTTAAGAATAATCAACTTATTAAAAAAGTAAGAAGGATAAAAGAAACTTGTACTTACAGGTGTATTTATGTCATATCGCAAAGTTTACTATTCCGTATGAATCTTTCGAAGAGGTCGTTAAACCGATTAATCTGCTCCATCTTCTCTCGGTGTCTCCGTTCGCGATCCATTTCCCGTTGTTGAGCCGGCGTCAATAATGTCACTTTCTTACGTTTTTTCGTTGCGGATGCCTGCAAGGAAGAAGATGATCCCGTTACGAGTGTGAGAGACGATTCACCCACTCGTTTGTCTCCTCTTTCGTCATTATAATCTTCTTCCTCCTCTGCTTCGTTTTCTTCTTCAAATCTAAGAAATTCGTCCATCAAGTCGAAGAATTTCCACTTCCTTCTGAAATAAATCGCATACATGAAGATGTATTTGAATGAAGAACGTTGAACCATATTGTTTTACATTTCTTTTAAGCCTCTGTTTGTTCGTTTCGTCTGTCTGTATGTCTTCTTGAGACTCCTCCACTTGTTGTCACATCGTACGTAAGTGTAATGGTAGCCCTTCTCTGCCATCTTCCACGAGATTCTCTTCCAGAGATAGTGTTTGGGAGTTAACGTTGTACATCTGAATTTGTCGAAATCTTCTCGTACGAGAGAGATGAGTAACTTGATGGCACCGGTCGACCAAACGACTTCACTTTGTTCGCTGTCCGATTCGTCCGAAATCTTCGCAAGTAGTTGTACTTCGTTGCTGCCTTCCACAGATTCTAACTCAACTACAAAAAGGAGAATAATAACTTCGTCATTCTCATGTTTGATCCTTCCTTTCCTAACCCATAGCGCTTAATGTGTGCTTCTAAGAGTGAAACCTTACGTGTAATCAAACTACCCAGTCATATTTGCGTGTCAAGTAATAAATTTATAACGTACCTTTTTCAGTTTCTATAGGAACGTCGACTGTGTGCGTTTCTTGCATATGCACCTCGATATCTTTCAGTTCGAAGCTTCCAAAATCGCAAGCTTCACATTGGTAGTAGGTTCTAATTGCCGCCATGTTGGTCGCGGTTGTTAATGTGCACCAGAATCCATATAAAGTGCACAAAATGTCCAATTTGAGTTAGCCAGCCGCCGATAACGATACTTCATATTGCTCTGGTTATGTAGATGTTATTATGCTTACGCAACTATTGCAGACAATTATTTAAGTGTTGAAATTTGACGTCAGTAATTTTCTGTAACGTTTTCAGTGCCATAAACCCATCACCATAACCTGAGCATATTATTCTTGATATTATTAGCCGCCGCTGATTTTTTTACACAGGCAATTAGAAATCGGGACGACGGGCAACTTCTAATTGGTTGGTTATGTATATGACGTCACATAATCCGCCCTTTTTAACGTCGAACCTCTTAACAAACCAATTAGAAGTTGCCAGTCGTCATAAAAAAGGCGGAGCCAACGTCTGTATGTCCCGATTTCTAATTGCCTGTTTTTTACGGCGTGAGAATTAACATCGATAAGATATCGATAACGGTTTTTAAATTTTTGTAGAAGGAAGATGGAGCGGACTTTGTAATCCTTTAAGAGTCCTTTTTATTTGCATCTCTTCGCTTATTCGTCTGTTATTTAAATATATTAAGTAATACGGATCGCAGCAAAAGTCTGAGGTATTTGTCCTCTAGAGGTATTTATGTAAATTTCAGTTTGAAGTTCGCCTAAAACGGTTTAAAGGCGTCTGTTTGTTGCGCAGAAATGCGTTTTTTTGTGTCCTGTGTCCGCTCGTTCCTTAATGGCCGGCAAACACAAAAGGTCTCTCTTCGCGCCCACCATGAGGGGGGAGGGGGGATGTATATGGTGAAGGGTTGTTTCCTCGAGGATGAGGGAGGGAGGGAGGGGAAAAGGGCAAAGGTGGTAGAGCACGAGAAAACAACACTCGATTAAGCATTATTTGTGTTCGATGCATTTAATGGGCCTAATTACGGTCCGACTACAACTACCATTTGGTCTCAGAATTTTTATATTGCCCCTGTCTTCCTATAGCCCCCCCCCCCCCCCCAATTATGGTTAGTGGCCTTATATTGTCCTTGCAAATAATTTATTGATTCCAGCCCGTCCTCTGCTCGGATTTTGAATTATTTTGGATTAGATACATTTATTTTATCGTTTTTCATGGGCCTCTAGGACTCTGTGAGCCTTATGGGCTTTTACAAAATCCCAGCCCATGGGCCTGATGGGGTGGACGGACCCTATAGGCGTCATCTGTTTCGCAAAATACAGGTCTAATGGTAGAGGTCTAAAGTTAGTCAAAAACTCATTTTGGCCCCTGGTTTTTCTCGATGCTCAAAGGGTCTTTTATATAAAGGCTGATTCTTTTCGTGTATTTCATTATGGAGAAATGAAATACATTTTCCTCTTATTATTAAAATATAGGGTTATCAGCTGCTGATTAAAACATCTTTATGATAAGATAAACTGAAACAGAATTAATGGAGTTACTAAATTCTTATATTCTAAACAGCCGAATTAAAAGTCTAAATCAGCAAAAGAAAGAAGAGGAAGGAACCGTTTTGTCTGCGGACTTTTAGAATGCGTCCGCCGAATCCGAGCTTTCAAGTCCATCCGAACTACGATCCAAACTACGGTTCTCAAGGATTGCACCCGCCTGGATTGGGACCTCCTGGAATGCCTCCACCACCTGGATGTGGACCACCACCAGTCATTGTAATATATTTATATATATATATATATATTAATAGTGAAAGAATCAATTATATCGCAATAATTGATTAAGGAATTTTGATTGAACGCTTAAATGTTCTGCAGCAGAGAACTACTCAAGCACCTTCGATGAACATGCCGCCACCTGGATTCGCCAACAACGGATCGGGAACGCCAGCAGCAGCCGCTGCTGTGGCGGCGGGAGGAGGAGGAGCAGCTGCAGGTGATGGGCCACCAGCACTTTCACCGATGGACCTCATGGGAGAAATTTGGGTCGAAACTAAATCTGGAGATAAGGTTATAAAGTTAAATCAGTTAATATAGTTGATTATAGTCACAATGATCAGTAACGAAATCGTTTCATTATTTGTAAAAGGTGTATTACTACAACGCCAGAACGAGAGAAGCAGCTTGGTCCAAACCTGAAAACGTAAAGATAATTACGCAGGAACAAGTGGAGGCAATGGCAGCTGCAGCCGGAGTTGCGCAGACAGCGACCACATCAGGTGCTGCCAAGAAGAGTGCTTTTCTTAAATTCTAATCATAGAGCTTTTGTGATCCTAATTTTCTAATGTTATATTATTTTTTGTAGCTGAAGGAGGAGCTCCAAATGCAGGAACCGAGAACGAGGCGGCGGCAACGGAACAGACTGCAGCGGCGGCACCCGAAGGAGGAGGAGCACCCGGTGGAGCTAGTGGAGAACCACAAGTGGAACAACAGGATGAGAACCAAGGAGATCCGAATGTAGCAATGAATCAGATGACGGCTCATCATCAGAGTATTATGACTCACATGATGCATCCTCCGTATGGAATGCCCTACGGGATGCCACCTCCGGGAATGATGCACGGAATGCCACCACCCGGTACAACTAATACATGAATGAAGCTGCCCATTTTTGTTTGCATTCAAATACTTAACATTGGTGTTTTTTTAAAGGATTTCCTGGTTTTGGAATGCCACCACCGGGATATGGAATGCCAGTTCCCTTTCAGACACTTCCACCTCCGGGAGTCGATCCTCAGGTGGATTGAATCCGTACTCTTAACATAAACAACTGACTCATAAACGAATTTGAATCTAGGGTGAGGATCCTTATCAGGTAGCAGGATCGGAATGGTCGGAACACACGACCGGAGATGGAAGAACGTATTATTACAACAGTCGTACGCAGGAATCTGTTTGGGAAAAGCCTCAAGTCTTAAGAGACATCGAAGGAGGTAGCATATTTAATAAAACCTCGCCTTTTAAGTTTGAATCGAAAATATTATGTTTTCTAGGAATTCATGACCAATCTCAGATGTCTTCTAACGCGTCATCAAATCAAGAATCGTCTGGAGGGAAAGTGAACGATGGGAATGACGCGACATTAAAAGAGGAAGACGGGAAGAGAAACGAACAGAGGTCAAAGGTAGTAACGAAATCTCCTTATCTGGTTCTTGTTTCTTTTCTGTTAAACCATTGGGTGTTGCAACAGGAGGGGAAGGATCACGATGGTGAAAGACACGCTTCTGATGATGCGAAACAATACCAACAGCAGCAGCAGCAGCAACCTCAGCAGCAACAGGATAAATCAAGACCAGTTTCGAGCACAGCTGTTCCCGGAACTCCATGGTAACGACACTAAATGATAATGGAAACAATTAAAATCGTGACTGTTTTATGTTTCGATTGGCTCTCAAGGTGTGTCGTTTGGACTGGAGACAACAGAGTTTTCTTCTATAATCCGAGCTCAAGGACATCGGTATGGGAACGACCGGACGATCTGAAGGGACGATCGGACGTGGATAAAATGGTTCAAAACCCACCCGATCTCAATGAAGTGAAAGGTATCAAAAGTACAATTAAGTCTTTCCTAGAAGGGTTTGGTTTTCAAAATAAATGTATCTTAAAAGCAGCAGCCGCAGCTGCAAAGAAGAAGGCGCAGGAGGAAAGTCACGACGATGAACCAGCTGCTAAGAAAGCAAAGTAATTTCTTGTTATTTATAAATGAATGTTTTTTACATTGGGTCATGAATGTTTTTAATCTATGAACGCGTACAGAGAGGAAGATGGAACGGAGCCCAACACACAGTCAAAAGATCAGGATCAGTCGTCGGACGACGGAGGAAAGAAAAAGGATGCGAAGGCAACGGCACCCGAAAAAGATCCAGTTTTGGATGCGGAAATGCGAGCGGCACGAGAAAGGGCAACAGTTCCTCTTGAAGTACGGATGACTCAGTTTCGAGATATGTTGGCTGAAAAGGAGGTGTCTGCGTTCAGCACATGGGAGAAAGAACTGCACAAGATTGTGTTCGATGCTCGTTACTTGTTACTCACGTCCAAGGAACGGAAACAGGTATTTGAGAAGTACGTCAAAGAAAGAGCCGAAGAAGAACGACGCGAGAAGCGGAACAAGATGAAGGAACGTCGAGACGAATTCCGCCACCTTTTGGACGACGCCAATCTCCACGGAAAGTGAGTCTCGCACCTCGATTAGGGGAAAGAGGAACGTCTCTTTATGAACGACTTTCATTTATAGATCAACATTCACCGACTTTGCTCAGAGGTACAGTAAAGACGATCGCTTTCGAAACATTGAAAAAATGCGGGAACGAGAGAACCTTTTCAACGAATACATTTCGGATATACGTAAGAGAGAAAAGGAGGAACGTTACAGCCAACGAGAGAAGGTACATCTAAATTCGATTGTTTTCATCCTCTTTTCTCGTTAATGTTTGTCAGCCTCTTTCATTTTCAGTACGATAACAAAATCAAAGCACTTCATAATATGTATATGATATAATGTCAAAGTTTTCTCCATCGTTTTTGCTATGTTTTTTCAACGTTTTTCTCCTCATTTTTCTGCGATCTTTGTTTAAATTAGAGGTTGGCAAACACTTTTTTTTTTTTAGAGAGATCCTTCTCTAAAAAAAAAAGTGTTGTAGGATAGTAAAATATTTTAGGCTGTAGGTAAAAAAAGTTTACATCGCCATCTTTTACTATAAAAGTTGTAATTTAAATGAAGTGAAATTTCAATTATTTGCATCCTTGGCTTTGGCCCACAGCCATTGTTTGCCAACCCCGGTTTAAATATAAACTTGTAACGTTACAGCCACTGCGGTCGTCATAAGGTTAGTTATTAAGAAATTAATTCATATTGTTTTCAAAAAAAAGAAAACTTTAATCGCAGATGAATGGAGACAAATTGAATTTAATTTCCTTTTTGAAAGAAGTGCTTTGATATTTTTGTTTTTTATTGTTAAGAAATTGATTAAGAATAATCTTAATCCAATTATTTTTTGTACTAAACTGTTTTTTCCTCTAATTGAGGCGATGTTTTAGATCGATGTTAGCAAATAGGTAACAACACACTCAAGTTGTAATCCATCAGTTGCTTTTTTTCAGTTGGGAAGGAGAGGAAAATGTTTTAATTACGTTGTTGAGATATATTTCACTGACTTTCAGGTGGATTTCTAATGAGAAAGGCAAACGTATGTTTTAATGTTTGGAATATTTAATGTTTTCAGATTCTGGTTGGTGTGTATATGTATATTTTCAACCGTTTGTCTTATCATTTCTAATTATGATTGATCTCTCTCAATCACTTTTTATAGGTGGTTTGTTTTCAAACATATATATACTTGTTGTTGTAATTGCCTAATTTTCCATAAAGCTCCAACCTTTTTTTCAGCGTGGGTTACATTTTGGGCAAAAATAAGCCAAAATGTCCCTACAAACTGTCAAACACATACAAGAGTCTCGTTGCCAAGGGGGGCCAGTTGTGATCTGTGTGCATTCTTATAAATGGTGGCATTCCAATTCACACTACTGGTATTCACTTCCTACTTCCCCTTCAAATTCAAGGCTTATTCCCAAAAGACGCTTGGTGCTTACACTTGGGGGGCAGGGGAGGGGTAGGTATAGCCCGCTTTTTTTTGGGGGGGGGGGGGTGAGTAAAACACGAAGACCTACTCTTATCATAAGTGCCGTTTTATATGACGAGACTACGACGACGATACCTTTCCTAAAAGGTTTTCTTTATTCCTCTTGTTGCAAGAAGGAATGCAAATTCCAAATGGCCCTTTGAAGAATAACAGGTTAAGTGAGCATCAAGCGCAATTGGGAATTTGTCTTTTAACACCTGTTGAAATATTTTTGTACATTATTGCGATGAATTTCATCTGCGTTTTCCCCCCCACAGGGAACATTTAAACGAATTAACTCGTCAGAGAACTTGTTGCACTTCAAACGAGAAAATTTTAATTATGCCTGTTTTTGAAAGGGAATTTCGTGAGAAAAATAGTAAATACTAATGTTAATTAATATGTGTAATTATTACATAATCTGCCTTACAAGAAGGACAAACAAGTAAAAAAAATCCAAAATAAATTCAAAATTGCATTCAAATTAAAATAAATTTAAGAGAAAAAACTGTCAAGATTTTTTTCTCAGGAAATTCTTTTTAAAATTTCTTCCAGGAAATAATCTATAGTAAAGTGTTTTGTTTTTACGTTGGCATGATTTCTGTAATTTTAAACTTCATTAGTTCACTTTTGATGCAATGTAAAAATCAAACATTTTGTTATGGGTTTTTGAAGTCTGTTAAGATCTGCACCTTTCTTAAATTTAATTTTTGCAAAGTTGGTTTCAGGTGGTTCCCGTTTAAATGATTAATGTATTAAATGCAACAAGAAAAAAAAAAGCGAAACAGATTTCTAATTCAAATTTTTGTAATTTTTTACGTGTATAGTTAAAGAAAGACTTCTTGGAATTGCTGAAAGAACAAACCGAATTAAACAAACACTCTCGCTGGAGTGAGACTAAAAAGAAAATCGATTCTGATCCACGTTACAAAGCCGTGGACAGCAGTTCTCAGCGAGAAGATTGGTTTAGAGACTACGTTGCGAGAGTTGTGGACGTACGTTTTTCTCAAATGCAATTACAATTGACCTGCCAGTTTCAAACGGACCATTACCTTTGTTCCTTTCAGCCACACGAACAGGAACAAATCAAAGAGAAGGAAAAACAGGACCGAATAGAAGCAAGTCTTCGCGAGAGGGAGCGAGAAGTTCAGAGGACTCTTTCAACTCATCTTCGTGAACGGGACAAGGAACGAGAGCAACACAAACATGACGAAGCTACGCAACATTTCAATGCCCTACTTGCCGACTTGGTACTTGCTATCCTTAAACGCGTTCTCTTGCATATTTCAGAGATGCTAATAAATCGTTTTCTTTACCTTAAAAAGGTGAGACAATCAGATATAAGCTGGCGTGAGGCGAAGAGACTCCTCCGAAAAGATCATCGTTGGGAACTGGCTGATCTACTGGAACGCGACGAGAAGGAGAAGCTTTTCAACGACCACGTCGAGCAGTTGACAAAGAGGAAGAGAGAGAAGTTCCGCGAGCTTCTAGACGAGACCGAAGGTGTCAACTTGACCGCATCCTGGAAGGAGGTCAAGAAACTCATCAAGGAGGATTCAAGATATTCCAAATTTTCATCAAATGACAAGGTCGGAATTAAAACAAACGATTCTTATATATTAACACGAGCATTTCAATTAATGCGTTTCCATCGACTCAAATTTAGAAATGCGAGCGCGAGTTCAAAGACTACGTTAGAGACAAATTGGTAGCTGCTAAGGCAGATTTTAGAGAACTGCTGAAGGAGACAAAATTCATCACTTACAAGTGAGAAGAAGATAGTTGTGGTTTCTTAAGTTTTTCCTCAAGTGTTTTAAAAATGAAAATCTCTTTAGGTCGAAAAAGTTATTAGAAGAGTCGGAACAACATTTTCAGGACATTGAAAAAATTCTGGAGGTATAACAAAGATACGAACCACACCTCAAAACGGAATTTGAAAGTGTTTTAGAAACTAGAAGGGTAGTTGTTCAATTATTTCATGTTATCCTTGAACATAAGATCTTTATGCAAGTTTGAAAATGACTCAACTCAACTCTAGTTTCTAACATGCTTCCAATTTATCCTTAGTGTTACTCTTTGAAACAAGAATTCAAAAGTCAGCAGTTCATAAACCGTCAATTGTTTTTATCTCAATAGAATGATAAACGATATCTGATTTTGGAGTGCATTCCCGACGAAAGACGCAAATTAGTTTCAACTTACATCGAGGATTTGGACAAACGTGGCCCTCCACCACCTCCAACAGCTTCGGAACCATCACGACGATCGACAAAATGAGTAGTGGATCTACGTACACGAAAAACATCGGAAGGTTTGGCAACGCTTTTATCAAGTTCGTTAAAACCTGAAAACAGTTTCTAGGTGGTTGTTGCTTTTATTTCTATTCGTTCAAGTTTTTCACACAACATAACTTTTTAGCTTTTAGATATTTAATCTCTTTGAAAATTGGTTCCGAAGACAGTTTTGTTGTGCGTAAAAATCGCGAAACATTAATTTGGACATAGTGAATGTCAAATCGGTTGATTATTCCAAAATGAGAATTACTTCACTCAATTTTTTTAATTATCTTTTTAGGTTTTTTTTTTCCGCTTTGTAAGATTCAATTTATGATTTCATTTTAAACTTTATATTGATCATTATGTAGCCACTAATGTTATTCGACCAGAAATATCTTCGAAGTTTTGAGAAGAGAAAAAAAACAGGTCCTAAATAATTAAGTATTGTTGCTGGTGAGTAAGACTGTAACAATTTTGCACTTAGTAATGAGCAAACCACAAATGGAGATGTGAAATACAAATTACAATCAATAATTATTGTTAGAAAAATCAGTTAATGAATTAAATGGACTTTTTATTTAGTGTGTTATGGAACGAATTTCTAACAATTTATAAACTAAATAATTGCATATCGAACATTTAATTTGGTTTGCTCAATGCTAAAATTTTATTTACTGCTTTTTTATTTAGGTAGGATTGGTTATAAATACCTAATTGTAGTAAAAATTACAGCTTTCAAATAAAAGCCCTTCTACAACTAACTTTGTTATTTTTATGGCTCAAAATAAAATGAATTGAAAAGTTAACATTTAAACAAAGATTCTAGGATTCATTTTGTCTAAAAGAAAAATGGGTTTCTTTAGTGATTTTACAAACTTCCAAGTTAAAATAAGGGTACTATTCAGTTTTGAATAAGTATCAAATTTATTTTTTTTAATTTGGGCGTCTTTGTTTTGTGAATAATTATTAATATACCTGTAAAAGAATCTGTTGAGTGTTGCAGTCATCCGTCCTAGAATTATTAAAATCACAGCAGTTTCCTATACTGAAAGACTCGCACAAGCAAGATGAATATATATAATATACACATGTAATAGAAGAGAAAATAACGTTTCTCTCCCCCCCCCTCCTCATCTTTGTCATATTACTTGAGCAGGAGTAATTTTAAGTAGAGGTTGCGCCGTCTATTGGCAACAGTCAGCCCAAGCATGAAAAGCTCCATAGACAGGGCTGTTCGTGATCTACCTCTATTTATGAGGCTCACAATAATCTGAACAACAACTAATAATTTAAGTTTGTTCGTAGATTTTTATTAAATGCAAGTAATTAAGACATATGAAAATAAAGCTCGTAATAAAACCACGTATGAGTATAACCATTGAGGGTGTTTATATTGGAATCATTCATTAAAGAGGACCAACTCGGCACCCCCTAAAAAATATCCTTTCATCCCCATCATGTGTGCATTTAAAATTAAAAAATTTCGCATAATTTAAGAAATCTGGAAGAAAGAAAGAGGAACAGGAAAGGGAGGGAGGGGGAGAACTAGTAGTCAATAAATAAACACCTCGACGACGTTGCTAACTTTAAAGACAAATTTCTCTTATGTAGCCAGTGTCAGACGACTAATAAGCCAACCATCCAAGAGGGATCAAACTAATATTAAATGGTCCCTGGGCACTTAAAAAATGCCTCATTCAAATGCCAAGAGCCCATTTAGTAGTAGTCGACTCTCTCGGTAATAAACGGATGCCATAGTAGTAGTCACTGACTGTTGTAACAGAAAAGTTCTTTTTTTAATCTACTATTTACATAAGAACAAGGTTATAATAAAAGTGAAATGACAAAGAATCGAGGAAGTGTTTTCAAACAACACAAACCCCCCCTTTTCAATCGCAGAGTTCCAAACACTTAAAACTACCGTGAGCTTTTTAGACGTCTTCTGCTTATGAGTTTCAACGTCAAGTTAAATTCTGTATCTATCTGCGGTCGTATTCACACAACTATTCAAAAAGATCGACAAAATTATTTCAACTTAAAAGGAAACCAGTATCATCGACCTTTTTTTCTTCTTATTTTAACTACGGGAGGGTACACACAAAACAAAACTTCAAGAAAAAAAAAACAACGTGGAACATAAAAAACAAGTTATTCAATCTGGTAAAAGAGTTTACGTTTTATGTCCAACTTGTGCTATTAGCTCATCACAAATGCTCGTCAATTCGGCGTTTTCTTTCACCTGAAATTGAAACAAACGACATCCAAAATTAGCGCCTTCTTAGTTTTAAAGTTAGATTTTCATCGATTTCAGTGGACATCCATTGAAATACTTCACTTAAATCTCGAAACAAGAGACCCTGCTACATTTATTACCTTCTGTTCGAGTGTGTTCTCTAATCCGCTGACCATCATTTCGGACTTTTTAAGTTGTGCCCTTAATGCAGCCACTTCCGATTCATTCGCCTTCCCCATGTTCTCTATCTGAACATTCGCACTAAAAGAACGAGAAAACGACTCTGTAACGAACTCGTGCTACGAACAGAGGAAGATCCTTTATTTACCTTTCGAGCCTTTCTTCTGCACGGTTTCTAAGTAGTTCATATTTTTCCACCTGCCTCTTTAGTTTAGTTTGCAAATCGTTAACACAGCCTTTAAGAGTATCTTCATTCTAAATAGTGTTACACAAATAAAGAGTAAGTGAGATCGTAATTGCGAGATAAATTAATACCAAAACAAAACCTTTTTGAATCCTTCTACGGCAGTCTTTGCCTTTTCGTACCGCCTGTGAAGGTCTGCAAATGCCGTTTCGACACTTTGAAGATCTTCCAGCGCCTTTCAACGCGTAAACATAATCGTAACAGATTAGAATAAATGAATTCCCCACAACACTAAAAAAAAAAGATCAACACAAGACTAATTAACGTACTTGATCTCTTTCTTTTGTGACTTGAGAAGCCGATTCGGTCATCATCTGTTTGTCGTGCTCCTTGTCCGAAATTAATTGTGAGATCGTTTTCTCGTACTCACCGACTATTTGCCTAACGAGCAAAAAAAAAACCGGGTTACAATATTAAAGAATATCAATTAGAACTGAACATTTAGTTGAATCTACGTACCTCATTTGGTGCTGCGATTCACGCAGTGATTGGACCTGAGCCATCAACTGCTGTTTTTCCATTTCGACGGCCTTCAACTTGTCATCCCACTCACGGTCTTTCATTAATTGTCTGTCTTGAAACAGAAGCTCTTGAATCTTCAACATCTGCCGCACTTCTTCATCGCACAGTTTTTTTCCGTCTTCTTGCTGGGGCATAGGTTCGCCCGACGACTCAGACGTATTAGCTAACGTCTTACTGTCCGAAGATCCAACGGCGGCGAGTTTCAGAGGAGAAGCTTCTAAATCTATGAGCTTCTGTCCGTCAATCTCAGACTTTGATGGACTTCCTGGTAATTCAGAGCCTGGTTTTCTGTCGACACAAAACACAAACATAAGAAATATTAAACGAACGGATTTTTAAATTTAAAGATATTAAAACACGAAAGATTAATCCAAAATATAATAAGAGACCTGTTTTCTAAACTGGTCTGATCAAAAAATGTGCGTGCGTCAAATTCTTGTTTTGAAAAAATGTACAATGAGCAAAATAAAACCTTGAAATAAGGTGGAGATAAAAATCACACCCAAAAAACCTCAACAGTGCCTTAAATTTTCGAAGATGAAGGTCAGTTCTAAGAGTTTTTTCTTTCCTAAATCTATCTCTTTTGATGCGCTTTTTTAAAGTATTGTTTAAGTTACGAAACTTAAATCACATCAAATTACGCGAAATATGACAAAACGAGACGACTTTGAATACAACTGTCAAAAAAAAAAAATACCGAATGACAAGTTTCCAACTGCCATTGGTTTACAGATGCAATTCATGGATCATAATCGAACATTTAGAAGAGAAAAAAGTTGTTCCTCACCGTGGGTCGAGGACAGGTATGACCTCTACACCCCCTCACTTGTGCACTTTCTCACCGAGTATGTGTTTCTATAGAAGGAGCGGCACGCCCAAAAAAACACACCACCGACGTGTTGGTTCCTCTAGTCGTCGTTCTTCCAACATTTATTACGCGCGTGACTTTCATGTTTATATAAAAAGGGGTTTTTCCGACAGATTCCAAGCCAAAATGGAATTTCACGTTATCTAAGTAAATCTATGTTTCCACCCCTTGTGTGAATGATTAGTCCCAACTGGATGACATCACAGAAAAAAAATCAATGCGAGTGACGTCGAAATATAAAAACGCAAAACGCGCTCGATAAAGTGTGAAAGCGCATGCGGCATTCCTCCTACCAATAAATGTCTTGTTTACAAACTACTACCACCACCACTCTGTCAAATGACTTTATAATTATTATACAGTTGCAAACACATTAACAATAAACATTCAATTAAAATAACACGGAAAAGAAGAAATTAATAAATCACAAAAAATTGTCCGTTTATCTAAAATATTAATCGGTCCATAAAGTCCAATAAAACACATAAATAAATAGAGGAAAATAATAATTAAAAAATCCCAATCTGAATGTTCCATTTTTCCTAGTCATTTTTTTCCCAACACTAATTGAATTCAACAAAAAAACAAAAAAGAATTCTAGGTAAAAAGAGGGAATCGGAGACGCTCAACAGGTGAGAAAAGCTAAAGCCGGCATTTCACGATGACGTCCTCTTACCGTCGCCACAGAAACATTCTGTTTTCTTAAGATTCTGATTCATTTTAATGAAAAGCAGCGAACAATAAGAAGGAATAACAATTTACAGGGTGGATTAAAAGCGAAAAATTGTAAACGTCAAACACGAACTCTCTCCACATCAAAATATTCATGAATTTAGCGCTACATTTCACTTAGCTATCATTAAAGAATATGGAGGGAGGGGGAGCCTTCATAGTTTCAACCTCTAACCGTCCCCCCCCCCCAACCCATAATCATCTGGAATGATTAGATGCGAAAAGATAAGACAACGAACGAAGTCACTTACGTGTCTCTGTTGACCGCATCCTGTTGCTGTTTCAACCACATCGTGAGTCTCCTGCTCATTGGCGAATTTCCCGGTACCAAAGGATCAAACTTCATGTAAAGAGACATCCGAGAAAGAGCGGATTCTGCAAATTTACCAGAATCGCACTTCTCCAAGAAATCCAGACTACTCGGATCCATAAAGACTAGAAACACACGTTTAATTAAGATTTCTCCTTTCAAAACACACTAAAAAGAAAGAGAAAACACTCACAATCGGTTGCAGATCTGAATTCCTCCTGTTTGCATTCGGCCACGTCCGGCCCCGCTTCACTGAAATTAACGGCACTCCGTCCATCGATGCTTTGTGACATCGCAGAACAACAGTCTTCCACAGCCGTACTCGCACTCGACCGAGGACGACTAGTTGGTGGAACGTCGATCCCAGAATCCTCCGACATACTCGACTCCATCAGAGACTGCGATTTATTTAAATGACGACCAAATCAAATTCCACATTAGTCATCAAAAGAAAAGAACGCAGTGAAACCCTTTTCGATAAAAGTTACCTGTTGTGTGTGTCCATCGTCGGTGTCAGGAGTCGGAGAGGAATTTACTTTGGCCGGTGCTTTGAAGAGATCGGAACCTTCTTCGATGGCGTCATCCTTTGGCGAATCAGACAAATGCCCCCTCGGAGAACACGGTTCCACGTCGGACGGATTCGTCTCCGAAGCCCTTCGCTTCGGCGAATCGTTGGATGGTTTCGAACTGGTTTCTGTCTTCTGTTCGTTAAGTTCTATCGATCTCTCATTGTCGACGGCAGATAAACGCCTCTGCGGAGAACCGGCAGTCAACTTCGATCGAGTCTCAAAAGGGTTAATATTAACGTCTAGACCTAGAGCCTCGTTATTCTCCGCATCTGCAACCACATCCTCCGACTGTTGAGACTCGGCGGTAGGCATCGGTGCAATCGATTGTTCGGTTTCGACTTCTAGCTCGTTATTGTGTTGCGATAGATTTACAAGTTCTTCAACGATGTACGATGTTTCTTTTTGAAGTATTTGCTCAAAATCGACGTCGCTCAAAACTGTCGAAGAGAAGGTTTGCGGCGTACAGACGAAGGTCGTTTCGCACAAATTGTCTTCGTTTAAAGACACCTGTGACGTTAGTTGCTGTTCTGAAGTTTCAGTTGATGGAGATCCGACAACAACAATCGGTGAACATAATCGATTCTCAAATTCGTTTATTTCACAGTTTTCGTTCAGCCGATCTTCAAAAGAAGGTTCAGGTCTCAGAGTTTCATCGAAATTGTTGTTGTTGTTGTTCTCGGCGACATTCACAACTTCTGTTTGATCCTTTGAAAGATCACACTCAGACTGAATGGAACAAAATGAAGATCCCTTCGAAACGGAATCGACACACGGAAATGTTACGTTCAGCAAAGATTCAACGACGACGGCCTCTGTGTAGTTTGAAACATTGGCCAAATTCTCTTCGGTGATCAAACTGTCGCCGCCAAGATCCGATTGAAAGGACTTCGAATTCAAATCGAGTTTTGAAAGTTCTTCCGCTAAAGCGTCTGGTGTCACGATCGGCTTTTCTACTTCTGACTGTACAATCACTATTGGAGTGACGGAGATTTGAGAACCTCCGTGATCGTCTAATTCGATTGAAACATTTAAATAGGATTCTGAACAAAGTTCTTCGTTAACTGTCGGGTCGACCGATTCGATCACTTCTCTTACTCGACTTTCTGTGATCTCGGAATATTCAAGACCGTCTCCAAGCGACTCAGACTTCAAAACAGTCTCCAAACAACTGTCCGTTTGCGATTCCGAAAAAGATGAGTCAACTAAAGACGCCTCTAACTGCAAATTAATTCTTGGAATCTGATAATCTTCTAAAGTGGTTTCCTTAAGATCATCAGAATTGTGTTCAGAAAGAACGAGTTCGGTTTCTTTAACGTCGGACAACGAATATTCTACGTTTGGCACATCGCACGACAAAACGGTCGGCCGATCGAAAACAGAAACGGGACTGTTACCGAAGCCATTATTTTCGGAGCACGAATCGTTCTCAAGTGTGACAAGACCTACTTCGAGGCTAGTCAAAGGTGAACACTCTTTCGAAGAATCTACGAGAACCGGTTCAGACTCGACCGTTTCGTTTAAAGTGGACTCTGACGGTTTTTCAGGCTCAGTTTTAACAAATATTTCTTCCGATAGGACCGATACCGAGAGAGAAACAGGTTCGAATTCACAAAGTGATCGATCTACTTCGGAGCTAAATTCAGATGTAACACAGCTCTCGAAAGACTCAACGCTTTCTCTCTCAAATCCCTCTTTGACCGCTACTGACCGATCGTTAGAATTCGCTTCCGAATCGTTAACTAAATCGCAACTGATCGGTTTGCAAAGCAGATTATGCCCCGAATCAACGAGTACATTTAACGAACGAACTGCAACCACGGTCTTGCACTGATCGTACGAAAAAGAGTCTGGAGAATCGTTTCTTCCGTCTTCGTCGACACTTTCAAACTCTGTGTCGGTGCCGATAGTCTTATCGAGAGGAGAAACGAGACAACGTTTTCCTTCTTCTTCCTCCTCCTCCTTTGCTGTGTTGAAACTTGTTTCGGAAGGAGAAAGTTCTACACTGCAGAGACTGTGAGTTTCGGAACTGAAAGCAACACCGGAATGCTCGAAATCTGCATCACTATCGATACAAAAACAAGAAACGTGTCAAAAATTAAGAGAAATACAAGAAAATATTATAGTTAACCACATTAAAAACCTTTCTAATTGAAGTTCTTCGACTAAGTTACGAACAATGTCTGAAATGAATGCGATGTTCTCTTTATGTTCATCAGAAGTGATCACTTCACAACGTTGTCTCCAAACTTCTTCTGAATTGGGAGCCGAACAAGAAGAAGAAGGAGGAGGAGGACGAGGAGCGGGAGACGCGGAAGGAGTAGAAGGAAGAACAGGAGGACGGTTCTCAACGTCCGCCGAAGGAGATGTCGGAACACTAGACGAACCTTTCTATATATTGGTAAAATAAGAAAAATATAAAACGCCATAAGATTAAAAAAAGAAATCAAACAAAATTTGAAGGAGGATGAGAACCTTTAAAAATCTAAAGAACCGATCCATCGTACTAGAAATAAGACGATAGAAAGTGTGTGCGAGATAAGAAGAGAGAGAGAGATTCCGAGAGAGTGAACAACAACAACAACACTGTTTGAATGGAGTGTTGAGTGAGATTTTCTGGGATGCCGCCAGTTAATGTGACGCAATCCCCAAAACCCGGTCTGTTTATGCCTTTTTTTTAATACAATATATAAATTCTCATATTCTCTCTCTCTCTCTGAATTCTAATGTCCAATTCAACAGCTGAATACGTTTGGACTATGAACAAAAAAGAGGAAGGAGGTGTGTGTGTGGGTAACATTATTTAAAAACACCCCCCCCCCCCTCCCTTTCTCCATATATCGAAATTAATTCAACCTCATGAATGGAGGAGTCTGATGTCACATCTTTTTCACATGAAATTAAGGTTGAAAAAATAAATTTAAAATTATTTTATATCAACATCAATTTTATTTATCTCCATTAGTAGAGAACGATTAAAATCATTAAATGAATTTTTAAAATAAATTTCATCAAAGCGATTTTCTTTCTGCAAAACAAAAATTTAAATAAAAAAGAAAATAAATAAATACAACAATTTTATTGTTTTTAAGCGAAATAAACAAATTCTTTTTCACGAAAAACAAAAAATCCGCATCTTTGACTGTCAAACTAAAGCTCTGGTTAACTATAACCTGAATAAGTGAGACTGTCAATTTGACGTCATGATTTACTCTTAACTTTGCCTTCTCACTTATTCAATTAATTGTTAACCAAAACATAACTGAAGATAAAATGAACAAATTAGTTTACTAGAAATGTAAGTGGCCCCCCCCCTTTCTATAAATTGTGCTGTAAGTAGCACAAGTCATATTTTTAATGATTGCTAAGTCAAAAAACGCAGTGCTAAACTCTAGTTTAACCATTAGCTTTAATTTAAAAATCATTCAAAAAAAAATACGGGATCCCTTTATCCTTTATCCAGTAATGTAAAATGAAACTTCCATTTTATTATGTTTTCTTATGGATTTTCTATTCATGTTTAATTTCACAATTTACAGAAGAAAAATAACCTCCAAAGAGCTAAAAAGGTAGTTTTTTTTTTGGACTGACTTCGAACGAGTTAAAGTAAAAGGTTAACGATCTCAACCTGAAACTCAGGTTAATCATCTTTATGTCTGAAATAAACAGACTTTACAAAAAAAAAAAAAAAATATCACCAAATAAAAACGCCCAAAATAATCGTTCTTATTATTACACAGACACAGAAATCATATTTAATGGAGGGGGGAGGGCTTTTTTTAAAAAAAAAAACACATTGTACATTTCGCAAGTGTCCCCCAAATATAATCATGAAAAGAAGAAAAAATATTAAAATTGTTGTGTTGTTTTTGTTGTCCTAAATGACAACTAAAAACAAGGCCAAGTGGGTGGAAAAAAGGAGGAGGAGAATCAAAAGAAGGACAATAATTATTCTGAAATAATTATATTAAAACAAAAAATGATTCTCCCGTTGTTGGTGTCGAATGAGAGAGAGAATCAACAAGAAACAACAACAACAACCTGTGTTTTATAATCATCATCATCATCATCATCATCATCATCCATATTCATCATGTTTCCTATTCTGAATATTCTCCCAAAACACTCCTTCCTTATTAGTAGTTATTACATATCACCCCCCCCCCCCCGCTCCCCTCCCCAATCCACCCATCAAAAATCCCTTAAAAATATATAAAATATGTCCATTTAAAAGATCGATGATTCCATTTTTATGTATTATTTATATTAAAATTTTGATGATGAGCCAAAAATGACGTCAAAAATACCAAAAAAAAAAAAATCCTGAACCACCACCACCAGAAATATCAAATAACTGGAACCGTTCTTACCGGATTCAAAACTGAAATCCTCGTCAAAATAAACACAATCTTAAAAATTCACTGCTTTCACTGTTGCGAAATTGAATTCAGTGTACAATTTATTAATAGAAGCAGAAATTAACCAACAAACCAACCAAAAAAAAAACCTTCAGGTTTTTCTCAACGATTATAACAGGAGAAAAAAAAAATATGAGCCAATTTGACAACAAGACAGCTGATTGACAGCGCCGCCTATCGACGAAAACATATCTCACTATGGCGCACCTTTATCAGCAACTCAATGTTAGAATAAAAAGCCAAAAGTGAGCGAAGAATCGTCTGCATTTTGAAGCTACAAAGAAGACATCTTGCTTAATATCTTATCCATTTTTTATGCTCATTGAATCGTATTGTTAAGTGTAATCGGCGTACAGTTTGCGCCATCTATTGACCACACTCGAATTTTGGCACGAAATGCTCTATAGGAAAAGTTCTTAGTTTAATTACCTTTGTTTAATTATCTTGAAGTTGGACATTACATATTAATCGCTGAGTAGGAAACTTAATACGTAGTACACACCTGATAATTTAAATGCATTTAAATAATAAATGTGTTCTACAGAGCCCTGTGAAGGACAAACAAACAATATGTCGACGAATTCAATTTATTCAGTCAATAATCTGAAAATATTGAGTTAACACTTAAATATAACTATTGACATTAAAATATTGATTTAGTAAATTTCAATTTAAAATTATATATATAATATCCAACGTCTGTGTGTGTGTGTGGAGTAACAAAAACCATTGAAGCACGTCGGAATTTATATAAATTTGAATAAATGAACCGTTTTTTTTTCAAGGTCAACTATATGCTGAACTCTTCCTTTGGAAAGTGTAGAAGAGTGAAGAGAGAGAGAGAGAGAGAAAAGTGGGAGGGGGTGAGGGGAAAAGTTTGGAAAGTGTAGAAGGGAGAGAGAGAGAGAGAAAAGTGGGAGGGGGTGAGGAGAAAAGTTTGGAAAGTGTAGAAGGAGAGAGAGAGAGAGAGAGAGAGAGAGAAAAGTGGGAGGGGGTGACTGAAATTGAAATGAAAAAAGTAAAAAAAGAAAAAAACGACGCGCATGCGCACAATTGCCTGTGAATTTTGCTCCCGTCATTTATGACGGGTTACCCCACTAGTATTTTAATAAAGGTCAATTTTTATTTGTGGTTCATGTCGTTAACTGGATTCCGTATAATTCACTTAAACACATTTAATTTGAATTCAGCTAACAAGGTATTAAGCTGAAAAAAACGTTATTTCCTCCATTGTATACCAAAAAAAATTACGAATATTAATATACTATCAATCTATGAAGGGCATACCAAATTATCTGACCCTAGTTCTCAAAACGATAATAATAGGTATTGTAAAAATGATAATAAAAAGAATTAAACGGACCGTTTTTCTAAATAACAGTAAGGACGCCATTGTAGATATACATGTGACATGACAGCAATATAATGAAGTTACAGAAGAAAATACTAATATGGCGTCTCTTACAATTGTTAACACACATTAAAGACGCCATTTTAGGTCACCCCCTAAGGTTCTATAACCTCTTTCATCACTAGTAGTTACTTGTTCAAAAGTTTGTATTTCCCAACATTCACTTTTTCTCTATCGAATCTCACTGTGAATTTAATTAAAAACGGAAACAAAAACTTACATGTTGAATTTGTTTTATTCCCATTATGTTTTCCCTTTGCGATTCCTTTAGAGCCGTTTCCTCCTCTTCGTTTTCATCTTTCTCTTCTTTGTATTTTAAATAAACATCTCCCTCCTCAACTGTTTTTCTCTCAACTTCATTAATATCCATACTTAAATCCGCTAAAATTTGAACGAAAGAAACGAAAACTGTTTCGAAAAACGGCGACAAAAAACATTCACCTTTTTATTCTCTCCCAACCCCTCGACTCCTTTTCTTGAAGACGAAAAGACACAATTATAAAAAGCTATTTATAGATGAAACTTTTCATAATATGAACAAAAAAAAAAGAAACGTTGAACTCACAACAAGCAAAATCAATCTGAGAAACTTTCAACAAAAACTCCAAATGTCAAAGTCGAATAACGGCATAAAAGTTAAGAACAACAACAAAAAAAAAGCAAAGAATTAAGCGCGCGCGCGATAAAACGTGCCAAAAAAAATTCCAAACAATCGACAAATAAAAACACGACCAACGGCAAACATTCAAACAAACACGTGACTGGCTTCCAATACTGCAAACTCAACAGGCAAAAATATCCCTAACTCTCCTCACCACTTCCTCTCCGTTTAAAAAAACAAAAAATACCGTGATATAAATAAAAACTTGATAACATTTTAGATTCAATCACGTTGCAAACTTAAGCATAATTTGCTTAATTAAAATGAACTCCCCCCCCCACCAATTACAATTGTCCCCATTGGAAAATTGGCATCGTTGGTTAAAAATCTTTCCGATAGGCGGCCCCAAAACTAGAATTTGGCGGGAAACAACCAATGATACCAACTATTACTACTAAACATCCCTATAAATAATATCACCATCTAAGATATAGTCAATGTTGATTTAGGTTTTTAACATCTAATCAATTGATTGTTTTAATTGACATAATGTGAATGATGATACATGATGAAAATTAATCAAAAATGACAAGTTCATTTCTTCAGTTTCATTTTGCAGCCACAGCAATCTATTTTATATTTTTAGACTTAGGCTTCCTCTTCCTTTTTTTCCTATTCTTGGATTCTGTCGATGACTGCTCCTCTTTTATGGCCAATCCAGTAGCTTTTTCCATTCCTTCACCTACGTTCCTCTTCACTTTCTTCATCTCCTCTTCACTTTTTATATTTTTCGACTTAGGCTTCCTCTTCCTTTTTTTCCTATTCTTGGATTCTGTCGATGACTGCTCCTCCTCCTTTATGGCCATTCCAGTAGCTTTTCCTATTCCTTTACCTACGTTCCTCTTCACTTTCTGAAGCTTCATTTTGGTGCCGACATCTGCAGGAACGTCACTGGACTCACCCACCTTCATCTGCAGTGCTTCTAATTGCTTCTTACGTTTTTCCTTCTTCTTTGCTTTCTTTGACAGTGGCTGATCTTTTTTAGCTTCAATATCGTCGTCATAGTGCTTCCGCTTCTTCGCCACATTTTCAACAACTGCATTCTTTTTGCCACTGACGTTATTCTTCATGAGACTCTCATTCCTCTTTACTTGCTTAAGAATCTTTTCGTTGACGACTTCACCATGCTTCCACGCGAATCTTTTCTCCCAACGCTTTCGTTTTTTGTTTTTTTTGTTTAATAATATCCGCTCTTTTCTTGCATTTCCAGCTTCAAGCTTTGTATGACGGTTCCCACTCTTCACTTGCTGAAGATTCTTTTTTTTGTTGATAACGCTTGTGGGAACGTTCCCTGCCTTCTGTGCTTTCATTTTCTTCAACGATGGTTGATTTTTTGTTGCATCTTCATTATCGTTGTCATGCTTCCGTTTCTTCAACGGAGAAACATCTTGGGACTTCCTGTTGCCCACATTGTAAACACCCACATTCTATGGTATTAAATAAATAAAACTTACACATCACTCAAATGTTCCATTATTGTAGAAAAAATTCGAAAAATAACCTTTGCTTTTATAGTACGAAACATTCTTCTTGCCTACAATCCACCGAATCTAGTTATAAAAAACCTATTGGAAAAGACAAAATACGTGATCATTGATGAAATTAGACTCGAAAGGAATTGTCTCAAGAGAATCATAATCATAATAAGCTGTTATGGTGTAAGCTTAGACCATTACGTAGAGAACGGCCTTAATTGTAAGAGTGAATTGTCTAAGCTTAGACCACAACACAACATTGTGTTGTGGACTAAGGTCTAAGGATCGAAACCACGTGGTGTTACCCCCACAAAGGTGGGTTAAAAAAATTAAACTAAGACTAAACCGCATTCACTCACAAGTAAAACCCGAAAGTATTAATTTTCTTACGAAAAAAGCTTAGAAAATAAGAAACTTACCAACGAAATCCAAACGGGAAAAAAAAACCACACTAAGTAACAACACTATAAGTCTAGAACCGATGTCCCGGAAGTAACACAATTTAGTGAATTAATCAACCTATAGACGGCGCTGGCGTAACTTTTAGCGCAAAAATTCAAACTGAATAATACTATCCCAATATGAATATTTTAAATAAAATTGAATGTACGTACGTAACAATAATAATAAAATATAATACTAGCTTGAAATGCAACGGCCTCGTGTCGAAAAACCTGTTTGAACAGTAATACTTTGTACACACATGCAGTTAGAAATCGGGGAGAACTTCAGTTGGCTCTGCCCTTGTTATGACGACCGGCAACTTCTAATTGGTTTGTTGTGTGGTTCCACGTTGAAAAGGGCCGAGCATGTGACGTTAGACTACATAACCAACCAATTAGAAGTTGCCGGTCGTCATAACAAGGGTGGAGCCAACTGCATTTCTCCCCGATTTCTAACTGCCTGTTTTGTACACAACACATGAGTTAAATGAATTCAAATTAAATGTGTTTAGGTGAATTATACGGAATCCAGTTAAGGACACGAACACCAAATAAAAATTGACTTATTAATATTTTAAATTGAAATACTAAATCAATATTTTGTCAATAGTTTATATAAATTATATTTAAGTATTAACTCAATATTTTCAGATTATTAACTGAATAAATTGAATTCGATAAATTTATTTGTTTGCCCTTCACAGGGCTCTGTAGAACACATTATTAAAGACTTATTTCTGCACGCATACTACTCAACCCGTGTTTAAGATTAGCATCAGAGGAGGACTTTCACTATTCTGCAAACAAGCAGTTCAGCTGGCCACTACTATATGTATTAGGTTCGGTTAGGATTTCAAGATGCTTTGCGCATGTGCAGAATTAGTCCGTCCGCAGATTAGTCCTCTAATGCTAGCTTGAGACTCAATTTGTCAAGTGCTGATAAACGTAAGAAAGGTAAAAAAAAGTGTCATTAAAAAAAAAGACAGTTTAATCTCGAAGTATGACTTAAGTTTTATTTGAAACAACTCAGGATGAATGACAAATGGTTTTTTAACTAAAAAGAAATTCCTCAGATGAGAAAAAAAGCCAAACTTAGCAATCCCATTCGTTTTATTTTTGCTTTTGACTTCATTTTTTTTCTTTTGAAGTGCAATGATTTGAAATATTTTCTATTTAATTGCCTTTTGCTTTCTTCGAAACATTCTTATTACAGTTTTTGTTGCCTTGTTTCTGGACGCCATTTTTAGCCTTACCTGGACTGTTACCAGGTTTGTTTGGTCCAACAGCATGGCCATTAGTCTTCGTTTTCATTACTTTCTGCTTAATTACCTTTTGCTTTTTAATTGGCGAATTGTCTTTCACTACGTTTTCCTTGTCCCCAGGCTGCCGTTTCCTTCTATTTCTCCGTTTCGCAGATTGTGAAACATGTCTCCCCTCATCAGCAACATTTTTCTTTTCTCCCTTCTTCTCCTCATTTTGTTTAGGCTTCTGCTGTATCTTTTGTTTTTTTGCCTGTTCACCACTGTCATTGGTGGTATCTTCACACTTGCGTTTCCCCTGTGGCGCAGAGTCTGATACGTTTTTATCCTTCTACAAATTTAACAATTGAAATTCAATTTAAACTACGCAAAAATATGATGGAATATAATAAAAATAAAATGGCTTTTTGAAAATACCTGACATATCTCCTTTGCTTTGGCGCAAATTTCCCAAACTTGGGAAACCAAAGAGTCATCCTTACAATGTAGACTGCTATTCATAAAATTCTAGAAATAAAATTATTAAAAATCAATGTTAAATCCATTACATTTACAGCAACAATAGAATAACAATGTTCTGAAAACCTTCAACTTTGCCAAACTCTTTGGTGCGTTCTTCGATGCAACCAGTTTCTCCAAAATTGCCTTAACGTTTGCACTGTAAGAAGCAGTTTCCATTTGCTTCCCTAAAGCTTCGAGCCATGCAGCCTGCTTCTTTTCTCCCTTGCCAGCATTATCTTTCGGTTGGTAATTTTTCCCGCCGTATTTCTCGTCTTCTGTGACGCAACTTTGATGAGTACTGTATTTTTCAGTACTAAAAAAAAAAAGAAAATAATCTCATTTTATGTTTCAGTCTCGTTAAAACGGGGCAGAAATTAACCTGAATTCTTTGCCACAGTCAACGCAAGACAAAGATGTGCATTGTTTACATTTCAACTGATGTCCAACGACTTTCTTCTTATGGACAGACTCTCCGCATTTATTACAACTGAAGACAACCATTTTTCACCAACGAATATCGTCAAAAATCTGTTAAAAGTGAATGAAAAAAGCCATTTGTAATAACATCCTTCACAAAGATCTTTATTTTTTCAAGAATTGAAAAATACGTGATAGTTCTGTAACAGAAAAACGCATTAAGAAGCGCAGAAAGCTGTATTAGCTTAGACCAGTGTAATGGTCTAAGGTGTAAGCACGGAAAACGCGAGCAACGTTATTCCATCACTCTACATAATGGTCTATAGTGCAAATACAAAGAAGGCCACGTAAAAGCACACCTAACCAAAGATTCAGTAATAGTCGGGACTATCGGAACATAGCCTCCTATATCCCTATGATCGGAATAACAGAGAGGGGGGGGGGGGCTCAGCCCTCCATTATTCCGACCGTTCTTCCCGTCGATAAAATTAGGTATTTGTTGGAACAATCGTCTCATTTGATGAAATAATCTTTTAAAGACAGGAGCACATTATTTTATGCGTGTTTATTACACGTTCCCGTATGCTTGCACGCGTTTTCCGTGCTTTCCCACGTGTTTCGATGTGAATTTTAAGCTTTTTGGCATTTTCATGCGCTATTCCATACGCTTTGCGCGTTTTTTCTACGCTTCTCCGCGCGTTTCAGTTATTTAGTCCGAAAAACTGCAACCAGAAAACGCCATTTTAAATTTTGCAAAGCCGACCACGTGGTCGCTTCTCACTCAAGTCACGATGCATTTTTTGCAAAAAGCGTAACTGGGCTAAGATATCACTATTTTAATCATAACTTCATATTAAAATGCATAATTTTATGATATTTACCTAAAAATACAACGAAGCCGGAACGACAGATAAACACAACAGTCAGCGAACACCGAATAAAACGATGGAAATTAGGAATCTATCTGAAAACGGAAGTAACACATTTTGATTTTTTGCCAAACAAACAAACAGAGCCTCCTTCTCCATAAAGGCCTGCTCATTTTCTTCGGATTCAATACAATAGTTGAGAGAAAGTATGGCGTCAATATCGTCTGTTAAAACCAATAGGTGGCGCCATGTTTACCCTGTTATTTAACGCACTAATTAGACATCATACAATTCATTTACTGTATATTTTTTAAAAGAAGAAAAAAGAAATGACTGAAATTTATTTACATAAATTATATTCAAGTTTTATTTCATCTAAAAAAAAAATAAAAAATACCAATAAAAATGAATTTTAAAAACGAATTGAGATTTTTAATTTTCTTTGGCAGTGGTTTTCCAAAGATTTTAAGACAAATTCAGAAATGCTGAAATGCCAAGGTTGCATGAGTTTGAGATTCTGAAATAGCAGAACAGCCAAGCGATTGAATTATTGTTGAGTTTGGGAATTAGATGACTATTGAAGTTTTTGTTTTACATTTCTATAATAAGCTGATGTTTTCAGAAAGATTTCTTAAAAACACAAAATAGCATTAGTAGTTAATCAATTGATGTTTTGGGTATATTACTCGATCCTACTCTTATGATCTTGGTTGAAGATTATTATACCTATTATACTTGTGTTGTGGTCTAAGCTTAGACTATTACTTTACGTAAAGTAATAGTCTAAGATTGTACATGAAGGAGGACTTAGGAGGTCTTCCTTTTTGACAAGATAAGGCCAATCCACAATCAGAACACTGGATTTCGATCTAGATCCAGTCTTAGTTGCTCATAGCCTCACATTGCATTTCATGAAAACTTACTATTTATTTTATTCTGACATAGTGAGGTACACAACAGTAAATCATTTTCTAGAAAGAAAAAACAATTAACAACACTCACTTATTTTTTTTTTTTAAAGTAGTGGTATTTAATCGGATGAAGAGCATAATTATGAAAAACAATAAGACCGTTTATGGACTACAATTCTAACCGACAGGCAGTTGGGCGCAGCCCGAAAAATTCTGTTAGCCCCGCCCATTTGAGTATCAGACCAATAACGTAACAAACCTAAATAACCAATCAGAACGAACTTTTCTGGCTGCGCCCAACTGGTTCCCCGACGTACAGGACTGGCAAGTAAAAACAGTAAAATACAGTCGTTTGCACCGCCCCTTTTATAAGGAACGGCAACTTCTAATTGGTTGATATTTGGTATGACGCTCATAAAAAGGAGGTGCAAATGACAATATCTCCCTGTCGGTACAGGCATGTAAGGATAGGGAGATATTGTCGTTTGCGCCGCCTTTTTAACTGACGATATTGTGGCCATACTGTCTCCTACTAAAATGAGCAGGCCTTTAAGAAAAAAAAGAGGCTATGTTTTTGCAATAGCCTCCTATAGATAATAGATAGTATCTATAGGAAGCTATGGTGTTTGTAAATAAAACCGGAAGTGACGCTAAAAAGTAACACTTCAGAAGGAAGTGACGACAATATCTGCAAATAAAAATCGGAAGTGAATGAGTTATTTGAAATTCAATGTAAGCAGACGTCCCTCTAAATTCCATTTATACATGTAAAATCAATGACGACTTGGTTTAGAAATCTTCCAGGTTGGGCTAAAGCTTGTATAGCCCTTACTGGAGGCGTTCTCATTGGATCGGCCACTTATTTGGCCCTTGGTAAATATGACAAGACGAAGAACAAAGGAGGAGGAGGAGAAGAGGGAGAGATTAACGCCGTGAAGATTTCCAAAGCAGCTATAAATGGAGATCAAAAGAAGGTGTTTATCAACTACTAATCACTTATGATGATAATGTAAATAGTAATCATGTGACACTTGTCTCTGTTGTTTATAAGAAGGCGGACACGAGAAGGATTCTAGTTCTGGGATTGTCTTCTGCTGGGAAAAGCAGCATTTTGTCCCGTTTCTCCAAAGTGGAGAAAGAAAAGAGAGAAATTAAACCAACTGATGGATTCAGCGTTATGTGTCATCAGACAGCCAAGGGAACACTCAACATCTGGGAAAGTTAGTGTCTAATTTTCTGTTTATATATTTCACGCTCGTAGGTCTCACGTTTAATTTCTATTCCTCTCTCAATAGTCGGAGGAACTGAGAAGAACCGTACGTACTGGGATAACTTCATTCAGGACACGGATCTTCTCGTCTTTGTCGTCGATTCGACAGACAGTGACGATCAGATCGATGTTGCTATAAAGGAATTTAATAAACTGATATCAGATGCTCGGCTCAAAGACGTTCCCGTTCTCCTTCTTGCAAACAAACAGGTTTTATTTTTTTCCGGAATTGTATCTTCAAGGTTTTCAGTTTTATCTTTTTCTCTATTATCGTGTTTTAGGATGTTAAAGGAGCGAAAAACCAGTTTGAAATCGGGAAGCTTTTCGGATGCGAAGGTGGTACGATAAACGGTAGCAAGGTTCGTATTCTAGGAACAAGATCACCACCGAATCTTCCGTCTCATCCGTCCGTTGGAGAAGCAGAACGACTCATTCTTACGATGAGTGTTAAGAAATCGTAACTGTACTCAACTAAAACTCAAGCATAATATTCGATTTTTATCTGTTGTTTTTTGGTTCACCACCTTATAGGGATTATTATTTTAGTTTTGAATTTGTTAAATTATTACTAAATTCGTCTTTTTCAGGTAGCTAACTACAAAGTTACAAACTTTAGCATTCCAAACTGATTTTTTTTGCATAGTAGAATAAGCATATTACAAATCTGAATCAATTTTCTTATTATTGTGTAATTTTCGTTTCACTTTCATGTCCATAAATTTATTTCTGCATAAGATTTGCTTTCCTGTTTGTTTTTATTGCATGCATGGGTTATGTTTTGTTAAATAACAAACATTCTAACTAAATACACATAATTATATACAAAAAAACTATGAATTTCCTGCATCTGATTTTAAGTCTGGCTTTGCGTAACCAGCGATGGCCATTCCTACAAGGATGGAACCGATCGTGAATCCCTGCGCGAGGATCCGAGCCCTCATCATTATTTGTGACCTTCGGGAGTTTCCAGTCTTCATCGACCAAAGTCCTAACGAAAGGGCAACTACAGTGGCCAGCACACCTAATATACCAAAAAAAATATTAAAAACGACAACATTTGAAACACACATGGCGTGCAAAGGGCACATGACGTCTCAGCGATTTCGCGGGAAATTAATTATCAGCTGAGTTATGATGTTACTACGAAATTTATACGTTACCTATCGGAACGAAAGGATTTTGTTTGGTTTTTCGAATGATTTTCTCTCGCAAACCTTCTCCCTTCATATCTCCAAGTAAATCATTCACTTTGATCCATTCTAAATTATCGTAACGACCGTCGTAAGACGTTGACGAACTTTTAGGCGGAATCGTATCATTCTTCGTATTTTCCGAAGCAGCCATTTTTCTTACGGATGTTAAGCAATGGAAGGCGGGGCAAGAGCAAGTGCGTCACGTTATCTGATTGATCGCGGCGGCCATTACAATTTACCAATGGTGCAGAAAAACTGTCAAGTTGATTCCCTATTTCAAGGGAAATTCTCAATTGAACAACCAATCATAACTAAGTTAGAACGTAGAAGTAACTTTTTCACCAATAATAATAATAAACTTTTCCTTTTCGTATTTCATAACAGACCAGTGTTGCCAAGTACTCATAAAACAATTCCAAAACCAAATACTTTTGAATTAAATAAAAAAAACTATTTTAAATTGAACTTAAATACAAAAGAAAAATTTAATCTTACTTTACAGTCGTTGGATTCAAAAATAAAATAATAAAAACATGTAGTTTTGCATTTCAACGGTGTATCTGGCAACACTGCTTTGCTCATTAGCTGACGGCTGAAATAAGATCAAAGACTGAAAATGGAACCTTACGATGTTATAGTTAATCAACCTGTCGTAATTGACAATGTAAGTGAATATTAATTGTGTTTAAATCTCAATAATGAAAGAAACATTTAAACTAAACGTGCGGAATTTGAAAGAGAGAGAAAGCGACACGGAATGTGACGTAGGGCGTGTTTGAGTCGGTCTCTCGTATTAATACACGGACGCCATTGAAAGTAACACACACGCAAACACGTACCTTACTCGATGACTGACACACACACACATAAACACATTCGTAATTAATTCCGTTACAACTTACGAAACGTGAGTCATATGCTTATAGAACTATTAAAAGAGGAAGCTTTTAATTGACTCCTCTCGTTTCGACTCCACTTATCACCTGTGAAAAAGTCGATTTCATAACGAAACCTAATTGAAAATGAAAGAAAATCAGCTGTTCGCGCTTTAATTTATAAAGGGACAGGTGTAAAACAGCGACACCTGTGACTCATACCTTGAATTGAAAAATAAATTTGCATAATTTAACATGTTAATTATTATGATTTTTTATTTTGACAGGGTTCGGGGGTAATCAAAGCAGGTTTCGCTGGCGATCAAGTTCCAAAATGCCGGTTTCCAAATTAGTAAGTTTCATCGTTTTTTATTGTTGAGTTCAATCGCGATGTTTCAAGGTTTCTTTTTCTCTAAGCATCGGGAGACCAAAACACGTCAGAGTGATGGCTGGAGCGTTGGAAGGAGATGTCTTCGTTGGACCGAAAGCAGAAGTTCGAAAACGAAAACTGACATATTTACGATTTTAAACTTACTTTCAATTTCAAACTAGGAACATCGTGGATTACTTAGCATCCGTTATCCGATGGAACACGGAATCGTAACGGATTGGAACGACATGGAACGTATTTGGCAATACATCTACTCAAAGGACCAACTTCAGACGTTCTCCGAAGAGGTTTCGTGAGAAGTTTTTCCTTTAAAGTGAGCGTCTTATCTGTCGTTTTATTTGTTTTGTAGCATCCGGTTTTACTCACTGAAGCTCCTCTGAATCCGAGACAAAACAGAGAGAAATCGGCCGAAATCTTTTTCGAAACCTTCAACGTTCCAGCACTCTTTGTTTCCATGCAGGCCGTTCTCAGTTTGTAAGAAGAACGAGAACGACATAATTACAAACAAAACTAACTGAAGTTTCAATTGAATGTAATAGATACGCTACCGGAAGGACCACGGGAGTCGTCCTGGATGCCGGCGACGGTGTGACTCATGCCGTGCCCATCTACGAAGGATTTGCAATGCCACACAGCATAATGAGGGTGGACATCGCCGGACGCGATGTCAGTAGATATTTGAGGCTGTTACTGAAGAGAGAGGGAGTAAACTTTAGAACAACGGCAGAGTTTGAGATTGTTCGAACGATAAAAGAAGTACGGGTCAATCATTCTGACACCGATCAACTCCTAGTCTCTCTCTGATGGTATTCTTCTCTGTAGCGCGCTTGTTATCTGGTCAGTAATCCTCAGCGAGAGGAATCGATGGAAACGGAAAGGACACAATATTTGCTTCCCGATGGAAGTTCCTTGGAGGTTCATTTCTGGTCGGCTTTCACATTCGTACGGTTTCGTTGACATTGTCAAAACTTAAAATTTCAGATCGGTCCGGCGAGGTTTCGTGCTCCCGAAGTTCTCTTTAAACCGGATCTGATCGGTGAAGAGTGTGAAGGTCTTCACGAGGTTCTCGTTTACGCAATCATGAAATCCGACATGGATCTTCGTAAAATGCTTTTTCAAAATATAGTTTTATCCGGTGGTTCAACACTCTTCAGAGGTAATGAAATGAAAACGAGAAATTAAATTAAATCGTCGTATAACGAAAATCCGTTTAAATTTGAAGGTTTTGGTGACCGTCTACTTAGCGAAGTGAAGAAACAAGCTCCAAAGGATGTCAAAATCAGAGTATGTTCGAAATAACGACTTTGAAATTGAGGCAGTTGTTATTACTGTGTGTTTTTTTGTTATCCGTGTCTTTGTTTTAGATATCTGCCCCACAGGAGAGGTTATACTCAACATGGATAGGGTACGTTTGAAGCGTCTTTTCATTTTCTCGATTCGTTGTAATGAACCTTTTGTTGTGTGTTTTCACAGTGGATCCATTTTAGCCTCTCTGGACACCTTTAAAAAGATGTGGATCTCAAAAAGGGAATACGACGAAGAAGGTGCTAGAGCTATTCATCGTAAAAGCTTTTGACGTGTTGCTTTTCAAAATATATGTGCAACTCGGCTTAAGTTAACTATTGATATATTTTCTTTTTCTTCATTAAAAGAGAATAACGAAAGAATGGTTTTTTTCTTTTGCTCTTTGGCTTATGTTTTAAAAATGTTGGTTCTTCTTCTGTCAATTGTAAAAGCAAATTAAATTATGTACACACTTATTATTATATCTGGTTCATGCAGCTATTAAATTTGATAATAAAAAGTGTTAAATGGGGATGAATTACTTTTCTTATTAACGGTGTCGTAAGTGATTCTTGTAAACTTCAACCTTTTCATTTTACTTAACCTTAAGATGTTTTATGAACAGATAGCTGATTATCGGAACACTTGATTATTCCACGTTTCTAAAACAATACTAAGAGAAGAGTGTGTTAGAAACTAAAATGGCAGTGGAATCAATCACTAATATTTTCATATTGATATCTTTCAAAATAAACTTTTAGGACACTGAAAATACTTCAATTTAAAATTTTTGATTCATAAAAAGTATTTTTAAAGATAAAAATATAAAAAAATGTGTCCTTGTAATTTCATTTACTCATTTTCATTTAAAGCTAAGAGTAATCACAGTTTGATTATGAACTGTTTGAAAACCATCTAAAAAGCCAACAAAATAAAATATTTCACAAAAATGTCGGCAAAATATGGCTGAAAATCATACACTGAATAAAATTTTAAAATGACGGTTTTAAAATTTTAATTTAACAATAAAAAAAGCAATAGAAAAAATTCATTAAACCATTGGTTTTTTTTACCAAATACTTCCCTTTTGAGATCAGTGGCGCTTCTTATTAGACACCCTGAAGGTGGGAACCTTGGTCAGACATGACCAACGTGATGAGAGAAGACCATCCAGTAAACGGATGTGCTCTTTGTCCGTTCCCAGTGACGTCATTGTACTGTTCCCAGATGTAACCCGTGCGTCCGTATTCTTTGTACAAGTTTTGCACCAAGTTTTTTCTCAGTCTTGAATGAAGTTCTCTGGCTTTACTTCGATACGGTCCTTCGACGCGAGAATAATAAGCAAGTGCTTCGACAGCCAAGTAATTCATGTTGATCCATATTGCACCGCGCCAATACGGAGGGCTGTCGTGTCTGTTGTTTTTCTGATAAAACGACGCCGTTTTCGCTAGAGATCGTAACCCGTAGTCGGTCCACAGAAGTTTAGGGCGATCGAGAACGTCGAGGACTTTTTCCAGTTTGGAAGAAGTGGGATCCAACATCTGAAGAAGAAATGGAAACAGGCTGACGTAACCGAACGCGTTCACAAATTGTAGCTTGGGATCTTCGCCGTACACGCGTATGGGAACATTGTGCTCTCTCGTAGGATGCGCGCCGGGTATCGGTTTTGGCTTTGCGAGCCAAACCCTATCGGTGTGAAGTCCGTAATCCCCATAAGCATGTAAGTCAGAAGACCAATGAAGAGCATCCAAAAGAACATTGTCGGAAAGGTAAGCTGAAGTTTCGGCATATTTCTCCCAAGATTCATCACCGACGACCTTGGCAACATCGGCTAAAACGCTGGCCGCAAATGCAATCCAGCAACGTAGATCGATATGTCTTTCGTCTTCCGTCGGATGAGAAGCTCTCGGATAATCATCCAATCCGGATGTCAACGTAATGGGATTCAATTCTTCGAGATTATCGCCGTTTCTACCCTTCCAACGATAACTCCCCGGCAACTTCCCAACTTGAGTTGTGTTGAACCAATTAAACCATGTTTTCAATCGTGGTAAAATACGACGAAAAAAAATAACGTCTTCGCTGACATCAGATTCCGATTTCTTTTCCATATTGTTTAACATCATTCTTAATGGTAAAAAGAGTGTCGGAGGATTGGCGTTTGTGTCGCGTTGTACGATAAATTCCTCTGGAACGCGAGCTCGAGACTCTCTGTCTAATATCTGTTCTCTCGGAATCCAACCGTCCACGTTCATTGTGTCCAACCAATGAGCGATGATGTCTTTCGTGATATCGGAATCCCATTTTCCAATCAAAAGATTATGAAAACCTTCGTCCCAAAGAAAACCACGAGGAAAAAAGGATCTCGATGGAACCGATGTGTAAAGTGGCGAACGAAAGTACATTACGGGTTGTTTGTTATACAGACTCTGAACGATGGACTGGCCAGAAAAATATCCGATTCCACCGATCAGATTACTAAAAGAGGCTTTTGCGAAGTTGATCAGTTCTTTCGTATAGTTGTTCCCATCTGCTGAAAGGTGGAAAACGTCCTCAAAACGATCGTCGAATTTCCTTCGATGCAAATTCAACGTTTCATCGTAAACTTTTCCGACCAAAGAGTTCGGACGTTCGACAAAAGAAGCAGATTCGTAAACGATCTCCATCTCGAAAGGAAGAGAAACCGTTACCTGATGCGCGATAAAATTGGGCCTTCGAAGTGAATCCGATTCTTGAAAACGTTCGCCACCCAATCCGATGAACTTATTTTTATTAACAGAGTGATAGAACAAGCTGCTTTTCACAACTTCGTTTAGCACCTCGAGCCCAGGTGTCATCGTACTCAGGTAGTTACTCATCAGAACGTTCGATCCGTTGTTACGGAACGTCGTTCGAAAGGCACCAGTTGCATCGGTCACTCCACTAATAGATTCTAGTCTCGTTCCTTTCACGTGAGGTTCCAATCGACCCTCTCCATCGAGAGCAACATAAAAAAGAAGTGAAATCGGTTTCACGTTCTTCACTCCTGCCTGAAATCACGTTAATACGAAATTTCAGGTTTATAATTAAATGTAACAAGTTGCTTCTGAAGCGAATAATCAAGAGTTCGAGTAATCAGCTGTCAATAACTGAATTAATGTTGTGTTTCGTACTTTGGGAAGGACGGTAACGCGAGAAGTCCAATCTCCACCATAAGTTCCACCGACCCTCTTAACGAAAGACGTCTCGATGACAAATTCTCCGTCGTTTATCTCCTGAACTCCAAAGTTCCTTCCGTCATGTTGTAACCATGTGTAACGCTGTTCATAGTCACCCATTTCGCACCAATGTCTGAAAATGAACTAAACGATTAATCAGATTACAAATCTCCTTTTTTTTTTTTTTTTTTTTTTTTAGTAAATTCTGACCTGATCGGCAGCTGGTTGTTAACCAAATGCTGCGAAAACCACATCAGACCAAAAACAGGAGAGTTTGGATGTCGAACTTTGAGACCAAAATACAAACCGGGACGATATGAACCCCAGTACATGTCCGGAACATCTAAACCTCTTCTTGCGACGGCCTGAAATGAGAAAAAACCAAAAACATTCGCAGGAGAAACACCTGTCAGAAGTCAGCCGCCCCCTTATACTTACTTTCGGTTCTTCGGATGGAGTCGTGATTCTACTCTGCAAAAGATAATCGTAATACAAATAAGCTGAGTAACAGAAGACGGCAAATAACGTTCCAATGATTAGATTGAAATAGAGAAACCCATGAGACGATTTCTCTTCGGATTTCTTCTTCCCAGGGCTAAACCGCTTCGGTCGATTTCGGTCCCATGAGGAGGACGAGTCACGTGTCAACTGTTTCAATCAATAAATTAAAATTTTCTTTAATGTTTTAGGAAGAAGAACATTCCTTAACTATTCTAAGTTACCTTGTCTGACTCTCGCTTTGAAACAATGTTTCGGTTCTTTGGAGACATAATTTACAAGCGAAAGCTGCGAAATAAACATCAAAACCGGCAAAAGATGCCAAAACATTGACCGGTCACACGTCAACGTCAACGTTTTAAATTCTTAACTCGTAAAGTGGCGCCTTCAAGTGGCAAGCTCCAAAATCGAAAAGTAGAAAACGGGATAAACAGACATTGGCTACGCCCTTTTTATGACAAACACAACTTTTAATTGGTTGGTTATGTAGTATGTAGTCTGACGTCACAAGCTCCGCTCTTTTTAACGTCGAACACAACAAACCAATTAAAAGTTGCCGTTCGTCATAAAAAGGGCGGAGCCAACGTCTGTTTATTCCGTTTTCTAATTGCCTGTGAGGAGAAATTAACGATATGAAACAAAAAGTCGACTTCAATCATAGATGGCAGCACTTACCGTATCGTGATACTCACATTTCTGTCTATTTGGCCAAAAAAAATGTTTACGAACAGCTGATTTTTGTTATCTTGATTATTCTGTTTTTCAGGAGCAAAACTAAGAGAAACTAGAAAATGTTTTATAAAAAAGAAAGACAGCTTCTTGGTTTATTTATTATTAGATTTTTCCCCCATCGACTTTCATACGAGAGTAGTTCGTCCAATGTGTAGCTATATATTATTAAGCTACATTTATAATCCACATGACGTCATTATAAACAATGATTAAGAAAAATACTCGCGCACAGGCTGTCGGCGCTGCTTACATAAGGAATGAAATGGCGTTTGGATTCAGTAAAAATGCGATCGGAACCGATATTTCCGATCTGTTTACCGACAGAGACGAGCGATTTAGATACCAGCAAAGAACTAAAAACAGTACAAAAGGTATCGGAAAGTTCTGGCGATTCACTGAATCAATATTTCTGACGTCAGCCGATTGTTTCGAGGTCGATTCGTTCCGTTTGTTTCCAGTTTTCATCCCCAAAAATGTACGCGCAACAGTATCCGATGACGTCACTTTAGGCGCGAAATTCAAACGAGAAAAAGGTGGCCACGTGTTAAATTCGCCCGTTCTAGAACTGTTTCACTTGCAAAACGGCAGCTACGAAACGGTTCTCGTCGTTTGCAAGGATGGATCCGTTCTGATTTACGAGTTGGACCAAATCAGAGATCGGTGGCTTCAAGACAGGAAGGCGATCACAACACTCGCCGGGCTCTTGGACGCAGAACTGGTCTCGGTTCAACTGCACCGAGGACACGGCGCCCTCTACTGGTGCGAGACCTCCAAGAGAAAAGAGGAACCCAACTTCACTGAACAATGGTCATTCAATGTCTTCAAAAAGAACATTTATATCCAAGGTTCAAAATGTGGAGTCACTTTTGGAGAGATGGTTTCCATCCTTCGTAACTGCCCTTCGACGAACTTTGTTCCACTGAAAGACAACATTCTTTCGTGGTTTTCGGACTGCCGTAATGACCACTGTCCGCCTGGGATGTGCCTCACGATTGCAGCCGATGGATCGACAACGACACGAGTCTTGGGACGTGTCAATTCGACCGGAACCGATATCAGACCGTCTCTATCGAACGACTTCATGAAGCTCTGCGTCCAGTCGCTCAATCTCTGGTCCAACACTTCGGCGCCGCAATCAAAAGTGATCTACGTGGATCTAATCACGGATTCTGGGCTTCTCGTCATCGTTACCGAGAACGGAAAAGCTTCAATCACGACACAGAACTTAGAAATCGTTACTACATATGATCTTCCTGAATTAGAAACTACTAACCGAACATTTTTCCTGATAGAGGATACCCTATGTATTGTGAGAGGAGAAAAACTTGTATCAGGTCGTCTCAAAGGTCCGACGCTTTTGTGGAACACCTTAGACGTCACCGTGTCGTCTGTATTACAGAACGGAAGCTGTCGAAACACATCTGCCGTTTACATACGCACAGAAGAAGAAATCTACCGATGGACAGTCAAAGATCTCGACAGAATCTCGTCCACCTCGGAGAGTTCGATACTGTCGTCTTGGAACGAAGCTTATCGGAAGCGAATCCTTCCTCTGGATGAATTTCGACAGAGATCGGTGTTGAATCCTCCCCTTCTATGCTGCGAGAGTTTACCACTAACTCTAGCCGAACGATGTCTCGAAGGAAACGTTTCTCCGACGGTTTCAAAGGCTGTCAGTGAACAAGTTAAAGAAATCTGTAAAATGAAAACCGATTCGGATTTGAATAAAACGATTGGATCATTTGTGGGAACTTACTTTCATCTTCAAGAATATCTAGATTCCAAATTGAAAAACTGATGTCTTCTTAATGTCGCTGTTTTCTGTATATGTAATAAATTATGAAAAGTAATGTAAACGGCTATTTTTTTTTTGTTTCTAATAAAACTCATTCTCAATTTTTCCACGAAAAATTGCAGTTTTTATTAAGCAAGAGAAAAACTAATAAATCTACATTCAAATTACTTTAAAAATACTCAAAAACAGGTCAAAGTTATTCCGCAACATCACAGATAATTCGTTTCAAAGTAGTTTAGATTACCATTAATTTCAAATACAAAACAACATTTCTCAAAATTTGTAAGTTTTTGTGATTTAATAATTATAGACAAAAGACTTTTTAATTAAAATGGCTAATTTTCAACGACCTCTTACTTTTATCATAACTTCAAAACAATATAATAAGAAAACTGCATAAAATTGCATTGCATTTTGCCTTGGAACTTTCAATAAAATTATGTAAAAGGAACTCATATATTGTAGTCAAGTGTTCAAGAAAGGTCTGAAATGAAACAATTAAAATTCTAAACAATAAAGTTACGATCCTTTCTTGTACACTTGTAGAAAAAAATTAATAAACACAAAGAAAAAAAAACACAGGAGGTAAATTTAAATTCGTTGTGCTTGTTCATCATCTTCACAAAACTAGTGGTTTATTTAAAAAAACACATTCTTTTCCTTAAGAGTCAACTGTCAAGAGAAAATGAAAAACAATACATAATATTAGCCATGAGTCACACCGAATCCATATAATTAAAAAAACACATCACAACTAGTTTGGAGATCGAACTAACCTTCCAATCCACTTAATCATAAACCATTGCCACTTCCTGGCATTCAGTACAACGTCCCTCTTGCATGATGCCTCTATATTCGGGTACGGCATATATGTGTCCCTTAGGACACTTGTACCAAACTCCTTCTACCATTTGCAAAGCGGTATACATTTTCATTCTTTCCTCCGGAAACGATATTTCGAGGCCCGGTTGAAGCTCATTCAACTCGGTTAACTTTGTACGCAAGTCATTCTCCAACATTTCTGTAAAAGCAATCAGACCAGTCAATTCGAAAAAGATCCCATCGTAGCACAATTTCGCTTCATCGTTCAGTACTTGACGATCAGTGCTCTTCAGCAAGTTACACAACAGCGATACTCGTTGCAATTCTCTAGAAAATTCGTACAACTGTTGATGACTTTTGCCATTATTGAGTTCGATCATTTCTAGGAACCAATCTTGCAATTCGGTCAGTTTATCTCGAGCAGAACTGCAACTAGGATGGGCAGCAACACAGTTCCAGTGTTGTTCCATTTCCATCAGAAAACTCATTAAGTTATCCCCGTTTGTGATCTCGATTAACTTGTAGCGACATTTGTTAACCAATTTCTTCATAAAATCTTTCAACGTGGGTGACGTCATTTTTAAATAGTTTTCTCTAATGCTACTATTCATCTTTCCCACTTTGGTTCGAATATCGTCAGATATCTTACTTTTGATGACCTCCAAATCTCCAAGAACCTGTTTCACTACTTTGGAGTACCGCAAAGTCTGTCGAATGACCTTTTTACACGTAGGACATCGTTTCATCTCAACGACAGTATGTCCAGTGTCATTGGCAGCTCGAGGGTCTTGTTTCATGTACTGATCCATAGCTGAAGACTCTATAATGTGGCTACAGTCTTCAAGTAGAACGAAACGAGCATCCCGTCCATCTTCAAGTCCAGATATACCCTTGCGAACCTCATTTTCGTTACAATCTCGACAATACATAGGACAGGGTTCACCGCAAAAGCCAATACATGCATGACCACACAGTAACTTCTTAGTGCAGGGCTCGTTGCAGGGCTCACGATCACATGGCTCATGACAAAGCTTCGTGCACGCCAAGTGCTTGCATCTCCAAGCACAAGGCTTCATACAATCATTACTAGAAAAGAGAAGCTGAAATACATGTATGTTGTGAACACATCTAGAAGAGCTCGTATTTTCACAAGAAATACAACGAGAGCAATTCTGTCCACAAAAGCCGCTGCACGGATGACCACAGATAAGAAATCGATCGCATTTCTTTTTGCAGACAAGATGCATCCGACCTTGGTGGCAGACCTTGCAATTACCAGTGCAGAGATGACCGCATGAAAGCAGTGCAAGACACGGGTGTTTGCAAGCGTCCAATAGGAACTTCTCATTATTTGATTGTGAACATGCCACCGAAACAGTGTGGCCACATTTCGCCATCTTGTCTACGTTAACATCGCAGTTTTCAGTGCAAAATTCACCACAGAGATTTGGGCAACGATGTCCACAATTTAAAACTTTTTCACAAGGACTTTTACAAGATACAGTAAGAGGATCTTCATAACATGCCATGTCATTGAAGTGTCCACAAATGGGATTCTTTTTAGTCATAGTTGTCAAACAATCCTTACATTGAACATGGCAAAGTTGTGTACACTTGTGTTGCAGTTCACATAAAATCCTCTCGCACGGTTTCATGCAGGGAACAGTTTCAGGGTCCTTATGACACTCCATGTCACTTATGTGCCCACAGATGGGATTCCTCTGAGGCATAACGAACAAACAATCCTTACATTTAACTGAGCAAGGCTGTGTGCACTTGTGCTGCAGCTCACATAAAATCTTCTCGCACGGTTTCATGCACGGAACAGTTTCAGGGTCCTTATGACACTCAATGACATTTGTGTGTCCACAGATGGGGTTCTTCTTAGGCATACGAACCAAACAGTCACCACATTTCATGTAACAGAGTCGAGTACAATTGTGTTGCAATGCACATACAATCTTCTCACACGGCTTCTTGCAAAGGACAGTGTGTGGGTCTTTGTAACATGGCATGTTATTTACGTGCCCACACTTGGGATTCTTTTTTGGTACTATTACCATACATAAACCACAGTTTACATGGCAAAGTTTCGGGCATTTGTGCTGTAGATCACAAACAAGTCTTTCACATGGCTTCGTACAAGGAACAAGTATAGGATTCTCATGACAAGCGATCTTGTTTATGTGACCACAAATGGGATACGTTTTAGGCACTATAACCATACAAACGCCACACTGAAAATGGCATGGCTGTGGACATTTGTGTTGCAAGTCACATAGAACTTTCTTGCACGGATTCATACATGGTACATCAATAGGTTCTTGGTGGCAGGGGATGTCATTAATGTGCCCACATATTGGATTCCGTTTAGGTACAAGTACCAAACACTCCTCACACTCAACATAACATGGTTGTGTGCATTTGTGTTGAAATTCACATAGTATTTTATTGCAGGGTTTCATACACTTTGTTTCTGAGTGTTCTGCGTCATTACTGTGGCAAAGTTTTGGACATTGGTGTCCACAATCGAGTCTGTAATCACAATGTAGGCCACAACCCCCTTCTGGAATCAATTCGAAGTCGGCACTACATTCGACTGCAGTAATTACGTTTGGGTGGTTTTCGCATTTTAATTCAAGCCGATGTCCAATGAGATTGTCTTTCCGCAACGAAGCAACAATCGGTTTCCATATCTTGGCATTTTTGGCAAGAAAATCGAAATTTCCGATGCAGAACAGCCCCATCCTAGCTCTGGAAAGAGCAACGCACACACGGTTGTCAACTTTTAAGAAACCAACATTGTTTTCTGCGTTACTGCGAACAAATGACAATAAAATGATGTCACTCTCTTCTCCTTGAAAGTTATCGACAGCCGTACAGCGGACACCCAAGTCAATTGTGCCTTTCATGAGTTTCTTTATGAGGATCACTTGTCCTATATACGTCGTCAGTATTGTGATCTGATCTGGACGATAACCTTGCAACAAAAGATGGCGGCACAATGCAATCAAGAACGTAGCCTCGAATTCGTTTGCTCGACTTGAAGTGTCGGAGACAGTCGACTCGACATGACTATGGTTCACAAAGAACACGCTCGAAACCATACCTCTGATCGATTCATACTTCTCCACCGACGGGTGGTTTAGGAGGGACTCGTAGATATGTGGAACAAGGAGTTGGGCGATGCGTGGTCTCATCCTGTGTTGCAACTGTAGCCTCTCGTACGGAACACCATTGCGAATGAGCCTCTCAAAAAGGGAAATGTCCAAGTTGTAATCCTTGGCCAATCGATAAACGGTCGGATTCGGTCTCAACTGTTGCTGGTCACCTGTAAATGCAAATTATAAAAAACAAGCGATTATTTCAAAACCAGGATCATGATGAAATACGTCACGTGATCGTGTCCAGTCATACCTATCATGATAAGGTGTTCACATTTACTAGTGAGAGCCGTTATGATGTGAGATTCCAGGACTTCTGCAGCTTCTTCAACGACCACAATCTTAGGAGACAAAATCTGCAACATCTCACGGTGTTTCGCAGCTCCTGTGGTAGTCATTCCGATAACTCTGGCTTTCCTTACAATTTTCACATCCATCGCACACAAAACTTCCTTTAACCTTAAATAGTTGTTTTCATACAACTCTTGCAACTGGTGAACTGAGGCGAGCTTTGCCAAACGCAGTTTAGATACCCAAAGTCTGTACAAGCGCCACCGATCGCCTAAAGGTAACGCCCATATATCATGGACGCCAGTCTCCTCCACAATTGTCATTCTGTCGGTATTTTTCAACTCACGGCGTACGAGACGCTTCAACTTCGACAAACTTCCCGCAACTTGCCATCCTTCTTGATCTTGCAGTAATTTGACATATCCCTTTTCCACTTCTTGTGACATGCGGAATCGATTTCTTCGCGGGGGTCGACGTTTGCTGATGATCTGCTGCTCTTCGTTCTCTTTATCTAAGTTCTCATCTTCCATTTCTTCTTTTGATAAAATATCTTCAATATTTTCTTCGACTTCATCATCATCCTCACCAACAATTTGTAACGACTGCAACTTATCCACTGTTGACGCAGCTACAAAGACGTCACCACTTAAACCGAGCCAATCGAATACAAATGAATCACTACCATCACGCGTGGAGTATTCATTCTTCAACAACTGGTCAAAATGCGTGGAGCTCATAAAGGATTTTAGAGTATTTAAATTTAAAATCCGGCTATCGGCCCCTCTCAACAATTGCGTTTTATCTGTTAGTTTCTTTTGGAGCTCTCCTAAACTATGATATAAGGAACAACGACAGCTGTACTCGTAACTACAACGTCCATCGCAACGTCGACCAATACGTTCAACTTCGTTAGAAATTCGGCGTAATGTACTCAAATTGCAGGAATCCATTTCTTGAGATTTTGAACAGCCACCAATTCGAACAACGTTATACTCAAATTTTAAAATTCCCTCAAGAAACTGATCCAATGCATGATTAGTATAGCATACGATCAAAATGGGCGGCCCACCTTCATAGTTATGCAACAACATCTCAACCACTTTCAATCCCAAAAAAGTTTTACCCGTACCCGGAGGCCCCTGGACAATGGCTACTTCTCTGGTGAGACACAGTTTCAATGCCGCATACTGATTGTCGTCCAGATGTAATTCGTCCGCAGTTGGCCAAGAAGGCTCGTGCAGCACTCGACACCAACGAGAAGGTAAAGAATCATAATCTCTACTATATCGACTCCGCTCGGTTTTTCTCGATTCATTCACCAGAGGTTTAAAATCATAACTGGGTTTAGAAAGAAGATACTTCGGAAATTCGAGATTTGTGTCAGTATTAATTAAATACTTTGCAAAAGATAAAGATTTCTCGTTCATCGATTGGAGGCATCTAAGAATAGGACTGTAAGCCTCAAAATAAGCTGGACTTTCTGCCATCAAGTAGACGTCGTTTGCGTTGATCATCAAGTGTTGCCCTCCAATGAATCTTACAGCTACAAATCCATTTACTAAAAACCGCGGTTTGCGATTGATGATGATGCCGAGCTTGAAACTCTGAAAGTTGTCAGACGATAAACAAACGAGAGATCCGTACATCAGACGACTCGAGTCCTCCCAATGAACATTCTTCAGTTTAGTAACGTTGAAACTCAACCAATGAAAAACGCCATTGGTGGGATCACAGTCGGACATTTCTATGCGAACATCAAAGTAGATTTTAATGTCCTTTTGATCAAATTCTTTCTCTTTTCCACAATTTACTAATCCTAAGTACGTCTGTAATCCGTCTCTTAAAGGTGCAACGAAATCCTCTCGCATCAATCGGAAGTGAACGTCCAAATAGTGATCGACGTCGTTGTATTTACCGGCGACGACGTTTGCTCGAAGGAACATCGGAACAGTTCCGTGAATGTCGGCCAAAGTCGGAAAGATCGACATAGAGCGAAAGTCATCGGGTGGAGTTAGAGTTGATTCACTTTCCTCACGTGTCAGTTTGTTTCTCGTCACTGCATCGTATCTGGCCAAGTTTTCTGCACGCAACTGGTCCAAATCATTAATCTTTTGAGAAAGACTTTCATCCAGTGGCATTCCGTCCTTCTCGAATCGCGTGGCGACATCGCGCATCAATACTAGAGCGACACCGAGCGTCTCGGAAGATTTATTCGAAAGCAAATGAAGCAGTTTCTCAAACAGAAAAACCAAGCTTTTGATGAACGCCTTAAAACGTTGTACCTCACTGTCGTCTCGAGACACGGATCCTAGATATCTGGGAACTTCGATCGTAAACAAGGACGAGGACGAAGCATCATTAAGTAGCTGTAAAACATTCTGCGGACAACTGACGCAACCGGCTGCTTTCAGTAATACGTCAATAACCAATCTGAGCATTTCGTTTGAATACTTTCCAATCTGAAGTAGTTCTTTGAAGCCAAAAGAAGGATCTTGAAGCGCTAACACTAGAACGCCATCTTCTTCTGCCAACAACTTTTCCAAGTCCTTGTATTCAACGCAACGAATCGGTGGATTTTTCCTCGTATCCAATTCCATCCGATGTCCACCTCTCATCCCTCTTCCGCCTCTTTGAGGTCCAAACCCTCGGCTTCTCCAGTTTTCTGACATCGTTAAAATGTAGACGGACTCTGAAACGTACAAAAAAAGTGATGATTTCATCATCAATCCAATTCACACACAACATTTTTTTAGCGTATAATATGTAGGCCTAAACGAAAATGTTTTACAGAAAGAACATTACGTTAGACATTCACAGTTTGTAAGAAACCAGAACAGCAAAAAGAGATTTTCAAAATAGTAAAACTATTTTCACTACGACATCCACCTTCAACAACAACAACAACAATGAAATAATAAACAACGAGTAAATAATTAGTTACGCCACTGAAGCGAAGCAAGCCATAAAAAATAACAGCCATTTCTAATATAACATGTAATCACAGGGAAAGTTCCCCCAAATTATAATTGATAAAAATAATCATTGTCTCATATCACACATTTTACAAAAAAAAAAAGCAAACGAAAATTATAAAGTAATTAGAATTGTAACAAAAAAAAATAATTAAACAATTAAATGTTTTGAAAAATAATGTGGTGAATTACTGGAGAGAAAAAAAGCTATTTAATTCTAGTAATTCATTACATTTGGCAAATAGCCTTTCAAACACACTCCTTTTAAAGTGTAATTTAAAACGAAACCAGAATTCTAATATAAAATAACCCCAATACGCAGCAACGTACATTTTAGAATCTGTTCAAAATACTTAAGATGACATTGACATATATACGTACAAAACTGTTTGTATAGAAATTAAGAACCGGCGCCGGTTCGTTTTCCTCTCTTTCCAACTAACATCGTCGTCTTGTGTATTGGCTTCTTCTTCATCTTCTTCTGAAGACGACGGCTGTTGGAAAAGCCCAGAAATCGTATCTATTTTCAAAAAGATTAATTGACAACTGTTCATAAACAATGGAAACAATAAAATCAAACCGATAACGCAGTTGTCACAACGACCAAATCACAGACATCTAACAAATCGAAACGCCGCTTGTGTTGTCACTTGACAGGAAACATGACAAGCAACCATGTGACACCGCTTTCATCACCGATATCATCATCATCGCAACAACTATCAAAATTGTATTCTACTAGGATCAACGAACAATCAACGTTGGTCAGTTTCACCATTCGAAACACACGTCTCTTAATGGACCCAAAATGGCACGTGAGACTAAATGTCACCTACTTAAAACTACTCGTAAATAGGGAATTTCCCCGGGTTTTTATTTTAACATGACGTCAGAAAACTGAAAAACAAATATTACGTCACAATTACGGAGCATATAGCGCCATCTAGTGCTTGTCTTATGAAACTTATCAATAAAATGTTTCAGCGGGAAATTTGAAAAGTGCAAACGACTACAAAAATAATACAACGCTATCCTTATTTTATTTTATAAAAGACGACGATAATGTCATCGATTGCATCATCGAATGTTCACTTTAGAAACGGTGAAGCCATCTGATTGGAGGCTTCTAAGTGAATATTACAAAGTGCAAAATAAGACATAACAAAGAAGTTTGAAATTAACACTTGAGTTTTGTTTCTACGAAACATACTAATAATAATAATAAAACGTACTTTTTTAAATATAGAAGACGTCCTCGAGTCCAGTTTTAGAAGACCTCAACTGGAAGTCCTACATCTTTGTAAAACCACTTTTGATGTCGTTCTTCGACGATGGTTTTGAAGAAGATTAGAATATTAACAACAGATTAAAATTGGCGGTTTCATTCGTGCAAACTCTCACCTTTCATCTTCAGGAACATTGATCTCATAATAAATATCAATTATAAAGCATTCCATTGTAAACCTAAGTGGTATTCTAATAAAGGTTGTTATCAAATGGTACCTCTGATAAATATTATTTGTACGAATAATTTCAATTTTTATTTATTAGTATGCAAATGAAACTAAGTAATATTAAAAAAATTCTTTAAAAAAAAACTACGCAAAATAAAGCAAAAGTAGAGAGAAAAAAAGTTATTTAACAATAACATCACAGATAATTATTTGAATAGGTGACATTTCTTAATTTATGCACAAACACAACACCATTTCCATGTGGAACATTCCCGTCTCTTTGATAAAAGCAACTATATCTTCTTATAACGTAAATTCTTTAAAGCATGTATTATATATTAACTTATTAAGAGTATTGCACAGTAAGTAACTAGAAAAATAAAAGCAGTGTTTTGTTATCGAATTATCAAATAGTAAAGGAACTTTTACTGAAAAGTGTTCATTAAAGGCTGAAGAAGAAATAACTTGTATAAACTAAAATAGACTAAAATACAGTAACGTCAATCATCCGTTTAAAGGCTTTACAAAAAAAAATAAGCTATTTATATAAAATATCTTATCAAAAGTGAACTATTAACAGAAAATGAAAAGAAAAAAATCAAAATTAGTTATAGGTCAGTTAGGAAAATCGCTAACAACCCATTAGTAATCTTCACATTTACTGCAACGCCCCTTTTCTTTTTCTTCTTGCATAATGGCTCTGTACTCCGGTACAGCATAAATGTGGCCATTGGGACATTTGCACCAAACTCCTTGTCCCATTTGCAAAATCGTCAGGAGATCCATCTTTTCAACTGAAACAGCTATTTTGAGGTTTGGATCAAGCTTATTCATGTTAGTCAACTTGACATTCACTTCATTTTCCAAAATATATGTAAAAACATTCAGATTGGTCAGATCCAAAACAATGTTGTCATACAAAACTTTCGCTTCATCGTTCAGCAGCTCGCGGTCTGCATTCAAAATAAGATTCGACAACAACAAAGCACGTCGAAATTCTCGACTTAAATCATAAACCTGTTTGTAACTACAGTGTTTATTCAGCTCCAAAAACCAATCTTGCAAATGGATCACTTTTTCTCGAGCAGACTTGCACCGTGGATGGTCTACCGTAAGATCCTGGTGGCGTATCATTTCACGCAGAATATTCAGTAAATTAGCCATGTTACACAACTCACTTAAGACTTGGCACTGCTGTAACTCTCGCGCCAACTTCACAGTACATTTTATAAACTTGCTAGAGGAATCTCTAAACTTGTCGTCTATTCCACGAGTTGATTTAAGAAAGTGTTTCACCACAGTCAGCTTAACTTTCGTGGTTCGAATATCGTCAGAAATTTCCTTTTTGATGGACGCAACATCTGCGAGAGTCTGTTTCACTACCGTGGAATAGCGAAAAGACTTCCGAATGATCGTTCTACACTCGGGACATCGTTTCATCTCGATGACAGTATGTTCAGTGTCACCGGCAGATAGAGTCCCTTGTTTCATGTAATGATCCATCATGGAAGCCTCGAAGATGTGACCGCAATCTTCGAGTAGAACGAAACGAGCATTCACGTCATCTGTGTGTCCAAATAAATTCGTGTAATCCTTTTTGTTACATTCTCGGCACTGCTTCGGGCACGGTTCACCGCAGAATCCAATGCACGAGTGGCCACACGGTAACTTCACGTTGCACGGTTCATTGCAGGGCTCACGATCACAAGGCTCATAACACAGCTTCGTGCACGCCAAGTGCTCGCACCTCCATGCACAAGGTTTTTTACACGGTTTACACGGAAACCCACATTTCAATTTGCAGTGGCTGTGGTCACATCGATTTTCACATGGCTTCATACAAAGAGAACAATACTGAGCACATGAACTTTTGCACAAATGACCACAAAGAAGAGGTCGACGGCATTTCTCTTTGCAACCAAGATGCATTCGCCCTTGATGACAATCCTTGCAATTCCCAGTGCACCGATGACTACACATAAGATACTCAACACAAGGATGTTTGCAAGCGTCCAACAGAGACTTCTCAATTTTGGATTGAAAGCATTCGACTGATACGGTGTGGCCACATTTCGCTACTCTTTCTACTTTAACGTTGCAACTTTCATTATTACATAACTCGCCACATTCATTTTTGCAAGGGTGTCCACAGTTAAGAAGTTTCTCACACGGATTCTTGCACGGGACCAACAGAGGGTTTTCACAACATAACAATTCATTAAAGTGTCCACAATTGGGATACTTCTTTGGCAACCAAACAAAACAGTCCTGACACTTCTGATAACAAAGTAAAGGGCACTTGTGCTGCAAATCACACAAAACTTTATCACATGGGCTCATGCATGGCACCGTCAGTGGGTCTTCAGAACAAGACATTTCATTCACGTGTCCACATACGGAATTCTTCTTAGGTACAACTACTAAACAGTCACCACACTCAACATTGCAGAGTTTCGGGCACTTGTGTTGCAGTTCACACAACACTTTCTCACATGGTTTTTGACATGGTACTGTCAGAGGATCTTTAGAACACGCCATCTCATTTACGTGTCCACAAATAAAATTCTCCTTCGATACAATTTCCATACAGTTTCCACACTCCTCATAGCAAAGTTTTTTACATTCGTGCTGCTGTTTGCATAAAATCTTGTCGCACGGTTTCATGCAGCGCACACTTACAGGATCTTTAAAACACGGCATGTCATTAAAGTGGCCACATGCTGGATTTTCTTTAGACACAGTTATCAAACAATCTTTGCATTTAAAATAGCAAAAATGTTTGCACTTGTGCTGCAATTTGCATAAAACTTTCTCGCAAGGATTCTTGCAAGGTACTTTCAGAGGGTCTTCGTGACATTTCAAGTCATTGAAGTGTTTACATAACGGATTCATCTTAGAAACTATTTCCATACAGGGACCACACTTCATGTAACAGCACTTTGTACATTTGTGCTGCAGTTCACACACCATTTTTTCACACGGTTTCTCGCACTGTATTTTTTGGTGCTCCACGTTGTAATTATGACAAATTTTTGGACATTGGTGTCCACAAGCGAGTCTGTAATCACAAGGAAGACCACAGCCACCCTCTGGAAACAACTTGAAGTCTTCGCTACATCCTACTTTAGTAATGAATTCAGGGTGGTTTTCACATTTTAATTCCAGTCGAGGTCCAACAAGATTATCTCTCTTAAGAGAATCGACAATAGGTTTCCAAATCTTGGCATTCTCGGCAAGAAAATCAAAATTTCCTATGCAGAACAGCCCCATTTTAGCTCTCGAAAGAGCTACGCAGACGCGATTTTCTACTTTTAGAAAACCAACATTGCCTTCGGCATTGCTGCGAACAAATGACAACAAAATGATGTCGTTCTCTTCTCCTTGAAAGTTGTCCACAACTGTACAGCGAACATTTTCCAAATTAGCGCTTTTCAGTAGTTTCTTAATCAGAAACACTTGTCCTAAATACGTCGACAGAATGGTAATCTGATCGTGATTATAACCTTGCAGCAAAAGATGGCGACAAAGAGCAATCAGAAATGTCGCCTCGAAAACGTTGGCGCGACTCGAAGTGTCCGAGACAGTGGACTCGGCGTGACTATGGTTTATAAAGAACAGGCTAGAAACCGTTCCCCTGACCGATTTATACTTCTCTACCGAAGGATGATTCAACAGGATCTCGTAGATGTGTGGAACGAGGAGTTCGGCGATACGTGGCCTCATCCTGTGTTGCATCTGTAACCTTTCGTACGGAACACCGTTGCGAATGAGCCTCTCAAAAAGGGAAATGTCCATTTTGTAATCTCTGACCAACCGATACACAGTCGGGTTCGGTCTCAACTGTTGCTGGTCACCTACAAATGTAAATAAAAATAAACAAACAATATGTTTGAATTATAATAATCAAGCAGTGATTCGGACGTGTGTCTACCTATCATAATAAGGTGTTCACATCTGCTGGTAAGGGCCGTTATGATGTGAGATTCCAAAACTTCTGCGGCCTCTTCTACGACGACTATCGTTGGAGACAAGATCTGCAGGATCCCACGACTTTTGGCAGCTCCGGTTGTAGTCATTCCGACAACTTTGGCACCCCGTATGAGGGCCGCTTCCATATCACATAATACGTCCCGTAACCTTTGGAAGGTCATTTCGTATTCTTCCTGTTTCCGGTTAATAGAGAGGAGCCGTCTGTGACGCAATCTAGAAACCCAAAGTCTGTACAAACGCCACCGATCGTGTGGTAAGAGTGCGAAAATGTTAAACACATTGTCCTCCTCTTCTTCGGTCATTTGATCCGTATTCTTCATTTCAAAGTTTACAACTTTCATCATCTTCTTTACCCATTTTTGAACTTTCCATCCCCCTTCTTTTGCTTCCGGTAGCTCAAGAATTTTAAATGATCTTGTTGCTCGATAATTAATACGCTGGCGAGAATCATCCTTGAGAATTTCTTCAACGAAATATTCGTCATGATATCTTTTCTCCATCTCTTCTTCTGCCAGTGCATCTTCGGCAACAGATTCTCGATCGTCCTCCTCATCATCTGTATTACGGATCACAACGTCAGGCACTTCTTGAACGACTGCTCCATTCAAGCCAAGCCAATCGAGGATTGCAAAAGTACTAATAAAGTATAAGTCGCCATCATCCTGAAGCTGGTAAAAGTGTTCACGTTTCATGAAATGCTTTAGCTTACTTTCATGCAAAATCTCGACCTCCATAACATGCAACAAATTCTTTTCATCCGAGATGAAATTACGCAACATTTTTAGCTGGCTGTACAAGTCCATTTTATTTGAATACAGATTACCCGGAACTCTTCGAAATTTTTGTCTACGCAACACATTCAAGTTGTAACGATCCACTGTTTCCGATTTGGATCGACTGCCGATTCGAACAATATTCTTCTCATAGCAGAGGATTCCTTCAAGAAATTGATCCAATGCATGGTTTGTGTAGCATACAATCAATATTGGAGAACCAATGTCGCAATTTTCTAATAACATCTTGACCACTTTCAATCCCAAGAAGGTCTTTCCTGTACCAGGTGGGCCCTGAACGATGGCCATTTCTTTAGTCAGACATTGTTTCAATGCTAAATATTGATTGTTGTCTAGACTTAAATCATCCGCAGTTGGCCATGAGTCAACGTCCAGAACTCGACACAGAGGAGTACGATAAGAGTTCGTCAGACAGCGAAAATCATAGGTGGAAGTGTCCCGAAGGTAACGAGGGGAACGAACGTCTGTTTCAACATCGATTAAGTAACGCTTAAAAGGTAGCGAGTCCTCGTTCAGTGATTGGAGACCTCTGAGTATCGGGCTATAAGCCTCGAAATAGGCCGGACTATCAGCCATCAAGTAAACACCATTCTTATTCATCGAGAGCACGTTCTGACCTCCAATGAGTCTAACCGTCAAGAAACCATGCTTCAACTTATTCGGATCTCGGTTAATGATGATGCCATGAGTAAACGTCTGAAAGTTGTCCGATGATAAACAAATCAAAGATCCATACATCAAACGTCTTGTATTCTCCCAACGGACAAACTTCAGCTTTGTAACGCTGAACTTCAATTCATGAAGAACACCGTCGTTGTAAGAGAATTCTTCGTCAACGATTCGTACATCAAAATAGATCTTTATATCCTTCTGATTCAAATCCTTAACTCTTCCGCATTTTACAAGTGCTAAATATTTTGTTAATCCGTCTCTCAACGGTGCGACGAAATCTTCACGCATCAAACGGAAGTGAACGTCTAAATAGTGATCGACATCTTTGTACTTTCCGTAGACAATGTTCGATCTAAGAAATGGGTGCAGAATCTCGTGGACGTCGGCCACCGTTGGAAAGATCGACATCGAACGAAAGTCGTCCGGTGAAATGCGAGCTGCTTCTGCTTCCTCGCGTGTCAGTTTGTTACGTGTCACTGCATCGTATTTGGCCAAGTTCTCTCCTCGTAATCGATCTAAAAAGGTGACCCTTTGAGAAAGAAAAGCATCCAGTGGCTTTCCGTCATCCTCGAATCGCGTCACGACGTCGCATATCGTCACTAAAGCGATACCAAGAGTTTCAGAAGCTTTGTTTGGCAAACTCTGGAGCATATTATCGAAAAGAAACACCAAACGCTCGATTGCGGTCGGAAGACGCGAAATTTCATCCTCAGAGTGAGATGCCGCCTCCAGGTACCTTGGAACGTGAATCGTAAAGATGTTCAAAGACAGCACATCGTTTAGAAGCCGCAAAACGTTCTGCGGACAACCCGTGCACCCAGAAGCCTTAGATATAACACTGATAATATTAAAAAGTGTATCACAAGAAAACTTCCCAACTTTAAGTAGTTCATTGAAGCCAAAGTTCGGATCTTGGATGGTTAAAAGAAGAACACGCGCGTCCTTATTCAAGATGTCATTTAATTCCTTGTTTCCGACTGGACGAATAGATTTGGTCCTTGTCGTACGTCCCGACCTCCTCGGCTCTTCCCTTCCACAGGTGGTTCCAGTTAGAGGCTGACGAAGTCGCCATCCACCTGCTTCTCCTCCTCCCCTTCCTCCTGAATCCGGAACATGGCCTCCCCTTCTTCCACTTCGTCCTCCTCCTCTTCCCGATCGATCCTCATAAACATGACCTCCAGTTCCACTTCGATTAGTTGTCCATCTTTGATCAACGTTTTGTTGTCTTTGACCCGTGGTGATAGAAGTAAAAGATCCTGGTGTACTTGCACGTCCTCGTCCACCACTTCCACGTCCATGACTTCCCGTTCCATCTCGATTAGACGTCCCTCTTTGATCAACGTTTTGTTCTCTGGTGTTTGCATTAGAAGTTGCTGGTGTCCTCGCACCTCCTCCTCCTCCTTCACCTCTTCCCCATCTCGTTCCACTTCGACCTGACTGTCCACCTCTCATATTGCCCTTGCCGACAGCAAATTGACCGTCCATTTTTCTAACGCTGAGAACGAGGCTGAAATAAATGTACTGACGTTTAACATGAAATGTTCTTTTTAGTTTATACTTTTTAAAAGAAATTCAAAGTTTATTTCAAACTGGAATAGCAATAATGGAGTTAGTAAAAACCTTGAAAATTCATTTACTTGGAGAAATGAATTTTCAAGGTTTATTATACTAAGGCCATTATTGATATTCCAGTTAGAAATAAACTTTAAAAAGTTTCTTTTTTGCTTTCTAAAAAGTTACCTCTGCTTATAATCTGAAACACTTCGGCTACAAATCAGAGATTAAGAATTAAATATTTACTCTAGTTTGGAGTCCAGCTAACTATAAATACATCATTACAGAAGATAGACAAAGAGGGTTATCTGAATTAACAACAATAAATGACACATTTGACAATTACCATAGAAGAAAAAATAAATAGAAATAAAACTCTGACCAGAAAGAAACGCAACACGAGACGTTGAAAACCGAAGAGATGATAAACCTCCTCATGAGTCATCATCACATTCCCTGTTTCCTTTTTCATGTTCCCCAATGAGACACAATTAGAGAAATTGCGTTCGTCATAAAAAGGGCGGACCCAACTGAAGTTCGTCCCGATTTCTAATTGAATGTCGATGAGACAGAGGTACGCAGCGCCATCTAGTAATAGTTTATTTATAATAAAAAAAACTGGTCAACTTCATCCCACTCGTTCAGCGGGAAATTCAAAAGAGGTAGAGCACCCTAGCTGTCTAGGCCACTATGGTAGCCTCATCGTGTGATGAAACTTTTGACGTCAGACGGGTTGGCAAAAATTTGATATTTGTGTCATTATTATCTAATCTATCAAACTAAACGACACAATCGTTATTTTTGCCAACCCTTTTGACGTCATAAACCTCATCTAATGGTGAAATAACTATAGCTAGCACTGAAATCCTCTACGTCATGCATGTTACTCAAAAACCAATACTGCTTAAATTCGCACTAGGTTTTTTTAGACGTTGCAGATTGTATCTCCAAAAATTGTAGCTCTAAAACCTCCACAACAACAACAATCTATGGAGATACTATTTTCTAACATGGCCACATTCCTCTACCGTGATAGGTACTTTCACACTGAACCTGCTTGCAGTAATTAACAAACGCAGGAGCAATTTAGAAACCCTGCCACTTATCGTGTTCCATCTTCATTGGAGTAACCCTTGAATAGTCTCACACAGATCTATTAGCCTCGTTATAAACCCATTAAATGATTCAATCTCATGAAGTTCACTAAGCAGAGATCACATATTATGAAGATTGACCTAAGAATAAAGAAAGGGTGTAAAGATTTTAAAACCTACTGGTTTACAGCCAGTTCAGACCATGTACGTGAAATTAAAATAGTGTAACGCACCATGTTCATATGCTAGCCTTATATTTTGATTTGCCTTAAAATAATACATAGAAGAAATGGTGTATTAAGGCTGTGATTAGCCACATGTAAGCACATGTAGCTCAACTGATAAAAGTTGCAATTGGCTTTATTAAATAATTGGAGCCATGCCTTAAACGTTTTGCTTTAGTTTACACAGCAAACAGCTCTATCTTACCTTCTGCACATGTGCAGTAGAAAGAGAGCGATCTTTGATTAACTTAAAATTACCTCCATGGTCTGAACCAGGCAGAAAAAAAAATACAAATTACAAAAAAGAAACAAAACACCTTTTAAAAGTACACAAATGATTTAAGTTTTTATATAAAAAGATTAACAAGTATATAATAGAATGTATATACGATAGAAGACAAAGTAGAGAAACCATTAAACGTTTACTTCGGGAATATTATTACTACCTATTTATGATACTCCATTAAAAAATATGATTATGAATTTATGAGTGATACAAATTTACAAAGGAAATGTAGTGTACAAAAAAAAATCACAATGGGCGAGGGGATCAATGGCGTATTAAACTTTATTATTTCGAAGCGTTTCTCCATAAAAAGTGGGCTAGCCCATTCCAGAAACGAACTCCGATATCAACGGAGACGTCTCGAGGAGAAAACAACAAATGGCTTCGTAACTTTTACTGGCCAAACATTTTTACACTTTGTACAATTTCAAACAGACCACTTCTCTGCTTTTGTAATGGCCGATTCACAGTTGCCTTAACAAGAAAAAGAGCCACATTCCATTACGCCCAAGTGTACAAAGTTGACTGCTGTTTTGGCAACAAAAATTCCACGAATCAAATTGTCGCCTAATGTGAATCTGCCATCAGAACTTTACAAAACTGCATTAAATGGAACCATCTGTAAAATGTTTATTAATTAAAAGCAAAATGGCACTGCGATTAAAGTCATTTTTTGCTGTTTATGATCTTTTTCTTGTTTCATCAATGTTACTTTGGAAGATAAAGATACGGCCGTTGATCTTTGTAGACACTCGGACACAACTGAGACGCATAAGCAGCGTACGAAGGATAAGAGTGAGTCGGCGAATACATCGCATTCTTCTGAACAAATTCCTTGTAGGCAGTGACATTTGTGTGCATCTGATCCAAAATCAGTGGCGGAGGTCTATTATTAGCACCAGAAACTGAAAAGGGTAAACCATAAAAATGTGAAGGAGGCGGAAGTAAAGTAGACACTTGCGAATTATATTCTGGAAAGTACGGAGGAAGAGGATGCGGAGGTGGAAGAGGAGCTGCTTTACCATCGCGAGCATAAAACGAAGAAGTTGGGATCACGTGTAAAGCTGGAGGACTACTCGACGCTTCCTCCGCTTTCACACTAGATAACGCGCTCACAGCTGGAGATGAAGCTGCCAGTGGAGACACGGGTTCGACTCTGCAACCGCTCTGACTTGAAGTTCTAAACAATGGGCGCTTATCTGCAACGTGTACACGATAGCTGCTGCCGCTGTTCTCATGAGTACTTTTCGGCAGTGGTTGAATGGAGACACTTTTAGATGACTGCCTCGGTGGTATCGACGTACGATCGCGCTCCGAAACGACTGGCTTACTACGTTTTACAGACAAGTCTAATTCTCGATCCTCACCGTTGTTGCAACCATTCATCCAGGACGCAATCTCGTGATTCTTGGACTGTTTGGCCTTCTTCACGCTTAGATCTAAAACAACCCCGTCGTCCGTATTGCCTCCCGGTGTCACCATCGACTCAATAGACCTATACATGGAAGGGCAAGTTTGGCCGACCGGTCGAGCTCCAGAGGCACCGGCCATTGCAGACCAAGGTCCGTTAGGAAGAGGTCTGTACGAGGAATGATGGTTCGACATCGGTGGGGTCGTAATGTAATTTAACGGTATGTTTCGATCCGTTGGTTTTGACGATGAAGAGTCATTGAGTATAGGAGAATTGTGACGTATCATTGCCGGTTTATACGAAGAGTGGAACTGTGAAGAAGGAAACATGCTGGATTGGGACGAAGGAGGTGATAACGAAGTACCGCATCTCTTTCCGTTAAAATTTGTTACTGGTATATCGTAAGGCATCATCACATTCTTAGAGCCACCGATACCTGTCGGCGGTCGTGAATGACTATGTGAAATCTGACCACTAACAGTCGCCGTATGAGTATGTTGAATAACGGACGGTCTCGGTGTCGCAAGCGTATCGTCACCACCTACCGACGATTCGCTTTCGATACCTTTTGAGTCACTCCATCCGTTTGACACTCGATGCTGCTGTTGCAAGGAATCTGCAAAATGTTGTCCGTTAACTGACTGACGATTGTACAAAGACGTTTTGTACGAGTCATTAGGCGACGCCGTAAGACGAGTTTTCGACGACGAGATCTGAACTGCAGATCCACCGTGGATTGGCACATATTTGTTACTGTTTGGCTCATTTCTATTGGTATCCTCGTGTTTCATCCTTTTCGTGCTGAGAAGGACACTTGCGTTCAAAGACGGCGGCTGTGAAACAAAACCCTTCAAACGGGAAATTCCACCACCACCGTCAGAGTACTGGCATCGATCGACAATTTCGGAAGGATGTCCTCTATCTAACGAAGGTACTTCTAAAGGATTCACGACTCCCATCGGTTTCGAAAGTAGATCTTTGGCTTTTAACGCCCTCGTGCCTCCAGACGACCTAGCGACAGCCGATAACTGACGAATCTAAATACGAAAAAAAAAAAAAAATCGGAACGTTTTAAGTACGGCATCAACTCAAAAAAGAATTATTAGAACGTACTCTGTCCCGCTCTAAAGCATTCTGGCGTCGGATTTCGTCCCACATGCGTTCCTTTTCGGCAATTCTATTATCTTTGGTCCTTTTTCGCTGTTGCTGCTGCTGGTGGTGGTGGTGGTGGTTTAAAGGCAGTGATGTTAACTGTTGTCTCGGTTGATGAATAACAACAGCCTTCGACAACGATGTCGACGAGGATGATGGTGGTGGTGGTGGTGGCGGCGGCGGCGGCAGAGGAGGAAGTGGGAGTGTCACAGGCCTCAAAGGTTTCTCCTCCGTGTCTTCTTTACACCTTTCGGTGGTGTCGATGGTTTCCACATCTTTTATCACAGGTTCATTAGGCGATTCTTCCTTCGGTACAACTTGAGCAACAACAACAACATTATCGACAGCAACGTTTTTTATATCGTCGTTCTGTTCATCTTCCAGTTGGGTGCAGCACATCGATCGTCCTTCCAATGGAGCCTCTTCGACCGACCTTCTCCTTTCGTCCGATGTCACCGAAAGCGACGTTAGACTTTCTGAGCTCGGACTAGGAGTCGGATTAGTAGAAGTAGAAGAATTCTTTCGAAAAGAATGCAACGAAATAGGAGACGACATCGATTTCTTGGGCACGTTCCTAGCGTGCCGTTCATACGGAAGCAATAACCTGCAGTCGAATAAAATTGTCACCAATTATTAAGTTACAGATTCTCTCTATAATTAATAATAATCCTAACGAGAATTCCAACCTCTCGTAATGACGGCGCGTGCACGTTGCAGCACTCGTGCTCTTTGGATTTCCTCCGAGTTCATCGTAAATGTGCTTCCAAAGTTTCTTCACCGTGATCTGATAAGATACAAAAAAATCTAATTCAAATACAAGTACAAACTTAGGTTCGAAAAAATCCCCACTACCTTTTCGTAACCACCCAATTTCTGCGCATAATTGTAGAAAATGTACAAATTGACTGCAAGAAAATAACAACCGAGCGGTTAGAGACAAAAACGGTTATGAAAATTAACAGGACGACAACTTACTCTGTTTAAAACCGAGATGAGGAACCCTTTCGATCGGTGTGTTACGTTTTCGCATAAAGTTAAAAAGCTTCTGAAGAAAGTCCTGTTCATCTAAATCCTCACTTCCAAGAGGTTTTTTAATTCCATTATTATTATGTAACCGATCGTTCTTTGCCTAAAAATCAAAATATAATTAGTAAATTTTAAGATATAAGTTAACGATTACGACGATCGGTTTACCACAGAAGAAGGCCATTCTTCCGACTCGTTTGACTCGGAACTCGGCGATTGGCTTCTTCTCTTCCCTTTGAACCGTTTCTTTCGTGGTCGACCCTTCAAATTTGGAGCTGAAGTAACACAGAAAAAGCAAAACCGGTAAATAAGAAGGCCACCTCAGTGTGGTTATTATCATCATAAATGGACACAAACCGAGATGGTTACAGAAGATGTCGTAAGTTTCGAGGATCGGATGCTCGAAGGTGTCGCGACAGAAAAGAAGGCGACAGTTGCGTGAGGACACCGTGAAACCTCCGAGGGCCACTACGACTTCGTTGCGTATCCACGAATCGCTCACATTTTCAAGCCTCTTGAGAATGGCTCGGTAACGGCAATAGATGGGGTAAGTCAAGATTCGAACAGTCGTTCCTTCGGACTCTGTTTCTGAGGGGAAGAAAAAACCAACAAATAGTTTTTTTTTATTATTTCAGAAAGAAAAAGAAAAAAACTTCTTTCCACGTTCATTCAATCCATTATACCTAGTGTACAACTAATAAGTTAAATGCATTTAAATATTTAACATGTTCTACTGGGTATATATTTAATTCATTATATAATCAATTAAATATAAAGGACCTACTGAGTTAACATTTAAATATATTTACTTTGTATTTTAATTTAATTAATTAGCGAAACAAAATATTGATTTTGCATTATGTAATTAAACCAATTTTAATTTATTTTTCATGTTATTAAGATGTTTTATGAAACGCTAATTTTCGAACTCAAGATTATTTTGTGAGTTTTTTAAGAAGAAATTGAAAGCATTTTAGCAACACTAAACGCTCAATTATTTAATTATTTATCATCGATATCTTTCAAAATAAACTTTGTATAGGACACATTAAAAAATATATCGCCACAATCAAGATGGGCCATTTTCAAACGAATATAAAAAGCTTATTTTAAAAAAATATCAACATGAAAACGGGGCGACTGAATAAGCGCCAAACTGAATAACCGCCAAATTTTTGGCTTTTATTCAGTTTGGCGTTTCTTCCATTTGGCGCTTATTCAGTTTGGCGTTTGTTCCATTTGGCGCTTATTCAGTTTGGCGTTTGTTCCATTTGGCGCTTATTCAGTTTGGCGGTTATTCAGGTTTTTTGTAAATTCTGATGGTCCAAATATTGTGAGCTTTTATGGACGTCAGACTGCAGATTTACAAACAGAACATACTAACCGAACCTAACCTAACCAATCCTAACCTAAACAATCCTAACCTAACCTAACCTAACCAATCCTAACCTAACCAATCCTAACCTAACCAATCCTAACCTAACCAATCCTAACCTAACCAATCCTAACCTAACCAATCCTAACCTAACCAATCCTAACCTAACCAATCCTAACCTAAACAATCCTAACCTAACCTAACCTAACCAATCCTAACCTAACCAATCCTAACCTAACCAATCCTAACCTAACCAATCCTAACCTAACCAATCCTAACCTAACCAATCCTAACCTAACCTAACCAAACCTAACCAAACCTAACCAAACCTAACCAAACCAAACCTAACAATGTGTTTATCACATTTTGGCGGTTATTCAGTTTGGCGTTAGTTCAGATTGGCGCTTGTTCAATTTGGCGCTTGATCAGCGCCACCATGAAAACACCATAAAGTGATTGCGCTACCCTTCTAGTTTTTAAAACACAAAAGTAACTCAATTTTCTTCCTGAAATAAATACAATAACCTTAGTTTAAGGGGCGTTTACACTAAACAATCGATGTCGTAACTTATTTGTTTCAATTTCATATCATATTCATTTGAACTCAATATAATTATTATTAAACACAATTAACTAACTTGACTGCAAGTATAGACTATTTGATTTGATACCAATTAAGTTTTTGAGGATGTTCGCGTTTTTATTACATATTAAAAATTAGAAATTCTAAAAACACCTGCTGTTATTTTCAATAAATAAAATAATGACGAAATACAAAGAAATAAATAATAATAAACCTTATTAAATTTAGATTATATGAATTCTTGTTTAGGCTTATGTTAAGTGAAAATATAAATAAGATTACAAATATATCTAACCTTGATGCAGTTGTTGGTAATAAACCTCCCTCCCTCCCACTTTTTATTAAGACCCTCTAATAAATTCTTAGAAATCATTAATGTCAATTTATTTTTAAAGGTAGAATTAATTATTAATTAAGACATAATTATTTTTTAAAATAAAAAGTATTAGAAACTTCATAAACGCTATTTTCTTAAAATACCTTTAAAATCATTTAGTGAAAATTACAAATTTATTCGAATGGTTTAACTTTTTTTTTTAACCCTTTATTTCACCAAACAAAAAAAAACCGTTTTCAATTAAAATTAAATACTCCTTTCATAAGAAAAAGAGAAAATCAAGGTCACTTTTCATGAAAGTTTTCTCTCTTTTTTTTTTGTCTTCTCTTTGTTTTCCTTTTCTTCTATCGAAAACGTAAATTAGAAGAGAACAAAAAAAAACCTGTTTTTGTTAATCTAAAAAAATCGTTAACGCCCATAAAAATTGCAAAATATCATCAATTAAATGCAAATAATGTCTGAATAAAATTAAAATATTAAACCACACCAAAAAAAAGTCCAAATTATTGCGAAAAAGAAATATTTTTATATGAAATATATGGCTCTAAATTCAATGTTAAATTATTAAATATTATGACGTCAGACACATTTGTGTTCAATAAAACGGATCGAATGTCTGTGGGGGCATCTGATTATTAATTATTATAATATGAAATAAGCAGGCTATAAAAATGAAACAACAGTCTGAAAATTTAGTTTTCATTTTGTAAGGACATGACCCTTTGTAAATTAAATGTCAGATGTAAAAAATAAATAAGAATCGAGTATTGAATACGAAATTAGATTTTTTTTAAACACAAAAAAAAGGGCCTAAAACTTTACATCAAATTTAATATAAAAGGCGATCTCCCCCAATTTTATTCTTCACTTGTTTTAAAATAATTATTATGCATTTATCAACATTGAAATATAAAATTCTAAACTAATATTTGCACAGCTGCTGCCATCTATCTCTGTGATCACTCATGTGACACTAAATAATAAATATGCAATATGTAACTTATTCATCCAAAAATATTCCTCGTAAATTTATCAGAAAATTGATAAAATAAGAGTGTTTTTGTTTGTTTTATGACAAAATTTAGAAATAAAAGTAATTCAAACAAAAATTACTAAAATTAAATAAAATTTATAATTTTCAACGAAAGAAAAGTTGATTAGTTCAAAGTTGATTAGATACCTTTTTTAATTAGACCTAATTTTTAAAAAATTTTTAAAAAATATTATATTACAGGAAAAAAGAATAATTCTTTTAAAATTATAAATGAAGGAAATAATAAAAAATGGCTAAATATTTGCAGCTGTCACATATTTATATTGTTATTTATATTAAGTGGGTCACATTCAATGCTGTCTTTTATGTTTGTTATCATTCCAAATAATCCCCAACATTGAATCGCATTTTTCTTCTCATTAAATCAACTTTTCAAAATAAATTATTTCAGAAAATGTCATCCGCAGCTAAGTAACAATAACAACAGTCTAAATTTAGACCTTCATTACAATATTTAATTAGTTTCAAATTTAATATAACAAAAAGATATTAAATTAAAAAAAAGTCTACAATAGATTCTTATATAAGTTTATAACGCAGTTTGGAAACCGTTTGAAACAAAAAAAATCGGTTAACGCGAAATATATTTTCGAATATTAGAATAGGAGAAAATCCGTACAGTTTAATACGAAAAATATCCTGGTTCAGTTTCATTTCATAGTATTTACTATGCATGAGTTATAAAATATTAGCTAAATGTTACTAAAAACAGCCATTTTAAAATTTTAAAATTGTGTCTTAAAGATATTAAAAATCAGGAAAAAAATCATTTAATAATTTTAAATTGTTTCATATTTTAGTAACAAATTTAATTTTGAAAAGGCCACATAATACAGTATATTCACAACGTCAACTAAACTTTTTTTAATTTTTTTAAAAAACGTTTTAAATAAAACTTGAAATTATTTTCTTATAAAAATGATGTGATTTAAATTATTGAATTAATTCAATGAACTTTAAAGAAATTAAGAAAACAAAAATTAATTAATAAAAAGGACATGTCAAATATTCGTTTGGCATTATTTCAATTCATAATGCATCTGGAGGCCATTTTTAGGTTAATATAAAATGCATATGGAAAAGAAAAATCGAAATTAAGTGACGTCATCTTATAATGACGCAATCATTAAATGACAAAACAACAGATAAATCAAACATTACCGTCCTTGCACCATAAATTAGCATATTTACGAGTCTAACTAATAATAATATTTCTGTACAAAATACAGATTATAATCTCTCACCCTCCCAAAAACTAATTTAGAATGAATATTATTATTAATAACACGCAAACCTTTAAAATATATACTTGTTACTAACATTTAATTTAATCTATTCAAATATATATAATAAAAATGATAAAAAAAAAAAAATCGCAATTTCAATAACAAAAAAAAAAATTCCTGTTTTAATTTATCTGCAAATTTCAAAGTTTAAGAAAAAACGTTCCTTGAAATTGATATGAATATTCTAAACGGATTACAAGAGGAGGAGGAGTCATATATATATATTTCTTTCTCTTAAATAAAAAAGGCAACTTGACCATTAATTTATTACTTGGCTAAAAAACCGTAATTCTTATCTAGGACATGATTCATGTGACTCATTGCTATAACACTCACACAAAAATGAACATTCTATTTATTATTACTAAGCTTTTTCAGAGCTGTAAAAGTCATTAATAGAATGGCTACACACACATGAGAAATAACATAAAAAAAATCTAATAAAATTATCGATTTTTCCAAAAACTGTATATATATACATTTATTTCTCCATTTTACCCCCCCCCCTCCTTCTTCCCCCTCTCAACTCAGGTTCTCCCTTTATTTCATTCCTTAAAAACTCAATTCTTCTTTTCTGCCAAATATTTAGTAGAAAGGCAATAAGGAGGGAGGGGGAAGGTGTGCTTCCTAACAATTAATTTTTTTATTATTATAAATTTTTCTTTTCTTGATAAGATATACAATATCTTTATTCAGTATTTTTTTTAATTGCATCTATTATTAAAATATTAGATAATTTTTTTTTGGCAACTAACAAAATGTAAATAGAAAAAAACATTTCCAAACTGCTTTAAAACATCAGTTCTTCTAAAATTTAAATATTTACAGTATGGAATAAATTGATTTTGAAAGAAAGAAAAATAAAAACCGGATTTTCGGGACACATGTTTTAATTTTTCTTTTTACAAAAATTAGCAATGTTAAATTTTTAAAGCTAGTCACGATGTTTATTTTTTCTGTCCCTCTCTCCATCTTTCTCTTATCAAATATTCACAAGAATAAAAAATAAGGTATTTTTTTTTTGGTGCAAATTGGTCGCAGAAATAAAATAACAATAAATAGCCACGAATAATAATAAATTAATACTCTTAACAATAAAAGATAAACAAAAAAAATCTCCCCATTTACACATAAAAAAAGAATGAATAGCTTTATTAGAAACGATTTCCTCCACCCACGTAAAACACAATGCAATTTCTCTCTTATTTTTCACCCCTTTTTTCGTGTTTCGAAATAATCTCAATATTAAAATGACGAAGCAAATTTCTAAACAATTTTTCTATATATATTATACATAATGTATATTATAGGCCAATACAAACAACACATTAGACCCACCCTCAACCCATTTTTAAACCCAATCCCTCTCTCTGTATTTATGTAAGTGACGCCATAAATTTCTCTCTCTACATTTTTAAATATGAAATTTAGAACTTGTTGGAAAATTTATATTTTAATATTATGATGATGACATTATGAGTGACTAACTAATTAAATGGAATTTGGTCATTATTTTCTGTTTAAAAAAAAATTAACGAGTTCAAAGCAACCAAAAATAACATTTTAATAGCATAATAAATTAATAATTCTTATAATTAAATAAATTATGCGTTGATTTTTGTTAATTAAATATTCGATAATTTATCATTATTAAAACAATTTTACTGTCGTGTATAATAAAATAGTGAAAATATTTTTTAAAATAATGTTGCTTATAATAATTACTTCGTTGCAACTGACTTCAAAGTTAAGATATAAAATAATATTTTAACTTAAATTAAACGGAAATTGTTTTTTGTTTTTCTGATTAAATTTACATTATCGAGTTTGATTGCATAAACTTTAATTTCGACTAAAATGATGCACGAATTTGTTCGCCATTCGGACAAGAGCACAATTTAATTACAATGCGCGCAATGATCATGATTTTTTTTTTTCATTTTTAAAAGTGGATTTAAAGGGCGCCCCCCCCCCACCCCCCAGTTAGCTCATATATCTTCCTTTATTATTAATATTTGAAATTGCGTGACGCATCCGCAGTGGTTTATTATATTTTTTTAAACTTTTAACTCCAAAAAGGGGGAAAAAAAGGATAAAAATGTAAATAAATTTTAAAACATTTGTTGAACCCGTTTTCTGTAAATATATAAAGATAATAAAAATACAAAGTTACGCCAAAGTCAGACAAAGAAAAAATTACATTTTATAAAAAAAAATTACTCATTTCATTTATATGTTGGTTTTTAAATGTGTAAACGCCCCTCAAAAACTTCTTCATTAATCTGTCTTTCAGAATCAAAATTATGAGAAACTTAAAAACGCTTTTAGAAACTAGAATGGGAGAAAGAGAGAGCTTATCACACTACTCTTTCATGTTGAATATATATTTTAAAATAAGCTTTTTTTATGTCAAATTTAAAAACAACCCAATTTTAAGCCAGACGATATTTAATATTCGTTTATAAAAAGTTTATTTTGAGATATATTAATATAATATCCTACTATTAAATGATCAAGCTTAGACAGTCCTAAATGGCCTCTTCTCCTTACAGAAAATGACTTCGTCATATGGCATTACTTGTCATTATAATACTTTGTAATTTGCTTTTGTGACGTTTGTGACAACGTTATGAGCTAACTATGACAGTCTTAATTTCTTTCTTTAATGACCGCTACTTCTAATTTCTCTTCATTTTGCTCCTGAAAGATAGAATAAACAACAGTTAAATGTTTAGAAATCATCTTATAATTGAAAATATGTATTTTACTGTTTTAAACTTTTGAAAACTGAATTTAACTAAAATAATACTAATAAGCTGAAATTAAGAATTACATCTGTATAGAAACAAAAAAAAAATCTACGTCAACAACTTTGAAAAGTTAACGTTTTTCGTGAAAACAATAATAAAGAACAACAACAGAAGAAAGGAAGAATCAGATGATTTTGGCAAATCTAAAAATATAACCAAGAAAATGTATTTTCAGGCTGGATTTTCTTCTTCTTCTTTCTCATATAGTCTTCTTTTCTTGTAATACTTAAAGCCAACAACAACGACGACAACGAAAGAAAAAAAACCCTATTTCTTCTATGAAAAACACTGGAAAGATTCAAAGACATAAATAAACAAATAAAAAGGAATCAACAAAATGATTCTTAACTTTTTTTATTTATATGATCACGAAAATCAATTTTTATAGTTAATAATAACCCATTTTCGTTAAAAGGATCTCCTTTTCTATTTCTAAGGCACACAAAAAAAAAAACGTTTTTTTTTTCCGTCAATTGTTTCAACCGAATTACAGAAAACGAAATCAAGAAAGGAATTTAAATAATACAAACAGCTGATTTTTTTTTGTTTATTTTGCGTTTCAGATGAGGAAACAACATACATTAAATATAAATTAAAAGTGTGTTAGAAACTAGAAACGATAGCTGAACCATTTAATAGTATATTTTTTCATGTTGTGAAAAACAACAAACTTTTATAGTTGGTTAACAATTTCAAAAAAAGTAAATAAAACGCTCAATTTATATTTTAAAAGATTAAATACGACAAATACTTTATTGTTATACCCCTTCTAGTTTTTAAAAACACTTTCAAGCTTCTCTATTTTTTCTTTTATTTTGAAAAATAAAATAACCAAAAGTTAAGAGTGTTTGGGGGGGGGGTGCTTCCATTTTGAAAACACCTCTAATTGGACCACCCTTATACCTCGTACACAACTAACTCATGAGTTAAATGAATTCAAATTAAATGTGTTTAGGTGTGAATTATACGGAATCCAGTTAAGGACACATAAACACCAAATAATAATTGACTTTAATTATTAAAATATTTTAAATTGAACATACTAAATCAATATTTTGTCATTAATCATTATATTTAAGTATTTTGAGATTATTAAACTGAATAAATTGAATTCGACATATTGTTTGTTTGTCCTTCATAGGGCTCCGTAGAACACGTTTATTATTTAAATGCATGTAAATTATCAAATGTGTACTAGGTATTATCGTCAAAAGGTCCTTACCACCAATAGGTCCTTACCAACTATAAATATACATTTTAAGATGAAATTTTAAATAAATTATGTCACTCATCAATTTGCAAACTGTTGCCAGATCTTAAAATAATGACTTATGACAGGAAATGACATTGAAGGTCCATCACAATACCAAGAAACATTTTTTTTTATTTCTTGGGTTTAGAATTCAACCCCCCCCCCCCGCCCAACTCTCCCTAATACAAAAAAAAAACGTTCATTTTAAAATTCAATCTTCTTCTATCAAGAACACCTAAAAAAATAACGATTTTCACGTATCTTTTTTAGTGGCCGGAAATACTATATGAAATGAGGTCTTTTTCAAGGAAAACAACAAAAAATGGACCCTATTGTTCATTAAATGTAAAGTTTTAAATTTTTTTTTTAAAGTTTTTTTAAAAAAAAACAATCAAATTCTAAGTTGAGTTAAGAAAAAAACACAGTTGGCAATAAAAATAAGGCAAAACTGTGGTGGCCTTGAATTAGGTTGATGACTTATAAAAAAAATCAAACTCCTTTTCTATTATGTTTGGTGTTAACGAATGAAGCGAGAGAAGAAAAAAAAAACCTTGGAAACAAAATCCACATTCAACACAAGAGAAAGAACACAAAATAAGACCAAAAACCCAAAGGGCTTTTTTCGAATGTGTCCCATCCCTCCCTCCCTCCTTCCTTCATTCATTTTATTTTTAATTTTAAACGGAAAAGGGGGAGGAGGAGAGATTTGGGTTTATGGGTACCCATTTTTAACTTATCATCGGTCATAAAATCTAAAAAAAAACCTAAATGAATCCCAATTAGTTTTGCCAATTAATTACAGTATAATTTCATTGATTGAAACAATTTAAGTTTCATTAAATTAAATAATCAAATCAAGAGAGGGGAGGGGAGGGTAGTGCCTCCAAAAACTCAAGGACATCTCTCTCTCTTAAAAGTGAAAACGCATTCCTAAAAAATCTTCATTATGGTTGCCAATCAAAAGCAACAAAATGTGTTTTAAAAAAACTAGAAGAGTAACACAGACCATGTTGATCATTTTTCTAGCTTGAAATTAAGCAAATTTTGGGTCCAATTTGAAAAGAAAAAATTAAAAAATTGCAAATACATAATTTTTAAACAATTAAAATTACTCTTCTAGTATCTAAGGGGCATGTTCAATTTCTTTTTAAGTTGGGTTCCTGAAAATGTAGAATAATCTTGAGTTCTCATTGTTTGGCCTTCATTTGCATATTGCAAATTACATTTTGCGATATGCAAATGAAGGAGAGTAATGGCTGTTTATAAAAAAAAAGTAATAAAACGTCAGAAATAAAATGCAGATCAAGAAGAAATGTGACTAACCTGAAATCGGAGCTCTGTTCAGGGAGGAGGAGTTGCTGCTGCCATTGGTGTTGTTATTATTGGTATTAAGTTGATTGTCAACAACAAAAGGGTTAATGGGAGCCAATTCGAATAAACGAGAGTTTGGCGGCGATTCCAACACGCGTGGTGGCGTTGTCGTCGACTTCCTGTCAATGAGCAACTGAGTCTTGATTGTGGCAACTTTTGCGTTGTTGTTGTCTCCAGGGTCCACTACTTGTTCCTCCTCCTCCTCCTGATTTTCCTCCCCCATAACCACCCCATTATTCTCCTGCTGTTCAACTTCTTCAACTTTTTGAAACTCATCATAAATTCCCTTTAGTCCATGTTCCCATTGAATGTCCGTCACAATCCACTGCACCAAGTCCTCAACATAGAGAACAACTTTTTCGGACAAGGCCAAGACTTCGTCCTGTAAAATAATAACAAAGAGAGAACCAAACAATTTAATAGAATAATAATCAACAAAAATAAGAGAGAGAACTCATAAATCAGAATGAGAAAGAAAAAAATTGTAAACAAAATATGTCAAATCTAAAAAAAAAAAAGTAAATAAATCCCATTTTGCTTATTATTTTGTTCAAACTGCACCCATTTTTACAGGTTGTAATTATATTAATATTATAATATTTTATTCTTCCAGTAACTTCTGATAAACACGTTTACTGCTAATTTTTTGCCAGAATTTAAATAAAACGACAAATTAGTTCAATTTATGACGGTTTTTTTTTGTTGCATTTTATAAACATAAATGTTATAATTAAAATATTTGTATATTTAAACAATATACTAATGTCAAAATAGAAGAAGAAAAAAATCAAGTTTTTCTGCAAATTTACTAGTCAATTTGCAAAACAGGAAATCTGTACTAGAACGAGCGTTTTCTATATGCAATTTGCATAATGCCCTAAGGCAATATAGATCTATAATATTGTATTACCGACATTTTATCGATTGGCTCATTGTTTTAGGCAGTTTGTACATTGTCTAAAACGCTATTCAAATTTGAATTTAGAAAATAATTAAATTTTCACTTTATATAATAAAAAATAATTTAATAGGAAACTGAATTTGTTAACATTTTTTTAAGCCACTTATGTCTTTATAATAATAAAAAGCCGGAAATAATTGCCATAAACATCCGGAATATAAATATATAATCCCCGTAAAAGACCACAATTTAAAAATTTATCCCAAATTATAAACAAAAATCATAAAAGATTTTCATATTTATTAAATATAAAATAATTAAACTTTCCCCTCGACATTTCTTAATTTTAATTAAGTCCTTTTCCCCCCCACTTTTGAGTGACTACTTCCGTTTGTATATTTTAAACTTGTGTTTATTTGCATTAATATATTATGTAGCCCTCTGTTTCTTATATTTTTCCGTTCCTTTCACTGGCACCATACACACGCCAAACTGTACCAAGTGGACCGACCCATCCTATCCATAAATCACACACAAAATACTTAACAATTTTGGTCTGGACCAAAAAGAAAAGAGAAAAATTGAAAAGAAAAAAAAAGTCGTCTCTCTTTAAATTTTAAAAACATATTGAAAACTTTCCGTCAATATTTCTTATTTTGTATATTTTATATTTAGGACAAACCCAAATTACAAGTAAAACAAGCCGTCAACTTTTTCGAAAAATGATGATGATTATCAAAAGTGACATTAAGCCTATTTTGTTATTAATTTAATATCGTTCTCTCTCTTATTATGAATAATAAAACATTACGTGCTTCATAAAAATAAAAAAAAAACACCCACAGCAAGCAAACAGAAAATTAAAACTTGAAATTGACCTTGGGTATATAACTAATTTGATACTCAATTTTAAATTAAATAATCTCCTTGAAATACAATAAAAAAAATAACAAGAAATGTGGTTAATACATTTAGAAATTGGACACTTAACTAATTTCACAAATAATTAAATATTCATTTTGAAGAAAGAAAAATATCATCAAAAATAGTTGAGGTTTTTATTTTTAAAAAATAAAAAAGTTTTCACAAATTGCTTCTCAGTTTTCCCCTCGCTTTAATTTAGTATCGATTTTCATTTTTCTCAAGAAAAACTCCAACTTTCATCTAAATTAGAGAAAGAAAGAAAGAAAGAAAATTAAAACTTTATAATTTGACACATTCCATTTTATAAAGTTGTTCCCATTCTTTTGTTTCGATCATTATTATCATCATCATCATCATCATCATTATTATTATTATTATTATTATGATTATTATAAAAAATGATGGTCGATTTGTCAGTTTGTGTCAAATGTCAAAATAAATAAGCTTTCAAGAAATTTTTAATTCGAACACAATAACAATATTGTATAATTTAGAAATCACGATTATTATTAATTCTAAACACACAAAAACAAGACAGAAAAATTTATAAAAAAAAAACCCGCCTTGAGCAAAAATTTAAAATTTCTTTTTAAAATAAAAAAAACAAGTTTCCCTTTTTAAGGTCCACCCAATTATATTTATATGTATTTTATAAATTATAAAATGGTGAAACTATTACGAATTCATTATTTGAAGGACAAACATTGAAAACCGAAACAAAACACCACCTACTAAAATAAAATAAAAACTTGTAAGAAATAATAATTTCATGGAATAATAATATTTTAATAACAACCAATTTTCAATGTCTATTAATTTATAATTTACAGACGATAATTAATTTCCTTTTGCAGAAATTTTGTTTTTAAAAATTGCGACATGTTTAACTACAATAATAATAATAAAAAAAGACCAATCTTTTTATTATTAAATATTATTTAAGTAGAAAATAAATCAATTCATTTAGATGGGGGTGGGGGGGATTTATCATCATTATCATCAATGGAGGAGGAGGAGGTTCAAATTGGATTTTTAAAGCATTACCCCCGCGTGCGCGTTGCTATGGTAACGATAAGAGGGACTTTAGGGCAATTGTTATTTGCCATTTTCTATTATTTGTAAATTATTACAAATTCATTTAAATTATATATAAGAAGAAAAAATTAAATTTTAAATTAAAATATATTTAAATTTTTCATTGAAATAAAGGTAAATCGTTAGCTACAAATGATTAACCATGTAAATTTTATTACTAATATTTTATCAATATGGAAATTCACTAAATTTGAATGTTAAAAATAAAATATTTCAATTTAGGTCCCGTTTGTTTCAATAAATTTATAATAATTTTTCTTTATAAAAAAAAAACAGTCTAAATAATCAAAAGTTTTAACATTTTTGAACAATAAAATAAGATAAAAAGGAATAAATATATTTATTTACACCATTAAAAAAAATCTGTTCGGAAAATAATAAATAATAATGGTTCTTTCTCTCTATCTTTGTCTTGTGTAATGGCCATCTGGTGGTCACGTACTCTAAATAACCTTGAAAACTCCCTAAAACAAAAAAAAAACTAGTACAGAAAAGCGAAACAAAACCCCTATATATATAAAAATTTAGTTATTTTACCACCATAACCACTATTATAATATATGTCGGAGATAACGTAGTTAATATTTGGCCTACTATTAGCCTCCCCCCCTTAAAAGACAATAGTAGGTCAAATAGCGGAATTTACTGAATTGCTAGATTCTCTTTCACATAATATATGTACTTCACACATTCAACCCCCCCCCCCCTTTTCGAAACCCATGATTTAAATTAACGGCATAAAGTTATAACTAAAACTAGAAAATACCAAAAAAAAAAGCCCATTTTCGGGGTTGGTTAAACTCAACCAATGGGAACCACTAATATAAAAAAAAAGAAGAAGAATATCCAATTTAGGCGTTTTTCTTTGTAGTTTGTACCCAAATGCACCCCTGTGTTTTCACCTGGAGTCCTGGACACAAACACAAAATAAGCCCCTTTGGGCTGCTGCTTCCTCCTCGTTCAAGTTTAAAGATTAATTTTTGCATTATTGAAAAAAATAATGACAAGCAAACTAAATATTCCGAATAATATAATTGCATCGACAATGTTGCAAATTAAAAATTCATATTGAGCAGCAATTACCCACAAAAATAATATATGGGAATTTTAACATATATTTAAAATTCAAGTAAAAAAACTTCAGAGGTTTTTAAAGTGTAAAAGGGCACCCCCCCCCCCCCCCCCCTTCCTTACGAATTTCAATTATTCTGTCTTTCAGGTGTAAAATGAAGTCACTTTAAATGTCTTTTTAGAAACTAGAAAGGATAACTTAAAACAATTTATGTGAGTTTTAAAATGGCCCAAATTTTAAAATGAGACGATGTTTTATTTTTTAAACTTTTATTTCTCTTTATAAGAAAAGTTTATTTTGAAAGATAAAAATGAAATTCAGCTACCCATTCCAGTTTCTAAAAAACACTTCATTTTTTGCTCCTGAAATACAGAATAATAAAAGAAGAGTTCGAAAAATCAGCTGTGAATAAATCTATCTGAATTTCTTAGTATTCTTAATGCTTTTTAAGTCAAAGCAAGTGCTAAACTCATCAACTTTTATATGAAACGAAACTTTTGACTGAGTTCAGCACTTGTTTTTGACTTAAAAATCATTAAGAATATACGACCCTTCGCACACTTCGCATTTACAATTAGAAATCGAAAGTAAATAACAAATTTGTTGTATGAGGAGGAGGAGGAGGAGGTTATTCTTATATTAAAAATTAAGTCAAATACAAAATTGACTTGTACCAAACATTTGCACACAATAACAATAGAGATTAAATTAATTCAAGAATATTTTATCATATTTTTTTTTATTATTATAAATTTCCCTCCCCTTTCTATTCGTGCTTCAAACCCCACCCACCCCCTCTATATATATATATATTTTTAAAAAGTAGAATATGAAAAGAGAGAAATAAGTTGGCTTGAGATATACGAGGGTTATGGTAAATAATTGTTATTTTTTTTTTTTCATGAATAAATAAATATGCAATTTGTTAAATCCTTGGGTTTCCGTTGGGATCCCAATCTGTTGGCTTAATCTTTCATCATTCCAGGCACAATTAATCGATCTTATTTCTTTGCAGAAAAAAACAAAACTATTTTTAATCACATGTGCATATCTAATTAAGACAAACTTTCGTTTAAATTAAAAAATATAATATAAATTACTTTTTTTTTTTATTAAAATATTCAAACGAGGTCAAAAATTAAGTTATTTAATCACCTGGAAACAAAAAAAGTCTCCCCCCCCCCTTTTCCTAAATATTTAATTTTGCTGACTACAAATCACTCAAAAATAGGGTCATTAGTTACTCCTGGTATCGTGTCATATTCAATCAAATGTAATTTAAGCTTTAATTAGAAACAAAAAGAAATTAATGAGCACTTTTCTTCTTTCTTTATAATAAAAACATGGCTCAACAAATTTTCTAGTCAAAATAATAAAAATTGTTTTTGCAGCTGCACATAATATGCAAATTAGAAAGAAAAAAATGCTATTAAGAATTGCTTTTTTTCCGCCTAATTAGTATTCAAAATTCGTCAAGACCTTTTTTTTTTTGGTATTTTCTCATTTTAGTTTTTGAACGCGATTTTTTAATTTTAAAATACGTTTTGTATGAAATGAGGCGAAAAAATAATTGAAAATAAAATCTATTGTTATTTTGAAATAATCCAATTATAACAATTGATGCATAATTTTTTTTTTTCAAATTTAATTTATTCTGTAATAAATAATAATTATTCACTGAAGTCAACGAGCAGTTACGAACAACTTCCGTAATTATCAAAATTTTGAGGGTCCCTAAAAAATCCCAGTTGTCTTTAATTGTCGTTTTTAAATTTGAATCCCAATTAATTTATTTTACTACAAACTTTAATTTCACACTCTCAGGGTTCAATTTATCTTTCAAAATAAGCGGTTCACAGTTTTAAAACAGCAAGATTTTTATTTTTTAACGTTTCTTTTAATTTTTGGCCCAACTTGAATTGAAAACAAAATAAAATGGAGCCCATTTGAAATTGTCATAAGTTTATTGTTAAAAGATATTAATATAAAATATTTTTAATTAAATTTGTTTTCTTTTAGTTTCTAAAACACTTTCAATTTCTTCTTAATGTTTTCTTGTGAAATTCCGAATAAATAAACAGGAGTTGGCGGCGCAAACAACTGCATTGTTTTTTTTCTTCTCCTTCATTTGCATATTTTGCAAATGGATTCCGCTCATAAATCGTCTCTGAACCAAATTTTAATATTTGAGTTTCGTACATTCTCCAAACTCCGGGTCGATGCCAACCTCCTACGTTTATTTCGTATTTTATCTTTTAAGCTTTTTTTAATTTAGAATTTAGGGTTAATTTAAAAAAAAAAAACGCTACAGGACGCAAAATAATAATTATATAATAAAAAAATAATTCTACTAAAAATTGTCATAACTTCTTAGCAATTTCAATTTAATAAATGTAGTGTATCATCTAGAATTATGTTAAAAATTGAGGGTTTTTCTAAGGAGGAACACACCACCACCTTAAATATTATCCAATAATGTATATATTTATATATAAGGCCTAAATTTGACATATTCAATACCACCCCCCTCCTCCCCCTCCTCCAACCAAATAATAAATAAAGAAGTTTATTCTGTCTTTCCTTGTATTGTGGGTAACAATTGTTGCAACAATAACAAAAAATATATATTCAAATATGAAAGTTTCACCTTTATTTTCATTCTATGACAAAAATATATATTTTAAACCCCTCTCTCCATATTCTCTCTTTCTTCCTACATTGGCACACTCATAAAAATACAAAATATATTCCCCCCCCCCCTCAATTCCCGGGTCCATAAAGCTCATAGAAACATCACAAGTTAACAAAAAAAATCGTTTTAAATTATACATCCAAAAAGAAACAGGGGAGAAAAAAAATACCAAATAAAATTGCATTTTAAGAAAGAAAAGTGCCAAATATTTTTAAACAATAAAAACTGGGCCACTGAATTGAAAGAAAAATATATATATTTTAAAATAACATTTTATACTACTTATATTTAAATAAAAATTAACCAAAAAAAATAATTTCATTTCGTTTAAATTTAATACATATTTTTTTTTTTTTAGATTTATGATGAAATTTAAACCATTTATTATTTTCAAAATATCACACTTATAACATTGAAATATTTCAATTTTTCATATTCGTAAATGAAATATATTTGAGAAAGTCTGAAGTCGAAATTGAGTAAAAGGGAAACGAGGTGGAGAGAGAGGGGGGGGGGGGTATAGGAAAGAAAAATGCCATAAAAATCCTACCCTATAATACCCCCCCCCCCCCCCCCTCTAGTCTCTATATCTCATTTCTATGTATGTTCAACCCCGATTTTTCAATGACAAAACAGCTATACACATTTATTTCCACCCCCCTTCTCACCCTCCCCCAGGGTCAATAACGAGATATACTAGTAGTGAAAAAAGGGAGCCGCAAAATTTTAACAAATATATAATCCCCCCTTCTTTTTTTTAAAAAAAAAAATACACTTGTTTCGCCCTGAGCTTTATAACATTGCCCATTTTTAAAAAGGGTGGCAACGAGCAACAACAAAAGGAAAAAAGAAGAAGAGGAGGAAAAACACCCATCGAGCATGCGCATTACGCACTAAAATATATATTATTGAAATTTGCAAATCAATATATATCGAAATAATTAATTAAAAAAATTTCATTTATGTTTCAAAATCTATTGTCAATTAAAAAAAAAAATTAAATTGTAGACAATGACGTCATTTCCTTACAATTTTTTAATCTATTACTTAAGAGGCAAAAAATTCTTTTTATTTTTTTTATTATCTATTTTTCGCATTTTTTCGGACCTTTTTTTTTTTGGTTATACATATATATAAAAAAAAATAACTATTTTGCAAATTGCTACTTATTTTCGTTTCAGGAAATCCGCCAAAAAATGACATAGGCATTTATTTATATGTTGGGTATTTTTTTTTTAAAAAATCCTAAGAAAATAAATCTTAATTTGAGAATATTTTATCTCTATAGAAATAGGATTTTTCATTAAATAGGCCAGCATTCATAAAATACACAATTAAAAAAATTCTCAAAAGTTGTCAAAATTATGCTAAATTTACAATTTATTAAATGTTTTATAAACTGTGCTCACAATTATACACTCCCCCCCCTTTGAACACATTTTTCAATTAAGAGAGAAATAATGCACCAAAAAAAAAACCCAATTCATTGTATAGAAAGAGAGAGAATTGATTTAACAAGAGAAGTCATCGTGACACTATGTGAATTTTCATAATTATTTCCCATCTCTGGTTTTATTGCAGTCAACAGACCATGAAAAAATTAATTAACCCTAAAAACAATTTTTAAAAAGGCCTACAAATATAAAAATAAAAAGTTTATTATTAATATTAAATATATCTGAAAACAGAAGAAGAAATTGGTAAATGATAGATCATTTTTTTTTTATCTTTGTGTGTCTTTTCTGTTAAAAAAAAATGTGAACTGAATTCTATTTTAGAAATGTTTCGTGAGTAAAATACTAGATTAGCAAAAAAAAAAAAAAACCAAGAGAAGGAAAAAAAAGGGGGGAATGCAGCGCCATCATCATCATCCATATTATAATTTAGAAGAAGCAAAAAGAGCCAAGAAAAATAAACATCAACATTATTTTTCTTCTCGTAATTTATAAAAACGAACAAATTTTCTTAAAACTCTGGAACTAAATTAAATATCCAGAGATTTAAGACCGAGTCGAAGGAAGTTTTAAATATGTTTAAAAAGTATTTGCAATTTGTGAAAACAACTTAATAATTTACATAATTTTGAATTTCTCTCATATACATAAAAAAAAAACATTGAAATCTAAAGTAAAAGTTTCTGACAAAATTAAAATCTAATTATAGTAACAGGATTTAATTATGCATAATAATAATAATTAATATGCATACACTCTCCTTCGTTTCGCAAAAAGTCACACACGGAATTAATTTCATGTGGGAGTCTCGTCTCATAAAAATCCCATAATTTAACATTTTCAAACACACGAATTTTATTTTGATATTAAATCCTATTATTAATATGCACACAAATTGCCATTAGGTGGAAATTCGATCAATTTTTTTTTAAAAAAGACACAATATATACCTATGGCCATATTTTCTTTAGAATTTTACTTCTAAAAGTCATTTTGGGGCTCCAATAGAAGAAACGACCTGTATAAATGGTGAATATTATTATATGATATAAATACGCATGACGTCACACAAATTGATTTCGTTCGTTTTCGATAATTCCCAACTTAATCACGGTTATATTATTGGATAGTGTTTATTTTCTATTAGAAATATCTCCATTTCAATTCAATTTTTTTTCATAATTTCAAAATAAAAAAGTAACAAGAAACCAGACATTTTAACCGATAATAATAATATTCATCTTTCATTCCCTTTCCCCCTCTCTCTCTTTCATTTTATACAATCTTATCTTTTAAAAAATATGCTTACAAACAAACACAAGTCAAAACAATTGAAATAGAAACATAATTTATTATAAACTTAAAAGCTTAAAAATAATTCAAATTTAAGGTCGCATATATTTTAGAGAAAATATTCTTCTCTCTCTCAAAATATTTAAAATAATTTAATATTAAGTTTAATTTTTTTTTTGTAAATTTGAAAAAAATTGTTTATTTAGTTAATTGATTTACGATAAATAATTTCTTTCGTTCATTTTCCATAAAGAAAAACACCAAAATCATAAAATAATATCAAATATTTCTAATCTTAAAAACAAAATAATAAATGAGGTCATATTTTAAGATGGCATTTATATGTAAAAAAAAAAAATGATAACGTCATAATTAATTTGGATGCGACCTAATTTTAAGGTCTAAAAGAATATTTTCATTAATATTACAAATCTAATTTTAGTATTAAAATACAAAAAAACATAAAAGAAAAAATCAGCAATTCAGTTTCTGACCCAAATTGGATCCACACAAAACAAGAGGAGAAAACGGGAGGAGGATGGGGGTTATAGGGGAGGGGTTGAGAGGGTGCGGGATTTATCGATTTTTTTTTTTTTACAATTCCAATGCACAGCCAGCCAGCCAAACACACACAAACATAGGAAGAAGGAGAAATGTCACAAAATATATTAATAAGAATATTTAAAAATATATATATATCGGTGACGTAGAGAACGATGCCGAAATTCCAAAACCATGAATTTTCAATTGCATTTACACAACAAAAAAAAACTTAAAATACATTTTGAATTTTGAATACAGAATGAACTAAAACCAAACTTACAAAAAAAATAAAACTTAAGTTGATTCAAAGTTTAGCTATTTTGCAAAATTGAATATCAGACAAAATAATTGAAGCTTATTTTGTCTTTATATTAAAATAATGTCATTTTATGCCATTTTTCTTATTACCATGTATTATATTGATTATATAATAATAAATTGTGAAATTTATTTTCTAAAAAAAATTTGTCAAACTGAACGTAACATTTTTTTTTATCATTGAATAATTTAGATCAAGATTTTTATATTTATCTTTTAAATTATTAAATGGTCTTATTAATGAAATATTTATCTAAGTTATTTATCTGCAATTCTAACTGAAACCTAAATAACTTGAATTATACTTTGAATTCCACACGCACACATTCACCAATCAAGTGTTCTGCTTCATTAGAATATATGCTAATTAGGGAGAGGGAGAGGGGGAGCATTCTTAAAAATTAGGCCAAATCGAAATTAAACAATGTTTAAAAAAAAAAATAAGATTAAATAAAAGTCTCACATTGATCTTTAAATACAACACCCCGTAAATATATTTTTCTGATAAAAACAAATAACTCACAAAAAGAAAATAACTATTTGTAAGATCGATATGAAAAATATCGATTTATTACAAACCCCTGAAATTATTAAATGAACAAATAACACGACAAACAAATTATTTAACAGAATATATCAGATTATCTCAAATATACATATATTTTTTTTAAATTAAACTAAACAGACTTAAAATAAGCTTTTTTTTTAAAGTTTTAAAATTAATAAAAAATATACTTTTATATTTTAACCTTTTTTTTTGGGGGGGGGGGGAGGCTTGCAATTAAGATAGAATTAATATTTGTACAGTTTTTATTAATTTTATTTTTTTTATTTTTAAAAAAATGCAATTCGCTAATTTATAATTAGCTTAATAAAAAAAATGTTGGCTGTTTTTATTGCACATAAGATAAATAATTTCGTTTCGTTTGCAGCACTGAGAGAGTGTGTGATAAAAATTCCGTATCGCAATTACCAACTAGTAAATGGATTTACAGAAAATAATATATTATAATATTATATATTCTAAGCCTATATTAGAAAAAAAAAAGTGAGGAAGACGAGTCCATTTTATAAAAATAATAAAATGAAAGGGGGATTGAAAAAGTGGACACAGAAAAATTCAAAACAGAATTTCAACTGCATTAATTTTACGCGCGCCTATTTTGTTTTTCTTTTTCTTCATTATTTATTCTTTTCTTAGCTTTTTAAAAACCTTGGCAGAAAAAAAAAACAGCTAAAAAAAATAAACAAAGATAATGACGTCATCATCAGTTTAAAAACCCTTAAATAAAAAACCCACCTTCTAACTTAACCACCCCTCAAAAATTGACGAATATTTATGCAATTAAAATGAAAAAAAAACGTCAAGTTTGAAAAACTAACATTAATTATATTTTTTAAAAAAAATCATTTAATAATTATTATCAATTAAATAAATAAATGCATTTACGTAAATACACAAATACGTAACTTGAAAGAGAAAAAAATTCGATTTAAATCAATTAATTGAGATGGTAACATTGTAAGGAGGAGGAGGAGGAGGAGGAATACAAAATTAATTTAATTGAGATTAAGAGGGCTTTTTTTTCCTTCTTATTTTTTGAGCGGAATTTAGCTATTTAGCTTTATTTAGCTCTCGTGACGTCATAAAACTAAGAGGATAATTTCTCTCTCTCTCTCTCTCTCTCTGTTACTTTTTACTTTACTTTCTTTTTCTACCCTCTTTTTTAATCCACCAATCAAAATAATTCCTCGGTTCTTTCACGTTTGAGCCCCCCTTTCTAACCCCCTCCCCCCCTTTATTTCCTTCATTTTTTATATTTATATTTTTATTTCTTATCACACAAATATTATAAAAATTGAAATGAAGATTAATGCTGCAATTAAAATCGCGCAAGAATTCCAGTCAAACATAATAAAAAAAAACATTTAGCAACTTCAATAATAAAAAAAAAACACAAATATATTGAATGACCTTATTTTTATTATTCAAACAAAAATGTAATTTGGTTTTAAAATAATATTTTTCCTTTTGAATATTCAATTTCGAAATTTCCATTTGACAACTTAATAATAAAAAAATCCTGTAAAAAATAAAAAATTCCATAGATTTTTTTTAGAAACTGGTCTCTTTCTCTCTATTTCTGTCTATCTCTTTCTATCCCTCTCTCTCTCAAACACAAGTTTTTAAAGAATGAACGTGTTTAAATTTCTGTTCATTGTTCACAGAGAGAGAGAGAGAGAGAGAGAGAAAATTTAAACCTGTTTTAAAAATCTAATAAAAGCTCTACATTAGAATATAACTTAACCCCTCCTCCTCCTCCTCTAATATAAACACCCTTAAAATACTTAACAGGATTTTTTAAATAAAAAAATCAAATTACATTTTCTTCAATTTTTGGTGTCTTTTTGTTAAGAAATTTGTCTTTCAATTTCTATTTAAATTTAAATTGTTTGCAATTAAAAGTTGTTTTTTTTAAATCCATGTCATGTTTTAAAAATAAAAAACTTTTCTAGGCCATCACTTTTATTTCATTTATATATATTATAAAATTATTAGAGCAACTAACTAAAGTACATTTAAATTAATAAAAAAAATATAAAAATTAAAATTACGTGTTTCTTATTTAAAAAAAAAAATTATTTTTGCGGTCAAAATACGCGATTAAAGTTAAAAAACATGAAAGAATCATCATCATTTGTAGCAGATATAAATAATCAACAAATATAATTAAATATATTTGTTAGTAATGACGTCATTTGAGAATTATTTCCAATCCGTCGTCAATTTTCATCTCAATTGAATACAAACCTCCCCAGAAGAAAAAAAAAAGGTGGGATTCATATCCAATATCCTTTTTATCCCCCCCCCCCCCCACTATCCAGACCCACCCCACACAGACACACATCTCCCCTTCAAACAAGACCCCCTCAGCTTATCACCCCCATAATTCCTCCCGCAACTCCCCCCCACACGCAAATGTATTAAAATTTAAATAAATTTATTTTTAAAAAAAATTCACTGTTTTTAAATTGCTTTCATTTAAATTTCTTAAAGGACATCTTGAATTTCCATTATCTTTTAAAAAAAATTTCAATAAAAAGCATAATATGAGCCTATTTCACCTCACCCTTAATTCTCTAACCCCAGCCATACAGAATTACCCTCTAACAACCTCCCAACTTGTGCCTCGAAATTATTTTTTATTAATAGTTGCAATCAAATTATCGAATTTAAAAGTGACGTCATCAATTGTATAAATTAAATTGTAATTGGAAAAAGCAAACAAAAGCCACGCCTACACACACTTTAAAAAAAATTGATAAAAGAGATTTTTTGTTTTTGTTTTCTTTTATGACATTAAAAATGTAATTTCGTATTTAAATGAGGTGTACCTCTCCGTGGACATCGTTCCTTCGGCCATCAGGAGTACTGTCCGGTAACAAATAAAGTCTGCAGGTGGACAGATTCCTTCGACTATTTGAATCCTCCCACAAAAGTTGAAGTTCACCGATAAAAACATCACCGAAATCGGCAAAACGAAGAAAGAAAAATTCACCCAAAGAAATCGTTTTCGTTTTTCCTTCACGACTGAATTGAAATGTCCGATAAAATGAATAAGGGCCGTGATGACCACAGGCTGTGCCCAGAAGCTGATACGAAACTGTCATAATTCAACTTCACAAATCTCACACACAAAAAAAAATATAAGATTTTAAATAAACGAGATAATTTCACATTTAAATAAATTAATTAATCTCTTTCTGAGGTCGACGAAAATAAAAATTTACCCGCCAAAAACAAGAAGAGAGGCAGAGGAGCACGTGGGTTCAAAGGTCGCGGGTGCGCGCACGTTGCTCTCTTATCAGTATTATTATTATCTCATCGCCGCCACCTCCTCCAGCTGATTCTGCTCCTCCTCTTCATTAATCCGGTTTAAGCAATCAACAAGTTAATGCATTACAATTAATTTTCATCTAAAACAACAATAATAATCAAGAAATAGACATAAGAAGAGGAATGAAAAAAAAACCCGATAACATCCATTGCTCATAAACACGAGAAAACTGAGCGGAAATTAGATTATTTGTTGCATAAATTGTTACCCTTTTTAACGATACGTTTTATTCGTCGATAATTACGTGACGTCACGGACAAACTCACCATTCATATGTTCGCACACCCGGACAAAATAACCTATCAACGAATAGGGATATAATAATCCCTATATCTGCGATGCCGATTTTTTATTCACCGGTGACCACCACCTTCTCATCATACTCCCAGTCTCCCCCACCCACACAAACATTTTTTTTTAAATGAAATTATTAAATGACATAAAAAAAACTTTTATAATAAAATAATTATGAAAAAAATGTAATTACGGCCTAATATAGGCGGGGCTTTATTCTTAAAGGAAAGAAAAATATTTAAATGAAAGAAATATGGAAATAAATAATTTTTCAGGTGAACGCCTAATTTGTTTCGCTCATAAAAATATTAAATCTTCAGTGCCTTAAGGTATATATCTAATATTTTTTTCTTCATTGTGGCATTGTTGCCGCAGTGGTTTATAGAAAACAGCTGCTAGTATTCAATAGAGGGGTCAGCCAGAATCAGATTAGAGGTGCCAAGGACATAAAGTAAACTTAGTGTGGTTAATATTTGAAGCATTCTTACATGATCTAGCTAGCGACAAAGACTGTTAATGCATAATAATAATAATAAAAGGATGAACCAATATGGCTTCATCACTTCATATGTTTCAATAGGCAAACACGTCACTATATGCGCCCTCTTCTGCCTTACAAATCTGGCTTCAAAAATGGCGGATGAACATGTTTACCTGAAAATAGGGGAGACGTTTGCCCATTGGCCACTACGCAACTGTGCGAATACAAAAAATGTAAACAATCAAAATGGCCGACACCACGTGTTTTTAGTGTCAACAATAAGTGCTTGTTTATATTGGTCGAATGCAACTGTCAAATCATTTTAACAACGATTATTTTACACGGATTTCTATACAAAAAAATCATATTTAATTGCAACTATTGACAAATTTATAAGCTCAGCCAAAAAGTATGTAATTAGAAAACACTTCACGATAGATGTCGCCACCAACCAACAATAAATAATCAGCATAATGTCATATTATTAAAATGGTTGCACCATAATGGCGGCGTTGTCATAGAAACGAAAGACGCTGAACTGGCAGCAAATGGAAACGTGAATGGTGGCGCCACGTAGTGGTTTATTTGTTAAACTTTAATTGAGCTTTGAAAGTTTTTTGTTTATATTTCATCATGTATATTATACGCCTATATTAACAATAAATGAATTTTTTTTAAAATCAATGAGATATTTGAAAATTATTTTATTCTTTTTGGTTGGTTCTAATTTTAATTTTATATAGATAACAATGAATCTGAATAATGATTATTAACTGAATTTTACTAATTAAATCAAATATGTGCACTGTCAGTGCACACTAAAACAATAAGACCATTTATTTCTATTTAAGGCCGATATAATACTTGTTGTATATATTAAAGTTGGCATATTTGCCAGGAATGACTAATAGAACGATAATAATAATAAAAAGAAATGAGCTCAAGGTCATACCTTGTTACACAGTATATTAAAATAATAATTTATTCCTCCCACATTTCGTAATAAAGAAATAATTTCATACTTAAAACATGGTACAATTTAAATATTAAAAAAAAGACTACATCAGAATTGGAAGACGGTCATTTAAATTTTATTTTATTGTGTTTTTTTATAGCTGATGATGATGATGATGATGATGATGACGAGTGACCCCTGGTCTTCTCATCGACCCCTATAAGCTTGTCCCTTTTAATACGTTGACCCCAATTCACTAATATAAAACATGCAAAAGTATCTTAAAATAATAACCACATAACTTAAAATTCAAGTCGATAATAATAACAATGATGATAAGAAATCCCTCCCTTCTATAAATTGTCATAAAATAGCTAACTTTAGTTGTTTTTGTATTTTAATAATATTGCATGACTAATTAGGTTAGGAGAAGATTGGGAGGAAGTTAGGTCCCTTAACACATGTGACACATACAAATGGGTTGTCAATAAAAAAAATAACATCTGTCAATACATATGAATAAGCCAAGTACAAATACATAATATGGTATTGAAAGCTAAACATAAGTTGAAAAAGGGTATGGACTTTTTTCAATGATTGTAGCGCCCTCTGGTAACTATGGTTTGTAATGATAACTTGGAGAAGAAAAAAAACTTGGGCCCTGCTTATATTATAGGAAAATATATCGCTGCCAACAAACAGAAACGCGGTTTAATATATAGGCAATAATTTATATAATATATATGTTTATTATGGTGGCTTAGAAGACACATCTAGGCATTCACAGGTGGAATCACTCATGCAGTTCACTATATAGTTTAACAGGTAACTGAAATTAACATTTTTTTTTTCTATGTAGGTTATCAATTTAGGAAGGTAAAAGTGGTAAGGGGGCAAGGGCAAAGCAACACAAAAGTATTATAGCAACAATGGGAAAAGGGGGGAGATAGTCAGGTGTGTGTGTGTGGGCAATTACAAACATAAGGCACATTGGGGGGAAAATAAGGAGTTTCAAATGTTTAGCGCCACCTGGTGCTTAAAAATTTAATGTCAGCTATAAAATATATCACTTCAAAAAAATTATCTTCAACAACAAAAAAATACTGACACACCCTGTAGATTTTATATCAAAAAAACAAATATTAATTTTTGTTTAAAAAAATGTATTTAAAATAATATATCTGAATTTTATTTATTCAGCTGTCGTAATATGGAACTGTTTATATTTTCATTCACTTCAAAAAAATGATAACCCTTTATTCTCCTATTGACCTGAATGTTTAGTACCCCATTAAAAGCGTTATCAATTTATTCTCGATATATATTATATTATTAAAATGAATATAAATTAAATTCTGGTTTATACAAGATTCATTATGAAGTTACAAGGAGAAAATAAAGAGGCTCTTAAAGACGAAAAAAAAAAATATCTATCTTATTATAATTAAAAGTTTTTAGTTCATAATAATTGATCCATAGTTTTATGTTGATGATTATGAAATAAAAATATTTTTTATTAAGAATTTTTACTTTCTTATCTTGTTTACGATATAAACTGAAAATAAGATAAGTTACAAAAATTTAATAAAAACGGATTTAAAAAAAATGAAAACAATTTATTTTCATGTTTTCATTTTCCATTTAAAAAAAAAATAATTTCCAAACATTTAATATTGTTTATCAATTAATTTGAGAATCTAAACAAACTAAAAAAATAAATCGGTGAAATGAAATCATCATTTTATGATCAAGTAATTTAAAACTAACAAAAATTAAAAGGTTACTAAGAGTCCTTGCCCCTTAATTAATTATTTATAATCACATATCAACTGAAACTGAAAAAACAAAAGCAAACTTATAAGGGAATTATTTTCTAACACAAAAATATAAGTTGTAAAAAAATTGTTAATTATTAATTTATTTGTACTAAAACCTGTCCTAATAAATACATATTTTCTTTTACTAAATGTCTTTCTGTTAACAAGGAAAATGTTTGTGATTCCACTTTTTAAGTTGGTTTTAAAGTGTAAACAGAACTTAAACTCTGCTCATTCTGTCCTTCAGTAGCAAAATAAAGATAAACGTAGTTTATAAACTAGAAGGGTAGCAGCTCAATTACATTTCATTTTGATATCTTTTAAAAGTAAGCTTTTTATGTCAGTATGAAAATGACCCAACTTTAATATAAGTTTATAAAAAGTTTATTTTAAAAGATAATCAACATGAAAATACTGAATTAAATGACTCAGTTACCAGGTATAGTTTCTAGCACAATTTTAATTTCTTCTTAGTGTTTCCTTTTCAGAAATACAGAATAATCAAAGTTCGAAAATCAGCTGTTAATCAGAACATCTTAAAAAATTTTCATAACTCAGATAATATATTTAAAAAAAAAATCCATTTAATATTAACCTTGGATATTGAAATTTGGACATTTCTAAATAACAGTAAGGGAGGGATGATTAAGAGAAGGGAGGGGGCGGCAAGAAAGAAGGGTAGGAGGCCCTTTGAACGGGATAAACCTCATTGAAACATTGACCGATATATTACTTCAGTAAAAAGCCGACTTCGGCCTCTCTTGACCCGACCTCCACCACCACCACCACCGTGCCCATGTATTTATGTGTGACGCCATCAAGATCACGTCAAAGACCCTTGGTCAAAATTGATATGATACTTTCATTGATAAAACTAAATTTTAATTTGTAGAGAACACTCAACTGTCCCCTCACATTCACAAATAATATTTATCATTTAAGAACCGACGTTGGAACTTGGAACACACACAAAGTGACCACACCACATATGTCCCAACGGTAACTATACCACAAATCAACTGGTACCCAAAGACACTTTTGGCGGTTTCAATAGGAATCAAGGGAGCCTAAAAAAAGACATGAGCCACCTAACTATAAACATAGTTGTCGAGTCTCGGCTGAGTGGACCAGCTGTTGGACATCTAGTCATTACAACTGTGCCTAATGCCACCGTGGACAGTGTCATCACTTCGTACTGTTCCACTCAAGGCATCAAACGAAAGACTCATTATACCTTAAGGAACAGTAATGATTTGTTACTGGACAACAATCGTACTTTAGTGGGCAGTGGTGTTGCAGATGGTGATGTGCTACACTTGACAGCTGGAGGTATCATTTATTTAAATTACATTTTTAAATTTCAATTCTTTCCACTTGAGCATAAATTTTTGTTTTGTTTTATCCAAAAAAAAAAACAAAGGAATGGACAATACAACGTTCAGTATTGGTAACTGGTGCTTCATGGCTGCTATAGCATTGTCCATTGGTGTTGTTGGACTTGTTGCAGTTTCCATAATTTATGGACAAAATGGAGACATTAAAAAAGATGTAAGTTCGAGTCCTCTATAGTTGCAATTCCTCTTATTTTTTGGCGTGGTAACTTAACGATTTGTGATTTGTAGTATGGTATAGTTTTCGATGCGGGTTCTTCGCATACTGCAATGATGCTTTACGCTTGGAACGGTGGCAAAGTTAACGGAACTGGAGCTCCAGAACAGATCTACAAGTGTATCGTTGAAGGTACGCGAAGTCTATCGGCAAGGTACCGTGAGAGACGGTTATATTTAAACGCGTTTTCACTTTACAGGTGATGGGATATCGAGCTACGCAGGTCGAGAAGAACAACTAGGACCAGCCTTAGAAAAATGTTTGAAAAATGGAGAAAACAATTTACCTGGAGGTCAAGTGGCCACTACTCCCGTATACCTTGGTGCCACGGCAGGAATGAGGGTCCTTCAGTGAGTTCTTAGAAATATAACATTTTCCTCGTCCACTAGAAACCAATCACTTTCCTTTCGAACAACGGTAGAATCGAGAATGCGACGACCACAAAGAAACTGATGGATGTCGTCACAAACACGTTGTCAGCGTGTGGACTTCAATACAATCCGAGCATGTCTCGTATCATTACGGGTGAAGAAGAAGGAATCAGTGGATGGATCCAGACAAACTATCTAGTCAATGCACTGTCCAAAGTGAGGAAACCTTCGCGGTTTTAAAATCTTTAATGTCTTTTATTTAAACTTGTTTTTGATTCAAACAGTCAAAAAAAGCAAAATCTTTTGAAATCGGAACGTTGGATCTCGGTGGAGCATCGACACAATTTGCTTGCCAAGTTCCATATAATGTCGATAACGAAACTACGTCCTTGGGACTGTTCGGACGACTTCATAACATATCTGCTGGCAGTTTCCTTTGCTTTGGAAGAAAGCAAGCGCAAATTCGACACTGGGCCATTTTAACTCCGGTTGCAATCAGAAAAATCTGATCTCCACATCGAAATTCGACAATTCAGAGAATAAAAGTCCATAATATATTTTTTTTTATCTTATAGAACGTGAACGTTGCGACACTTTCAGTTGAAGATCCATGTCTTCCAGACGGATATAACAAGACAGTTTCTATTGGAGAACTGTTTTCCAGTCCTTGTACTTGGATGGACCCCTCTTTAAGGCCTTCTCTAGGCCCAGTGAGTAATTTCTCACCGATCTCTTCATCACACACATTCTTTTAAAATAAATCCAATTCTATATCAGAAGACTAACGTCACCTTTGTTGGAAAGTCATCGCCGAAAGAGTGTTCATCGCAACTCGTACAACAGATGAACACAACTGTTTGTAGAGATACTCACAACTTCAGTTCGTGTTTTGTCCGACACGATCTAGCGGCACGTAACACACCATTCATGGTGGGTCCTCGTGTGTGGATTTCACTCAAATTTGAGCTATTTCCCTTTCTTGAACGTTTATTTCATTATACAGGCAATTGCAGGTTTCTACGACATAATACAAATTCTTAATCTGACAAATATTCAACCAACATTTCATGAAGTGAACTCGACAATTCAGGATTTGTGCAATCGAGATTGGAAACAGGTACAAAACACACAAGGAACAGCTAGTTTTCAAGTGTAAATGCCCGTTGAACTCTGGTTATTCTGTCTCTGTCATGTTGATAAATCTTTTTAAATAAGGTTTGTATTTCAGTTCGAAAATAACCAAACTATAAGGAGACAATATGTTTTTATGTCTGTTTATAGTGTCGCACTTCTGAAACTGCAGAATAGCTAGAATTCGAAAATGAGCTGTTCATAAAATATATTAATGCGTATTTTTTTTTGTAACATAAACCAACAGACGAAAGCATTGTATCGTCAACTGATCGACACCGGCTACGTTGCCCCGGAATATTACTGCTTCCAAACACTTTACGTATTTGAGTTGTTGACTACAGGCTACAACTTTAACGACTCGAGCTGGGACAGGTTAACATTTTCCGACTCTGTGAGTTGTTATATTTCAAATCTAAGGGGATCGAAATTATTTATTGAGAGATTACCTTCGATAATGTATTTGGCTAGTAAATGATTTAAAATTCTCTGTCTATTCTTGTTTCTTTTCAGATCGATGGAACCGACTTGGGATGGGCCATGGGTTACATGATCAATGCAACGAATATAATACCTGCCGAGACTCCCATCGAAAATATGAGCGTCGCCGTGTTCTCGTGCCTTGTTGTCTTATTCGCAGTGTTCCTACTGCTTGCCCTTGCCTTCAGCGTCCACGGATGGAAACGGAAACATCAAGCACCAAGCTATCAGAGGTTATCGCAATATGGAGCCATTTGAGTGCCCCTATATTTATTTTTCTTCTTCTCCTCCTCCTCCTCCTCCTTCTTCTATCTTCCTAAATTAACACTTTTTTTTCAAAAAAAGAAAAAACAGGGCTTGACACCACATTATAACTTAGATTTTTTATAATTATTATATTAATATAATGCACATTGGTTCTGATGGTTACCTGGTAAAAAAAAACAGCATAATTTATCAAAGTTTGTCTTCTTTTTTTCACAAATTATTTTATATTAATTAGCATGCAGAGTAATATTTTAATTACTTTTATTTGTATTTTTTAAAAAAAAACAGATAATAATTTTTATTATTCAATAGAAACAATTTGAATTCATTATTGAGATTACAGATATTGCTGCCAGATAATTTAAATAAATATTGAAAAGGAACAAAATAAGAAAAACTGGTTGATTTTGTAGTAAAAATTAAAGATAAGAGAAAAAAATATGAAAAGAATTAATTTAAAACCGTCTCCTTTTGAATTTTTCTCTTTTTTTACAGAAAAGTAACGATGGAGGTTGAAGAAGCACTACTGAATTTCACCTGATTTTACTAAAAAAATGACACTGAAACACAAATGCTCAATTCACACCAACAACACTCCTCTCACCACTGCATTTTCTATTTATATAATTTATTCAAATCACGAACTAAATTTTGTCTTCCATTTTCAAAATATTTATTCTTTATAATCCACCAGAATTTATTTATTAAATCTAATAATTTAATGATAAAATACTAATTTAATTTCTCATAATGGTTAAGGTGGTTTTAAAGTATGCCTCGAACTGTTTTTCAGAAGCAAAATTAAGAGAGTTTAAAGTGTTTTAGAAACTAGAAGAGAAACTCAAGTCACTAAAGGGTATTTTAACATGATTGATAAATTTTAAAATAAACTTTTTATTTCAGTTTGAAAATGACAAAACTTTTACTTACTTAAAACGTTTACCCAGAATTTTGAAAGATATCAAAATGGAAATACTATTAAGTGATTCAGCTACCCTTCTACTTTCTAAGACCCTTTCAATTAATCTTTAAAATTGTTCTTCTGAAACGCAGAATAACCAGAATTCGAAAATCATAAAATATAAAATATTTTAAGAAAAAAAAAACCCTTTTAAATAAGAAAATATAAATGTATGATTTAACAAAATGACTGTTTCAGTTCGACTCTGTGATATATCGACTAACGGGTCGAAATGATCTTTTATCATCGAAACCAATTGACGTAAGGTTTTGACGATGTTGACTTCTCGACTTGCTGTTCACCATGTCGTTACGAGGTCCGGAAAACCGAGCCACTTGAGGCCACTTGTTGTGCTCCAAACGGTGCCGAGAAGAACGGTGAGTAGTTTCGCGTGGTTTCATTACATGCGACTCTACGATTCGATTCGTAAACCTTCGAGTTTTGACGTCACGGTCGGATTCGTCCTCGTCTATTTCTTCGTTTGGCTCTTTCTTTGTGAAATTAACGCAGCATTCAGAAATGACATCGCAGAAAAACCGAACGAACTCGTTTTTCTCCGGATGAACTGGTCGACGAAGACAAAGTCCATCTACTCCGAGAAACAGAACAGGCGTTTTGGGATTGGTAACGCCAACCGAATTCACGCTTCGATTGAGGCCCAAGATGTGCTGAGCAATCATCCGCCTTTCGTATTTGGGTCTCGACGGTTTTATGGTCGCGTGAAGAGAAACAGGTTCATCTTCTGACGTATGTCGCCACCAACTTACCATCATCAAAGTCTCTTGTCGCAATTCCTCATTTAATATAAACGTGGCAACTGGATAGGCCCAAGTGACCAAAAATCTGAACCACGATACAAAAACGTCTACATTTGGAGAATTGCAAACTTCCCATCGAGTATCATCTGCCGGGGACTCGAACACTTGTCCGGAAAAACTGTGGGCCGCATAGGGCACGCAACCAACCACATAGGAAACTACCAGAGCTAACCACAAATAAATGGAACGAACCTCATCGTGTCTCAGTGGTGTGGGTGTGCTGTCGGACGACGTCTTTTCTAGAGAGTTAGACCACCGAGGCCAAGCCCTCGAAGTAAGAAGTCTCTTCGTTCTACGATCTTGGATCAGTGTCAAAATGAATAAGACACAAAAAACAGAGAGTGCAAAACCGGGTAAGACAACGCTAAAAACCAGCGAAAAGGCAGCGTATTCGGGATACTCAAATCCGAGACCACAAGACATTCTTGCCGGATACGGACGTGTCACATCGTCGACGACCAACCAAAGTGCAGCGAACACGGCACACACCCAGGTCAGACATACGACGGCGATAATTCGTGCCTTAGTCACTTGGTACGTATTGAAACGTAGGAGCACACCGGCGTGAACCAAGGATGCCGGCACTACGAACAACGACAGCTGAACTACGAAAGCATTCAATTTACACATCGGATTTCCTAAATCCCAAAAAACTCTGGTCATGTAAGTGATTGCAACCGAACCATTGAAGACGATGTCGAGTATGTGCAATAGACTTAAACTAAGCACGACCCGGTTGAAGGGAACTGTCCGAAGGTAACGATGAGTGGCCACTGTCGTTGCGAGAGACACATTGCAAGCAAATGCAAGAATAAGCAGAAGGGCCAAGAAGATAATGTCCGTGTAGTTGTGAACGTAAAGTGCTCTATTTGCCTCTTTTAATTCAAGTTCTAATAAATCAGATTCGTTGAGAATTAGGACAAATGTAATTGTTTCAGACTGTGAGGCAACCATGGTCAACTACTCTGCTTCTTGTGTATTTCACTGAAAAGGACGTGTCAATTCATTACTACAAAGTCTCGAAATATCCAGAGAAGGAGACCTTTTTATTCAATAACAGGAAAAGCGTAAAAAATATCAATAATACGTAACTCGGTTTCCATAGAAGTAGCCCATATAACAAACAATTTTCAAATGATCTATTGGAGTTTTAACTTGTGACAAATTAGTGGGGTTTATATTTGTACGCACGTTGAAATTCGATAGAATTTTCTAACTTTTCCAATAATGCCACCAACACAATTATATTAAGCTTTTTTATATTATTAAATTATAATATACAAAACTAAACACCGTTTTAATAATAAATCCTTAGACAATTCGTAATATAAAATGATCATTGATCGATTAGTCACCAATTTTATAAATATAACTAAATGAATTTATTCATTGGGAATTGTTTAACACAAAATGGAAGAGAGTGGAAATTTTTTTTAGTGTTTTTAACATTAAAGAATATTAAACTCTCTTCCATACACATTCTCTTAGAAATGTGTATGAATCAAACTAGAGAACTACATCGTACACAAAATTGAAGCCCTGCCCAGACCAGCCCATGAGACTTTATACCAGGCCCACAAAGCCCATGAAGCCCACCAGGCGCACAAAGCCCAGTAGGCCCATGGACCTTTAACATAAAAATGCCAGCCCAAGGGCTGGGCTGGGCTTTTGCGAAAGTCCACCAGCCCATGGGCTTTATGTAGGTCTCTATTTTCGAGGACCATAAAATCCCATAAATTCAAAAAAGGAAAAATTGTCAAAAAATGAAATTCTTCCAAGAGCTCTTGGAAAATTTTCAAAAAATGAATGTCTTCTAGATGCCCTGAAAAGCACTGAAATGAACTCAGGAGAGCCCAACAGACTTACGACGACCATAAAAAGCTTCAGGTCCAAATTCAAGAAGAAACTTAGCACTTGAAATTCAACTTGAGTCTGAACGGGATTTCAATATTAAAAAACCTTTGTTTTTTAGGGCAATAATGAATTTCTTGAATTTGAGCCTAGTTCTGAAATCGTTGCTTAATTGAAAACTAATATACTTTATAATCCTCACTATAGAAAGTTCCATAAGTTTAAGCGTAACTTTATTTTAAACAACGTTTAGGAATACGGTGATATAAAACATATCTCAATTTGGTGTCACATTTACCTATAGTTCTACTGATTTCTAAATAATGTACACAAACAAAAAGAGAGAGATGTGTGATCGATGTGATTGTCAGTCATAATTGAATTTTCCGATCTAAATTTAAATTGACTTTCTGTAAACAAGAAAAACAGAATTCTCAAAACAAAAAACTCCAAACAACTTCTAAAAATAGAACATATGGTGATCATACACACACACATAGTACATAATGTTGATGATGATGATGATGATAGGCAAATCATTTTTCATCTTCAGTTCGAACAGAAACTTAGCGTAAAAAGGTGCAAAATGTCTACAACTAGCCCCTATGACACTATAATGTGTTCATATTTCAGGAATTGAAAAATAAGCAACTCATAAATACAGTAAAATACACAGTAAATAGCAGTAGTGTCATAGTGTGCACGTATAATAATGTCTATAATAATAATTTTTGAAATATTTAACTTTAAACAATTTAGCTGCGCCATGTTCCTAAATTATTTAAAATTAAATATTTCAAAAATTATAAAAAATAAGTTGATGGTTAGCCAAAAGTATATCAATATGTTGTTATGCAAAAAATTAAATAAATTTGTAAAGAATTAAAAAAGTTATTGATTTCTTTTTAAAATTGCAATTTTTATTCTGAAGGAAATCGTTTCCTTCAGAAAAAAAAACTGCAATTTTAAACGTCAAGTTTTTCATTAAATTCAATAACTTTTAATTAAACAAAATACGGTATAACTAAATTTTGATGTTATTATTTCTGAAAAATTCAATTTTAATCGATAAGACCCAAGTTTATTTCGATAATAGACTGAGAGAGGGAGGTGTTCGTTCTGAGACATACTGTATATACAGTGTGTCTCAGAAAAAAAGGATACACACTTTAAAAGAAACCTATCTATATGCATAATTCATAGTGGAACAAAAACGTAATGCTCCCCGAGAAGCAAAACCTTCCTATTCATAATTTTATCAAAATGTATATACATTCAAAAGTAAACATTTTATACGTTAAAAAATGGTTTACTTTGGTTTTTCATAGTGTGTATACATTTCTATGAGACACTGTGTATAGAATAGGAAGACAGATCCCATTTTACGAATTACACAAACTCTATCCCATTTTCTCCCTGATTAAATCGCTGTCAAAGTCAATTTAGCTTTTCATCGTCTCTTTCTCTCTCTCTCTCTCTCTCTCGCTCTCTCTCTCGCTCTATCTCTTTTTTGATTCAGACTCAAGTCTCAACTACACTTGTATATACGGTATATATACTTAGGCCCATAGGATACACACAGTCATTTTTAGCCACACTTCCGATACTTTAAACTTGGTCAAACCAACCCAACAGACCTAACGCATACTGTATTTCAATACTACACACATTGACTAAATTTAAACCCCACTCACTCACTCGCTCACTGCCTTAAAGCCTCACTTTTTTTTATTCAGTGTCGATATCAAGACACAAACTCAATACAACTTGGTTATTCCTTATCAAAATACCATCCATTCAGAGGAGAGAAAAAAAACTGCAATAAAAATACGTCTCCTTCCTGTTTTTTAAGAGGTCTCAAAAAAAAAAGGCGGCCCAAAATGATCAATTCAAACGAAATTTACATTAAATAAGAAATTTTTTATACTGTTAAACTAACAATTTTAAAAATACATCAAAAAGTGTTAAAACTTTTTAAATAATTCAATTTAATTCTTTTGAAACTATTTACCTTTTAACATTTAATAGGAAATCTATGTTAAAACTTTTTAAATTCCATACTCAATAATATTGCATATCGCCCGCTCATTTGCAGAAAGGAGTGTTTAAAGGTTTCCATTGAACTAAAATTTTTTAATTGCGATTAATAAGTGTAATTATTGAGTAACACGTGTGTCGTTATTCTTGTTAATATTACGCTTCTTTGTGAATCAATTTTGACAATCATCTCAAAATCACACGCAAATGATCGATATTATTATTGCATTTAAAGTCAAGAAGTGAAATCATCATCTTCCTGACACCAATTACATTTACAACGTTAATAAATCTCATTTTATTCAACATTTTAAAAAACAAAATTAAAGTGCAATACAATTTTTCTTTCATGAAATTTATCATCAACATTATCAAAATAATTTTATAAGTTTTTAATCACCAAAGTTTATTATATGAATTAGCAACTTAGCATCCTTTTCCAATTGAGCTATTCAATCTACTAATAATTTTGTTAATTGGTGGCCACTAAGTGTGGCACCTTTTATATCTATCTATCAATAAATACACAAGTATAATGCAGCCCCCACTTTCTCAGATGGCTACCACCTTCATTCACCATCTATCTCCGCATGAAAGAACAGAACATACAGATCAAAAAAGACGACAAAAAATCGATTCAAATCACCGCCAGATTCACTATATGTTAAGCTCTAAGGGCTCCGAGGGCTGATCAAAACGAACCACGACCCGACCAACCCTCCCTCTCTTTTTTTTTCTCCCCTTTTTCAAAATGACTTCATAGCAAAAGCTTTTGAAGCAAATCTGAAATGAATGGAGGAGAAAGGAGTGTGGCCACCAGAGTGAGCTTTACCATCAGACCCCCCATTCTTTTTCGCACTTTTCCTTTCCTTATTATAAGGACTCATTCCACGCTAGAAGTTCACTTACAAAGTGCGATCAAAGTAAAAAAAAAGTCACTTTTGCCGTACTTGAAGTCAACTTAAAGACAACAGTGAACCATTGCAACTATACTAATCAACAAATCCCGAAAAAACATTTCAAAGAAGTTCAAACATATCAAATGTTTTCTTTAGTTTAAACAAAAATTATTTCTTGTTTTCTTTATATCTTTAAATAAGAGTGCAAAAATACAGCTGCTTTTAAATCTATATAACATCACAGTAAAGTCAAAGGGTAAGTTCGAATTATTCTAGTCTTTAAAAAAACTTTCTTTGCATGTTAAGAAAAAATCTGCAGTAATTTTTAACTAATCAGAATTAAAAAAAAACGATTTCAAACTGTTAAGTTTTAGAATGTTAATTAATCATTATACAGTATAAAATATTTGTAATGCTTCACATGAAGCTAAAAAATAAAATTATTCTTAAAATTATAGAGAAAAAAAAATCTGGTTTCATGAGATGTTAGAAAAAAGATAGAAATGCACGTAAAATTGACAAAATTCCTAATTGAAATTCTGCTTTCCGGCTGTGTGCCTTTTTTTATTATCAATTTATGCACAAAAAAGGAAGAAGAAGAAGAAGAAGAAGAAAATTCCTCGAAGCCCCTTTGGTGGTTCTTAGTTTTCAATGTTTCTAACTTTTCATCACCAACTTCATCGACCCAAAATAGTTGTTGTACCAGAAAAGCAAACACACAAACAAATACCAAGAAAATGGAACTTGGGAGAACAACAATAGAATTAAACCCCCTCAAGCCTCTAAAAATACCAAATAAATTTGGTATTCTCTTGTTTGTATATTATAAAAATCCATTCGCGAGTTAGGTAACTTCTTGGTTTACGGTCCCCCAGCCCCCTTAAAAAGGCCAAACCTTAAAACGCCTTAGCAGTGATTGCCTACTTCAAAATACGTAAGGGGCAGCAACATTATTGTTCTTTCTGGCATTTAAAAAGCAAACCCACAGTGAAAATCACTCTTGAATCACATATAACCAGTTTCCTAATATCAAGACCCTCTGTTTGAATAAGGGTCCCCACATATCAAGGTAAGTTACCTATATATTCTAATATTTAAACCCATTTTAATTTTTTTTTACTTAATTTAGTTATAAATGGTTTGATGTTTTTTCATGCTAAATAGTAATAATAATTAATAGTAAGCAAATGGAAAAGGTTATGTGACACTCACAAAGTGTGCGTTTGTGTGTCGTGTGTGTATTTGGCCCTTGTAAATAAATGTTTGTTATATGATCTACAATAATACTAAGTACTTGAGAAGCCATCAATTTCCCTTTTTGAGTGACATCCATTTTTAGATTGCATTTTTCAACCGACTTCTATACTTTAAGTTCTCTTCTCATAATTTTATTGCATTTGAAAACAACCACACTCTAAAGAGGACAAAAAATAAAAGAGTTGATCAAATTTATAGACCAAATCGAATACAAAAGAAAAATGCGGGTCAGCTGATTTATGCTTTTTAAATTAATACGATCTTCGTAAGTGAGTGAGTGGCCCGCGAGCCACTCTTTGCTCAAAACCGTCATGTTCTGGCTAACTATAACCTGAATAATTGAGAAGGAAACGTTACGGAAAAGGACTGAGAGTGATGAAAGAAGTGCGGTATTGTTGTGAGGTCGATTCTAAATCTATTCACTCAAAATCATCTATCGTCACAGATTACTCTTAAGTTTGCGCATTTTCACTGAATCAGGCTATATTTAGCCGAAGCATTAAAGATGAATAAGAGGATGCAACAGGCGTCTGTCTATATCTATAGGACACACCATTCGGATCACTTTTTTTTTTCTTCAAAGTAACTTAAAGTGCACATTTTGTATTTAACAGTGAGCCAAAAAAACCTCTAAAATATTCGTAATTAAAATAAAGCTTCATTTTAATTAAAGTATAATAATTATATAATTTCTAATCTCATAGTATGTTTAATTATATTCCTACATAGTCCAAGAAAGACATTCAAATGGATTCCAGACATAAGTAAACGATGTTGTTATTATGTGTGTCCCAAGTATGAATTTGCCATTTTGCCCGAGGTGTCAGCTTAGCTCAGATAAAATAAACAAAGATAAGGACTCATACACACTTAACCGAGAAGGTCCTTAAATTTGCCAGTCTCTTACCACCACCACCACAGCCTTAGAGATAAGACTCCATATATATATATATATATATATATATATATATATATATATATATATATATACTGTACAACTGTATAAATAAGTATATAATTAATTATTATACAGTATATATAAACTTTAAAAAGCATCCGGTTTAGGAAGGTGTACAAGAAAGTAATTAATGCTGCTCAAATTCTACTATTTAAGCAGTTTGTCTCGTTTTTGTTACATTACTGACACACATTTGCTAAACATTTTCATTTCTTTTCCTTGTTTTCTCAACATTTTTTCTTTCTTTCGTATACAACCAACCAGTATTTGGATTTTTTTTGTCGCAAATTTTAAACAAAACCTATTTTAAAAATGTATTTAATATTATGAAATTAAAAGTCATTTAACCACCAATATTAATTACTATCTAATAATACACAATGGTTGTCATATACTAGAACAAATGCAGATTTCAGAATTCAAGTTGAAAAAAATGCATAAAATTTAAAAAAAGCTGCAGACTTTTTACTCTCCCCATTGGTTCATTTTTAAGACATTCATTTTTATATAAAATTAATCTTCAAACATGACGATGACACTCAACATCAATAGACACATACTGTACATTACAGTATAGGATCTATTCAGGCAATGAGGCAATGGAAGCAGAGGCAGGCATTCAGGCAGTCCAAATGCCAGCAAGGCACAGTGGGATAAAATGCTAGGCGACTTGGTGGCTCCATGGGGCATGTTCAGTGTTCATATTCAGTATACATATACTGTATATAGAGCTCAAAAATATCATCTCTTTAGGCCTCAGAGTTCTTTTTTTTCTTCTTCTTCAGTCAAATACATCAATCTCATATCCATTTTCTGGATTTAATCCTAGTCTAAACCTCAAAACATCCCTTTTCCTCTTTCTCCCCCCCCCCAAATCCCTTTCTATTTCTATTTAAAAGTAAAAACACAAAATAAAAAATACCTACAATATTATGTCTACTGTCATATCTCGAACACAATCCAACCTTTGATTGAGAAAAAAAAAAAGCCAGGAACAAAATTTCATTCATTTTTATTTGCTAGAAAATACTTTTTTTAATTAAAATCTTTAAAAAAAAAAGTTTTATTCTGTTGACAAAGAAAAACTAATCATATATGCAAAACAAATAAACACTCAGAAATTAAAATTTAATTCAATGCATTATTCATGATCAGGGCTCGGATATTTATGTAGTAACAAACAAATGTTTCTCAATCTGTGACCCAAGTGCCAATTGTGAAGAAAGCAACTGCAATTATTCTTTTTTCTAATCAAAACTGTCTCGTACTTATTATATCAGTTGCCAACTAGAGTTCTAGCCTCTAATCAGTATTTTTGATTGAAAAAAAATTGTTTGCTCTAAACGGGATTGGGTTACTTCACAATTGGCCCTTGAGTGACAGATTAAGAAGTATTTGTTTGATATTGTATAAAAATCCGAGCCCTATATTGATGATGAAATAAAACCAGTGGGATTTTGGTTCCACTCTGTATAAATTTATTTTGTGTACATGTATTTATGAACGAGTACCATGTTCATTTTCCACCCGTTTTCATCTTTGCACCTCCCGTGACAAATAAATTACAAGTGACTTTTCATAAACATTTTAATAAATCCCCGTCTTACGCTATAACCTTCTCCTCTTCCTCCCTCATCCTACCCCCCAAAATTCACCTTCTACTTGCCACAAAAGTGGATCATAGCTTTTTAATTATTAAAAATGTGACCACATTTAATTAACGTTCAAAATATGTATGTACATCAACAGACTAAAGTGAATGAATGACATAATGATGGTTAGTTAATGATCGGGTTGACATCCTAATGTACTACATAAAGCAACCAACCATCCAATATTTTAAACTTAATTATGCCAAAATTCAATCTTATACAGTATACGCATCATTTGCTAAATGTAGTTAAAAAAAATAAAAGTCTCAAAAATTAATGAATTTATAAAGCAGTTGAAATTCAACTTGAAAAGGACCATCCATTTTAGGCTAGAAACAACCTGTTGCATTGTACTGTCTATCTATTTGAAATCCACCATTTCGAATGAAAGAAAAACGTCGAAAATGCATATTAGAAATTACTTATTAAAATAGGGAAACCATTCTACTTGGAATACAAAAAACTCAATTTTGTACCTTTTTTAAGCAACTTACTAAACAATTTCAATACATATGTTTGTGGAAGTTTAAAAAGATGGAAATTTTACGTACACTGAACAATTTAAAATATCAAGTTTAACTTTTAAGGTGATCGAGTAAATTCTCGAACACCTTAAAAGTTAAAATACTTTCGTAAGTTATTTTCAAAAATAGTCTCACCATAATATTAAAAAGATAGTTTCATATTCAAATAAATTTTTTTATTACATTCATTTTTATGGGGAGGATACTTTTTTAATTTTTGCCTATAAAAAGTTTAATTTGAAAGATATTAACATGAAAATATACTGTCAAAATGACTTTATAGTTTCTAAAACACCTTCAAGTTTTATTTCATTTTGTTCCTTGGGCGAAAATCATTAAAATGTTTTAAACAGTGTCACAACCCATCATAAAAAGTGAAGTGCAAACTTTAAATGACATTTAAAATGTTTTTTTAATTCTCCTGTTATAAGAAATATGTTTAGAAAAAGTGCGGATATTTTGCAAACACGGATTTGCAGTTCATATAAATTCATGAAATTTAAATAATAAAAAAAAATCACATCAATTTTAAAATCCGAATTTATCTTAACCTTTTTTTAAACATCCAGATTTTTTTTATTTATGCTGAAAAAAACTGAGCCAAAAAATAATAAAAAGTGTCTTTTTCTTCTAGTTTTTTAGAAACGTGTTTCTAATACTGGTGCACATTATACGCCTATCTATCTAAAAAGCATTGTAAGAACATGGCCAAAATAACAAGAGCAACAAAGACAGAATAAAATCGCAAATAGGATAAAAGAAGGCGAAAAAAATAAATGTGCAGCGGTGGCAAGACACTAAGTTAGTCTCTCTCATCATTAGTGCGCTTCAATGAACACCTTCAACCTTCTCGTTGGTGTTTAAATCGTTATTTTTTGGACAATATATGTCTCAATTTATATATACATAAAGCAAGTGACACCAAGGGGAGGGCCCCCCCCCCCATCACATAGTATTAATACTAGTACAGTGGTTCTCAAACGTTGTTGCTCACGGCACAGTATTTTGTGCCTGAAGAAATCGCAGCACACCTAGTAAAACTAAAGGCACACAGGTAGGGTGCCACAGCATACTTTTTGGAAGCCACTGGTTTCGTGCGTATACATTGACTTTTATTTGAAAATATCAAATTCAATTTCACATTCATTCAATATAACATGCAAACTATTACGGCACATCTGTTGGGAATCACTGTATACTATTAATAGTAGTAGTAAACAACACACACTAAATGCCCTAATCATCATCATCAGCAAGTAAATACAGTATGTGTCACTCTTAGTCTTATCATTTTCATAAGAATGTCTATGCAAATTTTATTATATCATCATCGTAGAATAATACACACAAAGGAATGGAGAAGTCAATAATACATTGTAAAGGAAAGAAAAAAGTCAACTGTCAAGTGACCAGCGGTCAACGCGTATAGCCCCCATCCCCACATTCTATCATCAAAATTCATCATACTATATTATGGTTTGTCACTTTTATCACTGAATGATGAAAAGTGTCTGACCAACTTGAACTATTAAGCTCCACCTCGTTAATATAAAAAACCACCCCTTCTTCGATATCCTCCTCCTCCGCAAAAATGTGAAATCTCTCAGATTGGAGAGAAGAAGGTTAATGTTAAAGGGGTCAGGGGGTTTTTTTTCTTGGGGGAGGGGGAAGAAAACGATCATTACTGATCACTAAACGAACTTCATCCGATAAAGATAAGGGCTGCCTTACCACTTCAAGCCACATATTTATCACCGCCACATTAACAACACGATTTTTTTTCTTCTTCTTCTTTTCTGGACATTGGAAGTTATCCATTTATTTTCCTCAAGTACAAAAAAACAACACAATTCCAGTAGTTTTTCTTTATTCATTAGTTTTTATTTACCACCCTAATATCAGGAATCAACCATCTAGACATGTATTTTCCAAGTAATCAGCTTTTTCAGAAAAAAAAAACCCTCCCAAGATAGTGGCGCTGAATAAGCGCGACATTTTTTTTGGCGTTTGTTCAATTTGACGCTTATTTAGTCGCTTCAGAAAAAAAAAATCATAACTTTATAAAACTTCTTTTTATATCACTTTTATCAAAAATCTTTTGAAAAAAAGTTATTTTAAGCAAATTTATTGATAAAAAAAATAATAATTTGTATGAATGTAAGTATTTAGAAGATAAAAATATCATTTATCGAAAATAGGCGAATTGCCACTCATGTATAAAATTGTATTTCTATGTATCCTATAATAATAAAAAAGGAGGATCAAATGAGGCTTGATGTTAATCGGTGCAATATTGGGAATCACTGGGGATAAAGGAATAGGAGGAGACTTAAAAGGGTGGTTTTTTTCTTTTTCTCCTCCACATCGTGTCTTCTTTGCTAACTCTTGAGTCTTCACTTTTCCATTCGAAATCAATCATCTTTTTGCCTATACACATATATACATATATGGTTACCATGACAACACTTCCGATTTTTAGGCGGAACAAGGACCCACCATTAATGTGCCTGACATCAGACACATTTTCTCTGCAGGTCATAACTGTTATCCACATATAACTGTATTATGTATGTGTATACTGTTATAATAATGTAGGCCTACCCCACCACCACCACCACCACCACCATGATATGATGATGATGATGACGTTGTGCCCTTTTCTGACTATTTTATTTGGCTTCCATCAGTTTAGACATTTTTGTTGAATTGTAGTTGCTGTTGCAAAATAAAACTTTCTTTTTCAGAATATAATAAACTTTCGCAAAGTTTGAAAAAGTTTCTTTTTGGAGTTTGAATAGACATTCTAAAGCTGGTTACAGACGTTTAATTTTGATTGTCTCTGATCTTGGATCCTCTTTCAAAATCACCAAACACGTTCAAGAACCATTTCTGTTTTAATGTTTATTTTACTTTTGGTAATTTATATTTTTCAAATTATATGTGAGCAGAACCTATTTTATTTTCTTAATGAATCTCTCATAATTTGAACTTTGAAGTAAAATACAATCTGATCGAGGAGATCGTTCGAGTCAAGATTGATGGGCAATAAAGATGGATTGAATTAACAAAATCCACAACAAATACGATCAATTTTGGCATTAAAAAGCCAGAATTGATCGTATGTACCCAGCCGATGATTAAATATATTTTTAGGCCCAGAATCAATTAGAAGGAACCTTGGCACTGGAACTACAATTTTAGTTCTGAGTAACATATAATTCCAAGTTCGAAATTTAAAACCCCTGTTCAGAGAGTTGAAGTCGAAGTTAATGTGCTAAGTATTTTTTTTCCTTTTGAAATTTGGAAATAAGACACCTAGATAACTAAGTACAATGCAAGGTGCTTTAATAATTTTTTTTAAATTGTAAATGGATAACATTTAAACGTAATTAAATACGAGCATAATACCTAGTACACACACCTGATAATTTAAATGCATTTAAATAATAAACGTGTTCTACAGAGCCCTCTGTGAAGGACAAACAAACAATATGTCGTCGAATTCAATTAATTCAGTTAATAATCTGAAAAATATAATATATTAAATATAAACTATTGACATTAAAATATTGATTTAATATTTCAATTTAAAATATTAATAATAAAGTCAATTTTTATTTGGGTTTATGTCCTTAACTGGATTCCGTATAATTCACCTAAACACATTTAACTTGAATTCATTTAGCTCATGTGTCTACAAGGTATAATAAAACCATGATTAAAACAAGAACAAGTTCCAACTAAAAAGCTTACAATAGTCGATTGTCACCTCAAGATAACTAAGTGAATTATTTAAATGAACACGTCACCACTACGTTTATTCCGTGCTGCACAACAGTGCGAAGTGAGGATAAAGTTCTCATTTAAATAATTCAAGCAGTAATCTCGAAATGACATCGAATAACAAAGAGAACCACACAAGAGACCACTTGACGTCAGATTTTGTGAAAAAGATGAGGAGGAGATCATAAAGAAGCTTAAGAACCAGAAAATTAAAAACTGAAATTCTGAACCAATAGCAAAAAAAAAGCCCATAAAGTTCTACATTTTTTTCTCCCTCTTTCTTGCTGCAATTACGAATGCATCAAACGTCAAAAAAAGTTATTAAAACTTGTTCATTTCAACGTCATATTGGCGTTCTTTGCATTCTTGACGTTTTGAGCTAGTTGGAAGGAAAGAGGGGGGGGGGGGGGGGGGAAATGGGAAGAGGCGCGGGGAGAAAAAAAAGAGAGAGATAAAGAAAGGTCGGACTGATTTACATAATAAAAGCTATATAGAAAAATAGATGGCGAAAAAAAAAAAGAAGATTGCACATTGAACAAGTAAACTATGAAGAGAATTTGTGGAGTGAAATAGAAGCAGCTGTTGATGTCAGAGGGAAGGGGGGAACTTCACCAGAAAACAGCTAAAATAAGGAAATTTCACCTCTTTCCCCCCCCCCCCCCCTCTCCACCACCACCTCCTCCTCCTCTGTCTATTGAACCAGTGTATGGATTTTTATATATATGACATTGTTCAGTAATATGATGAAAAATCCATCATCATGAAAAAGAACCTGTGGCTCACTCTTCTTTCTATATCTATTTTTTCTCTGTCATAGTCACATGTTATGGATGAGTCTCCCCTCCCCCCTTAACTATGGATCCCCCCCCCCCCCCAGCCCGTCAATTTATCCATTTTTAACATAACCCCCATCATCATTCATCCACACTGTGATCCACTACATAACCACAGAGATATAAGGCCCCCTTACACCCCCCTTAATTATCATTACAATTTAAGATGACAAATGAATTAAATTTCAATTTAATTTCTTACCAGAAGAAATAACATTTTAATGAACACCATTTCTGAGCGCATTTCACTAATTTCGTCTTTTCACACTAATAACAAAAAATGGAATTTTCATTTTTTTTAAACTCTTCATAATGAAAATATTAAAATATTTTTTCAGTTAAAATTTTGTTTTCAATTAGAAAAACTAAAATAATAAATAATTTAACTGTTTATATTGTAATACAATATTATCAAGGTTTAAATACCTGTCTTGATCAAAACCAAGAACGTTTAATACTATTCACCCCATTAAGATTAAAGGTGTTATAAAAATCTAAAGTGTAAACACACCTCGAACTGTGGTTATTCTGTTTTGTTTTTCTAAGGAGAAAAATTTAAAAAAAACTAACTTTGAAAGTGTTTTTAGAAACTAGAAGAGTAGCTCAACCCCTTTGGGAATATATTTTAAGTTGACATCTTTTAAAATATATTTTTATTACTAATTAAAACTTTAAGCAAACAATATTTTTTAAATTTTTGTCTATAAGAAATTTATTTTGGAAGATATTACCACGAAAATACAATTACTATTAAATGACAGTTCTAGTCTCTAACACAAGTTCAATTTCTTGTTAGGGTCGCTTCCGAAACGTAAAATTAACACAGTTCGGAAATCTCATAAAACACATCTTAAAAAGTTTTAAGCCATGTAATAAGCTTAATAAAGTATGACCACAAATTATGAGACGGCGATATTAATAATAATAATAAATGGTTTATATAATAATTTAGCAGATACATTCGCACACAGCAGGAGACTGAATCATTGAACCTAACCCCTTTTTTCTTTAGTACAGGGTGATGAACCTCAAAGTAAAATAAACAATTTCCAAATTCTGCAAGACGTTTTACCTCACCCTGTACAATATAAAGTCCGTCTTTTGAAACCATCTCCATCAGTTCCAAGTTGGGAAAATAAAAACATAAATTGGTGTGAACCAACCTTCAGTTGATAGAACTTATAACTTCCATAATAAGGAATGAAAAAAGGAGGGGAGGGAGGGTCAATCAAATATTTATGACCAAAACCCCAAACCGAACGCGTAATAAAACCGTTTCAATGTGTATATAACAGTTCAGTTTGATTCTAGTATAGAAAACCCCTAAAAAACCTAAACACCGAATGAAAATAACAAACTAAAGATATATAGAAAGAAAAAAAAAACCTCTTATTGTGAAGTATTGTCCATAAAGAATCGGAAGTTAATAAATTTATAGAAATGACATTTGGAAAATAAAGATTTTCCCCTTTAACTATAAACCGAGCTCATTTGTACCGAATAAACGCCCCCACAGGCAAATGGGTCTCAACATTCGATAAGTTCCTATGTACAGTAGAGAAAGAACGGTAGAATATAATGGGCGCATTCAGAAACAAAAAAAATTATCTGTTTAGAAACTAGTAATTAACTATCTAAAGAAAATGTGTCCGGGAACTATGCTAGCTCCTCATCGCCTCTCAGCATACTTACTTTCTCGAGAAAATGAGATTTAATGTGGGCATGCATCATGGTCTCATATTTGAGAAGAAAATAGCAAAATCAAGCACATCCGGGAATTTTTTTTAAAGAATTTTGTCCGGTAGTTGAAGCAATCCAGATTCTGTGCAGCAGCACAAAGTTATATATGTCTGTACCCTTGTTTTTTTCGATCACAGTTATCTGTCTCTATAATTTACTTTTTTTCTTCTTCTTAAAAGCTATTATTTAAGTTGACATAACCGTTGTTGTCCGTTTGTGTGGACTTTTTACATTTTCTTATTATAACCAACTTCCCCATAAACAGAGAGCTGAATTTTTTTATTTTTTACTGTCGAAAAAGCGTCGACCAATCCCGGTCGGTTAGGACCCGGCAGAGTGGTGGGCCACCCCGGGCCCACTTGTGACCTACCGTGGACAAAACTGACCGATCGTGGTCAAAAGTGACTACGGGTGCCATAGGTTGGGTAACGGTAAAAAGAGTTACGCCTCAGGGGAGTAAACCCCCGACAAAATTATGACTTATTTACTATACAATGTGACTCGGACTAAGTCTTAGTCCGAGTCACATTGTATAGTAAATAAGTCATAATTGTGTCGGGGGGGGGGGGGGGTTACGCCCCGACGGAGTAACTTTTTTACCCGTTCTCAACGTATGGCCACCGTGGCCACTTTTGACCATAATCAGCCCGCTTTCGGCCACGGTAGACCAAAAGTGGGCCCGGGTTGCCGACGCACTCTGCCGGGTCCTAACCGACCGGGATCGGCCGACGCTTTTTCGACAGTAAAAAGTACAAAACTTACGTTTTTTGGTACAAGCTTTTATATAATTTTTTTATATTTTATATAATTTACGTTCTAATTCCTCCCTCATTACATTTATCTAGATGGAGATTATTTATTATGCTTCATAAAAATTGTTACTTGTGAATTTCTTTTAAGAAATAAAAAATTCTCCTACTTTTCTACTTCTTTTTTTGAAAGCTGATAATAAAAAAAAAGATTTTTCTTAAGTGCACAAGTGTGAATTAGAAATGTGCATAAGATAATGACATAAGAAATTAAATTAAACGAAAAAGTGGGTTAAAAAATGATAATCCCTGAATGAAAAAAAAAATAGATTCTTTATGGTGTTTCAGTCACTGGTGGTTGGGTTACCTGTTGAAAAAAAACTTCATTTTAATTAGAATTATATGAAGCTTAAAATAAGACAGAAAATCCTTTTTTTTATATTAGGGATTGTTCCTATTCAAATGGGACTAAGAAGAACGGTATTCTTAATGGGTGCTTAGAGTCATAGAGATTAGCATTGGCGCAGCTTAGCTTAGCTCAGCTCAGCTCAGCTCAGCTCACACTTAATATATTTTCAACAAACTCAAAGCAGGTGTATTTCTTATTGAGCATATGCTAAAGCTTCTTTTAGCATAAAAGCTGATGAATTTAGCACGAGTTGTGACAATCTAACAATTAGCAATCATTAATTAAGAATATGATTCATAGTTCTAATGAACCAAAAAGGGAAATGGAATTAAGGAACGAAATATTGGTGGGTCGCGTGAAGGGTCCACCGTTCTACTTCTATTGAGATGTTGCAATGGAATATATGTCATAAAAAGCAACAAGTTGAACGTTTTATTTTCTGACAAGAGTGAGTGAGAGCTGAAAAAGCACCCAACTGTGGAGTCAACAATTTGACAAAAGCCATCATCAATGACGTTTATCGAAAGAGCACTTAACGTCGTCGTCGTCGTCCATCGGTTGTCCATTTCCAATGAAAAGTCGTGTGCGTGACCAAAGAATAGACCCAAATAAAAAGAAGGATTCAGATTTTTTTTTTTTGCTTCTTCTGAGTGATTTTTTTTTTGACAGAACGATGCCATTATATTTCTCCTAACCCTTATCTTCTTCATTCTTAATTATTCTCTAAAAAGAGAAATTTCATTGCTTTTTTTATTAATTATTTTCATTCACAGTTATCTGCAATGACAGTTAGTGAATATGTATCGAGATCACGCATTAAAGATTGTCTTCATCGATGTCGAGAGTCCAGAAAACTGGTTCTAATCATTGTGGCCATCGCACTTTTACTGGATAATATGTTACTAACCACAGTCGGTATGTTCGGTTCCTTTTAACGTAACTTTCTTAGTTTAGGAAATGGAAATCTTTACAAATTATTTAAAATTAATTATTTTTAATAAACCACTAATCAAATTAAATTCCCACTTTGCTTTAAATCCCATTTTATAAAATACCCCCCCCCCCAAAATCCCTCGATCTTTGTTGAGACTGAGGCAATATTATTTTCAAAATACTCATAGTGGACTAATTTAATCCAGGTGACAATTCCCCCCCCCCTCCTTCACCTCAAAATATTATAAGCATATTTTACATCCTGTCAAGTGTTAACTGTAATTAACCTAATGAAGAACGAAATAAAAACTTGATAAAAGGTGACACGAAATGTCAGCAAATTTCTCATTACTGGCATTTTCACCCATTTTGAAAATAAAAAGGATGACAGAAATATCTGATACTTTTGTGTCACAATCAAATTTAGCTCAATTTCTTTCGTTCTTGAAATAAAAAGCAAAAGAAGAATAAGAAACACGAATGAAAATTAGTTTTTCTTATTGAGCCCCATGATGTTGGACAAAACCGTGAAATAAAAAAGCGTAACCCAACCCGTGCGCGTTCTTCTCCCCCCCCCCCCCCCCCCCCCCACACAAAACATTTTTTATATATAATACACTAAAGAAAAGGATCATTCCATAAAATTGCGATCGATCACTTCGAAAGATAAGTGCCAAGAAGAAAAAAAAATCTTAAAACCTCATATAAAAAGATAAGAAGGGGGAAACACACCAGTCACAGGCAGTCAGCCCACCAAATGTTTCCGTTTTTACAATAATATAGACATATCATTAGATAGGGACCACATTCTTATGATCACAACACAAACGACGACGAGGGTTAGAAGTGGAGGCTAGCAATGCTTCTATTTAATGGAGTTGGGATATGATAACCTGGGTGTGTCATTACAAAAAAAAAATAAGACAGTCCATATCTAGCTCAAAACCTTTAATAATCACAAAAGCAAATTACAAAATATTATTATGATAAACACTGCCTTATGGCTGCCATTGACTGGTGTACAGAATAATATGCCAGTCATAAACTAACAGCACCCAAGCAGTGTCTCCATAAAGTACGACAGTCACAATTTTAAGACTTTCTGTATTGGTTCCAGTGGTCTCTGGCACGATCGGCCTTCATAAGTGCCATTAACTGTATTCATGGAAAACGCACATGAACCGCAGAAAACTGGGGTTGGAAGCGCCGGCACACTTGGTACTTTAATACAGTATAAGCTCCTTCTATATAGCCTCCACCTCCAACCCTAGCCGTCGTTTGAGACATGTGCGGGCCACCTATGCACAAATTAAATGGATAATTTAGACTAACAGCCTCTCTTTTTCTCGTTTAAATGGTATTATTAAAACAGTGCCCATAATCCCAGAGTTTTTGTATGCAATTCGCCACCGAAATGACATCTACAAAGTAGTGGACTACGAGGACAACCAAACAGATACGTACACAACAATGGTTCCACTTTTAAGCGAACTGGACAATGATCCCAGAAGACTACTAAAGGTCAACTACACCGAATATACTCCAGCGTCAGATGACACCTGGGTTAACATGGGCTCAAACACCTTCACAGGCATCAAAGGAATGGGTTTGTCATTTATATGCACACATAACCACACCACACACATAGTCTACTGAACACCTCAACCACAAACCTGTGTGTCTATTTTTGTTTTGTAGTGTGTTATCCACAACAAGCTCCTAGAAGGATCCCAAAAACTTCTAGAGCGATCCCAACCCAAAGTGATGCAGAAAGACACGAGGAACTCATATCAGAAAACGTCGAAGTTGGTGTCATGTTTGCTTCAAAAGCGCTCGTCCAGCTACTGACCAATCCCTTCATTGGAACTCTAACTAACAGGTCATCGTCAATGGACACCCTATATCTCCCCAAATACCTATATACCAACATATTCTCCGTATTCCATTTCGATTAAAATGCAACAACTGGGACACTGGCCTAACTAACTTAAAATAAATTCACAAAACTGTCGTCCTTAACTTTTTTTTTTGGTGAATTTTTTTAATCAAAATAGTTTAGTGAGTTACTTGACCTCCTCTCGCAAGATTGGATGTCTCGTGGAAAATAGACAATTGTGATCCAGATCCACCACCATTCCTAATTTTATTAAAATTGTCTAAAATATGTGTTTTTTATTTTTCCTTTTCTGTAGAATTGGATACAGTGTTCCCATGTTTGCTGGGTTCATCATCATGTTTTTGTCGACAATCAGTAAGTCACAATTGCAAAATAGTGAATACACTTTTAAAATACTAATTAACATCTGCATTATCAAAATATCTTACACCAAAAACACCAAAGCTTCATTTTATGCAATTTATATTTAAAAAAAACCTAAACTAAAAAAAAAACCATTCAAATGTTGCTATAGAAGTGAATCACAAATCCTATTTTGATTTATTTGAATGTTATCAGTAAGAGACAGGAAATGTCACCCACTCGCATAAATATCAACACTTGTTCTTACTTCTTTCTTTGGGACAATTTGAAAGAAAGAGATAAAAACACATTTATAGAGAGGAGCCCTATCTATGTATATTGCCAGGTGTTTGTTGTGGCCTTATTTCCTGAATTTATTTTTGCAGTTTTTGCTTTTGGACGAACTTACAGTGTGCTCTGTATAGCAAGAGCTCTTCAGGGAGTTGGATCTTCATGTTCTACCGTTTCCGGTATATAAGAAAATTTTATTCAATTACAAGCAACCAAAATATTAATTAAAAGTCCACTTATAGGAATGGGCATGTTAGCTGACCGTTTTCCAGATGACCAAGAACGTGGCAATGCAATGGGATTAGCATTAGGAGGACTAGCCCTTGGTGTCCTCATAGGACCTCCATTCGGAGGAGTCATGTACCAATTTGTTGGCAAAACTGCTCCATTTATCATTCTAGCAGGTCTCGCTTTAGGAGATGGGCGTAAGTGACCAATGACCAGAACTCTTACTTGCCAAAAACGAATTCGATCAGTTTTATCTGTTTTCTTCCCCACTCCCTAGTAATGCAACTTCTTGTGTTGCAACCAACTATCAAAAAACAGGACCAAGAAGGAGCCTCTCTTCTGACCCTTCTTAAAGACCCATACATTCTTATTGCTGCAGGTCCATTTTATACACATTTGAGGGTTTCTTCTTATCTGTTAAGGAGGTTTTTGAAATTTGTTTTTCTATAGGGGCCATTACATTTGCTAACACTGGCATTGCCATGCTGGAACCCTCGCTTCCGATTTACATGATGGACACCATGCATTCGCCCAAATGGCAGCTTGGTGCTGCCTTTTTACCAGCTAGCATATCATACCTCATTGGGACCAATGTATTTGGGCCATTGGGTCACAGGATAGGCCGGTGGGTTTGCATCCCCTCCCTCCCTCCCTTATGAAATATTTCATACAACAATGGTAATCAATATATTTTGGTAATTGTTTAGGTGGAGGGCCTCTTTAATAGGTCTAATAATCGTAGGAATCTGTATTATGTTAGTAAGTTGCAATCCCTGTCTTAATAATAGTTACAGCCATCTTTATTTCAATGGTTTTTTGTTTTGAAAAAATAAAGGTTCCTCAAGCTAAAACTATCAACCACCTCATTCTACCTAATGCTGGAATTGGTTTTGCTCTTGGTAAGGACAATTCTTATTAGTTTACAAAGATATGTCAAAATAAACTTTAAATTTTGGTCTTTTAAAAGTTGCTTCAAACCAAATAATAAGGGTTTAATTAACAAAGAGAAATATAAAAAGCATGATTCTCACCAAATATCAATTTAAATTTCTTACGTGATAATTTAGTAAATTCTCCGAATTTCCAATGAAACTTCAAATCCTCTTGGAATTCCAGGTTTTTTTTTGTAAAATAATTTGAATACCTAAACAAAACCGCTCAAGTGATTACTAATTAGTAATTTGTCACAAAATATAACTACAATTAAATGCAGATATGATGTGTAAATTAATGTGTAATCACTTAATTTCTAATCAGGAATGGTAGACTCGTCCATGATGCCTCAACTGGGGTTCTTGGTAGACATTCGGCATGCGGCCGTCTATGGCAGCGTCTACGCAATTGGAGACATTGCATTTTGTCTCGGTTTTGCAATAGGTCAGTTTTGCCACTCACTGAAACAATAGGGGGGGGGGGGAGTATTCTATTAATTATGCACCGCTAGCCTCCGAGCTAAGGTTGTGCCAATGTCTCGCACTAAAATAAAAGAGTTACACGAGCTCGTACATAGAGGCTAACAGCTCCTAATCAAAAGAATTTCAAAACTAACCAATAACTAATAATAAAAAATATCCGTACAATTTAATATTCATTCAAAGGACCCGCACTCAGTGGAACTTTAGTGCAGACCGTTGGCTTTGCATGGTGAGCTTCTATCTTGGATCTTACGCCTAACACGGTCACATGATGATTTTGTATATGTTTTTACAGGATGTTGTACGGCATCGCCATCATTGACTTTCTCTACGCCCCATTAATGATTTTCTTGAAAAACCCACCCAGACAAGGTGAAAAACAGGTAAATAAAATAATAATATGCAATTTAACCATTAAAATAGTAAATTGAAAGTACAAGGGGTTTCTTTTCTAGTCTCTTATCATAGGCGACGATTGTCCGATTCGTTACGTCACTTACAATCCTGATGGAATGGTGACAGATCCGGAAGACAACGACTAATTTGCATATAATATGGTATCAAAATCAAACCTAATAAATATAACAAATTCTCCTTTTTTTAGTTTCTCCTTAGACACGTATACAGAAATCCCACCTCCAACCCACAAATACAAAACAAAGGTTAAAAAAGAATGAAAAACCACTTGTTACAAGCTTGCCATTTAAAAGACTAGAATATACATTAATGATGTCATTGCATTTTAAAATATTTAAAGAAAAATGCCAGCTGAAATCTAAAATTGGCTGACATTTTTTATATTTTTGTTGAAGTTTTCAGAAATAAATATTAAATGGAAAAAGAAAACTTACAGAACTTTTTCTTCTTCAGATCCATAGTCAATTTCTTAATTGATCGTCCAATTTGCACAATAGATTAGTAATTTTAAAAAAAAGAACGTTAATCATAAGAGTTGAAACTTGTCAGAATGACTAATTTCTGAAATTTCCTACCCACCCCCTCCTCCTCCTCAACTAACCTCCAATTTTATTTTAAAAGCAAAATGTAACATAATTACAAAAAGAGAAAGAAGTCTTCAAATAGTTTGTTGTAAAGTTGTTTTAACACGTGTATAACGTATAAAATATATCAAGAAAATAAATAAATGTTAACAATAATAACTTAATCCATGAAATGAATTAGAAAATGAGGAGGCTACATTTGAAAACGACCTACTCAGGTCTTTCGTGTATCCGAGGCTATTTTTCTGTATCATTTGTATATGTGTTTTATTAGTATATCTGCCTCTTCTTGAGAAGAAGCTTGTGACGTCATAGGGACTCCGGAAACATTTCTGATTGAATCATTTGGGTCCGATTAGAAAATGGGTAATGAATATTTCCATCAAACTAAATGACATTTTTCCAAACATCCCAACGATGTCACAAGCTTTCTTTTTAGGAAAAGGCAGGTCAAGTCTGGCTAACTAATAAACAGGCAAGTAAAGACAGGAACACGCAGACGTTTACTCCGCCCCTTTATGAGGACAGGCAACTTCTAATTGGTTTGTGACTTGGTCTGACGTCACATGCCCCGCCCTTTTCAATTGGTTGATATTTTGTATGACGCTCATAAAACAGCGGAGCAAACGTCTGCGTGTCCCTGTCTTTACATGCCTGTAACTAATAATGTGGCTCACAAACTACTCTAGACCGACTAATGATGCTCAAATGACGTCACATGACCTTGAATTAATGGTCTTATCGTTACCTTATCTGTCAACGTATGCTGGGTTAGTTAACCCAGAACATTTAACCCCAAGAGGGTCGATAACAAGGTCAATCTTAGATTTATATTCATTCAAGGTTATTTTAGGTCACAGGTTGTTGCTGTTAACTTTTAACTTCACACTTTTCCAGGTTATAGTTAACCAGAGCGCAATACTTTCCCAACGGAGCACACAAATATTATACAAATGGACGTCTCTTTTTATTACAATTATATCAGATCTACAATTCAAATCGTTCCCTTTCCAAATCCATAATTTCATTGTTTTAAGAAATAATCAAACCACTCCACATTATATACAATTATCTGAACTTTAATATGACAAATTATAATTTTAATATTTGGATATTGAAAAATATTTCATTGATTTGTAATTTGTTTTTTGAGTTGTGTGTCACAAAAAACCTTGAAGCGTGTCGGAATTTATATAAATTTAAATGAACCACTTTTTTTCTCAAGGTCAACTATATGAGAGGGAGAGGAACGTGTAGGGGAGAAAAAGTGGAAAAGGGGAAACTGAAATTGAAATGAAAGGAGTAAAAAAAAAAAAAGGAAAAACGACGCGCATGCGCACAATTGCCTGTGAATTTTGCTCCCGGCATTTATGACGGGTTATCCCACTAGATAGAAAATAATTTTACTGAATTTTTTTTAAAATTTAGTACCTGTAATTTTAATTATTTTTTTCATTAATGCAATTAGTAGTTTTAATTACTGTGAAAAGTAGTTTTCCCCCCAATTAAGGGGAAAAACACATGGCTAAAGAAAGCGCCAAAATTCGCAGATGGAATCTCCCTTCAAAACGCAAAACATTTTCAATCTAACTCAATTATCTTCAAAAAAAAAAATGCATTTACACAAGAAAATTAAATTTTTATAAAAAAAGTTACATTTTTTTTGGATTTGTACATAAAACACAAAATAAAATACGCCCTTAGGCTAAATGATATCTTCTTAAATAATGGTAAATATGCATAGTTATGAAATTATGATTTTTCATTGCAGAGTTAACTAAATAAAAAATTAAAGCAGTGAATGAGACATTCAAATTACGACGTTAATTAAGGCGTTTATTGTTTCGCTAAAAAGAATGATGGACGCAAGTTAGATGGATTGAAGCTAAAATATTCCAACTTACTGGTCCCGAGTTCAAACCATTTTTGATTATTATTTTGTTATTAATTTAGTCACTCATAATAAAAAGGTTTTACTTCACTGGAGTACAACCACCACAATAATACAAAAGGCAATGAAAACAATAACTTAGAAACGTGTTTCTAAAAAAAAAATCCTCTTGATTATACAGAAATAAAATAACGATGGATGGGTCCATAAAGAATATGAAAAATGCACAAAACTAAGGAACTTATGACTAATAACTTATGTAAAAACCATTTATCTTTGTAAAACAATAAAAAAAAAGAATTAATTTCACGTAGCAGTGGAATGCCATAGTCAGTATTTTGCATAATTATAGTGACGTCACTGCTCGTTTTAATATCCCATTCTCCAATACAACTTGTATTACAAATCAACCCTTATAATGTTTGGGTTCAATTTTTAAGAAAACCGTTTCTTGTAGGGTGTGTATTCGCCAAGTAGGGTGTAGTTCCCAAGTTATAGTGTGGCAACTATAAGGCCTGCTTCACACGGACCAAAGTTGTAAACAATGGACCGCTTGCTGTGTCAATGCGGGCCATTGGTCTAAGCTTGATTATCACTGGTCGCCACTTGTGGGTCGTGTGAATATCCCTTATGTAACCAATGATATAAAACAGGGCCACTTATGTGGGGGGGGGGGGTACACACAAAGTGGTTCGTGTGAAGCTGGCCTAACTTGTATCAACTCAAATTAAAAAATTAAGTAACTCAAATGAGTTATTTGAAGGTGGTAAATCGTACATTTTCCATCATTTTAAACACTGCTAATGACCATTATTATTTTTCAGTCCGTCTTTTATGGCTAAACAACTGTTACGTGTAACCACTTTAGCAAATTAAAACAAAAAACTTTTGACTAGAAACAGATTTCTCGTGACAAAATACAAAATGCAGCAATTCCATATTATTATTATTATTATTATGGAAACAAGATTTTCTTTCCAGTGGATGACCTCATAAATCCTTTCAAAGTATCACTTCGAGGAATGTATTCTTCTTTGTTTTTATTTTTGGGACAATATCTAACCGTGTGAGCCATGTCTCCAGACACCTTACAAATCGGACACGTGTACGCCCTCAGAATGGGACAAGTAACTTTACCGTAACGGTCCTTGAGGGTGTGCGACATGTAACACGATCTCATCTCACCGTTATTACGACAGAAGACGCATTCTCCACCTTGCCTTCCTGGAAAAGGGATCGGTAACAACGGCTTGGGAAAGGATGTCACCTTAAAATTGGCCACTGTAGACGAGGTGGTTGTATAGAAGTCATTATCGTCCAGCGAATCCTTCCTTAAGTTCGTTTCTTGACGTCGTTTTTGTTTGTATTCTTTCCAATTTGAGATCGGCAATGAAAGACAGTTTTCGTCCACATATCGAACACGATGAGCACGATTACATTCCGTGTTCACTTGTGGCTCCAAGTCACATTCACGACCGTTCTTTTTAAATTCTTCCTCAACTAGAAATGACAATTATTTGCGTTGAATTTCAATGTAATATTTTAAGGTAAATCACAGGAAATGTAGAAACCATTGCTTTTAAAGCATGATTCCTACATTTTGTAAAAAAAAAATCCAAGCCTAACACAGCCTAAAAATTATGGTGTGCTTTAGCTTCTAAAGGTTATAGACTTTTGTGTTTATCGCACTTAAGACAAAATTCTACTTTGAGGACTTTTTTTTTCTGCACGTGGGACCTTGACCTAAATGATAAAGTAGCTCTTAATTTGTAACATAACAATTGTAATTTCACGCAAATTTTAACTAACGAAATTTTAAAACAGGAATATGCAGATATATTGCGCGCAAAATAAAACAGAATGCAATAAAAATAATCAAATTTCCATAAAATAAAGAAAAAGTTGGAACAAACCATCGAATCTGTTGTAGAAAGCATCGTCAAAGGTGACCGAGATCCCATTTTGAAATAGACGAACTAACTCGTCACCTAGAGAAGGATTATTTGGATAAAATTCCATCTTGTTTTTTTTTTTGATAATAATTATCAAACTTTTCAAAAAGAAAATTGAGTCAAGGCGAACTCTTAAGAGACTAGAAAACGACAAACGTCCAAATATATTTTATTTTGAGACAACACAGCTTAATAAAGATTTTAAACTTCATAAAAGAAAGGCTTTAATAAAGTGACCAATCAGAAACGCTCATCTCTCAAAAACTTAACATTAACAATATAATATAAGATGGACGAAATGGAAAAAAAAAATTACAAATTCGTTGATTGGTTCATTTAAAAATATCATCCGACCAGAACCAAAATAAACGGCAAGTTAATAAAATTGTCTTTCCCACGCCCCAAAAGAGGAACAGAAAAAGACTTGGAATGTTTTTAAATGCGTTCAAATTTAAAAAGAAAATTGATTCCAAAAGAAATCGTTTAAAATAAAAAATAAAAATACAACTTTAAACTAAAACAAATTTTTATTTAAGAATATATTAAAATTCTTAATATGAGAAGCCAAAAAAATATTAAAAATAAGTTTAAAAATGTGACCTTGAAAATATTTTTAATGGCTATTTTTTTTGTGAGAATTTTTAAGTTTATCTTTATTTAAACGTAAAACACTAGTTAAAATTATGCGATTAAGTGCGACGAAAACGGCATTATGGAATAGCGACGTCAAAGCAAGCAATGCATTGCGATACACTTGACATTGGTCGTGAAGTCACCATTCCATATTGCCGTTTCCGCGGCACATATTCGTAACCAGGGCTTTAGAAAAATATTAAGACTATATGACAGCGAGGATCCAAGACCAAAGGTTAAAAAGTAGAATTCATCACCCTGAATATATAATTTTTTTTTTTGGAATGTAACACCTGAGAATGGTGAGCATTTACAATTTGCATATCAAAAGACAAAAGGTCATTTTGTGATATTCTTTCAAAATTCAAACATGTATTTACTTCATTACACTGACACACATTTCAGTAAAGGATTCAATGAGATGTGGACATTGTTTTTGAAAAAAAATCCGAAGTTCGTCCAACCCCCCCCCTAAACAAACGCGAAACAATCATAGCCCCTGCTATAAACGCAGCACATAAGAGGACGAAATTGTATGCAAAAATCATGCAACTGTTTCTCAACATGACAACAGGCCCTTGGCACACAAACCACTTTTTGACTGCAAAATGATGTCGAGTTCTTGCTAAATCCGAGTCTTTCCACATTGCAACAACAGCCGTCTAGATAATTTCGACTTCATTTTGCAGTCGAAAAGTGGTCTGTGTGTTCCAATCCAACCTTTGGGCAATTGTTTTTTTTGGTGTTACTTGAGCTTCATGTTGAAAAACATTTGCATGATTTGTGTATAAAAATCGGTTCTATACAAGTTAATATTATGATTGTGTCAACAATAAAATCAAGTAAAAAAATTTCATTGTTTTGATATTTTTCTGTGAAATTTCCAATATTAAGATGCGTACGTTAACCGGCATACTTCAAAATAATGTGAAAAGTAAAGACCTACCAAAAAGGCCCGTGGCCTTTTGCAAAAGCCCAGCCTGCCCTGTAGAATGGGCTATTCTTCGTCTTTACAATTTCTATATATAAAAAATTAAAAGGGCCTTGGGTAGCTGCATAGGTCTGTAATGAGCAGAGGGCGGAATTCTATAAAAAAACATATTCCAAATACATTCAGGTATCATGCCCAAATTTAATATCCATCCATTTCAGAATGTTAGGAATTGAATAAACTACATTTATAAATACATATTTTACATATTTTGGAAAATATTTAAATACACATATTTTTGTAAATATTTATTGAAATTTAAACATATAAATATTTTTTTTCAAATTTCAAATATTTATACCAATCACAATCATTATTAATCACTGAATTGGAAAGAAACTAACAAAATTATAATTTTTCAAGTATCTAAATGTTATTTCGTGAATCATTAGTTACTTTATATAAGGTTAGGAGAGACCACATGTTAGAAACAAAGAAGACAAAGAAAGTTAAGTTATTTTATGCCTGTTTTCCAGTTGTTAATGAAATTTAACAAAACCATTTACTATTTGAAAAAAAATTTGTCTTTTACAGTCACTTGTGAAGTATTAGGGACTTAGCAAAATTTCTTACGAAATAAATTTATTTACGAAATCCATTATTTTGACGTCATTTCCGGCTGATTTCGTTACAACACAAAGATTTCGTACGAAATGAGGCATTTCTTTACGAAATTATAAAATTATTTCGTAGTTGGATTTTGTCGATGGAAAACGACGTCGTTTTAAAAATAATAAACAACCCTACATGAAAGATTTCCGATTAAAGCAAGAATATTAAGTGCAAAGAACAATAAAAATTAAAAAATCTACGTTTAGTGGCGATTAATTAGGCAAAAATTACCACACAAATCGCCGTAAAAGGTGAATGATTTCGTTTACGTTTTCGGGTTGCTTCGCTAACTACAATAACGAAATTGAAACGAAAACGAAATCACTTAATTTAAATATATAAATTTCGTAAAACTTAATTTCGTACGAAATTTCGCTAAGTCCCTATTGTAGTAAAGTGGTCTCTCACTATCAATTATCCCACATCTACATTTTATGATAATTCTGATGATAAAACATTTTTACTTTCTAAGAAAATTAAAATAAATGAATTAAAAGTATTAAACAGACTATTTGCTTATTAAAGAATATTTAGGAATTTAAAAATATTTTAATACATATTTTGCCCATTTTGAGTACATATATATGTACATATTTTCCAATAATAAAAACATTTTATTCCGCCCTCTGGTAATGAGGTTTTGTGTGTTGTGGATAAACATTTTATTGACTAAATGTATGTTTCTAGTCAAAGGGTATCCATTTCCGTAAATAATTCTAATGAAGAGCCTGATGCCAGTAAATATTAGACGGTTTCATACTTTTTTCGTTTTTACGCCCGTTTGGGACAACACACTTTTTCAAATACTTGCAAAACGAAATGCATATTAAGTCATGAGATGATTGCAACATTTCCAATTGGAAACAAACGAATCGCCTTTTATTTATTCATGATGTCATATCTGATGATACTGATATGATATATTTCACTTTTGAAATATGATATGAGATAAAAACAGGCAAAGTGTTTCAAAGTCTAAAGAAATAAATACATTCCATTGCACTTGGGTGGTTTCTACTTTTGGTTAGCCTAGTTTTTAAATACTGTTATTCAAACTAGATAGATCCTCACATACAAATACATGGATAACCAATTAGGAACGGATGAATTAGTATTAGAACAGACCACTCAACACCTTTCCAAACTTAAAGAAGGTAAATTCTGAATTTTTACTGTTAAAAGTAAGCAACTGACAACTTTACATAGAGGCTACATAAGAAGTGAACTTACTTTATAAATATATTTAGTTTCAGTTTTGTCACAGGTAATAAATTCGAAATTACATCATTTCAATTGTATAAGTTCAAAACAAATAAATGCTTTGTACCTATTCGAGATCTATATTTTGTAAAATATAAACGCCTAGCACATAAAACTTTATAGTAAGTGCAGCCCACTAAGGCCCTTGGTGCTCTCAAAAGCCTACAAGCACGTAGACTGGGCTTTTATAAAAGCTTTACTGGCCCTTGGACAGACGGACCGGCCCTTAGTCATATTAAGACAATATCAAATTTAAGATTGTGCTAAAATTCTACAAAAAAACATTCACCCTTATCAATGAAACCAAAACAAACTAAAGATTATTATTACCTTTGGACAGTTGGAAAAGACCTTGATCAACTTTTAATACAATACCAGGACAGCCAAAAACAGGTGAATTATCAGTCAGGATTATATTCTTGTTTTAAAGCGTAAATGGGCCCCTAGAACTCTGGTTATTCTGTCTTTCTAGAACGAAATTATGAGAAACTAGAAGGGTAGCTCAATTACTTATGGGCATTTTCATGTTCATATTTTGCAAAATAAACTTGTAGGTCAGTTATGAAAAAGACCTAACTTTAAGCAGGCAATATTTTTTTAATGGTTTTCTTTTAAAACCTTATTTTGAAAGATATCAACATGAAAATTGCCTTACGTGATTGAGCTACCCTTCTAGTTTTTAAAACACTATTAATTTTTTCTTCATTTTGCTGTTGAAAGACATTAAACAGAGGGGGTGATTACGCTTCAAAAACCACCTTAATATTATTTTTTTGTCAAGAACTAATAAACAATTTATCCGACTATATTTCTTTAAAAAATGTCCAATCTTTAGGTGGATCAATTGAATCGATTGGTTCGAGATAAAGACGAAAAGTTAAACAAGCTCCAAACAAGTGAGTTTTAATCAAATTTGTGGATACTCAAAGTCAGTGGAAATATGCAAAACACGCTGAGCTCAGCTTAAATTACGACAGCTGCTTCGATCGTAACAGATTGAAGTCGTCAGTAAATCAATAACCAGACAGTTTTCAAATTACTGGCAATCGCTTAGCTGCCAACTACTACATTACTTATAAATAAATAACGATTTATTTGAAAAAGTCGGAGAAAACAACTTCATACATATCAACTAAATTAACTATTACAATAAATTGAATTTTCAGTTACGCAACTCGCTTGCGATTTTTGCGAAGACATACAGAATAAGTACGATGCCGACGCCGAAGCCGTAAACGTTGTACTCGATCAAGGATCGAAAGTACAGGAGAAATGTCACAATTCGAAAAAAAAGTAGTTCAACAACCGCAATTTCTTAATTTACACAGTGGTACAAAGAGAACAAAGAGTTAAAAAGGACCAGTGCCTACCTTTTGCAGAGAATCCAGGATGATGACGATGATGATGTCGCCTTAAATCTGAAAACACTTTGTGACGATTTTGAATCTTCCAACAAAGATGAAGAAGCCGATTTTGATAAGGCCTTAACAGGTACTGATCTTGGCTATACAAGAGAATAACGAGAAAATCGTTACGTATCGGTATTTGGTAACATGTTTTTTCTCATTCTGTTCAAAGAATTAAAAAACAAGTTGTCAGAAGTGACGTACGAAAAAAACCGAGAGAAGCAAGCCAATGAAAAAATTACGAACGAATACAAAGTTCTACAAGCTAAGTTAAGTGTCTTCTTTCAATAACTTTTAATTCTTACTAACTTACAAGTGAAAACCACGGTTCTATATTTCATTAATCATTCATTTACAGTACAAAGAAGAGTGTTTTAATCACAGACAAACTAAAGAGAAACAAGATCAGTTGCAACAGACGTTAAACAGGTTACAAAGAGGTGACAACAATTTAAAAAATAGTCAAGTGCAAGGTGTCTTTCCATTACGTTTTGACCTTTCTAGTGTCTGTGATGGCCGTCGAGGAATTTACTCAAATGCACGAACAGTTGGCAGAAGAGCAGTCGGCAGCGAAAAAGGCTAAAAGCGAAGTTAAGAAAGTTCGTGACAACTTTCATTTCTAAATCCATGAATTCCATTAGATACGAAAAAAACCCTCAACAATCTAATTGAACGTTATTAGGTTCAACGTGAAAAAAATGCACTTCATCGCAAAAGTGCCATTCTGTTCGGTTCTTTGGATAGTGACCAACAGCTGCACAATGCAGTTGCCGAAGTGGAGAAAATTGGTTTAGTGTTGGATACGACAAAAGAAAAACTAGAGATAAAGGTATTTCCAACAGTTAGTTTTCATATTTTGTACGTGCATTCGAGTAATCTTGCCTTTTTCTCACGAGGTGGCCGAAGTTGACGAGTTACAACAATTGGTCGAAAGCTTACAACATAAATTAGAATCGGTGACACAAACTTGTGAACAGTTAGAGGCAAACGATAAAAAGAATCTGAACAAAATTTTATCTTTAGAGAAGCAAGGTAAAGTGGAAAGAAAGTTGGTAAGAAAAGTTGCAAATAAACGTTAATTTTACAGTAAATGAAGCGAAGAACAGAGTGGATGACGATAACGCAGAAAGGAAAACAGCTCCACCACCACCACCGCCGCCTCCGCCTCAACAGTGGTCCTGGAATCCCCTCAGGTAAGGATCAATCTCAGAAGCTCGCTTAAAAGGTAATACATAACATATTTTGAGAATTTGTAGTCTCAAAAAATGTTATTGGGGTCTTGTTCTAAGCCAACCGTTAGTAAGCTGTGCAAAGCGGGGGTCATGTGTCTACTGATGACCACTCTAAAATAAATTAAAAAGTTTTTTTTGTATGAATAGAGGATGTTTGTACATTCAGAAAAACTTTAAGGGGGGATTCGTACAGTGATACGTCGCATGCATTGCATGGGGAAACTGACCCCTGTTTTAGCATTATTTAGTTTAGCGTTCCTCATTCTAGAAAACGTGCCCTTGAGCACTAACCGGGGTATTGTGTGTACTAATGTTGTGTATTTCAATTGAATTTTACATTTGCATGGGGGAATTAATTGCTATGGTAGGTGATATGCTGCTTATGGACTAAATTGTCCCCTTTCGAAGTAATTATTCACATTAAAAAAGTGACATTCAGTTTAGATAGTGATGTTCTTTTTTTCTCTTTACTGCAATCAGTGCACTTATATCTGTAATTGGATTATCACGCAACAAGAAACCGGATAGTGTGGTACCAGTACCAAAAAGTAACGTAACATGCAGCCCTAACGAAAATAATCAAATTCATTGTGCTTGTTATTTAAAGATCCCAGAAAAGACGCCATGGATGAAGTTATGCATAAAATACGGAAAGGTGACTTTCAACTAAGACCGGTTAATAGTAGGTTGGATGTAAGTTCAGAAAAATCTCGAGAAGGAAAGTCGTGTTTTTTAAATTGTAGAAACGAAACGTTTTTTTTTTTTTTCATTTAAGAGAGACAAGAAAGTGTCCAAAACTGTTCCGAAAACCGCAGTAAATGAAATGATGACGATTTTGGTAAAGATACAGAAGTTTCTCAACATTAAATAAAATATATACAAGACTCAAAAATCACCTCGTTCTCCTTCTTTAAAGTCTTCAATGAAGGATCAGTCGGTTCAAGATCGTTGGCCTGGATACGCCGGCAGCCTCAACAGAAAAACTCCCACAAAGAATCCAATAATTAAGACAAGAAGAACATCGTTGGAATTGGAGAACGTCCTGCAAAAACGACGCCAACTACTGGAACTAGAAGTAACCGAACAAAAAAAGCCTGAAGTAAATGAATGAACCTTTTAAAACTGTATGAAGCGGATTTTTGTAATTTAATTACAATATAAACCACTTAACACGAAATGGAAGAGATCAAAATATTTTTTTCGTTTTAAACGACTTTCATGTTCAAAGAATGTGTATGCTATTTCTAAGGAACCGAAAGTAAAATGCATTTCTCGTAATTCCATTTATCGTGTTAAATAGTTTTCACTGTAAGTTACATATATCTTTTGATCATAAAATAATAACAGACTTGCGGGGAAACAGCTACGACTCCACGGTAATCAACGGCCACTCGTAGTCTCACTCGAACACAAAACGAAGCGACATTCAGTAGCTTATTTTAGAAGAAATTATTTTGTAATTCAACTACAAATGATTAAAAATTCTTTAAGACATTAAAACGTTCCTAATTCTGTAAAATTCATAAAAACCTTTTTTTTTCTTACTAAATTTTTGGTTCTGGTTTTGATTTCAAAACAATTTTACTTTTTCTATAAAAACAAATTTGAAAAAAATACTACTAGTAATAGCAGTTCATATTAAAATAAATGGTTAAAAACTTATCAATGTTTATTAATTAGAATGAAATAAGAATGAAACAAAAAATTCTGTGATTATTATCGTTATTTAAGAGAATAACCCAAAGGATCGAGGTTTTGATCCAAAAGTCGCAGCGACGATTTTCTAAGTTCTACCAAGAGACGATGAAGTTCCTGCTTCCGAAATACCTGTAAAATTTAGTCCACAATAACAACAGTTCAATTTCATGATAGTCGAAGCAGACGATCAAATTCACCACCTTATAGAGCTGATGACGTTCCGAAGAAATAATGTCGGCCAGTTGAACGGCCTCTTTGAATTGTCCAGTCGAATGAAGCACCGAATGCAAAAGAAGAATGATTTGTGGAAGACACAACTCGCGAAGACGCTCCATCTGTATCCTACGATGTTCGTCTGGAACTTCTTCCTGCCGCTGGTCGACCATCCATCCGCCGTCGACAAACAACAACACGTTGTACATTTTGCCGACAGAGATCTAAGAAAAACGGCCACGTCGTTAACACAAAAGACTATCTAAACAAATGATAAAAAAAGGCATGACAACCTTTGTTTGCAAGTCTAACGTGTGTTGCCACCGATCTAAGTTGGCTTTGTACTGAGCCTCTTTGTGTTCGTAAGATACTCGTTCAGCAAAACTGTTTCCGAAAATCTGAGCTGGACATTCCGGTTTACCATGATGAAAATGTTCGAACCAGTCGCTAAATGCATCCTGAGCTTGCTAATATTCAATATCAAAAGAGAAAATTAAAATTCAAAACCCAGACACGTTTAATGAAAGTATTAAAAAGTACAAGATAAGCTTGAAGGCAGAGATACTCGCGGGTCGCATTTTCGTCCCCAGGAGGCAACTCCGTCATAGAAGTCTTTGGGGGGAAAAAAAAGACAAGAAACGACGTTCCGTTTAAGATGTCTAATAAGAGTGAGTTCGAGTAATCATCCGACGAAATAACAAGCGTCAAAAACGAACAGACCTGCATTTGCCATTGTTTTAAGACAGTGTCGATCGAATCGGGAGGAATCTTCGTAAAGACGGCACGAGTGGCATCCAGTTTGTGAGCAGCGAGGAAATATCGCATCAGAGCATTGGCTTGTCTCATCGCTTCTCCCCGTTGCAATGGATCGAAAACCAACCAATCGATCGCATCAATCTTCTCCTGATCCTCGGCCGTGATCACAGACTGAAGCTCCACGTTGCTAAGTAGAAGTTCGTTGTTACGAGAGCGAATGTTCTCGACCACAGTCTTCGTTATTAGAGGAACGTCCAGACCGGCTTCTTCGGCCAAACGAAGACAAAGTTGTCGTTCATTTCGATCGTTAACGCCTGAAACCGAAACACGTTCACACCAACAACTTTTCTTAACACCAAACACTAGAAAATAAAAGTTACGTACCTTCGAGAAAATGAGCGTACCAAGAAACTTGATGCATCTGAGGCAACGTGGCCGTGTAAGATGGAACTAGCTCCATTTCACGTTGTGAAATAAGAACCTGAAGTTCAGTAACATAAATTTATTCCACGGCTTTCAAAGACGAAATAACAAAGACCTATACCTTGACATAAGCTTCGAGAATGGCGATACAATACTCCTCCTTTGTTGTACGACCGATCGTACGTAAAAGAAGAATAAGGTGAGCAGCGAAACGAACAAAATGGTCGTCAGAGTCGCCTCGATGTTGTACCTGATCGTGCAACTCCTCGATCAGGCCTAAAAGATTCACCAGTTCACAAAATTAAACCGAGAAAAGCTAAATTCAGTCGTCGTTACCCTCGATATCGTCCAGAATAATGTACTTTTGGATTAAATGAAAGGGTTCATGGCTTTCCTTTTGAATGGCATCATTCGAAGAAGCTTTCAATTCCTGAAAAATGGCTTCTGGACTTAATCTAGAACAAGAAACAAAGACGTTTAAGAAAAAGAGACGAAAATTTAGAAGAAGGCTCGAATTACAGCTGATCCCAATAAGAACCGGGAAGTTCTTCGTAGGATCGCATCGGAGACAGATTACTACGCAGCTCCATTTCAACTTTTATGTCAATCATAGCTCGATAGTACGCCCAAAGATATTCTTCCCAAGTGTTACAAACAGGTAAAATGGACTTGAGATTTCCAGAAAGAGCAGCGTAAATAGCACGTTCATACGGGTGCAAACAATCCTAAAAGAATCCAAACAGCAAAAAAAGACAATTAAAAGAAACCTAATATTAACGTACACTGCACAACAACCTCCTCAGAAACAGCCCAACAGGTGGATTTCCAAATATCTCGAAAGGGATTTCCCTCCAAGTTTTGAGCTTTCCCGTCGGGATCGAGTTTCTCGTAATTTGGATCGTGAAATAAGCGCCAACCCTGAAGGGTTGCTGAACGCCAAAATTGGCCATAATGTTCGCATAACCGTTCAGCCTGATAACGAAAAGTCAATTCTCAACAATAAAGTTTTAAACAAAAAACAAACAAATACAAGAGTCGTTAAATAACCACGTACAAGATTCAACTGTCCCGTTCGGATGTAAGAAAACAAACACTTCAGAAAACTGAGTTCATTTTCCTGAATTAAATTTGAAATAAGACAATTAAACTGAAACTCCTTTGTTTAACTTAATAGTGTAGATTGTAGAATAAACCTTGTCTAGGTCGGCCAATGGTTTTTTCTGTCTAGTGGGTGCATCGGGATCCAGTTCGGAAACGACCTCACGATCTGCAAATAATTCTCGAGGTCGTTTTCGCTTCTGATTCAACACGGTCAATGTATTATCCCTAATCGACGACAGAAATATGTTAAGAATGGATTAAATGCTTAAGTTGGATTTAAACTCTTAACGTCTTTCTAATTTGAAACTTGAAAGTGTTTTAAAAAAGGTAAAAAGGTACCCTTTCAACGGTATTTTCATGTTTGATATATTTTAAAATAAGCTTTTTATGTCAGTTTCAAAATTTCCTAAATTTAAGCAGATGCTACTTTTGTCTATAAAAAGTTGAAAAGGACACCACCATTGACCCAATTTGAACCCATTTTTAGTCCCTAAATATAGTCTATTTTTAAAGATATGAACAATAAAAAAAGATTCTTTAAATGATTAATTTGCTCAAATTGAAATTTGAGTTTCATTTCGTACCAACAAAATCCTTTGTTTGCAAAGAATTCAAAACGGTCGTAAGAATTATCTTCCATTTCCTTAGCAGCAATACTTTCCAACCAACCAACAACAAGCTACAATTTAAATCATGATAAAATGTAAACAAAAAAGTCGTGACACTCTTTTAGAATATCGATTCAGGTACTTGGCTCTGTCGCAATGTAGCATCTCGTTCGTAAAGAAGTTCGACAAACTGCTTTTCGCTCCTCCTCTTCCCCATCGTGTTCGTGGACGCGAAATCCATATCGAGAGCGTCGTCGCTAAGAAGACGATCGTGATACAAAGTCCTAATTAACTTCCAAGTGTCGACTTCGCATTGTAAAGCGACTTTCAGACCGATCGTTTGACGACACCTTTAACGAAACAACACAAAACCTCAATCGTAATCAATCCGGGTTGCTACGAGTATTCGAAATCCTCACTTGCTCTGATTGGTTGGTAATTTCGAGATGAGAGACTTCAACGTTTCCAACTTATTGTGACAGAGTTCAATGAAAGTGTCCAAAAGTTGAAACACTTGGTTTTCTCCTTGATTCTCTTGTAATGCAATGAGAAACTCGTAAAATATCCTCGACGTAGCTGAACAAAACATAAAAATCGTTAACAAATAAGTTAAATTGGCGTTGCTCTAAGCTGCAGATTAACCCGAAACTCCAGGATCAGCTTTTTCCAACAAACTCGCCGTTGAAATCGTGACGTCTTTATTAAGCTCTTGAAGTTTTTTCTTTCGTTCTTCATTCATTGAGTTCTAAAAGGTTTCAAAACAGCTACCTTACGAAACCAGTTTAAAAATATGGGAAGTGTTATACGTACGTAAGAGAAATTCAAGTCTAAAGCCGAAAAATCCAAGTTCGATGGTGATCCAAGATAGGACGAAACGTCAAACGGACCATTCTGAACGTATCGACGAGTGTCTAAAACCAAACAAAACCCATCAACCCTTGACGTTACACGAAAAACACAAGAAACAACAGACAAGAACGAGGCGTCTTCGTAGTTCGAAGAATCGAATTTGAACTTGAGACAGAACTATCGAGCAACTGAATAGCTGAAATGAAAAGTTAATTATGTGAAATATTCGTTTTGTTCCTTCACAAAATAGTTGATTTTTTAAAAGAATATTACATTGCTTTAGCCTTTCCGATATATTTCCTTTCGCATGTTTACTTTTCGAAGGTTCTCTCACAACAGGAGAATCCATTTCGAAGATGAATATCAGGTTAATCTCATAAGCCGTGTTTTGAACCTATTAGAAAGAGGATAAACGAACTTAAAGAAACAAGAAACCAAAGAAAACCAGAGTCATTTTTTAAGATTATTTGAGCCGGTGACCGACATCATTACGAACGCTAAAATTGAATCAAAAAGGCAATTATCATGGATTATATAACTAAAAGACTACCGGATTCAATGAATAATGCTCTTATATGCATTTTATAATACATAACTCCGTTGTTTAATGAAGAAACGTCAAGAAAACAAGGAGAAAAAACGTGCTCTCTCACCAGAAACGGACGCAAGATGTTGCCGCCGACAACTACAGTGTTGCCAGATATAAATCTCATAAATAATAAATTGCAATATCGAAAAAGCATTTAAAAATCGGGACAAACTTCAGTTGGCTCCGCGCTTCTTATGACGTACGCAACTTCTAATTAGTTGGTTGTGTAGTCTGACGTCACATGCTCCGCCCTTTTCAACGTCAGACTACATAACCAGCCAATTAGAAGTTGCCGGTCGTCATAAGTAGGGCGGAGCCAACTGAAGTTCTCCACGATTTCTAACTGGCTGTCCGATGTATCGCTCTTTGCTTTAAGCCTATAGGCTACACAGTCAACAGCACCTACAATAATTTTAACAATATATTTATGTTAATCTTAACAATTTCATATATTAAAAATAATTATTGGTCCTCAGCGGAATTTAAACAAAAAAGTTAAAAAAACTAAGACGTCCCAGTCTTAGTTTTTTTTTTTTAACTTTTTTGTTTAAATTCCGCTGGGGACCAATAATTATTTTTAATATATGATTTAAAACCAAGAACGTTGAATTTTGAATCTGACATCATTACAAAACCCAAGATGGCGGCGCCCTCAAAAAGACGTGTTCTGGTGAACAAGAACGAAGAATCTGATGAAACCAATTCAGACTCCGACATGTCGGACGAAAACGAAGAAGAAGAAGATGAAACTATGGAAGACGACAGTGCGTTAAATCAGGTATTTTATACGGTTTGAGACTAAAGAAACCGTTATGAAGGCTCCACTCATGCGTTTTATGATGGCGTTACGTCACTCGATATACTTTTTGTGGGTTTTAATGTTTTTTGCAGGAGATCCAAGTTGAATTCGAGGCTCGAACGCCAGAAGGAGGCGATTTTGATGGTATCAAGCGGCTTTTACAACAGGTAAGTTCCGATATCATTTGATTGTCTCGTCCACAAACATAATTAACACTTGGTTGCATCAAACAGCTTTTCCTGAAAGCCCACGTGAATCTGTCATCCTTGGCCGAAGTCATCTTGCAGCAGAGTCACGTTGGGAGTGTCATAAAGGTGACAAGTTTGTCTGTAGTGAACTGTCGCCACGACTATGAACACATATCAAACAAGTAATTCGCACGTGTTTTTCGCTCTTTTACATTTGGTTATTAAAGCAAGGTGAAGTTCTTGAAGAAGAACTTGACGACGATGATGATGATGAAGACGTTGTGTTTGGAGTGACAACAGTCGTAAATATGACCGACAAAAAGGTTCAGTTCGATACAAAAATCCATGAAAACAACACGCACAAAATGAACCTTTTCGTTTCCGTTTAAACAGGATGTCGGTTGCATAAATCAAATTAGATCACTTCTGATGACAAAATGTCAGTCGTTCGGAACTGACGAAACGGTGAAAATCTTCAAAGAACTTCTCGATAGAGACAAGGACTGTCCTCGTCACGTCGGCTTCATCTTGAGCGAACGTTTTGTTAACATTCCAGCTCAGATTTCGGCTCCACTTTACGAAAACTTATGGTAACCAATAAAAAAATAAGTTATTCGAAACGTCTTAAAACATTCTTTACTTGCTTTTTATATGTATAGTAAAGAGATGAGAGCTGCAAACGAGAAGAGGTACAAATTTGCATTCGATCATTACATCATCGTCTGCAAAATGTACAAATCGCTTTGTAAACGGGGGAAAAATCAAACAACGACGGACGTATTCTCGAACCCAGAGGAAGAAATCTTCAACGAGGTCACCGAGGGATTATCCTCTCGAAGAATTTCCTTAACTTTTATTTTATTTTCCAGGAGGCCTTGGCTTCTTTCGAATATTCTGTTGCGGGTGAGGCAGATTCCGGTTTAGATGGAAATTGGGATTCTGACGAGGAAGGGATGATGCCATTGCGACGCGTTTTAGCCATTTCTGCACCAAAATTGGACTCTATAGTCTCAAAAATAAGAGACATTTATGTATCTGGCACTTAATTTGTTTAAAATGAATAAAGTTTTTGATCTGTAAAAACCAATATCAACATAAGATCCACAATTTAATGTTATGAATGTAAAAGATAATCTTCTGGCTAACTATAAACTAAATAAGTGACGTCACACTGCATAATAAATCGGTGAATAACGGAATCATCTAGCACAGCAATTAACCTTTCACCGCATCACTAACTTTTCTTATCACTTATTTAGGTTATACTTAAAAGCATAAGAGACTTGAATGAATAACAACTGTGTTTTGACTGGAATCTCTTTAATAAAAATTATCTAACTGGTAACCAGATACAATTAAAAGATTGCACGTTTGTAGTAATTATTGACGCACATCAAAGTAACCGGGGAGGGGAGGGGGCGGGGGTGGAGTTACAAGGAATACTTCCGAGATTATTGTTAGCTTTTATTTCATTGCGTTTAATATTTTAAGAAATATTAGATAAAATAATGGAATCTTGTGTTTTCAGCAACAACAACAAAATTCACATAACTAACAACAACCATGACCAAAGTATTTCTTGTAAATTCGATTTGAACCTCGTTTAAAAATCCTTAGAAGAGGGAGGGGGGGGGGGGGGGGGGCAAATAATAAATATGGCATTTTATGATTGGGTTCTAAACCCCTGCTACTCATCGCTTCTTCTATTTGTTTATTTTCTTTTATACACATCTTTATGTACATGGTACCGAGTCTTGAGAACGTTTTGTAACGATTCATCTCAAACTCACTCACTGTACATTTTTCGTGGATTAAATAGACCCTATGTAATATATATTTACAAAAAGAAAACTTTCGTTTCTCCTTTCCACCTTACTCAAGACTAAGTTATTAGTTGGAGGAGACGGGACTTAAAAAGTATCAAAAATAAACAACTTTCAAAATGTTCGACCAAAAAATAAGACTTCCTCGAGTATATTACTTCCGAGGCTAATCTCCAAAAACCCAACCTTCGAGTAGAAATCCATTAAACTTTTGTCTCCGACGTGAATCTCGCAATAAACTCCGTACGAACCTAAGAGACGAAGAAAAATTAAAAACGTTAAAATACAAACTCGTACAGACGACAACAAACAAATCAACCGACCGTTTGCTTTGAGTGCAGACAACGTACAAGACAACAACTTCTTAACCAGACTCGGATCAGACGAATGTGACGGAAGAAGACCTATCCTAATCAGTGATGGATGATGTTTGTAAACTACTTCTGGGACGTCTATTTTGTAACTGTGGAAACCGGCAATCACCTCCTTCGTAAAATGAATTCCAGATTGGGATTAAGTACAAGCCAACAAATAAAAGCAAAAATCAAAATAATACTTCTGCCGGAAGAAGCATTTCTTGTGAATCCTTCACCGGAAGAGGATATTTTGCAAGAAGTTCTGGCATGTAAGCAAGGTCAAATCTATTGTAAAACTGTTTGGCATCTAAGGCGGCTAAAGCGTAGCCACAAACGTGATCGTCCTCTTCGAGGACGAAGCAGAACTCCGAACTCAAAGTGAGAAAACTACCGACAAGTCTGAAATAAAATGGTCCATAGTTTGTAACATAAAATATAACAGCATAAACAGATGAACGACTAAATAAAATCAGTCTTAAGATGTTTTATAAACAGCTAATTTTTAAACTCTTGCATTATTCTGGCGTTTCAAATAGCAATACTAATAAAGAACCTGAAAGTGTGCTAGAAACTAGAATGGGTAGCTAAATCGCTTAATAGTATATTTTCATGTTAATAACGTTTAAATTATTATTATAGACAAATATTATCATTTCCTTAAAGTGATTGCACTACCCTTCTAGTTTCTAAAACACTTTCAAAGTTTCTCTTCATTTTGCACCAGAAAGTAATCAAGAGTTCGAAGCGGTGCCCCTCGCACTTTAAAACCGTCTAAAATTTACTTGTCTCCGATAAGTTCCGGCTGTCCAGGAAAAACATCCGTCCCATCTAACCCATCGTCGCACGTTTTTAAACAGACGTCATAAACGGCACTCTAAAGTCAAAAAGCTTATCGAGTTAAAACGCCATTCGGGTCGAACAAAGAAACCCGAAGAGGAAAAAACTAAGGGACTAACTTTATCACTATGAAGATAGGGTCTGATCAAGTAAGTCTTACTGGACGGCACGTCAGGTGCTTTCCATATACACAGTTCATTAATATTTTCAAGTGGTAACAAACGCTGTTGGAGGAAAAAAATGCAAATGTTGCGTTAATGGAGATCAAAACATGTTAAAACTCTAGTTCCTGCAAAAGAAATGAATTGATTACGCTGCACACAAGCAAGAGAAATAAAACGCCAAACAGAAAACGCGCGCAATCCGTGGGAAAGAGCGAACTAAAACAGCATTTTATAGCAGCGCGTCAGGCACGTCTTTTAGCCCTTTTTTTACCTGAAGTTCGGCAGAGAGACCGCCACGAAAAACCCACGGTTCTTGTTCGCCGCTCATGAAGGCTTCCTTCCAGCCTTGTGAAAACCCTGAGGTCGAATAATAAATCTATCAGAATGGAATGATGTATGCAAGCAACTCGGAGTGAAAACAAAAACACCGATCTTTGTCAAAAAAGAAATGGTTATGGGTTGGAGATTGAGAAGGGAAATTTACCACCTTTCGCAAAAAAGACGATTGGCACAAACATCCTACGCTCTAAGCGAACCAAAGCCACGCCGCAACTAAAACTTAACAATGGGAGTGCAAACGCACAAATGTCCAACAATAGGAAAGAAAATCGTTCAAAGTTTCTAACTAGCAAACTTAAAAAAATTATAGCAACCTTAATTTATTCAAAATGTGTTTTGAACAACAGCTGAAGTTGCAATTGCATACTAAGGGGTGACCAATAGAGGTTTTTTTATTAAAATACAAATGATGCCACTAGAGAAGTTATGTGAATTCACGTGGCCACTCCCTTACATCTCTATTGGACGTGGGGCAAGTTCAAGAAGCAAATTTACCGGTTATAAGTATGTAGGATTTTAAAAGCATTTTTTAAAACAAAACTCAATTGTCTTTTTGAAACTTGATGAATAAATGAAACTATTTTAGTGACAATCTGTTTGAAAATAATTATTTAATAACAGTTTTAAAAAGCAGATAACAAAAGCCAAAAATCGGCATTTTAAAAATGCCATCAAATGATTATTTCCAAACAGATCGTCACAAAAAAGGAATGTTTTGCTTAATTTATTCACCAAGTTTCGAAAAGACAATAAGTTTTGTTTAATAAATGCTTTTTAAAGAAAAAACTAAATACTTGTTGTACCTGTAAATTTGCTCCTTGAATTTTTTTTTCACCCTACGATTCAATGGACGTGGCCACGCGAAGGCACGTAGCGACAGTACAGCTGCCCTAGGAGCCTGACTTATAAGTAAAAACCTAATGGTCACACCATAAGGTTCTTATTTCGGTTCTTCAGAAACATCTTTGAGCTTTAAGAAAAAATTATGTACATTCTGAAATATATTCTTCAGATAACGATGTATTTTCATGGCGTCTCGAAATTGCTGTCTGGTTTTAGAACCATTTGAGTAACATTGGAACCGCAAAACTGACCACGTCTCGTGAAACTCTGGAGTCTGAAGGGCTCATATACCGTAAGTAGAATTCAAACTTATTCAGTACAAATAAGTCATTTAAGACCCAACATATTTACTGACAGTCGTTTCAAATTGTTGAACAAGTGTTAAATACAATTTCAGGAAAATGCACGCAGCACACATTGCACTGATTTGTAGAATAATGAAAATGCGATTGTAGATGAAGAACACGAGAGTTCCGAAATGCTTCTTTCCTACAGCATATAAATGATTATTAAAAGAGCACAACAACGAACTTTCATCTTCGACATAAAATCTGTGCAAAGTGACCTTTAACGCGCACACATGCAGCAGCAGTAGCAGCGCAAGGACGACATTTGGAAAGAAAGAAAAATAAAGAGTAAAAGTAAAAAAAAAGGAAAGAAATCCAATCTGCAAAAATCTGATGATATAAATGTGGCTAACGATCGCGCTAAAACTGAAAACGCAAAACCCGAACACCCCCCCTCTCCTCTCGCTCTCTCTGAAAGAAAAAGTGAGGCTGAAAAGCGCAACGCAGCAAATATACGAAAACACATGCTTGAACAAAACGCGCCAGTGGGATCCAGGCTGCATCGGGACTGTCGATTGAGTGTATGTGTGGGTGGGGGGAGGGGATAAAAGATGAGAGAACAAAAGAAGAAAAAAGAGGAAAAAGGAAAAGTATCACCAACAAAGGCAAACAAATGCATACACGAATAAGGTCCTTGGACATAATTCGCAACTGTCTGTGGAACGTGGCCCAGAGCTGAGAACAGCAACAACAATGTAAAAGAAATAAGAAAAATATCATTAGTAACTGGAACTTCTACAACGAGTGAAAAATGATCAATGTTCTTTCGAATCGCTTAAGTGTCATACGATCACAACTTCCGAAAACTCATTTTCCTCCGAACGGCTTCTGCTAGAATTAAGCCCACGTTTGAACGACGTGCATTACGGATAAAAAGCACAAGCCCATTTCATAAGAAACACTGCCAAAACTCAGCCACTCTCCTTATAAGCAATGACGATAAAACGCACTCATGCACCTAAGAGTGCGCTCTCCTCGACGCACTTTAGTCAAGTATACACTCGTACACATAATTATGTTTACAAGATATTTTGAAGATGTGTTAAATTAAATATTTTGACTATTAACTGTGAGAAAAAAAAAACCATCGATGGGGACTCCAGAAATCCACAGCGCCTTAGGAGCTTCAACAGAAATAAAAGCGCCACTGCTTATAAGTTATAAGTAACTAAATTTCATTCAAAAAGGTGGGTTTGAACGGAGTTTCTCAAAAATGCATCACATTGCCGACAAAAAGAGAACCCAACACAATAGAAATTCGTTGGATGACTTCTTCGTTGCCTCCCGTCGGTTTTTTTTAATTGTTAACCGACAGAATGACCACCAGCCATCGAACGAATTATAGCCTCATAACCACACAAACGCGTGATCTGCAAACTTTCAAGCTGTTCATAAAGTTAAAGCCAAAGAGGTACGTTGTAGTAATGTCATTCGGCACAATTAGCATCTTATTTTGGGAACAGCAAATCGGAAAGAAGAAGGCCCACTTGTTCGATGGCAGCTATTTCTTAGAAATGAAATGCCTGAACAATCGGCAAGCGTTTTTCTGAGAGAACATTTCATATTTGTTTCTAACCTGCCTAATTATAATTGCAAACACGCGCAAGAGTCAGAAATGGGGCTGAAAAAAAAAAAACAACGGGTGGTCGAGACAGTAATGTAATATTCTGAAAAGTCTTAACAAAAGAAAAGGCAGGAGAACAAGACGCTAAATGGTAACGCGCTATCTTTAAGCCGTTTCAAACGTGGGCTAAAAACGCAAATGTAATTATTAAGCATCAAAAGCGCTGATGAGAAGAAACAAACGAGAGAGAAAGAAAAACAAAAGAGAAATTAATAGCAAACCCCTTACCGAGCCACTTTACGTAAGAATTGAGAAGGCTGACGATGGCTCTCATATCCCAAACGTACGGATAGAGATCGAGAGATAACGAACGATTTGGAATGTCGAGGATACGATTGTAAAGAGTTCTTATCGCCTGCGACATCTTGTCGAATTTCGCAGCTTTGTCCTGCCATTCTTGGACCTTTTTAAAAAAAATAACGGAATCGAATCAAGATCTTTTTTTAAACTAAACTGCCCCTTGCTTAACTCTTCGCTTTGCCCATTGGTTAAACGATCGCGTTCCTATTCTGTCTGATTGGTCATAACATAGTATAAGCCGTCAATGCAGTCTGCAGCTCGGCAAAGCTCCCTTTAAAAAGGTTAGGTAAAAACGGCCATGCTCGTTTATCACGTTGCAAACGAACATGGCCGCCGCCTTACCCTACCTTTAAGAAGAGAAGATTGCAGCTCAGAAAGAAGCGATCGTTTACAAAGACAACGATGACACCGCCATTCTGCGTGCGCGCATTCTCCCGCAATGTTACTCGATATGTAAAAGAAGGTGCCCCATAAAAAAAAAGATGCTCAAAAACCTCGATTCTCGGCGACATCGTTTGAGACTTCTTCGTTGGAATCACCAGGTGAGAATTGTTTTTTAACCAATGGAAGTCCTGCAAAAGTGTCAATCCGTGGCTTCCGTGTTCGAACGGAAGATAGAAGAGGTCGACGAGCAGTTCAATGTCGTCGTACGTGAGCATTCCCTTCGAATCGAACTTCGTCTCGTTATCGAGTGGATCCGTCTGCATCCGATTCTCGTCGTCAGACTGGATCTTCACGGAATCGTCGTTATCGACAATTTCGGTACCGTCGCCGGAGATTCCCTCGACTAGCGAGTCGTTCGGAGACGCACTCGGTGTCGGAACGTAATCCATCGGTTCGTCTGAATTGATCGAAGAAACGACCGAATCGGATTCGGCGACGAGAGAGTTCATGACCGGAATCATCGTCGGCTGAAAATTCGAAGACGCATTCACTTCGGGCAAACCTAGAAGAGCAGCTACGGGCAGAATCGGAATTCCCGATCCGACCGTCGTAGTTGTTGTCGTCGTGGTTACACTTATGCATGTATTTACAGCGGGCAAAAGGGGACTGTTGGGAGGTAACTGAGGTTTAACCAATTTGCCGTGCGAGCTCTTCGGTCGATAAAACTCGGACAACCAGTCGTTTATAGCCGCCTTCAAAGCCATCTTCGGATGATAACTTGCAGAATTGATCTGCGACGGAAGATCTTCCACCGATCCGCTGTCGCTTTCCGTCTCCAATTTGATGTCCGCACTTATACTGTCGTCTTAAAATAATCAAAAAAATAAAATAAAACGCTTAAAACGATGTTCAAACACACGATCAAAGGTACGTACTCGTTAAATCTCGTTTTCCATCGACGCTACACCTACTCCACTGAGCTAGAGTATGGATCGGAACGAAATTAGCCTCATATTCGCAATTGGGATTCGTGAAGAGACCCCTCAAGTGAGGAATGAGATCGGGCGAACGACCAGTGAAAGGGCCGAGAAACAACCGTTTCTGATCGTAATCATTAGCGTGAATGTTGTCCCAGATTACAGGTGGACGCCGAAGAACTTCGGAAAGCTCTTTGATGGACTGCAACGTGATCTCCTTCGTTATTACTCTGGAACCTACCATAGAAAAACGACAAAAAGAGGAAGTGAATGAAACTTGTATACGAGAAAGAACGAGGTGAAGGTGGGTTGCGGGTTTCTTACCCGTCCACATGATGTCGATGGCGGGTAAAAGTTTCGTCCCTATCGTGCTAAGATATTCCGAAGCGTGAACGGTCGGAATGGCTCTCGTCGAACAGTATTCGGTCGGACAGAAGATGAACTGAGGCTGCCCGAGATGTTGATAGACCTCGTTGGTGACAGACACCTGAGCGTGTGCAAACGACTGAAAGATCTCCTTGTCGGCTTCGCACATGTCCGGTTCGATGTCGTCGAATAGAAGTGAGAACGCCGTGCATCCGAACTGCGCCACCTGTTCCAGTTTCCTCTTTAGAAAGGTTAGTTCTTTGGCACTGGAGTAAGTCATGTCGAGACCGGGAGAAAGGGCATAATAGAAAGTGATGTTGTTCTCTTTGGCAGCCGTAATTAAGCTCGTTAATTGTTCTAATATTCATAAGGATAAAAAAAAAACGGTTCTTTAAAGTCGAAGCAAATATTAAGTAAGACACTCCCGCCGTTTCTTACCGGCTTCTTCGACAGAATAAAGATCCCGCCAGAAAGCTCTGTGTTTGTAGTCATCTTTTGGAGCATATAAATACGAACCGATTCCCATTTTGTTCATCCTGAATCAAAGGTCAAAGGTTTATTTTCTACTACTTTCTAGTGTTTTTTTTAGGGCGGATAAAAATCGTAATTGTCTTTGCAAAAACAAATTTCGTGCATTAACACAGAACTGAACCTTGTTTTATCAAGAAAACGTGGAAAAATCTAACCACAACACAAGAACACTCAACTCAAGAACATAATTTCATATATTTGAAAAGAAACTTGTTATATATCGTAATATATTGAAAAGAAAAAAACTCTCCATTACTTTGTTTTCCTAGTTTCTTAAAAGGCTTTCGAGTTTGTCTTAGGTCTTATCTGATAGGTAGAATTAATAACCAAGAGTTTTTGCCTCGACAAACGTGTCAATGCGATTTCGTTCTGATTTCAAAGTAACTTGTTAATTGATTAAAACAACACTTACTTTACGAATAAATCCTTCCTTTGATCTGGAGTCCAGGGTCTTCCATAAAAACCTAAACGCAAATTATGGATAAAAACACACAAATTGTAAAAAAAATGGTGGTTTTAACTTAGACGGGCCATTACTAGTAAGTAGAGTAATGGTCTAACTCTAAGGGTCTAACTAATGGTCTAACTCTAATTATTATTAGCAGTTGTAATCTATTAATCATAAATTAAAATTGGGTGTCCACTTGGAGAAGAAATTTCTTACAATAAGCCCTGGGTGTAAGGCTTTTTCAAACCGTCCATAAAAAGTTCAATAAGAAATGAGCCATATGTCCAATAAGTTAGCAGACGAAACGTTAACATAGAACTTTTATGGAAAAAATCACTGCAGCGCTAAGTTTTTTTGTCGTTTTTTCGCAAATTACTCAATTTTCATGGATATTTGAAAAAAAAATAAAGACAAAAGTACGTATTTTCACATACATAAGTTAGTTTTTTTTTAATATTTCCTCGTTGTTTTTTTGTTTTGTTCTGAACGTTGCTATTAAACCGAAACTTTTAACATGAAAACCAATGGAGATTTTTCGGATAAGTCGGGAAAGTTCTTTTGCTTATTTCTTGTAAATTACTTGCATAATTATTATGAAATTTTAAAGAAATAAAGATAATAATAGGTAGTTTTATAATTAATCATTGTTTAAATAAATATTCTTCCTGTTTTTTATGTGTTATTCAAAAAATTCACTCCAACTATTCAGTGTAGTGTTCAGAATAAAACATTGAAAACAAACAAACAACGAGGAACATTAAGAAACTAATGACCGATTGTGGAACTACGTTCGTTTTTATTTATTTCTGTAAAATTTCACGATAATTGTACAAGTAATTTGCAAGAAATAAGCAAAAGAACTTACCGACTTATCGAAATCTCCATTGGCTTTCATGTTAAAACAATTTGAAATATTAAAAAACCAATGCATGGATGCAAAACTACGTACTTTTGTCTTAATTTTTTCAAAAATTCACAAAAATTGGGCGAGTAATTTGCGAGAAAACGGCAAAAAAACTTAATGGTGCAGCGATTTTTCCCATAGAGTTCTATGTTAAAGTTTCGTCTGCTAACTTCTTAGGGGGGTCATCTTTTCGCCTATTGCCACTAGAGGCGCTTATTGGACATATGGCTCTTCAAACTTAACGACGTTTAAATATATTTAGCCTCTTCTGATTTCTAAAACAAAAAAAGCTTTAAACTTCTTTTGCTAAAAATAAGGCAATAAAATTAAGTCTCTTTTTGCGCAGATAAGCGAAAACAGTGCATTGAAAAAAATACGCCAAGTGACGTCGGTTAAAGTTGAGTGACGTCATGCATTCCAAAACCGCCCCTTTTTTTTTGCGTCGCCATCAACTTCAATGAAAAACCCGCCCATTTCCAGTTGTCGTCACAAACTCAATATTCAAGATTCCGCCCTCTTTTAATGACGTCAAAAACAAAAAGGACTATTAGACATCAAGTGACGTCACGGAATACAAATTACAATCACCCAATTAGAAAAAACCTCCCCCCTCTTTCTAAATACAAATAATTTCAATTTCAAGCAGAAAAAAAAAATTCCCACAAAAAAAACGAAAACAATTGTGAATAAAAAGAAAAAGGTAAAATGACTGAATTTCGCTTCTCCTCACCTTCAACGACGCCGCACAAAAAATTTCCGTTATTAATACAGCCTTCGCCGCCGTTTTGGTTGTTGTCCGTTATGATAGTCATAGTTGTTGGAGGAGAAGCGGACATTTTGTTGTTGGCGTCGACCGTCGTCGAAATGATCGGGTCCTGAAACCTTCTTAGAAGAAGGTTCGCCAACCGAGCGAACGCGTTTCGAATCACAGAAAACAAATAATCGGTCAGAGCCTCGATCTTTCCTCGTCTCCAACTGCTGCTTAACTGCGGCGGACGCGTCGTCAAATTAGATGATGATCTGCGCGAAATCTTGATGAATTTTAATAAAACGATACTAAAATCAGCTTCTCTCTCTCTCTCTCTTTTTTTGTTCCTCTTCGTTGTTGTCGTCGTCGGTCTTTCTTCTTTCATCAATTGTTGTAATGGAAACAATGGCTGCCGTAGACGTACAGTGTTGCCAACTACTGCAGCATAACAATCGCAATAACTGAAAGGGGGTACGATATAGGCGGTAAATCTCCTACAAAATAGCAAGCTGTTTTAGTTTTTATCCGCGTTTTTACAAGATTTTCGTAAAATGGGAGAGAAAAAGTAAAATGGGGCTTGCCAGACATACCGCTCTACTGTGAATCTTAATAAACAACGTACATGATTTTTTTTTACCTATGTTGTCCCTCCTTGAATACTCCCACGTTATTTAGATACGTTATGCGAATGTTTCTTTGAATTGCGTTGAAATGGCTAACCTAAAACTAACTTTAATATAAAACTAAATTTATTTTAGAAAAATAAAAAAATTAATAAAGTACGTGGATTTATGTTGAATCATTCACATTAACTGACGTCACAAACGTGCGGAGAAAAATATCGGACAACACTGTCTTAATAATTCGGCGCTGACACCAACTGACCAACAACAAAAAAGGCGGGAAATTTGAAATTAAGAGGTGGAAAATACAAAATTCATTTGATATTTTTATATATAAAGAACTTAAACCACAATTAAATTGCAATAACAAAGAAACACAACGTACGGAATAAATATTACTTTGCATAGACTGCGATAATTTATTACTTATTTTGCCCATGTGTTACGAGTGAGTTTCTTCTCAACTAAAGCTTCCGACGAGCCCTCATCACTGGGGTCGATACCAAGATTCGTCATCTGTTCCTCTATACATACAACGGTTTCGTCCCTCGTAGGTCGCTTCTTAAATTTATTAGGTGAACTCTTTTTGTTCGAAACTTCGTTGTCGGAATCGTCGCTATGATCCTCGATCTGGTAATTCTTTAGAGGATACGTTCTAAAAAAAAACGAATCAACGAGAAAAATCACGACAACTAATAAATCAACAGATATTATACCGACTCCCTTGAATGTTCTCGTTGATGCGTAACACTGCACCATCGCTCAAAAGATCTAGTGCAATCCGAGCAATGTTTCGAGAGTCGTCCAAGCCGCTGTGTTGACGTCCATCGAACTTCCTTCCCAATTTCTCCAACATGTGCTCCAGATTTAACTTTAGTAATGAAAAAAACGCGAGGACATACGTTTGACTAAACCAGTGAACTTGAGATGTTGAAGACCCACACCCATTAAATACTCACACGGTTGCAATCATAAAAATTACTGAACGTTTTTCGTATATTGATCCATTTTCTACCGAATTTTGGAAACTTCAACTGACTCAACTGACACTGTCCTGCTAAGAAATGGCCCATGTCCCAAGGACTATAAAAAGAAAACAAAATACAATAAGAAGTATTAACACTTGCATCTCGACGGAGACAAACCCATCGGTGACAATGGCATAAGTGAATTCTGTCCCGAGTTTGTTCTGTTTGAGCCACTCTTTGAACTCGTCTAGAACGAAAGCAAACTCTTGTGCAGAGTCGACCGTTTCCTGAGTTATGCCAGTAAGTTGCGTACAGAACGGAGTCAGCATCGGATTAAGATGTGGACGACAAAAACGATGAAACTCTCGAACTATCTTCCTACTGTGAACGCAAATGAGAACTGCCGGAAATTCGATGATCTCGTGACGATAGAAGAGGCTTCTCTCTTGTTCGCAAGTCGCTTCAAAGTCAATAACGCAAAGGAAGTCAAAAGTACACATGGATGACGACGACGACGACGTCGACTGCGTCCTGATTCCCGTCCTTCTACTGTCTTCATCGTCACCAAAGTGTCTCATAGCACCCACATTGAACAGCTTCTGTCTCTTATAGAACGTCTTCAGACGTTTCCTCAGCACTTCCTTGTGACCTCTGACGAGCATAAACAACAATTTAAATTAACCTTTAAAAAGGAATGAAAAGTGAACGCCAAATCGACAGGTAAGTTACCTTGTTTCCAATCGGAGCTTATACAACAGATCGACCAGTTCATCTTTATTCATTCGATTTAGATTTCCGTTCATTCGCGACAATCGTTTTAAAACAGGGTCGCATTCTTTCTTCCGATCACGGTCATCCATCGTTTCTCGTTATACAAAATAAAACATAAAATTATTAATAAAATCCAAATCAATCGATCACCAGACGTCCATTTACCTTCCAGCCGCCAAAATAAAAAATATAAAAGCAATCATTAACCGTCGCTGTAATTTATATTAGGCGGCGGCGGCGGCCATATTAGCGGCTGTTTGTCGTTGTAATTGTTGACAGTTCGCGTTAAAAATGTCTTCAACATTGGAAGTAATTGTAAAATGGGCCGGAAAAGAGTTCAAGATCACGGACTTGGTTGAAAATAACACCGTATCCGAACTTAAGAGGGCCATTCAATGTGAAACTGGAGTTTTACCCGAGAGACAGAAGTTATTCGGCCTAAAGGTCAAAGGTAAAACACATGCAATCCTTACCGCTCACCTGTAATGAATATAACCGTCTCTTTACGGCAACGTAACGTAGGTAAGCCGGCTACAGACGAAGATCAACTGAGTTCGCTCAAATTGAAGCCAGGAACCAAAATAATGATGATCGGAAGTTTAGAGGAAGAAATCGAAGATGTTATGAAGGAACCAGAAGATTTACCCGAAGTACTTAACGATTTTGACATCGAGGAATTGGAAGAGGTTCAGACGGAGAACCGAGAAGAATTTCTGGCCAAAGTCGAGAAGAGGATCAAGGAGTATAAAGTGACAACGCTGAATGAACCAAGGGAGGGGAAAAAGCTCCTCGTTCTCGACATTGATTACACCATCTTCGGTATAAGTATCTAACGGTAACTGATCGAATACCCCTGTTTTTATAATCACTTTTTCGTAGATCACTGTTCGACTGCCGAGAATGCGGTTGCACTCATGAGACCCTATCTGCACGAGTTTCTCACTTCTGCCTATGAGGATTACGACATTGCTATATGGTGTAAGTGTTTGATCACACACACAGAATTGGCCGAATCCAATTTGTTCAACGTTATTTCTGTGTCTCTTTCGTGTGTAGCTGCCACGAGTATGAAATGGATCGAAGTGAAGATGCGAGAGTTGGGAGTAACGAATAACTCCAATTACAAATTGGTGTTTCACTTGGACAGTGCAGCAATGATCAGCGTATTTACTCCGAAATACGGTTTGGTTGATGTATGCAGGAGCAAGAAACGATCGAAAGATAGAGCGAACTAACTAGATGTCGATCGTTTGTAGGTTAAACCATTGGGAGTCATCTGGGGTAAATTTCCCCAGTACAGTCAGAAGAACACGATCATGTTCGACGATCTCAGACGTAACTTTTTAATGAACCCACAGAACGGACTGAAGGTTGTTTACGAATTGGTAGGAAAGAAATTGCGGATTAAAGTAACGTGTTCTTCCTTTTTTTTTTGCTACAGATAAGACCTTTCAAAAAGGCTCATCTAAACCGATCGACCGATACGGAATTAGTGAAGTTAGCGAAATACTTGAAAAGAATTTCGACTTTGGAAGATATTGGCCAACTCAATCACAAACACTGGGAAAGGTGACACCGGTTATTCGGTTCGTTACTATGTGGACCTTCGAATCCAAACGTGAAGTTCAGTTATCTTCGTAGGTACGACCAATAAGAAGACGCCATAAGCAGAAATTCGAAAGTAAAACTATGGAGGTGGCTTCGTTCTCTTCTCAAGTACAACATCCGATTTCCCAGATGAAGAACCTTCTTTTTGATTTTCAATAAATACAACGTTGTTCCTTTTATTTGTTAACTATTAAATAAAATAACGTTTTAGCGAATCATCACGTTTGAGTTGAAACCAATGTTTTGCCCCAATTAATTTGAACGCACACACGCGTTAAGTTTTGCGTCCCATTTTTATGCAACGTTGCATTCATCATTCCGCTTGTCAATAACCAATTGACTATAAATCTGCAATGGCAAAATGTTCCTCCATTCGTTTCAGTTTTGATTTTCTTGCAATATTATCTTCTGAGTATCTTCAAAAACGAAGCCTTCATCAGACACAGTTTCTATAGAGACGTTGACATAGACACGTTGTTTCCTAACGCTACTTTTCTGTTTTCTTTACAGATAATAGCTTTTTCAACAGTTTCCGAGTAAAATGTGTAGCAAAATAAAATTAACGTAAACAGAATCGTAAAAGTGCAATTGCATATAATAACGTATAATATTTATCGAAGAATATCAAACCAAAACGAAAAAAAGACTCAAGGTTTGCAGCAAATAAAATAAAAAGAAAATATATAATTGTCCCCAAATAATCGTTAAAAAAAGATGAGAGCAAAAAGCAATTGTTTTTACGAACTAAGACGTAAAAAGATGCAAACGAAGAGATACTTAAACCTACTTTAGAATTCGAACAACGTTTTCTTGCGAACAACGATGTCCTTCAAATTGACGTGGATCTTTTCTTTGTTGGCAACAGGAACGGAATTCCAACAGAACCTAAAACAGATTAAATAACTGTCGTTTTCATTCTCTCTTCTCTTTCGACCGTCGGAAACTATTCGACACTCGATTTCTACCTTTTGAATGCTTCCAACTCTCTCTCCGTTTCGTCCAACTCTATGTTGTCCAAATCAATATCACGAGGCACAAAAACATCGTCTTCAGAAAAAACCAAACGCCCCCAAAAGTTAATAAGATTAATATCGAATAAACGAATAAAACTGCCCATTTAACAATACCAATTGTGTTGGATTTTTCAACTTTCTTCTTGTTCCGTTTCACTTTAATGGAATTCTTCGACGAACTGTTTTCGTTGGTCATAACGAAGGTAGCAACATTTCCATTCATTTTTGTCGTTGAAACGCCGCCATTCTTAAAGCTGTGATCGATCGACGGATTTGAAACTAGTTGCGGCTGTGAGGATTCCGATTTCCTCCTCTCTTCTTTTCGAGTACGGTTCTTCGACGAAGAATCGCTCGATCCATTACACGACGTCACTTCGGCTGTAAAATTGCGAAAAACACGCAAAAAAAAAAAACGGGGTCAAAACGGCTCTCATCGACAAGTTTGATATACCCTTATTATACCCTTATTATTTATCGGTTTCGTGTTTGTTGGTGTCGGAAACCGTTTGGTATCCACGTTTTCCATGCCATTACAACGAACTGTTCTGACTGGAGACATCCGCGAAGAAGAAGAATGAGATTTTCCTGTTTTTCCTCCACCGCCATTCAAAGTCACAGCCAAAGAACAAACGGACGTTTCCTTGGAGTCACTCCGTGCACGAGGATTCGAAACCCTGACGTCCTGAAGCACTTTAGTGTGTCGCGATATCGAAGGAGACTCCTTGTTACTATTGTTGCCAGAAGATGCGGTGCTTCCATTGGGAGACGAAACAACGGACGACGAAGACGACGTAGGAGTGAACGACGGCTGAGTACTTGACTTCCGTTTTTTACGCGACATCTTATCGAGTAAGTGACAAGTTCCATTCACCATTTCCCATACATTATTAGCCACCTTATGATGGTTTTTCTGCTGCTTCTGATGAAAACAATCGGAATTCTTCTCTGGTTCGATGGAAGACGACCTTTCGGTTGCTTGTGAAGGAAGCTTCCAAACAAAGAAATATTTAATTAACGATAAAATGAACTTTTGTACAAGTTCAGTACCTTCGTGTCTTTCGATTCCGAGAGTTTCGCCTTTTCGTTGCATTTAGTCTGTTGATTCAACGCCTCCTTTCCGATACTTGGCGCCTTCGACTTGGATTTTTCGACGATTGTCGCACTTTCGACGGTAGACTTAACAACTGCAGCTACTTTAGGAACTTCTCTAATGACCGACACACGATGAGCTTGTTGTATCACCACTGGTGACTTAACTATTTCGGCGACATCCGTAGTATCGTCTTTTGCGAGGTTTTCTTTGAAATCACTTGTAACTTCATCTCTCACTTTAACGTCGACCTGATCGCAACAACAAAAACCGAACAACTTCAAAATCGAAGATCTAAAACGTCTCTTTAAACAAACGTTTAACCTTTTTTTGCTTCTTGTGAGCCTTCTTTGATGTTTTGGAGGCGGTTAACTTGTAGTTGATTTCAGCGTCGCCGCCGTCTCCATAATCACTACCCTCGTCCCTTCCACCGTTAATAAAGTTTATCAAATCATCTAAGTTGCGACAATCTTCGTTCTTCTCTTCTTTCTTAGCAATGCCGATATTCACTTCATTCATGCATTCCATCTTTTGAAATCAATTTAAGAAACAACAACAGAAATTAAGGTCACAGATGACAAATATCAACAATTAATCCTTTGAACCTTCTTCTTGTTCAACCTAAGCCGCAATTTGTCTCTCATTTCAGTGTAGTTTCGACTCATTGGAGCAAAAGCTGCCTAAAACGTAAACAAAAACCCAAAATACAGTAAACAACTGGGTACGAGGAAATAAATAAAACTCAAGAGTGGAACGTACAACATCGTGTCCAAACACTTCGCAGTAACAACAATCGCAGTGTTTTCCATCCCTCTGGTTCGATGTGGAAGTAGAAGAACTCTGTTCCGAACAAGAATCGTCTACACTCTCCTCAAGATCGCACGTGAAATTCTCAACGTCCTGACTTGAGCAAAGGCTAGACGAATTTGCCTGTGACTGAGCTGAGGATAAGTTGTTTCTTGGTTCTAAAACACCTGCAACGACAAATCGCAACATAACTACTCAAGAACATCGAACAGTTGACATCGGTGCGTTAGGTTCCTAAGCAGGTCGTAAAATTGCTCCAGAGGCACAATTCATGTTAAATACAAGCAATTTTTATATAAATTATGTTAAATTAAAAGCAACTCGACAAGTACAGTGCTTACAGCCTTATAGGTGCATAGAAAACTCGTAAATTCTTTCGATTAGAAGCTGCTTCGCCTCTACGCAAGACATTCGACAGACTTTTTTGCCATATTTTGTGCTTTTCCACAACCTATATAACAACTCCACAACCGAATCTTAAAAGGCTAGCAGTCCTAATCGAAAGAATATACACAAGTTCTTTGAGATCTACTTCAAAACAGCTTAGGAAGTGTCAACATTTTCAAGACCTTCACATGGTCGTTTGCTGGCTGGACCACAACACAGTTGTGCGACATGAGAGCCCGCCGCCACGCCACACGACTGATGAGAAGTCGACGACTTTCCACTAGAAGAAGATGAGGAAGAAACAGCCCCAAATGTGTTGTGCATAGACGACTGGTTGTTCATATCACAGCACCCGAGGCCATCCGACGAATGATTGTGAGGAAAAACACTACCACTAACGACGCCGCCACCACCATGCGAATGCTGCTTTGAGTGATGACAGTCGCGAGTGGAGTGTCCCAAAGCCGAAGATACTGCACCCTGGTTCTGAGCGTAACCCACGTTTGATCCGAGTACTTGTGCAGTTTTATTTAAATGCGACGCATTCGTGTCGTTTTTAACGACCGCCTGCGACAAATCGGCAATCGACGCCACCACAGACCCATCGCGTAAAATACCATCGTCTTGCGTCAAGTGGTTCCTGTCGCCGCCGTCATCTATGAAATCTTTATGATGATGATGCCGATGATGATGATGATGATGATGAACAGACGACGAGATGGAATCTCCATTCTTCCGAGAATTGAACGTTCCTTTACTACTACCGCTGCCGCCGTTCTTGTACGGATTGTCCCAGTCAGTGTAACCGTGACAGACGTGAGATTTTTCCTGAACGATGGAATGAGTGTTGCTGCTGCCGTTTATCGTCATCGTCGAATCCTGATTGGAAGATCCGAACTTGAAACACGGAGACACGCTCGGCACATGAACTCCGTTGATGTGAGAATGAAAAAAGGGTTTTTGAGAATGCGACGAAGAAGATGATGGAGGAGTGCTGCTGCTGTTGTTGTGCAACGAATTGTGTCCCGTGTTCGGACCATGAATGTGAGGGTAGAGATGTAGAGCGGCCGGCCTCGGAGGCAGGACGTTAAAAATGGCAGGAATGGTGGCGCTGTCCGCATTCTGAACGCAAGCGTGACATTCACATGGCAAGTCCACTGTTGGAAGGTCCTGAAATGAAATTGTAATCGTACTAGTGTCTCGAAATTTGTCCCAAAAAAAAGTCAGAAATTCTAACCACGGAAGTTACGTTGGTGTTTCCGACCGAAGTTACGCAACTACTGTTAGATATCTGCGGCGTGAGATTATTCATCACGTTATACTGACAACTGTAAATTCCCGTTCCACAAACGTGACTGCCACTCGAAAAAGCGCCTCCGTTGTCATTGTTATTGTTACTCTTTCTCGAAGGAACTTCCTGCATAGTTAGAGGATGTTCCTGTTTCCGATCATAGTCACCAACACCAAATTCGTGATGACACTGAAGACCGTGACAATCTTTCGTAGGAGCCAAATTACGAGACCAAACGTCTTCCAACATGGACTTCAAACCTTCCGAACGACCGTTTTCTACGATCTCCGAACTGAGGCAGTGGTCTTTGTAATCACGTCTAGAAAATACACCATCGTATCTGTATTAAAAAAATATTACCAATACAAAAAGAAAACAACTAGATTATTCAGCGAATGAACGATGGTTGTTAATGAAAAGAAGGATGTTCCCAAAATACTGAAATTGTAGAAATTCGCAAAAAACTAATTAAAGATTTATCAAATAAATACCAGAAACTATACGGAATCTGTTTAAAATAATAGAAATCTGCATTAAATCTACATATGGTTATACGTATGCAAGAAGCTGCAGAAAAATCGCAAAAATCTGCATAAAACTGCATAGATCTGCAGGAAACCTAGAAAAATCAGTAGAAAACTGTATGAAACCATAAAAAAATCCACAGAAATCTGCAGAAATACCGATAAGCAATATTTAGCTTTCTACAATTTCTGTCTTTTTAGGTAATTCCTTTAACGTTTACTGACATCAAACCATCAAGCGATTCGGGAATGTCGTTTGAAAAATTGCAATGTCGTCCCGTTATATTTTGTTGCGTTGGGAGAACGGTAGACACCGAAGACGGAACGGAATCGCTGGCAGAGTAGAACGTACACGAACACTTGCTCTTTTGATTGCAATTCTCAAATCTGCACCTGACACGAGAAGAAACAGGAGAAAGAAAAACATCAGCTGGTTCCGTTTTTCAAACCAAATTCAGACAAAGAAGATCAAAAGAAAAACCTGTGAACAGCAGAAGACTCAGATTTTTTTAACGGTTCCTGTTGCATTATGAGTTTCCTTTTCAACTTATTAATTGCTTCCCAATCTTCGCGACAAATTCTCCGCCTAGCTTTCAAAGTAGCCTACGAGGCAGCAAAAACAGAAAAAATAATAAGTAAACTGAAGATAAAAAAACAAACACAAAAAACAACAAACCAGATCCCAACTGAATTCTTGAATTAAAGGTTCTGCTTCTCGCCAAATGACTGCGATGATCATCATCTCCTCGTTGAACTGAATGTATTTTTTAAGCAGTGACGTCAACTGTTTCTGAACATTCTCGTCATCAGAACGAATTAGCCTTGAAGAAAAAATGACAGATAAAAACACAAATTTTAGAATCGATTCGTGGCGGGCAACGACTAACGAGAAAGTCGATCGACACCTGAGTTGTGTAATGAGACCCGGAAGTGCGTTTTGAATCTGATGATCACCGTAGACCATACTTTGAAACAAATGCCTATTCACCAATTCCCAACTCAAATTGAACTTCTTTAAGTGACCTTGCTCCTAAGCGAGCAAAAGAGAAAAAGAGCCAAAGTTTGAAATCGCCTCCTCCGCTACCAGATCGCTCACATTATCGAACTTGTCTTACAAGCTCTTTGATGAGAGGACGTAGTTTCTTGCAAGCAGAACAAAGCAGAGCGTAATCTTCGAGCATAAAAGTAACAAAGAGTTTCGCCTGATGCGAATTATTGAACCCTGTACCAAGATACTTCAGAAGGTTTAGTTTAATTTCGATGACCAATTCGCGGCCGTAGGACTCGAGCCAAAGAAAAAACTGATGAGAATCCCAAACACATAACCTGATAACGAAACGAAAGAAACTCCGCGATGAGAAAAGCTGCCTCTCCCCCCGTTTAGTCACTACTCACTTATGAACTACTTCTTCGAGGTTTTCCATAGATGGCGGCGGATTCCCTTGGCTCTTTTCTTTCGATAAGCTCACAAGACCTTCTCCATGATAAACATTTCTTATCGCCTCTCGTAGTTCAGTCCAAGACTGGTGAAGTTCGAGAGCTTCTCGTTCTTGCTCACTTTCGAGTTCTCTGAAACAAAACATAGAAAACGAAAACGTTGCTAGAAGCCTAGAAAGGTTTTAAAGTAACTCGTGACATCGTTACTAAGATTTAGCCAGTTCACAAACCTCCTCTCTTGACATGCAATACACTCGCAGAGACCGTCGGTCGAAGCGCCCGTATCTTCGGGAGAACTTCTTTCGGAAACTACGAACGACAAGTTAAGATCCGAAGAAGTTTCTTGTATCGAAATGTCGTTTGCCTTCAACAAGAGGTCAAAAGAAGAAGATTAGAACCAAAGAGGCCAGACTTGACTCTAAAATTAATCAACCGTGGAAAGAGGTGGTGGAGGAGGTGGCGGCGTCAGAAAATCAGTTTTTTGACCGTGATCGTCCTCGATACTACAACGACATTCGGCACAGATCCAAAGAGGAAGCCGAGAAAAATGACCCAAAGGAAACATCTCCAAGTGTTCGCAAGTATCTGTAAGAAAAACAACGTTAGAGGTGAGGCCTGCAACTAAAAGAAAAATATAATTCCGCACAATATAAAAAATTATGCATAAAACTGTGCTGATCTGTAATAAAAACGCATAAAACTGCAAAAATCTACATATAATATGTACAAAAACGACAAAAATCAACAAAAATTATTCATGAAACATCACAAATCTACAAAAACAATGCATAAAACTGCGCAAGTTTGCAAATAATATGTACAAAACAGTGTAAATTTGCAAAAACTATCGACAAAAGTACGAAAACCGATACAAAAATTATGAATGTAATCGCACATATAATACAATATAAAATACAAAAAACATGAACATAATACTAAAAAGAGATTCAAATTTCTTTACATGCATATAAGAGGGGTTTACCTTGATTTGTGACTTGATTGGAGCCAACTTCACTGGTTTTGTCCTTCTGACAAACAAGACACTTACTTCCAGAGAAGTATGGGTTCGACGAACGCGACGAAAGGCGGACATTCGAAGAAGGAATCGGCGAATCATCGTCGTCATCCACACAATTCATCATCAGATGTTCAACTTCGGACACAATCTGTAACGATAATAAAACAATAAAACATCGGTTTTTGTGTCACGTTTCTAGTAATGTGTCAAGTGTCAAATGAAATTGACAATAGGGGGCTATCGTAATTGACTGAAGAAGACGGAAAAAGGAGGAAGGGGGGGGGGGGGCCGGCCGTGGCGCTTCACCTTTACGACTTTCCATCGGCAATAATAAAAAAAACAGGCGGCGAAGACCAGGCGCAATCGATCGATAAGCGAACTCGAAACGTAAACACACACAATTAAAACCACTTTTTTATATATAAATTCACTCATATTTTCATTTTAAACATTTCTCTGTTAAGGAATCTGCTTTCAGAACAAAATATTAATTTCAAGTGGCCGTTTTAAAATTAAAAAAAATAGATGGAAACGAGACAAATACGAAATTTTAACCCGAGTTGAACTTTTAGATCAATTGTAATCGCCAAGATTTCTTTGTAAATTAGTTCATAACACAAAACGTCATTCGGAAATTTCGAATGGAATTTCAAATCAATTATAAGATTTTCATCTTTAAAAAAAAAATGCACGAGAAAATTAAAGAGAAAAAAAAAAAAAACGAACGAGGCTGGGGGAGGGGAGGAAACTTACCATAGAATGATCGTTTTTCATCGTCGTTTTCGTTTCATCATTTTCTTCTTGAGATCCATTTGAAGAAGCTTCGTTGAGACCGTTATTATTTAGACGTACAGCAGCGTCATTACTACAACAATTGTTGTTGTTTTTACCGTTGTCTTTTGTAATCGTAGTCGTAGAAGTAGAAGAAGAAGAAGAAGACGAAGTGGCGGACTTCTTATTATTATTCTTCCGTCGCTTACTTTTCTTTCCTTCCACCGTAGAACTCATCTTACGTCAACTAGAACTAACCCTCTCCTCTTATTTAGAAGCAGCTTTGATTCACGTAGAAATCACTCACAACACCGAAGAAAACACCAAAATAAAAACAAATCTCTCCTTTTTTTCAATTAATATTAAAAGTAAACGCGTTGAACTTCGGCCAAAATAACAAATTCTCTCGTTAAAATAAACATGGATGCCAAAACAACTCCCACAATCCTTTGAGTGAGACGTTTTTTCCCATGATTCCATCTTCTTTAACATGTGCTGACCTCTAACGAAAATATTTGTTACTATTCATACCGCACATTCCTCTTCTATCGATTTATTCAACAACAATGACGTTGCGTTCGTGGAGATGTTTTGATATGACGTAACAATGCTAGATAAATCGATAAGTAAAGGAATATGCGGCTGGTGCATAAGAGAAATAGCCTCGTCCAAAGACCCCCATCTTCGCGTGCCATGCTAATGATATAACCTTAGACCAAAGAGTTTACTCTCTTTGACTTTTCACTGTAAAGTAATAGTCTAAGATATAACGACGATGTAGGCACAAGTTCAATACGGAATCTTAACACTTGAACTTTTTGTTAGGAAAAAATACAACACAGAGAAATTTGATTAAAAAATACTATAAAACAGAATTTTTTACATCTGAACTTTTGTTCAAAAGGTTCAATTTGAAGTTCAAGTGGCTGGTTTTTAATTTCTTGAATGTGGTCCTCAAAGGATCCTACGACATTGGAAGAGGTCAAAGATAGAAAAGAGAGGTCCTTGGGGTAGAGATTAGGTCGATATTGATCCGTTTGATAAGTGCCACCTATCGGCTACAAGTTTAAAATCTAATGATGCAATAAACAACAACAACAACAACATTGGTTGATGGTTGCCGTTTTCTTTTGACGTTCGTCTTTGCGTTTATACCGAAAATGAAGTTGACAGAAGCGGTTATTGCGATGTTCATTTACATCGGCTGGTAAGTGTAGTCATATAAAGGGAATTAGAAGTATTCTATCGTGTTTTAAATCAGAAAACGAAGACTTCAAGTTGAAATAGAAGTGATTATTTCGGGGTTTTGAGCCACCCAAACGACTACCACCACGTTCGTTTTTCTTTTATTTCAGTGTCGTCTGCAGTAGAAGGCCTTTCGAAGAACAGCAGCAACAACCGTTGCAGTGTTACGTTGGAACACCATCAAAACTGGAGCTAATGAACTGTACTGTCAAGGTGGAACTGGAAGAGCAGAAGAATGTGGAAGATGAGGAACAGCAAGACACATTGGACGGTGGAGATCGTCAAAAGAGACATTTAGAAGGAGGAGGAGGAGGAGGAGAAGGTGCAAGGAACGTCTCTTCTTTGTCGATTCATCCGAATGGCACAAATCTGATACACGATGAACAAGAAGATTCAAACATGATTGACTCCGAAGACGGTGGAGAAGGACGAAGACAGGCAAACAGTTGTTTGGTATTTGTTCCTCTGCTTCTTAACACATCGTCATCATTGTTGAGAAACGCAAGCAAGACGGGAGACGAAACGACACGTTTCGACTGCGACTCGAATAGAATCTGCGAAGAGAACTACAAATACGAAAGAAACCGAAGAGAAAACGTAGTTTCGAAAGAACAATCGATCGATCGAGAATTCCAAACACTTTTAATTAAAAACACGTGGTGTGTTCTTTGTGTAGGTTACGTTCGGAGGTCAACTGGGGGATCTTTTCTGTTGCAGAGGATCCAAGTGTAACGAACGACATTCCGCATTTCCGACTCGATTCGCTCCTTCATTCGATCGACCGCTTCGTTGTTCTGCCGGACCCAATGGTTTGTTCTCGCTACGACTGTCTTCTTAAGAAGTGAATTCGTTGTTGATTTTTCCAACTTTGATTTTTACAGTTAAAGAATCGATTCTGTGTCTGAGCGAGACTTTGGATTGTTTCAATCGTACATTGTTCGTTGCTAACGCGACTTTCGAGGAGTACGGTTGTGATCTGTCACGATACTGCACGGGACGAAGTGGAAATCCAAACGGCGAATGCTTCAACGTAATTAACATACGTCAAAGGCCGCATTCGAAAAATCCTACCTATTGGTAGAAAGTATCCTCAAATACACCCATAACATGGCGTTTCCGTGTTAGGCCCGAGGTGTATTTGAGGCTATTTTTTTTTAACTAAACGTTGTCGCTTTTGAAGGAAGTTCAACGTTTTTTTTTTCGTTTTAGTTTCTCAATGAACACGGTCGGCAGATGGAAATGTGCTGCTGTGCGACAAACGATTGCAATGCGCCATCGTCGTTTTTCTCATCGCAGCAGTCATTGGGATTTGGAATGTTTGACAAGATGAAATGGGAGATGTATGGATGGATGGCGATCACGATGATCACTCTGTCTGTTGCGGCAGTCGTACTAGTCGTTCGAAGGCGACGTAATCGAATGTATTCAGACATCTCAGTTATTAGCGATCCAAGGTATCAGAGATTGACCGCTAATTTCACCGCCGGAGACACAGATGACGTCAAAATGTTACTGGCCGATTAAATTCAAATCTGTTATTCTCTCAATTATTTTTGACAGCTTAATTCAAACTTGCAATTATTGAAGTCCAAGGTTGTGATATTATTATATTTATATATAGTTATATATAAACAGGTTTTTGTTTTTCTTTTCAGTTACTTTTATTTGTGTCTCAATTAATTGCACTTTTGGGGTTTTGTTTTTCGCTCTCTTAAGGTTCCTTTTCTTAAATGTTTTTCCTAAATACTGAGCAAGAACTAGTCTTATGCTCTGGTTATGTCGCTGTGTCTTAAGACCTTTAATTAAGTCTACCACAGCATCACTAATATACAGTATAATCTGTATTCAAAAAAGCGAATGTGGTGTAAAACAAACTAATCATATTCTAAAAGTTAACTAAAAAAGTGAAAAGTGAAAAGTAACTTTCCATAGTTTTGTCTTGCATCATGGTTTAAGCTTAACTTTATTTAAAGTAGCGTTTTTGAATACAGGGTTTAACCAGAGCATTTAAATTGAATTTTAAAAAAATCGTTTTGATTATTTCTAACTAGAAATGCGGTTCAGTTAAAATGAACCATATTAATTGGACAAAAAAAGGATTGAGTTTTTTTCCTCAAAAACTATTCAAGATTTAAAAATTCAATCTGTTGCCATTGTAAAAATTATAGGGGTCAATTGTAGAAAATAAGTTAAATTGTCATGACATTATGTGACAATCGTCATCCGTTTCTGTAATGAACCCCCAAACATTCCTAAACCGACAAAATTGTCAAATGTTGACAATCAAAAAACTGATGGATGCTTTTCAGAAAAATGCTAACTAATCTTATCTTTCATTCTTATATTTAAAACATTGTATAATATATTTTAAAAATAATTTGCTAAGTTAATAATCCACGTTATTTTATGAGTTTTATGATTGCTATAACATGATAGAAGATTGAATTATTTAACTATAACTAAACAAAATGTTATTAATCTGTGTATCAGGTATTCACTCGATGTTATTGTTTTAGAGATAAAACTCGATTACATTCCATATTGACAGGTAACTTAAGATCTCCATTAGCTGATAAGTTTCCCCCCCCCCCGTAGTAACAACAAAGAATTGAAAGAATATTTCTTGTCTTTACCATCTAGTCAGTTTGTTTTTCTTTGTACTTGTGATTTTAAAATTAATTTGAAATCAATGAATGACTTACAAGTAATATATTTATTAACTTTTTTCTTTTACTGAAAACAACGGGAAAAAAGGCACTAAAACAAACAAAAAAAGCTTTTGAAAAGGTGATTGATATATAACAGCAATAATTGTACCTTTTTGAGGGAGATTAAGACAAGTTAATCAATGAATTACTAACTATTATTATTATATAACTTAAGTTCGTTCGTCTGTTATGAAAATTGCTTTTCTACTTTTTGTTTCGAATAAAAGTATTACCCAAAATTCCACTTGTTTTTTCTTCTTGAAAAATGATGAGTTTCTACATCTTAACAATTAGATTTTTCTAACAGTCATGTGTTAAATCACATTTCATTGATAAATACAAAACAATAGTAGAACTAATAATATAAATGCAAATGCATGTGTTACTTCTACACATTTGTATATTACACTAGTGCAATTGAAAGTATAATAAAGGCTGAGCCCACATAACGAGGGTTGTAGGTGGAGGCTAGCTAATAGCTGTTGACATCGAAAGCACCCAGTGTGCATGTGTGTCAGACACAGCATTAACATCTTCCAAATAACTAATCGAATGGCTACTAACGGGAGGAAATGCCCCTTTTCTCCATCATACTCCAACCCCACAGCATTGCTAGCCTCTACCTCTGACCCTCAACATCGTACAAGATGCAACTCGTGAATTTTTATTTAAATATGTTGGGGGGGGGGGGGGGGGGGGGGGAAGGGTTCCGTGTCGCATGCAAAACTTATTCGCTTTTATCAAACACTGAACCACACAAGTCGTAGAATTGGAGCTTTCATCAAAAGTGTCAACGTTTTTAACACTTTCTTTTCTTTCTCTCCTTAAAAACTTGTACCGTGAAAGTAAACAACAAGAATAATAAAAATTTTGGAAGACGTTTAAATATTTTACGATTTTTCTGTTCAACGAGAGAAACGAGTACAATGTCCTCGATTTTCCCCTCGAGACGACACTTTCACCACTTTCTTCGAAAAGTGTCGTCTTCGCAACGTCTCTCTTCGCATATCTCTCTGTCTCTTCTTTCTCAAGTTCCGGAGAAAAGTCCGGCCAAAAACACCAAAAAAAAAAGAATCATCTCGATCCGACAGCGTCATGCTGTTAACGACTCACTTCCGGTGACTTTTCAAAAAGTCACCCGAAAAAGTCGTCCTCCAGCCGCCGGCCGTTGGATTTTCCTCTTCACAATCTCTGAACTAGCGACATCTCGGCACGTTCGTATCTAAAAGAAACAACAATGGATCGTTACAAGTTCTTTCTCAACAAACTTCTTATTCGATAATAAAATTGCTTTTACACTCCGGGTTGAGTCTCGAACTGAAGTGCCAGACGATCGGCGAGTTTGACCGTGTCGTACAATCCTCGACAACGTTTGCGCATGCTCATCGGAACGGCTTCAATACCGTGAAAGGCGCCCGCGAGGCCACAAGCGAGGCTAGGGAGGGCGTCACCCGTATTCGATACGGAAACAGATTGATGCAAGACTCTTTCGAGGGGATTCTAAGACATAAAATAAAAGATAGTGACCATCATCGTATAATAATTTCAAGAATCAAAAGTGAATTCCAAAACTAACATCGGTTTCACTATCCCTTTGCTGTTGCGCTTGCAAGAAAGTGTAAATGGCTGCCGACACCGAACTTCCGTCCGTTTCTTTGCCAACTGAAACAAAAAACAAAATTACTTTCAATTCCGAACTACAAAAACGTGTAAATGGCGTCCTTCGAACTCTTTATTATTTTGTCTTTCATGAGCCAAACTAAGAAAAACTTGAGTGTTTTAAAACTAGAAGGGTAGCTCAATCACATTTGAAATTTCACGTTCGAGGTATCTTTCAAAATAAACTTTTATAAATTTTGTCTTTAAAAAGTTTATTTTAAAAGTTATTAGCACAAAAATACCTAAAGTGATTGACCGACTCCTAGTTTCTAAAACACTTTCAAGTTTCTCTTAGTTTTTCCTCCTCAAAGATAGAATGTAACCAGCGTTTAAGTGGACCCGTCGTTTAAACTTTAAAAAAACCAAGCTTAAGTCGAAATACCTAAAGTAGAAACGGCTTTGTTGACGTTGTGGCGATGACGCAACATGTCACGGATGGATTCCAACTGACGGAGAGAATGTTTATCGTGGTCTACAACCACCGTTCCCTGCCTATAAGAGAGAGAGAGAACGCATGTTAAGACAAAGATAAGAAACCGATCGGTCGATGGAAAGTCGTACTTGTTGCCGCGTTCGACGACGGCCTCCACTTCGGCAACGTTCGAAACGAGACGATCAAGAAAGAGTTCGACGTTTAGAGGTCGAATCGGATCGAACTGAAGAGCCAAGTGTACGGCTAAGCAATTGAGAACGGCGCTCATTCCGAAATCATTAGGTCGCTGATGAATTCCCGAACTGTATCGAGCCACCTTCATAACGAAACAATGAAATGACGAAATACGTAAATATTAAGTGACGACTGTACTTTATTCCATCAACAACTTACTTCGACCGCTTTAGCTAAATCTCCATAGAAAAACATCGCTATGGGATTGGTGCGTAAAGCAGCGACGTCCGCTTCATTCTTCCGATCCAGAAGAGAGTTCGGAGACGAGATGCTCGACTGAGCAAAACTGTTGTTGATCGCGTTCTCATGAGCCAATCTAAGAGCGAATTATATAGAACGGTGAGGTTAGAATGGAAAGGGTTTATCGGGGGCCCACTTCAGTCTCTCCGTCTCTACCTCTGAGCCATGTCGGTGCGATCGAATTGACGGCATTGCAAAAGAGATTCTCCGACGGATCTCAGGTTACTAGTCGGAGCAGAAAACGGCAACGCACCAGCTGAGTTTTACGGAAAAAAAGATACAAAATAATACTAATAAACCGTATGTCTTATTATTAAGAGATTTATACACAAAAAGCCACGTACATCATTTACACCAAATGATGTGTTGGAAGAACTTTTCACGAAAAATGTATGATCAAACATTTTTGGTATTTAATTTGAAAAAGTTTCATCTTTCTGTATACAATTCTTACTTTTTCAAGACATTCTCAAGAGCAAAATCAAGAAAAACAAGAAAAGCGTCTTAGAAACTAGAAGGCCCAAGAAGGGTACTCTAGCTCACAATCATGTTGAAATAATAATCCAAGTTTCAAAATGGTCAAACTATAAGCAAATGACATTTTTAAAAAATGTTAATAAAAAGTTCATTTTGAAAGATACACCATAATTCAGCTAGCTGTTCTAGCTCCTAATACCTAGTACATAAACACCTGATAATTTAAATAATAAATGCGTTGTTCTACAGAGAGCCCTGTGATATGAAAATATTGAGTTATTACTTACTTAAATACAAAATATTGATTTAGTATTTTAATTTAAAATATTTTAATAATAAAGTCAATTATTATTTGGTGTTCATGTGTCCTTAACTGGATTCCGTATAATTCACCTTAAACGCATTTAATTTGAATTCAATTAACTCGTGTGTGTACAAGGTATTATTACACTTTCAATTTCTCCTTAAACTTTAAATAATACTCTTAGAAAATCAGCAGTTTATAAAATATATTAAGAAATTTGTTTGCAGTTTATATTAGAAACTAGAATAGATATTTGAAAGTGCTTTTTTTAATAACGATATTTTTTTAAAAAATCAATTTTTTCAAATTAGTTTTTTTTTTCATAATATTTTACTGTTGCAATTTTCAAACAAGACTGAATTTTTCTCAATGTCGTTTTCCAACTTGAAAATGATTCTTCTAGTTTATTAAGCACTTTATCAGTGTTATGTTTTATTTTGTGCTCATCTTTCCCCTTTCCTCATTGAAGTCGTTTAATAGTTTTGACTTTAAATGAAATTCTGAAGGTTGAAGTTTTTTTTTTCATTTAAGTCTCTAGAGATTTTTTTAATTGAAAGAAAGGATGGAAATGTAAGTAGTAACTAGAAATTAAGGAAGAAACGAGGCCACAATTATTAATTATTGCGATCTCTCTCTCTTTTTGGCCTCAAGAGATAAGAAGCAAGTTTACGACCACATCATTGAATCGCATTCATTTACAGTATAAACACCAAAATGAATAACAGCGGTGGTTAATTTGCACAAGATGCACGAACAGACTCAAATTTATTAGGCTTCGGTTAAGTATGCACGGAACAAAGAGACGACAGAAACGGTTAATGAAAATAACTGTTACGTCATCAGAGAGGGGAAGTTAAGTGAGTTAGACAATAAAACCATTCTAGATTCATCCGTTTAAGGCCAGATGAAGCCATTCTTAGGTATACGATATGCTTTAGTCGCGTATACTTAACCGGAGCATTATAAATATAAAAATGCAAAAAAGTGGACGTCCTTGGACGTGATTAAAAACAACACGATATCACCAAGTGTTTGTTGAAGTAATAATAAATCATAACATTTAAGCAAACAACGAAACAATAAAATCAAAAGCCTAAAAATAGGATTTTAAAAAATAAGGGGGTGGATGGAAAAGGAAATATAATTTGAAGTTACATAAAAAGGGTTCAATGATAGAAAAATTGACATCATGAACTGTTAACTTAAACGTTTTTTGATGCCTAAGAAGCTGCAAGAATGAACGAGAAGGGGGGGGGGGGGGCAATCTAACATGGCGTCTGCTAATCACTAACAATTTAGTAAGATAAAAAAAATCCACCATATTGGGTCACACTGTGTACGGAGAGTTCTTTTTTTACTATCCTTGGGGGGTAAGGTATCAGAAAAAAATCTTATCGTGTCACCTCTATAAACGCTTCACAAATGCGTGACGTCACACGACAATATCGATATGCATCGATGCTTTAAACTTCGCATACTACCGATATTAAAAATACACGAATAAATGGATCATATGGAAATTGGAAAGGAAAACATCAAGACAAAAAAAAAAAGGTTCAATGACATTCTTTTTTTTTCTAAAAACAAAAAAGACCGGAGGAAAACACAAATAAAAACTTAAACCAGTTTTCATTCAAATCAAAAAGAAAACAATGAGGACAGAGATGACACTTCAAATATACGCTTTCATATAATAAATACTTGCATCTTAAGAACTACAAGAGTAAAAAAATCAATAAAACCGATGAGAAGTGCAATAACCGCAACGAAAACGAATTATCATAACACAAACGCGAACAAAATTATATCATTAGACAATAGACAGCCATTTTGGGTCCATATGTCTAATCATCAAATGTCAAGAGGGCAGCCATTTTGTGTCTTTTTTAATACGGGTGGGGGTAAAAGGGGGGGTGGGGGTTGGGAAATTTCCATACGACTACGTGCAGAAACGAGCGTGATCCCATTATCCCCCCCCCCCCCCCCCCCCCCTTCCTTTCTTTTCTATTTCACCTCAAAAACGAGTTGATAAATGACAAAAATGTTTGACCTTGCTTCCTCTTAATATACTGACCTTCGTCCAAATGTTGTTCTTCAGCAGCGATCATCCGACCACCGCTTCCTCCTACTTTACCGGCAGTAGCCGTAGCCGCAGCCGTAAAAACCTGACTGACTTCAGGAAGAGAACCCAAACAATCCCCAACCAAAGAACCGACTAAACAACCTCGAAATTTCGACACGAGAAGAGCAAAACGACTAACGCCAGACATTTCTGATGACTTATTTTTTTTCACCCAACGAAGAAAAATATCAAAATGAAAAAAAAATAACCACTTGTTTTCTAAATTCTCATATATCACACAATAATATTTAAATAAAATGAGCAAAATAAATTGGCTTTGTCAGAACGAGAACCGTAGAAGAGAAGGACGATACAAAACAACAATAATAACAAATGACAGCTGTTTCAACGCGAATGTGTCAAATTATATATTGAAAAAGCGAAGCGCGTGCAGCTCTGTTTTGTTGAGATGGCGGCGTAGATTGAAAACCACGCGATCGCAGCGACACTCAGCGTCGCCACTTTTTAACATCCAATTATCGATCCCATTTGAAGAAAAAAAAAAGCATTTTATCAATGAACTGACAACTGGTTTCGACCAATCAGAATTCAGTAAATTAAGTTTTTTTTTTTCTACTTTTCACTTTGTTGTAATACATGGGACGTCCACGTGATTGACAGACGTGGTCAACGTGTTATTTCACAGATAGAAGAGAAGAACTATTAAAACATATATTATTATAACTTAATATATGTTTCACTCTTTTTTTTTATCGAAATGTATTTAAAAATGAGATAATAAAAAATGCTTCTGAAATTAGTTTTTTCTTCGTCTTAATTCTAATTAATTTATAATTAATATATGTTTTCTATGCTAAATAGCATTGCCTCATTTACAGCAGAAATTAAACTTTATTTCCTCACTTTTTGTTTTTATTTGGCAATATTTTTTTTTAGAAAAGGAGCCTCAAAAAAAGGAACGGAAAGTTTATAAAGTTTAATGTAAAAATCGATACCAAAGTATGAAATGGGTGTTTTATTTACAGTTAATATTTAATGTTTGAATTTATTTCACGTTAGCAAAATTTACTATTTATTCATGAGATTTGTGAAATTGGCGTCTAGTCTTTTAGCAAATAGTGTAAATTAATTCTTCTATTGACCTTCACAAGACACTTAGAAAAGAAAAAAAAATGTCATGTAATAAATTTGAACAACTCCCTTACAATAATTTGTCTTTTTATTTTATTCCAACTGTTAATTTTATTTCAGAATGTTTTATGAACATCAGCTGATTTTCCAAGTCTGGTTATTCTACAATTCAGCCAAGTTTCATTTCACAGCCTCACGAACTAAAAGTTGGGTCATTTTCAAATTTCACATAAAAAGCTGATTTATTAGTTATCAAACACGAAAATACCCTTACATGTTGGAGCTACCCTTCTAGTTTTTAAAACACTTCAAAGTTTCTCTTTATTTTGCTTCTGAAATTCAATTTTGATAATTTTTTTTATGAAAATGAACAAAATTCACAGGTGTTTGCCACCCAAATTTTAGTAAAACAAATTATTTTCAAATTACCATGGAAAATATTTTCAGCAAAATGATATTCTAGTTTATAACAAACTTGGATTTTTATTTTCTTAAAAGTTACTTCTATAATTAAGTAAAATGTTTGTGTGTGAACTGTAAGGTACACACACACAAACATTATTGAAATAAAGGGTTCCCCCTCCCCCCCCCCCCCCACAATTCAATATATTGTAAATACATAACATGTAATAGTCAACACGTATGGCATTTATACAAACACTTGAAAATGTCCATTACGATGATGACGATGATGATACAATAATAACTATATACATTATTGTATCCCTAAATAAATATTATTGAAAATTGAAGTAGAACAAAAAAAATGTGAGAAACAAAATCCACCACCCACAACTGATAAGAAGGCATTATCAGTATTTTTCAAATGCATCCTAATCTCGCATTCTATATTTTATTTACCATGACACTAACTCTGTTGTTATGATGACCTTTTTTAACTTTAACCTACATTTTTTTGTTCTGTAACATCACACAATAATTGTTTTTTTCCCCCTCTCTTCCCAATTTATCCCACAATTAACTTCAGTAATAAAAAAACACGCATTGCATTTGACAATGACATAATTAACCATTATCAACAAAAAAATTGTTACTAAAAACCATATAAATATTTAATATACGCCCTTGAGTTAATTATATATTATTTATTAAAAATGTTTACTTTAATTTCAAATCTGGTTTATTAGTTATTAGTTTTCACGTGAATAGAAGTTCGCAAACAACAGAATTTAAAGGATTAATTGAAAAACAATCAAATCATTTTGAATGTTTTTATAGCTATTGTCATCTCAAAGATTACAGATATTATAAGGTCACAAATTAAGTGATTTAGACCGTGGATCAAAAAATAACCTAGAATTCGAGCCCCTTTCTTTTTTTTTTTCAGTTATACTTTGTAACTAATTTAATAAATCAATAATGTACCCCAAGCAATTATTAATTATCACAAAATAGACATTTTTAATGTGTGATAATAAATTGCAAATGTTCAAAAAACACTTGAATAGTAGAAAACACACAATACTCAATATATTATAATTAATCATTTTAATGATAACATCTTTGTGTTATTTTGTTGTTGTTAATCGAATGAATATATTTCAGATAAAGACAGACATATTAGAAGCTCGTGATCAGCTAATGCACAATTACTATAATATGAACAAACAATTACATGTGATATTTGTAACACTTGTACCAGTGTCAATAGTCAAGCCTATGAACTATAAATAACTATTGACTTCTATTAGATATATATATATATATATATATATATATATATATATATATATATATATATACTAGAAGAGCTGATAAATTTTTATGATTCTAGAATCTACCTTAAAATGATTAGATTTCTCAGTGTGTGTGTGTGTGTCTCAATAATTAATTGTACAACAATATATGTACAAAAAGTGTAAACACCCTTTCTAACTCTGATTATGTTGTCTTTCAGTCGCAAAATTAAGAGAAATTATGGAAAATGTTTTAGAAACTAGAAGAGTAACTCAACTCTTTATGTTACTCCCTTTTAGAATAAGCGTTTTTATGTGAGTTTCAAAATGACCCATTTATATAAGCAGACAACATTTTAATCTTAATTTATGACTATAAAAAGTTTATTTTAAAAGATATCAACATCAAATACCCTTAAGTGATTGAGCAACCTTTCTAGTTTTCTAAAAACACTTTCTAGTTTCTCGTATTTTGGCCTCTGAAAAACAGAAATAACCAGAGTTGGAGTTAATATTGGATGCTGTAGAATTTTCCTTTCGGCCTATAATAAATACTGTATGACGTGACACATCCACCGTACACAACAGTAGTAGCCTACATAATAATAATTGTATTGGGAACAAGGGGTGAGAACTACGTGCCAAACAGAACGTCAATCACCTTTCAAGGGAGAAACAAATATAAAGAGAGGCAAAATGTAAAACTGACCACTTAATAATTAGGCACCTTTTAAGTATTAAGAATAGTAAATTAAAGACACTTCTTATCAAATTGAACACGCCCTCTTACTATATGTTCATAGTTTAGAACTTGTTGAAATTTATACTATTTGGTCTAAGTTTGAAAACTAACTCAGATTAAATAGGGGCCAGTCGTAGGTTATTTAAGAAATCACAGTTGGCAACAACTTTTAAACACTTTATTAAGTTTCATTTGCCCATAATTGATTAATACCAAGATAATTAGAAAACTAGAAAAGCTATTAAATGAATTGAAATTGAAAAAGAAAAGCAAAAATTTGCAAAAGTAGGCCACAAAAACTACCATTTTCTCCCCTCCCCCAATCACCCTCATAAAACTTTTTTTTTTCTCTCTCTCTTGAAGGTGAACTTTTTTTTTATCTGACCCCCTTTTTATGGGGAATAAGGGGGGCGACTGAATAAGCGCCAAATTGAACAAACGCCAAACTGAATAAGCGCCAAATGGAACAAACGCCAAACTGAATAACCGCCAAATTTTTGGCTTTTATTCAGTTTGGCGTTTCTTCCATTTGGCGCTTATTCAGTTTGGCGTTTGTTCCATTTGGCGCTTATTCAGTTTGGCGTTTGTTCCATTTGGCGCTTATTCAGTTTGGCGTTTGTTCCATTTGGCGTTTATTCAGTTTGGCGGTTATTCAGGTTTTTTGTAAATTCTGATGGTCCAAATATTGTGAGCTTTTATAGACGTCAGATTGTGCAGATTTACAAACAGAACATGCTAACCTAACCTAACCAATCCTAACCTAAATTATTTTTTTTTTCGAAAACCCTATGACTATGAGGATAGATAGCTAAAAATGATCTGGTCTGATTCTTATCCTCCCTCAAACTCTTAGTTATGTTGTCATTCAGAAGCGAAACTTGAATGTGTTTTAGAAACTAGAAGGGCAGCTCACTCACTTAAGCGTATTTTCAGGTGGCGATAAATAAGCGCCAAATGGAACGAGTGCTTAATATGGATTAATAATATGGTTATGGTTATGGTTAAGTGCCAAATTGAACAAATGCCAACCTGAAAAAAAGCGAAAAACTTGGCGTTTATTGAACTTATATTCAGTTTGGCGTTTGTTCCAATTGGCCTCTCTATATATTTTAAAATAAACTTTTTATGTCAGTTGGAAAATGAACCAACTAAATTTCAGCAGATGATATTTTTTAAATTTTTGTCTTTTAAAAACGTTTATTTTGAAACATATTAGAATATGAAAATACTATATTAAGTGTGTTCAGGTAGCGTACCTGTTCTAGTTTCTATTTCTTCTTCTAATGTTGCTCTTCTGAAATTACAGAATAATGAAGAGTTTGAAAATTAGCTGTTCACAAAACTATTTCTTCTGACATTTAAACTTAATGTGCAATAATATCGATTAGTTGAAAAAACCGTTTTAAAAGCCTAATTTTAGCTTTCTGTATCAAGGGTACATTTACCGATTACAGTGATTAGATTAAGAATGAAGTTTAGAAGCAAAACAAAATATTATTTGCATTACAATTTACAAAATTGTTTACAGCCCAATTAAATAAATGTGCCGCCCTTTCCTCAAACCTAAAACGGCCATTTATCGAATATATAATAATTAATAATAAGTTGTGTGGTGTGTTTTTCTTCTTCTTCCGATCACGCGTTATGACACGTGGACAGTTGTAATGTTTCAAATGATAACGACTTATTTTCAGTGTCATTGCCAAAATGAGACGTATATTCTATAAATCGTAATGATCCCCTTCCTTCCTTCCTTTATAATGTATTAAAGCCCAAATATATTCATCACAATCATGAATGGCAATAATTATTGTAAACATTTTTTTCAATCCATTGCCAACTTTCTTTCTTTTTTGTCAAATTCAATCTGGCAACTGCAATATAGTTTTTTTTTTGGGAGGGGGGGGGGGGGGGGTTCACAATAATGTCAGATTATCACTTAAGCTAATTAACAATGATGCAATTTTATATATATATTACTCTATTTAATTGAATTAAATGTTATTTTTAAAAAATGAAATAATAAACTGAGGTTGCGTTTGATAATGAAATTTGTTCATGAAAAGAGAAAACAAACCAAGAAATACGTTCATAAAAGGTAAACCCACCCAAAACACATGAAGCACTTGGTCCACCACCAACTGTGTAAACAACAAAATACCATAGACGTAAGTACCAAAAGTAAATAGAATAGGAAACAAATAGAAAGATGGAATTCGATCAAATTAATGTACCTTTCAGGCATGATACCACGGGCGCGCACCCATACCCATACCCACACCCACACACACACAACCATAAAACCTACATAACACACACATAAAACCCACATACAACGCACATACAACACATAAGCAACACACAAAACAACACCGCAACACAGATTTTTTTTAGTAATTCAGTTATAGCTAACTTCTGTTTTTGACATTTCTTCAGAAACTAAATTGATTTAGTAAAAAGTTATTATCAATTATTTCTTTTTGATGTTTTTTTTATTTTCTCCTTCTATTTTCAAACCCATTGGTCAATTGTCGATCATGTGACCAGGTATAGTAATGGAACCACACACACACACACACACACACACACACACACACAGAGAACCCCAAATATAATAACTGACAATTGTAAGATAAAACAAAAGAAATTTACCTTTTTTCAGAGTTTGATCGACTTTTTATTTTGATCTCAAGTATTTAGAAGAACAATCATTTCGAAAAAAAGGGTAAGTAACAAATTAACCTAATTATTTCTCCATTTATATATTCAACTTTTATTAATTTTCCAAATTTTCACTCTATAAAAACTACCTGTAATATGTTTTAAAAAAGATGAAAAAATGTCCAGAAATTAAAGTTTAATTAGCTGAAATAATTTCTGTTATTAAATTTATAATTGATTTCTGTCTTTTTTTTTCATTTATTCTGTTTCACATGAGATTCACACAATTTGTAAATACATAAATTGTATATCAACTGAGCAATATGAAATGCCTCAAATGAATTTCAATATGGAACTCATTTAGATATTATAAAAATATAGAATAACATTCAGTGCGCCATCTATGGAGTTTGTTTTACATAATCGTTTTTATTTTATTTGCCTTTCTAATAATGTACGGTTTTTTTTCCATTTGACTTTTAAATAAATAAATACAACCACGTTTCAGGCTAAACTTAATTCAAGCAATTCTTTGCAAACAAAGTTCTCAAATAATTTAGAATGAGTTTTCAAATCAAATGTTCCTAGTCTGAACGTACCATAACCATAAGTCCATAACCATGAATGCATCAATACAATAACAAAGGTCAAGTGGTCAGTGGATGGCGAAACCCGTATCTAATTTCATGGCCTCACTGCTCACTTGTCCACAAATCAACCAGAAAATAATCACCAACATATAATATATATTTTATTCTAAATGTATTTTAAGAAATTCTTATACTTGTATAATGGTAGTTAACTTTAGACATTTTAATCACACTTAACTACTAAAGTGAACAGATATGACCAGTTATTATTATAATTTCAAATTACTTTATTTTATTTCTTTATAGAAATTCCAACAACAACAAAAAAAACCTTAAGATGAAGCTCCGTGTGACCTCAGTGGTCATCACTTTAGGTTTATTAATAATGACCATCACAATGTTGAATAATGTTTGCAATGGTCAGACATTTCACTACAGTTATGGATGGACAAATGGCCGCAAAAGAAGTTCAAATTCATTTGCTGAGGTTTCCAAAAAGTTATTTGAAAAGTCCTTGTCAAAAAGTAACGGAATTTGGAAACCAATTGTGCGACGAATGGAAGTAACCAAACATTTCAAGAAAGACTTCCGATTGTTAGATTTATCATCATTAAAATAATTTAGAAAATGATAAAAACAAATTTAATGAATTTATTAGTAAAACATCCGCTTGGACTCTTAAAAAAAGGTAATTAATTATCTTTGGAATCATTGGAGGAACCAAAGAAATCTCAATTTTAGTTTCGTGTAAAGTTAACTTTTGTTGAAATGTTCCATCAGATGTAATAATAATAATAATAATAAACTAATAAACTTGTTATTTCATTAATGTCAACAATGTTCTCTTTTCATTTAAAATTTAAATCATTGGAAAACGTTAATTGTGTATTTCAATGTTTGTAACCATTAATTATACTTTAATTTTAAGAATGACAATTGAATTAACTAATACCTTGTACACAACACATGAGTTAAATGAATTCAAATTAAATGTGTTTAAGTGAATTATACGGAATCCAGTTAAGGACATGAACACCAAATAATAATTGAAATAATTATTAATATTTTAAATTGAAATACTAAATCAATATTTTGTCACTAATCATTATATTTAAGTATTTTGAGATTCTTAACTGAATAAATTGAATTCGACGACATATTGTTTGTTTGTCCTTCAGAGGGCTCTGTAGAACACGTTTATTATTTAAATGCATTGAAATTATCAGGTGTGTGTGTGCTAGGTATAACAATTGAGCTTTTAAACTTCCAACTTGTGTAAATAAATTCTAACATAATAACGCTTACAGGTTAATTGTAATTATTTTTATTTCCCTTATATGTCCGTCAAATGAAATACCTTTTTACCATGTTCGCTTTTTTTTTTTGTATTTATGGTCGTAATTTGATTATTGTTTGTTTCAAATGTGATTTGATTTCAGTTAAGTAATTCTTCTCGAAGAATCGAACAGATCCAAATGTCAAATTAGTTATCAATTTGTACAGGAAATACCTGAACAGAAATCAATCACAATTCAATGATAAAAGATCAGAAACGTCTTAGAAAAAATATGTCAATTATCAAAAGTATATGTGGGTGTCACATTTAACTATTTAAAAAAACTACAAAGGTTACATCTTTGAAACTTAGCCATAAGATAGAACTGTTAATAAATGTCAAAATGTAAATGGACGAAAAAATAAAACAAATTAAATAATTTATTGAATGTTTTAAAATAAACAAGTTATAAAGATGCCTCTTCCATCAGAAAAAAAAATACAATTCAGTTTTTCAGTTTTTAAATTTCAATAACTTTAATTTTAACAAAATTGTTTAATTTTTTTGCAGAACTTCATTTTGATAGATGAACCCTTTAAAAACAAAGTGGGGTGTCTTTTAATTTTAAACGATTTAGCCACTCTTTATACGAGATACATTAGGGCATTGGATCTGAGACATACATTTTATATTAAATTGAAATATATAAAAAAAGGCCACCACATTAGTAACATATGATGGAAATATCAGTTATTTCACAAATAACGTTAAATTTAAAAAAAAAACTGGAAGTGAAAGGCAATAATAAATCTCTATATAGGATCATATGTTACATTTGGAAATTGGCATTGTGAGATATTCTTTTTAGAATATTATTTATTAATCGATGGTTAGCCATTTTCAAAGTTACATTTTGGCCAAAAATACAAAAAAATAAAGTCGAAATTAAGTTGATGAAGAAAAAAATGCATTCATCTTATTTAGGCTACAAAAAAAAATAAGAACCTATTTCCTGTAATTTCAAGATTTTCCTTTTTGAAGTCTCCAGAGCGAATTTTCTTATTGGCTTGTGTAAACACTAAAGTACAACAAAAACCAATCTAATAATTTCTTCAGTTTTTGTTGTTGTTGTTGTTGCAAAACGAACATTTATTTATTTTACTAACAGGAATTGGACTACGCCCCACCCACCCATTCGGGTATAAGGGCTTTACTAACAGTGACGTAGCTGGGTTTGGTTGCGCCCCCCTTCCTACTGCTTAAAACATTGTGCCCCCCTCCCCTTAGCACCCCCAAAATGTGCCCTCTGTTGGCTGGTCCTCAGCTACGCCCATGTTTACTAATTATACCAAAACTTTTAATTCAGAACATTAACTTATTTGTAAAAAAAAAAGAATTTCTAATCAAATTTAAAAGCATTATTTAAACAATTGTAAAAGTTTAATTTTTTATGTCGATGTAGGGAAATTTAACTAAGTTAACAGCTTATTGTGATGGAATTAATTAATGTAATTTTATGCAGTAGATAATCTGTAATAGGTTAATAAATTAATAATTGTCCACAGTACTAATAATGTTCAGTATAACATAATCTCTTTATGAAATGAAATAGAAACTACATCCTGAAAGAGGGCAATCACTGATAACAATACACTTGAATTTCTTCATGTCATATTTTTATTTTCTAGTTTCCACTTTCTAATTAAATTCAACTGACACACACATTAGAAATGTCCCAAGAATGTTTCTTTATTAAGATAGTTTTACGATTTACGTCGGATTATTATGTCTTTCAGGAACAAAACTAATGTAAACTAGAAAGTGTTTCTAGAAAAGGTACTAGGTCAATCTCTTTAGGGCATTTTTTCATGTTTAATATTTTTCAAAATAAACTTTTAAAGACAAAAATTAAAAAAAAATCATTGTCTGCTGAAAGTTGGGTCATTTTCAAACTGACATAAAAAGCTTATTTTTTAAAAAAAAAAAGATATCAACATGAAAATACTCTTAAATAACTCTTCTAGTTTCTAGTTCTTCTTCGCTTTCAAGTTTCTTCTAATTCCGCACCTGAAAGACAGAAATAATGGAGAATTCGAGAAGAAAACATATTTTAAAATCAACTATTATAATTATCAACTAAATAATTATTAATTAATTAATATTCCCTCCCATGCGAAAAATAGAAGAAAATTCAAATGAAAAATAGAAACCAAATAAAAACAAACTTTGAATAAAATTGAGACGGAAAAAGTTATCATTTTTGATTTAATATAAAATGACTACTGATTTTCATATGTATTGAGTCGACGTGTCATGATTACCAAATTTGATAAAAATCAATTACATCTCCTTCTCGAAATCCCAAATGGGTTTTATTTAAGGAGAAGAAACAAAAATGAATCTAATGAAATATATTTAGAAATGTATTCTTTATTTGGTGGTGATTACACTTAAGTAATAAAAAAAGATTCAAAATTAGTAAATGAAGAAAATTATAGGTTATACCCTATGGAGAGAGAGATCTTAAATCTAAAAATCTGTTAACGAATTACGATTTTTTACGATTCTCATTCAGATTTCAAAATAAATAATATTGAAAGATGTTTGGGTCAAAGAGGCCGCCGCTGCCGCCGCCGACTGTGGATCCTAAAATATCACGTAGAAAAAACCTAAGAACATCATCATCATCATCTCATGCAGATTTATTTCTAAAATCCCACATGAATTAATATTTTATTTTTTTTAAAAAAAAAGAGCCAAATGAATTATTCAAAGAAACCGAGATAACCAATTGATTTAAAAGAGAATCAAAATCGTATATAAAGACAGAAAAGACAGTCGTCATTCATTCAGTCAAATCTCGGAACACCAAAGAAGAAGAAGAAGAAGAAGAAGACGAAATTTCATCTTGAAGAAAATCTCAAACTTTTTCGACTCAATTTCTATCTTCTTCAATTTCAACAGGTATGAAAAACGTATTATTATTAATGACATACAATTTGGTTCTCCTAAATAAGACTGTACTAGTCAAATGCTAAACACTTAGCCCTTTCTTAACCTCTTAACCTATTGGCAACTCAAAAGCCCTTCAAAAGTATTCTTTCAAACAAGTATTTTCTATATTAGAACCCACTTGTTCGAAGGGTTAGAGTTCAAGAATTCAAGCACCAAGTTTCCTTCTTGAATTTAAGCCTCATAACACTTGATTATTCAATGTTGTTTCAGAAGAGAAACATTGAGAAGAAATTGAAAGTTTTAAAAACTAGAAGGGTAGCTGAATCACTTAATAGTATTATCATGTTGATAACTTTTTTTGTGTCATTTTTGAAAGTGACATGTAAAGTTTATTTAAAAAAAAATATCTGAAGTGATTAAAGCTACCCTTTTAGTTTTTAAACTCCTTTCTGAAAGTTTACACTTTAAAATTAGACGTTTATTGAAATATCATTCCATCAATCTTATTTTGGTGAAAGAAATTAAAATAAGAAAGTGGCTAAAATAGAAAAATTTAAATATTTGCAAAATTTATAAAGTTTTATAATTTTTTGCATTTCTATTTTTATAACTACTTTTTTCAATTATTTTAAATAATGATTTTGCCCAATTTTTTTTTGTTTAGGTTTCTAACTTAATAATTTGAAAGTGAGAATGCAACAAGGACGATTTGTGGCCGTTTTATTCGTGATCGTTTTTTGTGGTCTAATTCTCATGAGTGATGCTCAAATCACTTTCTCTCGCGATTGGTCTCCAGCCGGAAAAAGATCTCCCGACTGTAACACCCTCGTCAAACACATGCTACCTCAATTGGCTTATATTAACGAAGTATGAACGTTTAGTTAACTAGATGGCGCCACAGTTCACATGGGTCTCAAACTTAATCATGCCGCCGCCATTTTGATTCCATAGCAGACGACATAATTTTAGATATTATATTATTCAGAATTATTATTACCAGAAGCGCAAATTTCAATTTATTTGTTTTATGAAAGAAAAAAAAATCATTTGCTACGAAATTTTTTTAAAAAATGGCGCATTATTATTTTTATTAAATTAAATTATATGATTTCTTCAAAATGTACTTGCTTATTGTAATGTATTGTTATGTATTTCTATAGGTTTGCAATTCGAGAGCATTGGAGGGAACTTTTCAGAATCAAAAGTAAAACAATGGAAAGCAAGAAATGACCCAAACCCACCCCCTCGGCCCAAAAGGACACATTTCAAAGGAGCAAATTCAGTCACAATTCCAAATGGAACAACCTCATTTAATCAATTATTATTTTACCATGGTAGAAATAGATTGAATTCATTTTAAAATGTATAAAAAGGGTCCGTGAATCAAATAGAATAAAGAAAATCAAAACTTATATCATGTTGTTTGTGTCTTTCATTTTTTATTATTTAACTAACTACATAATGGCCATTATAAATTTATATTACATTAAGCCTATAGTTGTCGTATCTCAAGATATTTTATGAATAGTGAACTCTGTTGTTATCAGAAATTGAAAGTGTGTTAGAAACTAGAAGGGTAGATGAATCATTTTCATGTTGATATCTCATTTAAAATAAACTTTTTATAGAAGAAAATTAAAAAAGTTTAACAGCTTAAAGTTGAATCATTTTCAAACTGCAATATATATAAAAAAGCTTATTTTAAAATATATCAACTCATAAGTGGTTGAGCTACATTTCTAGTTTCTAAACCACATTCAAGTTTGTCTTCTTTTTGTTCCGTTTTTAATTGAGTAGAATTTTAGGAGGAATAGCAGTTTTCAAACAGAAGCGCGCACTTTATTCGCAATTCGAGTAAGTCTCGGTAAGGTGCGCCACCTATTGACACAAACTCAAATTGAATGAAAGCGCTTCAATGAAAGTAGTTTACTAGCATACTAGAAAAGACAAAAAATATTTAAGATACAGAGAGGGGACATAAAAATATGCATTTCGTTTAGGGCCCAATACAAATTACACTTCGAAACCTCAATAAAAATGAGTCTAAAATCGTATAAACTTTTTAATAAAAACTTTAACAATCCTATTGTCAGATATTTTAAAATAATAGCATTTTATGAAATCAATTTCATGTTTGTATCTGTGTATATTTTTCATTCTCTCAACTTATAAAAAAAAGTCGGAAGTTTCCCCATTTTGTTATTATATTTATTCAGTGCACTGAACATATAAAAAAGCAATTTAGATGTTTTCTTTTTTTAAAAAAAAAAATACCGCCCTTCATTCAACTGCAATACAAAAAAATGTCATAAGTTTCATTTTAACGCTCATAGAAAAATGTATTTTTTAAAAAAAAAATATTTCTGACAAGAAAGAGAGAAAATTACATAAAATTTCTCTCTCTTTGGGGCCTTTTTTAAAAAAAAGTTTATCCAAAGCACGTTTTCATATAAAATGATGGCTCAATTTTTTCCTCTTATTTTTGCTCATTGTTGTAGCACTAATTCGTTTTGTTCCTTTTTAATGTGATTTTTCTGTGTTATTTTCATCACGATTTCACTCACCATTATTCTTCTTCTTCTTCTTCTTTCCTTTTTTATTCTTCTCTCTCTCTCTCTCTCTTTTCTCTCATTGTTCTCTTTTCATTTTGCTTGAAAGGTTTTCTGACAGCAAGAAAATGCGACAACAAACTAATATTAGATATAACTACTACTACACAGAATGCTCTCTCAGATTGTTGTTCTTCTTGTTTGTTGTCATTGTTTTATTTTTGTCACATTAGTTGACATTACAATAAACAAGTCTTAACAAAAAATGATAATGAAAACAGTTACTAACGCTTAAACTAATAAGCAAACATCATATTTTTTCATATTTTATATATATATATATATATATATATATATATATATATATATATATATATATATATATATATATATATATATATATGTATATATATATATATATATATATTTATATATATATATAAGTGTAAACGATCCTTGAACTTATTTTATTCTGCCTTTCAGGTGCAAAATCAAGAGAAACTAGAAGGGCTGTAATCTTAATGGTTTTAAGTCAAAGCTGGTGCTGAACTCCTCAACTTTTACATGAAACTTTTTATCAAAAGTTCATGAGTTTAGCAATACCTTTGACTTAGCAGTCCCTTACGAGTATTTTTATGTCAATATCTTTTAAAATAAGCTTTTTATGTCAGTTTGAAAAATGACCCAACGTTAATCAGATATTTTTTTTAAATAAACTTTTTATAGACAAAAGTTTAAAAAAAATAATATATCAACACGAAAATACCCTTAAAATGATTGAACTACCCTTCTAGTTTCCAAAAACACTTTCAATTTCTCCTTAATGTAACTTCTGCACCTAATGTATTTATTATGTTCAAAAAGTTTAGAAACTTTTTTGTTTACTTTTCAATTTCTACAATGGACCACCACCAACATTCCTTGCCATAGTTGCCATTAGTGGACACTTGAGGAGGTTAACTTTTAGGCAAAATACATTTTTCTTTCTGAAACCTAGAAAAATACTTGTTTTTAAAAAACAAAATCTAAAGAAGATGAAAACGAATTTCAATAAATAGTATAGAGGATAAAGAAGGGGGGGGAGAGCATATCTAATTCTAAACTTCTTAACTCAAAATAAGCTCAAAGAATTCTAAATTCATTTTTAAATGGTTTTGTTTTCAAAACACAAATACAAATAAAATGCCACTTTAACAAAAGAAAATGTTTCCTGTAAACATTGAGATCAATTTAATAGCAAAAAATATACATGATTTCATTCATGTCATGTATACTGCTTGCTGTATTTTGCCTTTTCCTATTTATCTTATATGAGAATGCCACTGAATTTGCATTTTTAGAAGGGCGTTTAAGGTGAAGTTCAAGTTTCTCAATCTCATATAAAAGCGGGGGCCGCATTCTCGTACTTACAATAGTAGTAAAAAAAAATACAAGGGGCCAATTTTTTTCTTCTTTTCTTCAATGACCTATCTGTTTCTATTAACAAACAGGATTTTGTAAGTAATACCTAAATACCTTTCTCATTCTACGAATACATTTGCCCTTAGAAAATAGCATCTGGTCTCATTACGCTAAGAAGCTTACATTTAAAGCCATCGGCTCTGAAATTGACATCTTCAATGGGTAATCGTAATACATTACGTAACATAACATACTATCAAAGGGCCTCCCCCCACTCTCCTTATTGTATAATGGCAACATGTCACATTCAAATTTAGGAAGAGAGAAAAAAAAAAACACATTTGAATCATGTCCGGGGTGGAGAAGGAAGAAGGTTTATCTCAATTATTTATTCAGATACAAACTGTACTTCAGTTTCAGTTTGGAAAAAAACCGGGTGGATAATAAGACTACATTTTAAAACAAGGCTTTAATACAAAAAAAAAATCCAATCTATTTCAGAAAAAAAAGGAACTTTCTATTTCTAGTAAAGAATTTATAAATAAAAATTTCAATCGTAGTCAATAGAATTTTTTTTTAAATTAAAAAAACTCAGCAAAAATTAGCTGTAAATAAACTGACATGATGCTACTTTACTAATACCATTTATAATAAAAATTGTTTTTCATTTAAAAATGTGCGTATTATTTGAATTAATATTAGTTTAAGGTTGTTTTAAAAGTGTAAACTTGCCTCTGGAACAGCTTCATGGTTCTTTCAGGTACAAAATTGAAGATTGACTAGAAACTAGAAGGGTAGCTCAATAACTTAAAACAGTATTTTCATGTTTAATATATTTTAAAATAAACTTTTATATATCAGTTTAAAAATAACCGAAATTTTAAGCACACGATAGATATTTTTCATTTTTGTCCATAAAAAGTTAATTTTAAAAGATATTGACGACAACGAAAATAATATTAAGTGATTTAGCTACCGTTCTAGTTTTTTTAAACACATTTTATAAAATAACTTCATTAAAAAACCGACAGACAACTTTTAACATGTAGAAGTTTAAAAGAATCCGTTTCTTGTTAAAATGTATGGAGTCAGTAAAAAAAATCATTTGCTAATTTTGTAATTTTATGGTTTTTTTTTTTGAAAAAAAAGATGGAGATTTATTAATTTAACAAAAAATGAATTCGGCGGTGGGAAAGGGGGGGGGGGTAGTTTTTTCTTACATTAATATAATAGATTGCTTTCAATGAATTGTTTTTAAATTAAATAAATAAAAAACATGATCAAAATTGGATTTTGGTCTAATACTCATATAAAGTGATTTTCACTTTTTGAGATTTTTTTTTTCATTTTTCAACTGGGTGTAAAATAAGAGAATCATCATAAATTCATCCAGAATATTTGATAGAAAAACATTGAGATACTGAAGAGAGAGAAGAAAAAAAAAATTCCCCCACTGATTTTAATGCATTTTTCATGCGTTTCAAAATTGTATTTTCAACCTTCCACCCCCTCCCTTCTAAAATTTTCTAAAATGTATAAATCATAAATTAATTCGACTATTGAATTAGATGTTTTTAGTTTTCATTCACGAACCAATGAAATTGTCATCTTTGATAGACGTCATTTCAAGAGAATTGTTTTAAAAAGTTTTCTGTTTTCATATGATGATGATGATGATGATCATCATCATCATATTCATGCATAAAAGATTTTAATGTAATAAATAATCTATGTGAAATTCTCATTACAAGTTACTTTTACCCTTAATCATAAAAAGGTTAATAATTTGTGTCAAGTTGAAGAAGAAGAAGAAGAAGAAAAAACATGCTAAATCACTTGCTTAATATTAATTCTCCATTGAAAAATATGCTGACATGATGGATGCAAAGGGTTTATTAAGCCTATACAACACACGTCTCTATATGGCTGGCTAGGCTTTTAAAATCTAATGCAATTTTATAGAAACATCTCTCCTTTTTTTTTTTTTTCTCTCTCTCTTTCTAACAAGAAAAATGATTGGCTGATCAAAACTTATAGAAAATAGAAAAAAATGTGTGTCTATACTAAGCTCCTCATAAAGATCAAAAATGAATATTTTTTTGTAGAAAATAAGCAGGATTTATAAAATAAAGAGTGGAAAGGGGAAGCGATTCCCAGGGTCTTCACTCTTCTTATAGGTGCATGGTGTTTGCAAACTCAATTCATTACAATATCCATTTGATGTAATTGTCCATTACACGAAATGTATGTCCATTTCGCGTTTTGCATCTCACACCAACTTATGTTCATTTTGTGAAAATGGACGTACATTTCGTGTAATGGACAATTACACCACAAATGGATGCGACATAGCCACATAATGCAATCCAATGCACATCAGTGTATCACGAGTATTCACTGTATAAAACGAACCCTATATAGGGCAGAAAAAAATCAGTACTTATGACTAGGGCTCGGATTTGTATGCAATATCAAGCAACTGTTTCTCAATTTGTGGCCCAAAGTGCCAATTGTGAAGTACATGTAGTCATCCATCATTACAGCAACTGCAATTAAGCTTTTTTATAATAAAAGACTAGATAAAGGCTAGCTGTTTAGTTAATGTCAGTTGTTAACTAGAGTTCTAGTCTCTAACCAGTGTTTCTTATTGAAAAAAAAAACATAATTCACAATTGGATATTGCATAAAAACCTCAGCTATACTTGTGACTATCATATTATTATAATATATCAGTCAGGGGTTCAGATACCAATATATTATGTAACACTACTATACTCATCATAAAAATTACCTTTTGTAATTTGTTTTTGTCTGACTGCTACCAGGTTATCAACTAGATATAATAATTTCCTATCATATGACAGTCTTATTATCTTTCTGTAATGACAAAATAGTTTTCAAAATGTAATAAATGTCTAATCATACATTGTGTAATTTTTAACCATAAAGTAATTAACTTAAAAAAAAAATACCTGAGAGAGTAGAGGAGTTTAAAATTTATAAATTTAAATATGAAGCTCAATCTCCTCCTGTTTGCATTGAAATAGTTTAATATAATATTCATCAATTTAACACAGGTCGTCGTGCAGCAAAGAAATGCATGATGGGAATGCATTGGGGGGGGGGGGGGGGGGATCTCCTCCATATTATACTTTTGGAGTATTAAAAATGTTTTCTCATTGGTATGCATTTATTCTATTTGTGCGAAAATCAACTGTGAGACTAAAAATGCAGTTATGATTATGGCTTCAAATAAGGAAGAAACAATTTTTGAGAGTGTCCCATGTTACACCAGTATTCAGCACTGTATATTATGTATTTGTTGTGTATATAAGAGAGATATATGAAATTTTGATAAAAAAAACCCTTCTCATCTCTTTTAGAAATATAAAAAGGTGACCCTAAAAAAAGTTTCTCCAAAATGAGGTGATTTTGACGTTCGAGTTTTATACAGAAAGAGAGAGAGATTTTTATTTCATAATATTATTCGAGGGCGCAATATATATATGATTGCATTGTGTTGCTGTTACAAATATATATTGCAAAATATAACGTTAGTATAGCACAAACAATATATAAACAATCATATATTGAAAATAAAAAAGGAACTTTTGAACTCGTCATCACGTTCCAACGTTGTCAAATTTCTTTATATATTTTTTGTCGTTTTGTTGTGATATACGAAACTTAACTATCAAATTCCGCATAATATCACAGTTAAAATTTGACACTACAGTATAGAACTTGGAAAGGGGGTATATATATGTGTGTAAGGTCCTCCTCCTCCTCCTCCTATTCCCTTTTTCTTTGTATAAAAAGCTAAAACGCCACCATATACGTAATAACTTGAAATTTAATAAAGAATCACATTTTTCTGAATTTATTTGTCGCACGCATTTTGCTATATGTATTATATAGCTAAAGAAAGCAATTCTTATGTGTGACAGTTGGTCCCACCTGGCAAAAGGGCCTCTTTTTTTCTCATAATATAGCCTCCTCCTCCTTCTCCACCCCCATCTCTCTATAAGGATCATGACATGTATGTCATAATATTTCCACCCCACCCCTTTCAATTTCTATATTCTCTTTCTCTCTATCTGAAATAATATATATATATATGTGGAATATTAGTGTGCCAAGAGATGTGCCAAAGGTACCGTCTGTTTCGATACTTGCACCATGATCTCACCCACCTTATATACAACCACATTGATGACACCAGGGGTTTTGATTATTCTCCATCAGAGGAGTCACAATCCCTCCAAAAAAACAACCCCTTTTTCTAATCGTTTTTGCTCCAAACTTTTTTCTATATCATATCGAAAAAGAATTTCTACTTTGCATTTTAAATTTTCTTTTCGCCTATAATATATATAATAAAAAAAATATGAAACGTGAGTGAAGAGATAACATATTGGAAATTGAGTTTTTATATATCACTATATCTATATATCTATATCTATATTGAAAGAAGAAGACAAAAATCCTCCTCCAAATTTAGAGCAATATAGAAGAAGGGGAGGGGAGGGGGAGGGGATATCGAAGTGACAAATGGTGAACACAATTTTCCAAAGAAGATTTCAAAATATTAGTTTCTTCACATATTAATATCCTAACCTCATCGTTAAAGAAACACATTTTTAAACTTTTAAACGTTTAAACACATCTGGTATATTAAGGTGGTTTTAAAGTGTAAACGGGGCCTCCTCGAACTCCGGCTATTACTGTCTTTACCGTTCTAGTTTCTAACACACTTTCAGTTTCTACTTAGCGTTGCTCGTGCAACTGCAGAAAATATAACCACAGTCCTACTGTACATAATTAATAATAGCATAACTTTTTTCATGTGTGTTTATTGCATTATAATTATTGTGTACAAACTGTAAAAGTAATTGCTAGAACTTTGCTAAAAAAAAAATACCAAAACAAGTTACTTTTGAAGTAACTTTCTATGGGTCTAACTTTCATAGGTCTATTTAAATTTAATTTGTTAACATTCTAAGAGTCCAAACTCAATTAAATTTGTTGTAAATGTAAAAGTGAGTTTCTAATCATTGTTAAATTGTGATAATAATCGAATTTCTCCACCCCTTCCTTCACCCCCCCCCCTCAAATAAAATTAATAAATCATAACAAAAGTAACATAATTTTCAATGAGATATGATTCAAACAATGGAAATATGAAAATGTTTCCTATGAGAGAGAATTTCAATAGATTTTGAAAACATTTCATTTTATTATTGTGTCACCACCACCCATCGACTATAAAAAATGTATTGGAAAATCAATTGGTTTGGACTGAAGGGTGTTATAGGAAGGAGAGGGAGGGGGTTGTTCTCCTCAGTTATATCCCAAGTTAATTCAATCATTCAGAAACCCAACCTGTGTTAATTTGTAATAATAAAGGCAGTCAGTGAGGCTTCAATATATTATGAATAGAAAGAGAGAGAGGACACAATATAATGACGTCAAAAATCGATCAATATATAGAAAGAGAAAGATTGAAACACGGGCACGTCACTACAAAGTGTTTCATTTTAATTTGGTCGCGGTTTTCAGCAGAAAAGGTCATACATTTATCACATACACAAGCTGAATGCATGGGTCTAAAGTGACATGTCAGCGTCAGGGTTTGTGTATGTGCCTCTGCCCTGTATATGTATGGGATGTTGCACAACACAGGTTGTGTGTCACTTCACCCTAACTCACTATACTACAACATTACAACACCCTCTCTCCACTTTTAAATGATCTTTTGAGCACCATATTTATTAATTCAGATCACATTCAGACTCATACTTATAGGACCTCCAAAATAATTCCACTTCATCTTGTAATTTAGTTTTCAATTTTGGAAAATGCTTCCAAAGTTCGTGCATGGTCAACATGAAAGCATAGTGGAAACGCAGCTTAATAATAAATTATACTTCACCCCTGTATATACTTACAATTATTATTAATATATTTTACTACATTAGAATAGTTATTTCACAATAATAGAATTTAACAAACATATAAATTGGTTCAATTTTAAAATTAAGTCATTTTAAACTTTTTGTATTACGTGTTTCTGATAAATGGCACCAGGTGCTTCACACCAACTAAAAACCTTTAATGTCACAAACCATCAAAATAAAATAGTTTACAATAAATGATCACAAGAGTTCATTTTGTAAAGTTTGTGGTAGCCCAAATTAGAGACATAAACAACAACAGATTCATTCTATTCTCAAAATCCTAATTTATGGCTATACTGTATGTATATAGGGCCTACACCATTTATATTATAAGGACTACGGGTATTAGGTATATATTTAGAAAAAACCCTTAAATATATATTGTATGTTGCAATTTAATAAGATTCATTAAAAATACTAAACATAACATAGATGTAATTTTGTGGGCTTCATCAATCAAGATTTATTAATACTGTTATGATAATATGATAAAATTGGGGAGGAAGAGGAGGATTTCTCAATTTATATATTTATTTACTTATTTAGTTGGCAAAATGAATATAATAAGCAAAACTAATCCACTAAAATATATTAGTATACAGAAAGAAGACCACACTTGCATATATATATATGCTCTATATATATATACCACGAAATACCATAATAAATTAACCAAAACAATTAGAAAATGTCAACATGTAAAAAAAAATAACATCATCAATAACTGTTTCAATCTCTCTCTTTTTGTTTCAAGTCTTTATTAGATTTTCTTCATCAAAGTACAATTGAGATCAACACCTCCAAATTAATTATCCCTTTATATAAAATGGATGGAATCTATGTTTATTTTTTCCCCGGTTTTTCTTCTTCTTCTAACCCCGAAAGAACACTCAAGCTCCTTTTTCTATGTTGTGTGTCATCAAGTCAAAAAAACGACAGTTAGGCCTATTAGAATTAAAGCCAAGTTTCCAAACAGAGAATGAACTCTGGGTGAGAATCAAATAATGAACATCATCTTAATCAAAAGGATTTAAGACAATCATTCCATCATTGTAGAAAACAATGATGAATGGATGTTTCTTCTTCTTTCTTCTGAGATTTTGGGTGTATATACCTCCCCCCCCCATTTGGAAACGCCAAAACAGTGTTACCAAAAATAAAACCCTAAATTTCACACAACTGAAGGTACTCTCTTTTATCACCCTAACCTGTTTACCCCACTTATACAAAAAGCATTTGTGGAAAAAATTAATCTTTTGCTTTATCATTAAAACATCAAAAAACAATTAATTATTTTAAATAGCATGAATTTCAAGATATACGTTAATTTAATTAATTCTTTAAAAAACCGTGATTGATTTGAATTGAGACTTACTTTATGATCTGGGCCGCCACCACATTCTGAATATACTCAAGTGAGTCAAGTGAACTTTCTCAGGCTGTAACGCATTCACCTGATCTACCAATGGGCTCTGAAAAATATTAAAAATTCATTTAAGTCAGCTTTGAGTTAGAATATTTAAAACTTTTAAAATGAACAATACAACCTAATTGAAACATCTTAAGTTAATTGTCATAGAAAAAATTAGAAAACTGTGTTATCGGATGAAATGTTGGGGGGAGGGGGGGGGGGGTGATGAGATTGATAACACTTTTCGGTTGGAAAGACACACAAACAGATTATTATTATTATTTGTTATACTTGCATAAACGTTGACACATCCATCCCAATTTAAATCGATCAGAAAGCAAAATTGACAACGTTAGATTAATAGATGGATAAATGGATAATGTATTAAATTAAATGTCCAAACACAACAAACACAAAGGGACTTTCTTCTCTCTTTCACTCTTGGGACTCTTTTGATGGCAACTTTTAACAAACATAATCATATTAATTGAAACAAATCTGTAGTCAAAACTAAGAGGCAAATATAAAGTATATACTCCCCCCCCCCCTCATATATAATATTTAATCCCTTCACCCCACACCACTCAACTATAAACACGGAGGAGGGTTAAAAGAATCCAATCTGCCCTCGTTTTTCAATGGTATTTCTAGAAGCTCCAACTATATTTAGGGGAATTAATAATGTGTTACAATGAAGACTAAATGAATGACAAGGGAGTTTTTTTCTTTCTTTCTCATCTTCACCAGACAGAATAAAAGAAGAGTTTGTGCCAATTTACTTTTTAAGCCATTCTAATTGAGTTTGTCACCGATTTAGAAATTTTATTTCTGTTCGAAATCTCGTTAATTAAAACGAGATAGAGAAAAAAAATCTGCTATTCTGGCATTTGAAAAACAAATTCAGATTTTTCTTATAAAAAAAAAGAAATCAACTTGAAACAACAGCGATTCTAATCATTGCAATTTCGCTTTTTATTAATTGGTACTACATATAGTATTAATATTATACACCAATTCGAATCAAGCAATATTCACCGGAAATGAAGATATGCTGGATTCCGGATTCGTTTGACATAAACCACGTTGCAATATCATCCCTAATCCATTACAAAAAAATATCTCAAAATGAATTCAAATCTGCATAGAGTTACAGGTGGAAATAATTCTTCTTTATCACGGATACAACAAAAAACCCCATCTTGGTATACATTTATTTAAATTGACAAGTTCACACACTTTTAAAGGGGTTCCCATGAGCAACAACACAATATTGTAATGGAAATATTTGCAAAAACATCTAGTTGCACACTGCTAAATAAACGAAATCGTTACATTTTTAAGCATGAAAACGCATCTATATGGGCCATTGATGCTTATAACACCACGGGTTTCATAATAGAAATAGTTGACATACATAATTGCATGTCTATATATTATGTTATTGCTTTCAAAACTTTCTTACACAAAGTTTCACCTCGTAAATTCGTAATAATATAATACAAAGGGAAAACACAAAACCATACACACCACACACAGTATGTTACTATATATGTAAACCCTAATAACATAAGGTGCACAAATATTAAATTGTAAGCTAAGAAGCCGTCATACAACAAGAAAAGAGGATTATTATTATTATTATTATTATTATTATTATTATTATTATTATTATTATTATTATTACTATTGAAACGTTTTGGGGCCGCCGCTATTTTATTAATTTAGCGCCGTTTTGTTTTCTTTAATTTTGTAGGCACTGTGTATTTTGTAGCTTCTGGGCCACTCGGTACTAATAGGTACCGATTGACCCAGATTCTATTTTTAGCTTGACCTTATCGTTCTCCCCTCTTTATCATTGTATTATCCTTCCACATGAGTGGATTCTTATCATTTTAATTTGATGTTGTTTTCGTTTTTCCCCCTTTTAACTAAAAGGGTGACGTGTCTAATATTTTGGTGACCACTGGTCAATCACTTTTGATTGGCCAGTTTGGTTTTTACTGTTGTTTTTGCCCAATCAGGGGCTACTGAGAAAGTGTTCTCAGTATCCTCTTTTTGGGTATAAAAAGGCCGTGTTTTTGTATGTAAGTTAGTTAGTTCTTAAATAACGAACCTATGCCCAATTCTGGCTAGGTTTTTAGATATTATTTTGAATGTTATTATTTCTATGTGTTGTGTGCTTAAACCAGTTCGATTCATTTAATGTTTTTATCTACGAAATAAACAACGATTTTATATTTAAACTAAACAGTGGTGTTTAATTGTTTTTGACTAAAATTCCGCGGTTGTGCATTTCATCATTGCAGCTCTTCACCTTTTGGGATACTTCGATGACCCAACAGGTGCAAACCTGCAACACAAGAGAGTGAGTATATTTTGCACGATTCTTAGGGCAGATTTACGGACGAAAGTCCGAGAGATACAGAGATTAAAGATCCTCAAGACTGTGAAGTCTTTTGCCAGAGACTAGTGAGGACACAAAATAGACGTTATATTGGTCTAGTCCTCCCGGGCCAGTAGAATTAGTGACCTAGCCACTCACTAACAATACGAGTGAAAACTCGCTCGTATTAACCTAAAAGAGCAGATTCTACTAGTGGAAAAAGGTCCGTCACAATATATGGTGGAGGTGCGGGGTAGTTTATAAAACTTGCTACCTCGTTTTGCCCTAAGAAACGTGTTGAAAAACACAAAATTTTATCGTAATTCAATTGTGCAAACAATTTTAAAACCAAACAAAATTTTTCGAAACACTTTTACGTTTTTAATTGACACAAATTACGATACATAATGATGAATACCAACGGAATAACCGCAAGGTTCTCCCAGCAACTCCAATACAGACGCCGACGTGATCAGCTCGTAAAAGAACGAGCGAAAGCTCGGGAAGCACGCCGTGTTGCCCGAGAAACACGAAAGCAAGAGAAGGAGGACAAGCTGAGGACCCTTGCTGAAGAGAAGCGACTCCAGGAGGAAGAGAAACGTGCCGAAGAAGAAGAACGCCAAGCCGACGCCCGACTAAAGATTGAAGCAGCATCTTCTGAAGCCTCTCAACGAAGCAACGAGCAGAAGATGGTCGATCGGTTTGCTGAACTCATGAAAGACGCCACTCCTGAGAGCCGAGAAGAATTGGTAAGACGGTTATGTGGAGAATCGACTCCACACCGCCTTGAACACACACATGAGAGAAATCTCAGACAACGAAGTAAATCACCGACAGAATCCGGGCGTAAGCTCAGGGCCGAAGCTCCTGAATGGACTCCGAACCTGGGACCCACGTCGTATTCTGAAAAGAATTCACTTCATCCACTTCAGGGTTTTCCAAAGTACGATGGATCTGAGAACATACTTCTTTATGTTGAAGAGTTTGAAGATATTGCGATTGCGCACCAATGGAACTCCCTGCAGCGATGCAGTCACTTTACTGGTCTCCTTCGTAAACGAGCAATCAAATGGCTTGCTCGTTTTCGGTTGGAATATGGCGAAATAAATTGGCCTATGATGCGTAACGGAATTATAAATGAATTTCTGTTACCTGACCAAAAAGTGAGAATGAAAAATGAGCTGTCCGCAAGGACCCAAAAAGATAATGAAACTTTTAAGGTCTATGCAGAAGAGTATGCAGAGATGTATCGAAGGATACATCCCAATGATGACGACTCTTTGCTGATTTCGAGCCTGAGGAAAAGTCTTTTACCATCTTTGAAGCTGCATCTGTTTGGAGCACCGAAGGACAATCTTTACGACTTCGTCAAGTTTGCCGCCCAGACTGAGGGAGAGCTGATAGAAGAGAATATGTTGACGTACAAGACGACTACTGGTAACCAGCCGGCCCAGCAGCAGAAGCCTCAACAACCGAAACAGCAGCAACAGCAGCAGAAGAAACAACAGACGTGGACGAACAGGAACACGGCCACGTCTGAAAAGACGCAGGACACGAAGACGAATCAAGATGGTGGACAGAAATTCCAGCAGAGAAAAAGATCTACTGGACCACTCATCTGCTATCAGTGTCAGGAGCCTGGACACAGAGCGTTCCAGTGCACCAATGAACCGAAACCGAGGAAGGAAGAGAACAAGACGACTCCACCAACTCCAGTCAACCGAGTTGATGGACCGTCGGAAACGACGGCACCGAAAATCTTCTGCGCTGATGAAATCCACGTTCTACCGAATGGGATGAAAATGGTACCGGTATTAATTAATAATCAAACGCACTATTTTCATTTCGAAAACCACCAGAAAGCTTTAAACTACTAGGGGCGCCACTCGCACCCAAAGTAGTGATGCCCGGAAAAGATGTTGAAGAGAGACCACAAGAAGAGGAGTTGCCGAAACCTGAAGAAGTGGACGTCAAGGTTCGACGGGACCGGATAACGAGAGAATCTATTGGGATGGCTGCGGTCAACCATGCGGGGATGTCTCCAGGTCTGGGTAGCCCGTGCCAAAACGCCGACAAAGAAGAGGAATCGACAACACCTGAGCAGAGCTGTGCTGCGGTACAGCTAAAGGACTCTCCGACGCATAAAGCAGACTTTGGAGATGGGATCCAAATCCGTACTATCTACGAAGATGGGAGCCGGCGGAAACCACTGCAAAGTGGGGCCTCTACGTCGTTTGCAAAAACGAACGACGCCAAGATGTCCAACAAAGCAGAACAGTGTGTGGCGAAAAAGGGAGTAACCACACCTGTTAAAACTCAAGCAGAGCAAGTAGTAGTCTCGAAAGAGGCTACTCTTGTTAAAAATAAAGCAGAACAGAGTTTGGCGGAAAAAGGAGTAACCACACCTGTTAAGACTAAAGAAGAACAAGTAGTAGTCTCAAAAGGAGCTACTCTTGTTAAAACCCAAGAAGAACAGTGTGTAGTGAAAACGAAAGTAGCTACTCCTGTTATTAAGCAGGGGCAGACTGTGGCGAAAACCAAAGAAGTACCCACACCTGCTCAAAAATCTAAAGCAGAACATGGAGTAGTGAAAGAGGGAGTAGCTACACCTGTTAAGGGTTCAACTGAAGAGTCTAGTCTTCTCTATCAGTTGCAAAACCCGTGTTGTACACAAACAATTCGAGATGTTTGGACCAAGTTGACTGAGACAGTCACGCCTCGTGAACTTCAAGCCCAAAATCAAGACAAGCAGACGGCACCTAAAGTTTGTGTGAACTTTAGAGGTCGTGAGTTAGAAATGACTGCTGACAGTGGCGCCGAGATGTCCATCATCAGTGAGTCATTGGTCAAAGACATGAAACTCATTGTGGATCCACTTCCGTTCCCGCCAAATCTGACTGGTGCCGGAGGTAGCCCACTGAACATCATGGGACAAGTCATCGTGCCAATTCAGGTCGCCGAAAAGCTTGTCAAAGGAAAGGTGATTGTCATCAAAGGACGACGTGAGGCCTTGCTGGGGAACGACCTTGGAAAAGATCTCAACCTTTGCTTGGACATGAACAACAAGAAAGTCTACTTCAGAGAGGAACTGTTGCCGGACACTCTCCAAAAGCAGCAACAAGCAGAAGATTTCATTCGAAATCTTAGAAATCAAGAGGAAGAGGATCTACAAGAGAAACTCCTGAAGAAGGGGCCAGCAAAACTACGCCTGGTCCAGAATCTCGTGTTGGATCCAAAGAAAGCTGCAATCGTCGAGGTCAATGCTCCTGATGATCTACAAGAAGGTAGTCTCCAGTTCATCGACTCGTGCGAAAGCACGCTCCAACAGAGAGGAATCAAAGTTTCTCCTGGGATCATTGAAGGAAGAGGAAAGTCTATCCTTCAAATCCAAATCTTCAATCCATCTGGAGAGGTTATGCACCTCGGAGCCAGAGAAACGATCGCAGAGATCGAGGACGTCGTCACAGCTCTTAATGTGCCTGTGGGCCCCTCGATTTACAAAATTGAAGCTCAAAGTGACCAAGTGAGATCCAAAGAATATGTCGAATTTCAAGACAGTCTTAACGTCAATCCGAATCGTCCAAGAGAAGAAAAAATGGCGATTCGGAAGCTTCTCGGAGAATTCAGAGATATTTTTGCCTTCAAGACCTCCGACTTGAAAGAGACAAACTTAACGAAACACGTGATTGACACGGGTGCAAACCCGCCGGTTCGAGAACCGCTCCGGCGTACTTCACCTGCTCAGAGAGAGATCATCAAGTCGACACTACGTGATATGTTGGACGCCGGCATTGTAAGCCCATCCAAGAGTCCGTACGCAAGTCCGGTGGTGATTGTCAAGAAGAAGAATGGTCAGCACCGATTTTGCGTCGATTATCGCAAATTAAATGCTCAAACCAAATCTGACCAATATCCATTACCACGGATAGATGACGCTTTCGATTCTCTTTCTGGAGCCACGATTTTTGCAACCTTGGATTTAATATCAGGTTATTGGCAATTTCCAGTGGAAGAAAAAGATCGAGAAAAAACGGCTTTCGTATGCACAAATGGCCTCTACGAATTTAACAGAATGCCGTTTGGTTTGATGAACGCACCTGCAACAATGCAACGTGCTTTGGATTTGTTACTGGCAGGCCACAAATGGGAGACCTGCCTGGTCTATTTAGATGACATCGTCATCTTTGCAAAGAACTTCGAAGAGTTCATAAACAGATTGAGAGATATCTTGGTGCTCATCCGGAACGCCAATTTAAGTCTTCAACCAAGTAAATGTTTCTTTGGAGAAGACGAGATCAACTACCTTGGCCACAAGATTAGTGCCCTTGGTATTCGACCTGATGAAGAGAAAGTGCAGACGATTCAAGGATTTCCTGCACCGAAAAACGTGACTGACGTCAGAAGCTTCCTTGGGATGACCGGCTACTACAACCGTTTCATCGAGAACTACTCCAAGATTGCCAAACCAATGCAAGCCCTAGTCAAGAAGGACCTGGACTTCAAATGGGATGACGACTGCGAGGTCGCTTTTGATAGTCTGAAGAAGGCTCTTTGCTCCGCTCCGATTCTAACTTTGTATGATCCGGAGGCAGAAATTGCCTTGCACACTGATGCTTGTGATTACCAGATTGGTGTCATAATTTATCAGTATGCGAAAAACGAAAAGAAACCTGGAGTTCTAGGTTACTACAGCCGAAAACTCCAGGGAGCAGAACGAAACTACGGAACGACTGAAAAAGAATGTCTTGCAATCGTTTATGGCATAGAAAAAGCCAGACCGTATGTTTTCAACCGGAAATTCAGAGTATTTACCGATCATAAGGCCCTGTGCTATTTAAAAACAGCACAGAATCTAGATGGCCGATTGGGTAAATGGCAGATGAAACTACAGCCATATGATTATGAAGTAGTTTACAAGAAAGGTAAAACGCACGTGGACGCCGATTGTGTCTCACGTTACGAGAGCAACGTTCCTGCTAATTGGAAGCAGAAGAATGGGGAGATGGAAGCTCTCGAAGACCTTCACATCTTTACTGTCTACAACGATTTCCAGTGGGAACGGGAGCAATCCCTTGATGAAGAACTTCTCCTCATCAAAGAATCACTCCAGCAAGATCGACTGCATCCCTATCACAAAAAGTTTGCGATAGTGGATGGCGTTTTATACCACCTGAAGTATGAAGACACCGTGCCAGTACTAACGTGTACTGTGCCCCGACAATTGAGAATTGGGATTCTCGAGATGCTCCATGATGTGCCTGAGGCCGGACATTTCGGATTCACCAAAACGATGAAGAGAATCCAGAAGAGATTCTATTGGAAAACAATGAAAACAGACGTCGCCGACTATGTCAGGTCGTGCCACATCTGTCAGAGAACCAAACTGTCGCACCAAAAAGTACCTGGATTGCTTCAGCCAATCATTGTGGGAAGACCGACAGAGTGTTGGGGGATGGATTATGTTGGTCCTCTTCCGAAATCAATCGGAGGAGTTCAACATATCTTGATTGCAGTGGACTACGCGACGAAGTATTGCATCGCCAAAGCAGTGGCAAGAGCAACCGCTCAGGCAGCAATTGCCTTCATCAAGGATAAAATTGTAAACGAATTTGGAGTTCCTCAGAAGATCATCACTGATCGAGGACCCCAATTTTTGAGTAACGAGACTCAAGCGTTTTTCAAGACCTACGCAATCCAGCATGCAGCCACGACAGCCTATCATCCTCAAGCTGATGGGTTGGCAGAGAGAACGAACCATACAGTCATGGAAGTGGTGAAACGTCACTTGGATGTCCTTCAGCAGCAGGCTGACTGGAAAAAGAAATTAGGTGACGCAGTTATGGCCTACAATCTGGTAGAACTTAACTCAACGAAATTTTCGCCATATCGATTAATGTTCGGGCGCGAGCCCAGGACCACGTTGGATAACATGATGCCACACGCTCCTATCGTGCCACCGCCCGTAACAGACGAAGCAGAGCAGTCTGATCCAGCTCTGGATGCTGCTAAAAAGAATATCGAAGCTGCCCAGGAGGTGCAGAAAAGAAAGTACGACGAAAAGCATCGTACGATTCCGGATTACAAGCCGGGCCAGAAAGTGTTGATAAGAGATCGTGTGCCAAAGCCAGGAATGGCTCAGAAACTTATCTGGCCATACAAAGAACCTTGCATTGTCACGAAGAAACTAACCGATCTAGTCTACGAGATCGAGTACGTTACTCGATCTGGTTTGACTATGAGAGATACTGTCAATGTCCAACAGATGAAACCCTACTACGAGGCCAATGACCTGAGGGCTCCTCAAATGAACTTATCTGACGACATCGAAGAAGTTGCCAGCGCCAAGGAAGAGTCCGACGCTGATGAAGAAATTATCAACGAAGCAGACGACAACTTACCTGTTGAGAGTACTCCAGACGTTCGTCGTAAAGAAGAAGAAGAAGTTATCCCCGATGCCAGCCAAGAAACTCATCTGGAAACTTCTGAAAGAGAAGAAGAGGAAATTCCAGAGATGCCACTGGAACCACCTAAAAGAAAATGCGGGAGACCAAAGAAAACTGCTCCAAAAGAACCAGTCCAATTGGATTCCCGTGTGCAAACACGTGGTGGAGAGAAGAAAAATTATGCAGACGCTAATTTGCCACCAAGATGGGAGAAATTTGGCATTAAAACAACCAAATTGAACCCAGAAACTCAAAGAGAGACACCAGACGACAAAGAAATTCGAATTTACCGCATTTCGCAGCGCCGTCGGATGGGAGAAATAAATCAAGAGACTTCGCCGCCTCGACCAGTCATGGATGTCCCGAAGTCAAGGAGAAGAAGACGACGTCACCGACCCAGCACCAACCGAGCCCGGAACGAGTCCCGAGGCACCAGGTGTTGGCAACCCGTAAGTCCTGAGACGTCCGAGGGAACAGAATCGTCGCCGGACTAGTAGCGCGATTAATTTCATAAATTTCTAATTGTATAAAGTGATTTGTTCTTTTTCGTTTTTTTTAGAAATTTTGTATTTTCCAAAATCTATATAAGTCAATTTTGTTTTATTTGATATTTTCGTATACCTGTGATACCCCTGGGTCTCTGTGTTTAGATCCAGTCGGGGGGAGGGGGATTTTTAAGAAAATTCTTGAGAAGTAGGGTACTTCTCGCTTAGTCGGGGGGAGTGAAACGTTTTGGGGCCGCCGCTATTTTATTAATTTAGCGCCGTTTTGTTTTCTTTAATTTTGTAGGCACTGTGTATTTTGTAGCTTCTGGGCCACTCGGTACTAATAGGTACCGATTGACCCAGATTCTATTTTTAGCTTGACCTTATCGTTCTCCCCTCTTTATCATTGTATTATCCTTCCACATGAGTGGATTCTTATCATTTTAATTTGATGTTGTTTTCGTTTTTCCCCCTTTTAACTAAAAGGGTGACGTGTCTAATATTTTGGTGACCACTGGTCAATCACTTTTGATTGGCCAGTTTGGTTTTTACTGTTGTTTTTGCCCAATCAGGGGCTACTGAGAAAGTGTTCTCAGTATCCTCTTTTTGGGTATAAAAAGGCCGTGTTTTTGTATGTAAGTTAGTTAGTTCTTAAATAACGAACCTATGCCCAATTCTGGCTAGGTTTTTAGATATTATTTTGAATGTTATTATTTCTATGTGTTGTGTGCTTAAACCAGTTCGATTCATTTAATGTTTTTATCTACGAAATAAACAACGATTTTATATTTAAACTAAACAGTGGTGTTTAATTGTTTTTGACTAAAATTCCGCGGTTGTGCATTTCATCATTGCAGCTCTTCACCTTTTGGGATACTTCGATGACCCAACAGGTGCAAACCTGCAACACAAGAGAGTGAGTATATTTTGCACGATTCTTAGGGCAGATTTACGGACGAAAGTCCGAGAGATACAGAGATTAAAGATCCTCAAGACTGTGAAGTCTTTTGCCAGAGACTAGTGAGGACACAAAATAGACGTTATATTGGTCTAGTCCTCCCGGGCCAGTAGAATTAGTGACCTAGCCACTCACTAACAATACGAGTGAAAACTCGCTCGTATTAACCTAAAAGAGCAGATTCTACTAGTGGAAAAAGGTCCGTCACACTATGAGGTAAAAGATGTATATGTAATAGTATATAAGAAACATGGTCAGTTAGAACTTGTTATGTTATGTACATAATAATACTCAATGTCTAGACTATATTATAGACACAACAACAATATGATGGCATTATTATTTATATTTATTGACATCATCAATCATATTAAAGAATTAGATTCCTTTGAAACGGACGGATTAATCAGCACAAATAATAGTTAAGTTGGTTTGGTGGGCAAAATAAGAGAAATCTAATAACCTAACTATAGAACTTATTAATTATAATCAGTGTTAGAAATAAATGAAAACTATAAAATTAATTTGCATTGTTTACATTTAAGCATCACTTTGAAGTTTAAAGTGAAACTCTATCTAAAAACATGTAGAAATCCAATTTTCATTATACACAAAGTAGGACAATGGGCTTAATTATTCACTTGAGCATTATCAATTTCTCTTAAATTCAATTCTATGTCTTATCTACAATTATCTTAACTGCACTTTCACTTTGGTAAAACAAGTTTGAGAAAAAAACGAAAAAGAAAATTAAGAGATTTCTTTTTTCTGTTTTTGAAGAAAGAAAGCAAAATCCTTTTTCATTTTGTGCTGAAACCCCATTTAAAAGGTGAAAAATGAGACCTCGACTCGGTTGCTTGTAACCGTCTTAATGAGGAATATTATTAACGGCAATGAATCCTTTAATATTACATATATATATTCTAGTCTACATCATTTCTACATAGAAAGAGAGAGAGAAAAATAACTCTTTCTCTCTCTCTCTCTCTCTCTTCTATGAGTGTAAGGTGAATTATAATAACACAATCCTACCATCATATTCTGTTAATTTAATTGGGGTATATACAATGCCATTATTCACACGAATGAACCTGGCAACTAATCCCATATGTAAATGAAATTGTAAGCCTTAATGTCAACCCAAGAGAAGGCTAAAAAAGGAATTTCTCTCTCTCTCTCTCTCTCTCTCTCTCTCTCTCTATCAAGTGTTTGAGACTATTAGCGCTAACATAAAACCTTTCCTTATTCTCTCTCTCTCTCCCTTGTATATATCAACATTATATCTATACACTACTATACTGTATACATATAGACTAGAAAACTCTCTGTGTTTTGCTAATAATATAGCCTTTTCTGAAACTGCATGTTTGCCAGATTTTGTGTGTCATAAAGCTTAATTTCAATACGTCATTAAAATGATAAACAATCGTAAAGATGATACTCACATTTTACATATACACCCCCCAAACTAACTAGAAGAGTAACGAAAAAATAAACATTACTGAGTGTATCTAGATACAGTATGAACCAGAATCAACGTGGTGGTAACCACAGCTAAATCGTTTAAAATTAAATATTTCAGAAAATAGAAAAGCTATTCATTTAGAATTTCACTGAATTGTTAGAAATATAACAAAATCTCATTTTACAAAAAAAAATGAAATAAATTGGTAAAGAATTAAAAAAGTAATGCCTTTTTAAAAATAGAGGTTTAAATTGTAATTCTTTTTCTGAAGGAAATGATTTTTTGAAACCTTAGTTTTGTAAATTTCTATAAATTTTTTTGATTTTATATATCACTATATTTTTATATATTGTTAACAATTACCTAAAAGTTTTAAAAGTGTTTGCTTTTATAATTTCTGAGATATTCCTATTTTGAACAAGAGTGTACTTTATTAATAATAATAGATCCTGAAAACATACTGTAGACACGGGTAGTACAGAGCTGCTCTATGTAAATGCAAACAATTCACTCCAAGCCATGGGATATTAATATTATTATTAATAATAATTTAATAAACAAAGTTACATATATTTTGATGAAATTAAAGAGTTTGACAGCTATACTCTAAAATTGGATGTCTCACCCTCAATTCTCAATTGAAACTAACCCCTTGCCTCACCCCATCTCGGCCCCACATTCGTTTACATTATAAACAGTGAATTTGCGTGAAAAATGTCATGCAGATGAAGAGAAATTAATCAAAATCTATAATAATTTCGCATATTCAAATGAACATCTCAGTTAATTGGCTTTTATAGATTATTATATATAAACACTGCTAATTATGAAAACCCAGACAAAATATTAAACCCTTATAAATAAACAGTTATGCCATTATTATAATTATACTAGAAGTAACATATTATTATCATGTGAATAATTAGCGACATCTGGTGCTTGATTCGTGACATTACCCACATGGTTTAACACACAATTGTCTCATACTATGGATTATACAATGTACATGGTGGAACATAAAAGATGGTTAAGTAAACCATTTGTAAACCTATCCAATTAAATGATCAATGCACCGTTGTTTTTGATAAGTTTGTTGGTAACCAGCAGCTACCATTTGTGTTTTTATGGAAAATTTAGAATAATTTTAAGAGAACTCAAAAGACATTTTTAAGTGTTTTAAGCCATTCAACGACTTTATGTAATAACCCTTTTGTGCAACCTTCAGTGACTTGTTTTTTTCTTTATATATGTATATATGTATATATAATAAAAGCATTTGCTAAACTACTCAGTTCAGTACAAATATATTGTTATACATGTATACACATTAATAGAATAGGTTTACTTGTTCCCATATCCATTAATTGTAGCTCACAAGTTAACACAAACGTCATTTGACATTTGTGTTTTTGTCTAATAAAGGGTTTTCTTTCATTTTTGTTGCTCATATAGAAAACAGTCGTTTTAGGCATTTTGCTGGTTCTTGTTTCCATTGCAAATGTAGATACTATTATTATTATGATTATTATTATTATTATTATTATTATGCATTATTACATTATTCCTCTGGATATAAGCTGCTGTCACGCCCCTCTTTGAATTGCCTGGCACTTTGTTAAATTAAAGATTTTTACGACTGAACTATGCAGATTAACATTAACTTTGATGTGTGATTCACAAGTTGTTGTTTCACTTTTTTTTTTCTTCTTCTTATCTTTACTATATACATGCTTACTATGCCTATAAGGTTATAATGGTCACGTGGTGCAACATTTGACTATATGTAATATAGACTTGTAAATATATATTGTATATATGTGCTTACATTGTTTTGTAGCTCTGATAAGACTAAAAGTATTTTGTTCAAATTGGAACAAAACAAAAATGCAAAACCATATTCTAGCTTTTCTATATTTCATTCACCATAAATTTTAAAAAAAAATGAAAATAAATTCACAGCTTCATTGCTGTTTTTACAAGAAGATATCTTTATGAGACAATCTATATTAAAAATGGTAAGTCACAGTTGAGATCGTTATCTTTTCTCATTTTTTTTTGTTGCATCATTTGATATTGATAAGAGGATTTTGTGGCAATCGGTTGCCGCGTTGCAATCAATTCAAATACACTCGCGGATCCTCTGTAATTAGTGGTTCTCAAACTTTTTTTTTTGGGTAAAGGCACAGTATCTTTGCCTTAAAAATTCATGGCACACCTAAGAAAAAATTACCGTAGATTATTTATGTACCACAACACACCCTTTGGAAACTATTGATTTAGTGTATAGATGTGGTAATAGAAAAGTTTTGTTTATTTTGCATTTTCCAATAAAGTTAAAATTGATTTGAAAATATTAAACAATGTTAGCACATTTAATATAACATCCAAACTTTCGAGGCACATTTAGCAAAACTCACGGCACACCCTTTGAGAATCACTGCTCTAAATGAATACTGGGGAGATAGGGATGTGAAGAGATTTAAATACAGGAAAAAGGGGTGAGCCACAATTACCCTCGCCTCTCCCCTCCCCCAAAGATCTCCACATTTTTGCTCTCCTCAACTGTGTTATGTGTCAATGAAGATCATCGTTACTGATACAGTATATATCGGAAATCGTGTACAACCTATTTTCTAATTAGATAGAATATGATTAAAGAGCAAAATTGTGTTCTCCTGGGATCATTTATCGTTGAACAAAGACACCTCTCCCCCTCTACTCCCCCCCCCCCCGGTGTGACGTCAATTTAGGCGACAGATTGCATACTTTTTAACGCCCTTTCACTGAACAGTGTCAGTGTCAATGTGTGTGCGCCATAACGACCATTACATTACAAGAGGGTGAACTATAGAAAAAAAAAAGTTAAAAGTTTCCCCCTGGTGTCGTTAAATGTAATCACATAAGAGTGATTGCCATTTTGTCTCTTTTAATGTTTAGACACACACACACACATGGTCATTCAGTGGCTCATGAGGATAACTTTCTGAACTACCCTTATTCATTTCACTATTTTACTGATAACAAAATGGAAGTTATGTGTGTCTGTGTGGTTTACCTGAACATTTTCACACCCTTTTGCAATACTATCAATCTATGTGGGTGTGCCATTTTTATTTTGAAATTGAGCCTCACAAATAAGTTGACAATCTGAGAGCAACTTTTTTTTTAAACCTGTTTGTCCACATATATTTGGGGAGATGTTAGGCCTTATATCTATGGGATGACAATTACTTTGAAGTTTGTACACAGACACACACATAGAGCCAACACACACTTCTCCAAGGGCTGCAATAATGAACAAATATTGACATATAATTTAAATATAAAATATTGACAGAATGAATGATATATCATAAAGATTATACAAGTCAGTGGAGTAGGTTGGATGGGTATTAGCAGAGAAACGAGGGGTTCAGGAGGAGGAGGAGGAGGAGAAGGAGGAGAAAAAAATAGGGCTTACTTACACCCATTCTGTCAAATGCTTTTTTTTTCATCCATTTTCTTCTCTTTTCAAGACTCCCATCAGATATTCTTATAAAAATGCTCCAATGTTAAAAATGTATAGATAAAGCTTGAAAAGCTAAGCTTTAAGATGTTCACATCAATAACAAGAAGAAGAAGAAGAAGAAAAAAACACACAAAAACTTGGCTTGAGGTGGGGCTCAAGGATGAAAAGGGGGAAAAGAGGAGGAGGCGGAGGCTAAATCCTGAAAAATAAAAGTGCAACATGAAGTATCATTAGTGAGGTTCTTATATGGTGAACCTGATTTTCTGATTGAAACACGTATCATCTTGTAAGAGGTGAACAACCTTTCTCATGTATGGGCCACATTTTAAATTGTTAGACTAGAGTTGAAACACACAGACCACTTTTTAACCACTTTTCGACTGCAAAATGAAAAAGACGAAGGTGGTTGCTATGTATTTTCTATGGAAAAACTCAAGGTGGTCGCCGGTTTCATTTTGCAGTCGAAAAGTGGACTGTGTGCTACGGGCCTTATTGTCATTTCTCTACTCTTAATTTCCAGTACCAATTTGACGATAAATTTAAGTCATGAATATAAGCCATATCCAATAATTTCACATCTTGAATTTTATAAACAAAAAATCTATTCAAAGGTGGACTAATACAATATATAATGGTAAGAGAAGCTATTATTGTTTGCCCACTCGCAAGGGGTTGCATCATACCAAAAATGCTTTCTATTTTTCTTTTTAAAAAAATAAATAAAACGTGAGGTACTTTGCTATACAGTGATTTGAATGGTAATGTTAATTAACCTATCAGGTGTATTTGTATGTTTTTTTTTGAGGAGATGGGTTACATCAGTTTAGAAAAATCCTAAGAATGAAAAACAGGTTCTCAATCTCGAGAGACAAACTTTTAAATGAAGGATTTGTTACTCGGAATGCTCATCTCTTATTTTTCTCTCTATCTTCTTCCCTAACCCGGGGTTATTTTTTAAACCCTCCTTTCTAACCCCCCACCCCACAACCTCATACACATTTTCTTCATTTCTATTACACCTTATACTTCTCCAAACAGAAATTAATCAAAAGACCTTAAGCCGATAAACTTAAGATCTAAAGAAAAAGGAAGTAGAAGAAACACATAGAGAAAAAAAAAAGTCTATGGTGAAACATCCCACATATGAAGCTCAGTGTCTCAAGAGACACATGAAAAATATTGCTTTAAATTAGTTCTGAATGTGACCAAGAAAAACGGATCACATTGTAAGATATAAAAACCAATCAAATCCACAAGAGATTTCAAACCAATAATTGGATTAGATCATTTATATATTTATAGAAATAGAAAGATAAAGTTAAAAAATAGGCCTGTCATCAAATGATATAGCAATGAAAAATAATAATAGAAAATCCCCGAGCTCATTTCATTTTTTTTATAATAGAATTTATATATCAATGATCACACAGATATATTTCAATTTTAAATTCATTGCATTACTTTCCATTATTGAATTTTTCTCTATATCTATCTTTTTACTATTTTAATCAATATAACAGCATTTGCAAATCGATCATGAAATCATGATTGACAAGCAAAAAAAAAACAAAAGTTGATATCATTCAAATTAATTGCACTCTCAGCATAAAAAAAGACAGAAAATGAAAGAAAGAATGGAAAATGCACATCCATCTATTCACTTTCTATTACATATTTGTTTTGGTTTCTTATATAAAGTTCACTATAGAATGTTTTTTTTTCCTTTACTTTTCATACTGGTTTGTTGTATGTTTTTCCATGATTCAATTTAGCAAAATGCATTCTCTCTCTCTCTCCTTCACTCTGCATGCTTCAACAACGAAAAAAATGGCATACTTAAATGTTTCTTGCTTTTTCCCATCAATTTCTTGCAAGAAAAAATACACAGAGGCCTACACATGAATACATGTATAAAGTATGAAGCTACAATATATGTAATAGAAAAGTGTAAAGGGATCAAAATAAGGGCAAATTCACGTTAAAATATTCTCCTTGTGTGTGACTGTTAGTCGTTGGTTTTTTGGACCATCAGTCATTCTCCCAAAGGAGGTGAAGAGAGAGAGAAAGAAAAGAAAAAACAATTTTCTACTGAAAAAAAGCCGCACTATATACATGTATATAAGAGACAAGGTATAAAAAATAGCTTTTTTGCAGTTTTCATCGAAATCACCCCTAAATACATGAGCAAAACGCTGAAGCTATTCGTCATTGGAGCCTGCGGTGTCAACTTTTAAACGAGAAATATTGCGGACAAGTAAATTTTAGTGACCTCTCTCTCTCTCTCTCTGTCTCTAATACTGTACTACGGCCCTATCCTTTAACAACAACAGGGCCAAATAGTAAGTATATGAAATAGGTGGTTCTCCTTCTCCACCCCTTTTCAACCCCCTCTATTTCTCCACTCGAGCACATTACATACAAAAAAATATGACTGGACTTTTCTAACCATAACATGTATATAAAGTGGATCAATATAGATAGATAGAGAGATATGTGTGTGTGGACGTCAACAATACATAAACTGACCCAAACTTACACAGAATATTGTTTCAGCATATAAATTGATAAAAAGGCTTTTTCTTTCCCAGAATGGAACACAACTGGGATTTGGGTGAAATGGAGAGAAAAGAGGTAACAACAATATTGGCCTTTTAAGTCATCTTCAACCTCAACCGACATATTTAAATGTGCATTATTAAATACAGGATGACTCAAAACATGTGGTTCACTAGATCATATTTACAAAAAAAAACCGTCTTTGCACCACGATCCATAAAGTTGAACAGATTGTTTTGATAGTAACATATACTGCTCCTATAGATCTAATATATTATACTTCAGGTGATGGCCCATATATTTTTCAATGCAGCCACAGCCCTCTCTCTATATGTAAAATTTGAGACATTTCGTTGCTCAAATCGAAAATTTAATCAACACACGTAGAAGTAACACTTCCGTTACGCCAGGCAGAAAATGTTACACCGAATAGAAAGTCATTTGTTGTCAAATTTTAATGTCGAGACTGAAATGTGGCAAAACAAAATTTGCTAGCTGAAATGAAAGCCAACGCTCCTGTCTAATATTATCAAAGTAGAATATCAGAAAAACTATAAAAGCTACTCATTTGAATTGGTTGCTAACGACATTTCAAAATGTAGTTAGTCGTCGTACAGAAAATAAGATAAATTTCTTAGATAATTAAAAAAATAAAGTTTAAAATTTGTCTTCAAAGTTCGTTTTTAAAATTTATTAATTTTCATTTCTTTTAAAATTCTGTTTTAACTTTTGCATTAACACATTTTACAACAGGTTTTACACGTTTTGTATGGACCACTCGAAATTTCCTTCCATAAAACCACTTTGTTATGGGACATACTGTACAAGAGGCCAGGTAGAAACCGTATTAAGGGTCGAAATTGAGGACGGAAAGTGAAATAATAATAATTTTGCTATTCGGTTAGCCACCTCTAATCCTAGCCACCACCACCACCATCACCACATTCCATTGAGATATTTTTGTCAACGTCAACCTTATATCGAACCACGAAGAAAGAAAGACTAACAGAAGGTGGACAAAACCTAGGCTCAGAGCCAATCCATTTTTTTTTGTAAACCCCAGATTCAGCCCTTAAAAGAATAAGAGATAGTCCCACAATAACCATTGTGAATCGAAACCCAACCCCCAACTCTATAAAATAAGGGCTATAATCGGTGTAAAACCGGCTGCGAAAAGAGAGAGAGAGAGAGAGAGAGAGAGAGAGAGAGAGAGAGAGAGAGAGAGAGAGAAAGAGAAAATGAATATAGCCCCTCCTACACTTCCCTGATTCTTATATGAAAACAATTTGTATGAGGGATTTAAAGACTTTGGCTAACATAATTGCCTGTCGCCCCAAAACATAAGCCTACCAAAAAGGAAATGATAGAAAATCCCTCGGTTGCCCAAAACGACCATCTTTTTCCTTTCTATATAGAAATATTGTACAGAGATATTTCTCCTTCTAGTCTTTATGTTTTTATATATATATATATATATATAGAGAGAGAGAGAGAGAGAGTGACAAGAGACTATTTTCGTCTCAACATAGAAAATAATGTCATCATAGACAAAAGCCTGTAATCAACAAAGTCTATGGGTTACAACATCATTGGTTCTAGTCTTTTCTAGCTCGGAAGGAGCTTCATAAAAAGAAATATTGATACTCAACGCAAAATAAGTATTGCAACATCATCTATAGATACAAAGTCGTCAGTCTAAACGGAAACAGAAAATTTATTTTTCTTTTTCTTGTTGTTGTTGTTGTTGTTGTTGGAATCTTTTACCTTAAAATAAGTTTTTCGAATTCTGGTTATTCTTGTGTTAGAAACTAGAACGGGTTGTTCAATCATTAATAGTAATAATATTTACGTTGATATCTTTCAAAATAAACTTTTTATTTAAAAGAATATCGTCTTCTTATAGTTTGGTTATTTTCGAACTGAAATATAAAGCTTATTTTAACACTAGTGGGGTAACCCGTCATAAATGACGGGAGCAAAATTCACAGGCAATTGTGCGCATGCGCGTCGTTTGTTCCTTTTTCTACTCCTTTCATTTCAATTTCAGCCACCCCCTCCCACTTTTGTCAACCCTCCACGTTTCTCTCTCTCCCCCTTCTACACTTCCCAACCTTTTCCCCTCTCCAATTTTGTAGGGACTGGCTCACTACAGCTAACTGGGTCACTACAGCTACCAGGCTCACTACAGCTACTAGGGTCACTACAGCTACCAAAAAGAAAATATAAACCTTTATTTCATCAAAAGGGTCACTACAGCTACCGAGGGTCACTACAGCTACCAAAAAATATAGGCCTGTTTATTTATCAATATGTTTAGTTTAGATTACATTCGGTTCAGTTAGGTTTCATTATGTTCAGTAAGGTTCGGTTAGGATCGGTTAGGATCGGTTAGGTTTGGTTAGGATCGGTTAGGTTCAGTTAGGTTTGGTTAGGATCGGTTAGGATCGGTTAAGATTGGTTAGGTTTGGTTAGGATCGGTTAAGATCGGTTAGGTTTGGTTAGGATCGGTTAGGTTCGGTTAGTATCGGTACTTTTTGGTTAGGATCGTTAAGGTTCGGTTAGGTAAGGTTCGGTAAGGTTTTATTAGGTAAGATTCGGTTATTTTAGGGAGAAAGGGTTATTTTTTTAGCTGTAGTGACGAAAAAGTGATAAAAAAAAGGTCTATATTTTGTCCCCCTATTTTTTGGTAGCTGTAGTGACCCAAGTAGCGGTTCTCCCCCTAGTAGCGCTTGTGAGCCTTGGTAGCTGTAGTGACCCCCAACCAATTTAATATCATGGGGTTCTTGGATGTGAAGGGTGCAACATGTAGTTGACCTTGAGAAAAAAAAGCTGTTCATTTCTTCATTTATTTAAATTTATATCAATTCCGACGTGCTTCAAGGTTTTTGTACAGCGTTACTCCACACACACACACACACACACACACACACACACAGACCTGGGATATTATATATATAATAATAATAATAATCAATCTTAAGACCATAAACCATTTTAAGAGTATACATATTACATACTGTATGTGCCTTTTGTCTTTCCAAAATGTGAATCTAAAACAATTTAGGTAATTCACATGCACCTTTTGAAGTCCATCGAGTCAATGGACTTGAAAAGGCAATTAAAGTGTATTTATTGGTGCGCTGAAGAGGAACATTTTGTAGAACCCCATGATGAAATGTTTCTTCAGCTAGCTAGGAAATGCTCATCCTACAGCTGGGCTTTTTAACTTAAATAATACGACGAGGTCGTCGACACCCATAGTATAGCCTATAATCATATACAAAGAAAGTAGAGGGGGTGGGGGGGGGGGGGGGGGGTCATCAAGTGACAAGACACAATGGAAGTGCCAATAACAATTAACAAGAAAAAGAAACATTCTTGTAACACCTATTAGTGTCTATGCAACAGAATAAATTCTAAGTATATACAGTATGATTTTGGGGTACGTTCGTTCCACATCAAATGATTCCATCTTAAACGACGACGAGGAGGAGGGTTGGTGGTGGAGGCTAGCAATGCTTCTAGGGAAATGTCCTTTAAGTATGCTGTCATTGAAAATTGAAAGTTGTGAATATGGTCTAGTGCTGGCACACTTGGTACTCTAAATGTATCCTTCTTATTGGCTAGTCTACACCGCCAATCCTCATTTGAGGTGGAATCGTTCAAGATAGGTAACAACCGATTTTGTGTTCTGTAATCTTGCATTGTTGCACAGCATTGTTAAAAATAAAAAATTCCTTCTTATGGGTATAGCGGGACAGACACCATTTGTAATTTGCACGATTAATTTTAACTGTAAAAATTGAATTACCCATTATTTGTTTGATTATTTGAGCAGCAAGAGAGATAAACTTTGTTACCTTTTAGACATATAATTGTAAGGTTTCAAATCTATTGTTGTTCTTTTTGTTTCCTTCCCAAAAAAGTGCACCTGAAATAAGGCAAAGAAACAAAAACAATTCATGATTATATTAAATTATATACAATATAAGAGAAATCGATTCCGATAATTTTATCATCAATCAACAATTTTGCTATAAACTAAAAATGCTCATAAATATAACATGCAACTAACTTTGTCATTTCGTTTAAATCGTTGGCAACTAAACACGATTTCTTGACAAATTGCCATTTGAAAAATGTTTTCTTTACTTTTTTCTATACTGTATATGTATGTGGTGGTGACTTAAGTTGGTCATCATATCGCAAAGTATCTACTGCATGTCTATATGGTGGTGAGGCTTTTATAATATTGCTAAAACACCACCATATTTCAAATTGCACCATAGAGACCAAAATCAGCTTCATGCTTCAACCAAGAGATCATTCTAGCAAATATGGTCTGTTATTATTGATGAAATTGATTAATTCCAAAGGATTTTTATATAAAGTCGTCTCCTACACTTTGAACCATATATTATTATTAGTGTATGTTTTCATACCCACTGTTTCACTAGCTAGTTAAACAACAAATAAGTTTCATATTTTATAACATCTATATTTTCTTTCACTTATATTGAATCTACAATATCAATATATTGTAATAATAATAATACTAATAATAATATTGAAGACACTTGCAAACAACCTCACTTTTTATATTAAAAACACCATTTTCTTATTAAAGTGCCTTTTCAAAATCACTAGTGAACTTTGGAGACACAAACCGGAATCCATATTTTAGTCCTGTTTCTAGTTTCAGTAATTCTAAAACATATTATTCAATTTTCACACAGAAATGACGAATCAGTTTTACTTACTCTGTTATTAGTTTTTGTATAATATTAGTTGGAGAGATTTCTATAGTTACCTCATCGTTAGATGAAGCTTATGACGTCAAAGGGGTTGAAAAAAAATTTACGATTGCTTCATTTAGTCTGATTAAAAAAAGGGTAATAACAAACGTATACTTAACAGTTTAAGCAACAGGCTTCTTGTATTTTTTTGTTATTAACTTATTACAGACAAAATGACACAAACCTAAATTTTTCGTCAACCCGTCTGACGCAAGCAAATGCAGTTCTCAACACGGGATTCACGTGCCACTTAAGGTTAATCATAACATTTGGCGTTGAAAACGTTTTATAACTAAGGATTGACTTGGGTCCAGTGGCGTAGTTAGGGCCCCGCAACTGCCGGGGGGGGGGGGGGGCGCAGGAGGTTTGGGGGCGCAAAAAACGAAAAAAAGTCGATGTATTTTCAAAAATAATTGAATAAATTAAGCAAGTGATTCCGAATCATTCGCTTAATTTATTCAGTTATTTTCGAAAATAAATCGAATTTCATTTCGTTTATTGTGCGTAGAATTTTTTAGGGGGTGTTATTTTGATGAACAGCGGAACAGTCCGAACAACGGTACGAACAGTCGGAAAAATAGTAGGAACAGTCCGAAGGTTTGGTTTAGTAAAATTAAGTTGTTGCAGGGGTCTGGGGGTGCAGACCCCGACTTTTTTTTAAGAATTATTAAATCAAATTAGTCCGTTGTTCCGACTGTTCCGTAATTTGTTCAATGAGAGGAACGGTCGGAATAATGGACAAATTTGATTTAATAACGCTAAAAATATGGGGAACTGCGCCACCAGGCCCACTGCAACAAGCTTCATTTTAGAAAACCTAACCTTCCGACTGTTACTACTGATCAGCCGTTCATCAAAATAGCACCTCCTCCCCCCCCCAGTATGAGGCTAAGTGGAGGGGGGACTTAAAGGGAGCGCAACGTTTTAAGCAACCCGGGGGAGGAGGCGCAACGTTTTACGCGGCGGGGGGGGGGCGGGCGCAACCAAGCCTAGCTACGCCATTGCTTGGGTCTCGTGTTGAGAAACACTTGCCTGATTTCGTGCATGGATTGGAAATCCATCCTCTAAATACGAGTGGTATGTTTTAATTATTCTTAATTATCAAAAGTTGATGAGTTTAGCTAAAACTATCTATGACTTAGAAATCCTTAAGAATTCAACCTTATAATATTTGCAGACATCTAGTTCATACAAGAATAACACTCCTCTTTGCTAACTGTCATAATGCTTCTTTAAATTCGTCCATTTCACCCTGACACCTTTTTTTTTTTGTAAATTGTCCATTTTCACACGTTTTGCACTTGATTTCATTTTGAGTGTTTTTTTTTTTTCTGAGTATACTGAGTTCACTGCTTACATCATATTTTAAAACAAGAGAAATGAATGCACCATCCCTCACTCCATTTTGGACATTAGAAATTCGTAAAAACATAAACATTTGTCATAAGATTTTTTTTTGAAAAACTCAAAATATAATTTCAGTCAGATGTAGCCAACATGCAAAAAAAATCCTAAAATGAACTGTTTCAAATATTCAATTCAATTTTCTACCTTCATTTCATAGGAACTTCGCACCCAAAAAGGAAAGAAATTTCACAACAAAATAAATAATTAAGGTTAATTTTTTCATCAAATGCTTTTTTAAAAAAAAATGACATCATGCATTTTTTTTCTTCATCAGGAATGACTTTTCATTGTTAACTCGTTAAAAGAAGTTGAAGGTAATAATGAAATTGTAAAAGGGGGATCACACACTTTCAGTGGAAAAAGAACTTCCTTTTTCCTAATTTAATTTTGTCAAATTGATCACACACAAGTTACATTTTGCTGTTCAAACACATGAATGAAGTCGTTCCTCCATAAATAGACACGGAATAAAAAAAAACTAGTAAGGGGTGGAGAAATTATAGGAGACCCTATCTTTATATACAGTGACTCTATATAGACATTTGATAAAAACAGAAAGGAATTGGGGACTTAACAAACGGGAGGGGGATGGGGGGAAGTATAAGTGATTGTATTTGGGGGTTTAGAAGCTATCATTCAAACGTTTCGGCAGAAATATATATATATATATATAGGCCCTATATGTATTGGGCCTCCTCACTGAATGAGTATGATAAGTAGTGAGTGACCAAATGCATCAAAAAGCCTAAAGAAAAGAGGGGAGATGTGGGAGGATGTACTGTTAAGTTAATTGGGGAATGAGCATCTTGACATCGTGATCATTTTTCTCCATAAAGACATTTTCATTCTTTTTCATTCTCTTTCTCGTCTTATATGGTGGTCATGTGAAGAACAATGGAACTAAATGTGGCACTAACAGTACTAGTATTCCACATAACAAACGTAATATGCAAGGAGGTTTGTTTCCTTCACTCCAAATTAATGCAGTCACTACAACATCTAAAAGGCTATTTCTAGTATTTATAACAAGTCACTAACCACTTCGCCTCTAATCTCGTACTTTTGACTTCAAATTTAAAAAAAAAAACACTTTAAAGTTGTCTTGGTGTGAATAAAATGTTAAATATCTTCGGCAATTTGCTCAAGTACAATCCTATAGAGACCAATACATTTTTAAAAAAATTCCGGCCCAATACACATGAGGCCCACATGATGGACATTTATAATAAAATTGCCAGGTGTCTCGACAAAACCATTCAATTTCCGCTTTGATTCATTTACACTACTAGTTTACACGACTTTTAAATATACTGCTGCACTATGAACTTGACAGTAACTATTATGTGCACACAAATGAGAGTATATATTTTGTATATACATGTAAATAACCTCATGTCCAATAAATATGATGTGTACAACAATATATGAAAACCTAATTTATAATGGTAACCTTATCATTTAGCCATGCATGCATTGCAGTGTGCTTTTTTTCCTCCTTAAACGTCATGCTTCTTGCTTGAGTTTTTTTTTCTTTCATTTCTGTTTAAAAAGTGTTTTTGCATTCAACCTGAAACCCATTTGATAACTATTAGCAGCACTTTTCTATAATGTTGAAGAATATTTATTGAAACTGCAGGGAGAAAGAACTTAAACATGGAAAATGTGCCATTTTGCCCAAAATAATGCATCATGAACTAAAGAGAGTTGTGACTTAATCTAATATCAACGTAACAAATGCGTTTTCATGTTTCTTTTTTAAGTTGGAGGAGACGTCACCTCATGAAACTGAGATCATAATCACTGGAGCCTTACTATATACATTATAGGGAAAGTACAGGGGAAAAGGTGGTTGGTTTGGGGGAGGAACGATTGTTGCAAGTTGAACGAGATATGGATGACTGAAATTAAAAAGATGGTGTTGCAAAACGTCCAATGGGTTAGCACCGTTCCATGACCGTGCCTTTCCATACAGACAACTTCACTAAATATCGTACGGGTTATTGAAGATCGACACCTAAACCTATACAAAAAGTACTTTTAAGTAGATACTTTGTGGGTCTCTATAGTTCAGTATATGACTAAAAGGTCCTTTTAGAGAAACACAAACTCTATAAGGGGAGAAAAAAAAACTGAAGCACCGCATAAGGACCAACACCTTTCTTCCTCTCGTCTCAATAGAGAGAGAGAAACTACCTTTTCATGAGGTGACTCAAATGAACAAACGCCCAAAAAAAACTGACGTTTATTCATGTAAAATATTATCTTCTCATTTTTCAAACTGCCATAAAAAGTTTATTTCGAAATATATATCCTCATAAAAAAACCACATCACCTATACCTACTACTATATTTCTAATTTGCAATTTTTTTTTGCATTTCCAGTGGCGTAGCCAGGCTTTTTGGTGTACGGAGCAGGGTGCCAAAAAGCGCCCGATTCTAAGAAAGAGGAAGTAAACGGTTAAAGAGACCCTACAATAGCTCCCTTCCAAGCCCCCCCCCCTGTCTTCTCCAAAGAAGTTGCTCCCAAAAATTATTTAATGTTTTGGATCCTTAATATCAGCAAATGTCAAATTAGCTCTACTCTATATGACTATGTTAGGCTTTTTGCCATTCCAGAAGCCATGCATTTTTTTTTAATTTTTGCTTATTTTTTCCACAAGATGTATGCCTGCAATACTCATCATTTAGATGTAAAGAACAATCAAGAAAACAAGAAACCATTTTCAAATGTCTAATCCTAATTCTGTCACTGTAGTTATGGAAGCCACTTATTATAAGAGTTCAATATCATTTATTTATTGTTAGGTTTTACTTTGATTATGAGGGGATGTTATACATTATACAGAAGGGAGTGTGCGTGTTTGGGATGGAAGATGGAAAACCATTTCACGCTTATTAATTTTTCAAATAGCTAAATTGGGGCCACCATAATTCACTGAATCATTTGGAGATATCTATACATACACACTAAGTTATTGGATCTTTACATATGGCGCCATCATGCGGTCACTAAGCTGAATTTTCTTTTATCAGCATCATGCACATAACAGACAGCGCCATCCAGTGTTCCGAAAAAAAACATTCCTTGTATTAAAACAACCATTGTTTTTTAGGTAAAACAGGTGGATAGGTTAAACTCCTCCTGCTCCTCCTCCTCCTCCTCCTGCTCACTCAAGTTTTTTTCAATATTTTCCTCATAGATTATACAATAATAATGTAGTTTTCCCTACAAATAAATGTTTTTTCTGCTCACTGGATGGCGCAGCTGGTTATGTGCACTGGTGCCATACACTTTTTAAATTTTAAAATTCTGCCTCTGAAGAAGATTTTTGGGGATCTTATTTATACATCAGAGAATGTTTTTTTGGTCTCTCTCTCTCTCTCTCTTTCATTTTGCATTTTGATTAATTTGCTTTCAATGTTCGATGTATTTCTTTTTATATATTGCAAAGATTGAAATAGAGAGAGAAAGGGTGTGAAATAAATACATTAACTCCAATGAAATGCATTACAAGTTGAGAGCTCCAATATTTCTGTCATTTCGATGAATGTGCATCATCCATATACCGCAGTATTTATACCGACAACGAACACAACTGCACACGCGCACAGACAAATGCATATTTCAAATCGTTATGCGTCGTGACGTCACACTGGCAAACACTTCCATTATGATAAAAAAATCCAAACAGTTCTATTTGATAAAGATATAGCCCCCCCCCAAGACCCCTACCCTCTTTTGCACAACGACCCCTCTCAGTTCAGACATTTTAGACCAAAATTCACTCAATACTTAACTGGAACACCACACTAAAACTAATATTAAGTACTAGAAGATTGTGTTGCCATTTATGTTGACTTTTTGATCACACCCTGCATGTTTTAATGAAATCTCATTAAATAATTAAATTACACACACCTACAGTATGATTCAGTAATTGACAAAATTAATACAGATTATTTTCTAATTAATTTTTTTAAAAAATATTCACAAATTTTCACGTGTATTTTGGTGAATTTTACATTATTTCTGATTTTTTTTAGTCAAAGATGACTAATAAAAAACGTAATTGTCACTATATGAAAATAAACATTGTGTTAAAATTAAATAAAACGTTGGGTAAAAAGTGAGCAAAGTGTGAAAAACGGCATTTAAGAAAATTTAATTAAGCTCTTTCTGTATATTTGCATATTAACGATCAGCTTTTTCATAATACATTTACATACTGTACACCATTTGCGCTGTTTTTTTCTTCTTCTTCTCTCTCCTTTTCAAGTGGTAACTTTTTGATTTTGATCCTTGAATTAAGTAATATATTTTATGTGAGTAGTTACACACAGATCACAAAATGGCGTATATTTTTTTTGTAATTAATTACTTACGTATAATAATAATAATATGCAAGTTTGAGGAAACACATGGCATTGTGTCCTTCCTTTATTAGTTAGGCCGACACCAAGAAGCTTTTTCAATAAATACTTTCCCAAAAGATAATAGCATACTAAGGTTACTGCAATTATAATAATAATCATGAATTAAAATTTAAACTATAATCTTTTTTTTTTAAAAAAAAACATAATACATTAAAATTTAAATATGCATCATTTTGAATTTTCAACACAAAAAAGTGAAAACGTGTTATAAATGATTAACTATATGAACAAATATTTTGCTCTTCAAAACCTTAAGTCTCAACTTTTCAATTTTTCTAACTTATTTTAAATAAAAGTCACGTGAATTAAATCGCAATCGAGTGATTTCGATCAATGGAACTAACTGTAACAGGCTTCCAGAGCCACTTAACTTCACCACGAATGTTCAAACTCGGGTAAAATGAACATCCCAAATAATCCATTTTTTTTATATCGTCTCTATCTATTTCTCACGATGTTATTGCAGGATCCACTGGCTCAGGATGTTGTTAATTTCAAAAATATATTTCATGTGAACCGCAAGGTTTCAGAATCCGCGACCAATTCCCGATTCTATCCGCTAATTCAAAGTGAGTATCATAAGTGGGCAATAGCAGAGGTGCATTTTTAACAAATCCTTTTAAAAAAAATTCTTCCCGTTTGTCTTTAACGCATATTTGGTGGTATTAATTAATTTCTTAACCTCGGTCCTTTATAATGATTAATGGTAATTAGACACCCTTCGTTTTTTTCTCGTATTCTTTCAAAAACAAATTCCATTTATGTGTCTCTCTATCTTAGAAATTAAACGTTTCTAATGTGTACTTAACATGTGTTTACTGTAGGTTCTTGTAAAGAATTCATTAAGTGTCAACAGTGTGAAGAAGTGTGTGGCCGCATTTTCATTAGAGTAAAAAAAAAATGCAACTGTGTGTTTGTGCGCATATTTATATACATATACACATATAGATAGATAGATAGATAAAGTATGACTTTGTGAATGAAATTATGAATAAGAGCCCTCCCTCCCTCCCTATATATAGTCATAATTAGATGGAGGAGGAGAATAATAAGACATAAAAATTGCAGCTGTGTCACACAACCTGCCATCATCCACTATACTGTTCTATCATTTTCTCTCTCATTCTATCTATCTATATATTGGAACTTTTTTTTTTCATTCTTCTTCTGGGTTTTCTATATATGTATTTATATATATATACATTACCTTATGGTGCATTAATTACGCGTTAAATTCTCATTTGAGGTCATTAGCGTAGACACGCCATGTCTCATTATGCACAAATATTCTCTCTCTTCTTATTTTCTATGAATTGCAATATGTGTGTGTGTCTGTTTTTGCTTCTTCTTTGCTTTTAATTTGCTCTGTCACCACACATTCATTGTAATTATTTCTTTTTTTTTTTTAAAAAATCATTAGTGTGGATTTTAAATTTTTTTAAAAAATATATTATTGCAAATGCATTTGCATTTCTACTTTAAAACAAATAAAATTCGACTTGAAATAATTGTATTCAAGTCAGTCAGTCAGGAAGTCAGTTTTAAGTTCGACAAGTTTAAACTGGGTACAGACGATCAATTTTGATTTGTAAATCACCACACACGTTTAAACTGCTTATATTTTCTTTGGTGTTTTTTTTTTTGAAATTTTTTGTGTAGGTAGAAACTTTATTTTTTTGTTATTAACCAATTGCTCATGTTCACATCATTGCTAAGCATTACGATTTGTACAAATGCTTATGTTTCTACATTGTAAGTTCGAAATGGTTGTCAACTTATGTCACATACAATCCAGCTTTCATCGATTCAGCTCGCCCCAATTGAAGCGGATTTCTTTTTTGAACAGATATTTCTGGAACCGATATTTCGACCCAAAGATTGAAAAGTAACAAAAGTTGGATTGAGTCGATAAAATTCAACACATACACGATCAGTTTTTGCCCTGAAAAGCCAGGATTGACAGGCTAGAATTGATCGTTGGTACCCAGCTTGAGTTAGTCTTCAGTTGTTCGATAGTCAACACTTGGGATTCGGTTATGGAGACATTGAATTTCCACACAAAATGAACCAATTTAAAAAAAAAATGATCCATTCACTCAAATCAAGATGTATTTTGATATAACTAAAACAATTGTAAGAGAAATTAATTAAATATAAACAAATTAAAAGAACATAAATGAAATAAATACTGTACAACTATAATAATTAATTATTAGACTTATTTGAATTATAATTTGAAAGAAATCTTAACGTGAGCCACTTTAAAATTTGATAAAAATGTCAAAAGTTTAAAACTCGTTTTTCACAAGTAAAACAAGATTAATTTTTTTTACCATCAAGATAATACATATGTTTATAATATACGATAGTATTGGCTCATTGATTATCTGACAAAATTAATAATAAGAAACACTTTATACAAGTTTATTACACGAGAAAACAAAATACTTGGAAATTTAATTAAATTTAGTCTTGTTTAAAAAGGTGAGTAGCAAGCAACACACTTTAGTGTTGCTGTGTGTTTTAATAGCATTTGTTACAACAATCACTCAACAACACATACATTTTTATATTTACACCGAAGTGGAACATATTTTAACAGTTGATTAGTAGATTAAAATGTTGCATTTATTTGAATTTAGTACACAAACACTTGTTTGTTTATTCTGATGAATATATGAAGAAATAAAATAATAACTCATCAATAATGATTCTGTATTTGTGTTTTAGCTCACTTAATGAAATGAATTTTGAGCGATTTCATTATACAGTTAGTTAAAATTAACAATGAATGTGAGGTGAGGCCAATGATGATGAATTAGGAAATTGAGAGATGGTCACATGTTGAAGTCATTAAACACCTGGTCAAGCGAAGAGAGAGAGAGAGAGACAATTCCTTCTTCTGAGAAACCAATTGACTCTCTAAAAAATATGCCACTTTTGTAAAGTACAGTTAGGGAAACTGTTCTCCAAAGGGAATTACTAAAAGGGAATAGAGAAAGAGAGACAGGATTTCCCCTCTCAAAAAAAAAGGTGGAGTGTGAAGATTGTCCAGTTGGTTACTTTTCAACTTTTTAAGTATTTTTATGACTTTTCAAAGAAGTAAAACGAGTATTTTAAAATGAAATCAATCATTCTCACGTTTTTTTTTGTTTATTACTCTTCACTGTATTCTTTTAAAATTAACAATTATCAACTTACATACAACACTTTTGGTTAATGAAGATGACCAAAAAAATGTTTCAAATTGAGTATATAGATGACCCCCCCCCACTCACTGGTCACAAATATTTCCTGAGTGACCTTTTCCTTCTGTACTTTTACTATTTGGTCGTTTTTGATTTTCAGTGTTGTTGGTGCTCGAATTTGTGCTTCAAATTTCAAAGAAAGATTATTATTGGGCAGGGGGGATAAATGTAGTCAATAGGATGTAAAAAGCTTATACGGGACATTCCATCGTTTTTGTTTGAAAGGTGTTAAAAATGAAACGAGGGATGAAGAAGGGAGGGAGGGTGAGGGTTAAATAGTAGTTTTTCAATGGGTGGTGGAGTAATGTGGGGTGTAGTAGGGAGAGAAATGACAACCGTTTTTGCTAGACTGCTTGGAGCCCTGAATTGACCATCTTTGGCACCACGCAGTCTGTTGTTGTCCAGAGGAAATACTGATGGTGGTCATTTGATTTGTAGACTGGACAGTTCTCTCTCTCTCTCTCTCTTTTCTTATGAGGTGTTTTCCTGTCATAAAATACCTGTGTGTCCATCTTAACGCCCTTTTCACAATGTTAACTTTATAAATGCTTAAAGAAGTTTAAGCCTTTAAGGGTTTTTTTCTTTTTCTTTTCTTGACCAGCGGAAAACACGTGTGAGGTGGACTTAAATAGGAGGTGCAATTGACTTTTCGGCCGCATGTCAATGGAACCACTTCTTTTTTGTGTCCCACCTTCTTTTTAGCCACCGCTCTTTTCACTTCTTCAAGAATTTTGTGGAATTTTGTGAGATTTGTACACCTGTGTGTATCTATTCCTTTTAATGTATTTACATTCTAAAAGTGAAGTTCTTCACTTCTTTGGGTGTTGGGGGGGATTTTTGGCTATTTACTACTTGATGTGGAATTTCTAATGATTTAATGGAATGTTGCATCATTTTGATATTTAATGAACAAAGTTGTAAATATAAATATAATGTACATGTAAAGTCACATGGAAAATTATTTAGAGCCAATGGTGAAGTCGGATTACATAACAAATTGTAGTAAGTCAAATGCAGGGCTAAACTTGTGAATTTTTGGTAAGAAGTTTCATGTGAACGTTGATGAGTTTAGCACTACCTTTGTCTTAAAAACATTAAAAATACGATCCTACGATCAAAACATTGAATTATGTCCTTGTATTTTAAGTGCTCAACATCTTCTACTCCACAACATGCAAATATGTTGCAAAAGGTGTTGTGTGACATTACATTACACATTACAACACATTGATAAGTAATGTGAAACTACCTTTAAAGAACAGTTGCAAATGACAACAACATGTTAAAAATAGCCAATATATTTATGGAAACAAATAAGACAATTGCTGATATTATAGTATTGTTGTCAGTGTTTAGACATTGTTAAATGAATGCAAAATTGAGCAACATTTATTTACTCAACAAATGGACTCTTATGGGGCAGTCGTTTTTTGAGCTGTTAACAAAATTTGTTAAATTATTGATGATATTTTAAATAAATGATAAGTCTAGAATATATTTAATATATAAATTGCCATACAAAGTCACCACCACCTTCCTCCATCTTGTTATTTCCACCCTGTTTTTTTTTTCTTCCTGATATTCTTTTGATAAATATAAATGGACATGTTTTTTGGGGGTTCCTTTTTCCAACTTTTTTTCCCTCTTCTTAGCAGCCTGTAAAATAAACCTACATTTAGCTTAGAATGTTTTACACGTTCAGTGATGCGTTTCTAATTTTTTGACATAGTATAGAAAACGAATAATAATAATAAAATGGTGTCTAAAAGTTATTCAAAGTTCTTGATGGAAGTTTTTTTTTTTGTGTTAGTCTTTTTTTGGCAAGTCTTTTTGGGAGAGAAAGTAAAAAAAATCTATTGTATAAAAATGTTTGAAATGTTCAGTTCCATTTTAAATAGGACTCAAACGTTTTTGTTAAATATTAGCCAACAATAGTGTCCATTGAAGTTGTGAGATGCCAACGCCACCTGGATGGACTTTCGATTTAAAACTGAATGACAAATTGCCTTGATGTAGATCACATGAAAATGAACTTAAATGCGTTTACAATAGTATATTTGAAATAAAACTCAAACAAAACAAATGAAAAGGAGGATTAGAGTCGGTGGCCGTGGTTTGAATAACTTGTGGGGGATAATAAAAATAAGGTGGAAGGACTCGAGGGGTAATAATATTGTAACCAACCCAGCAACCAACCAAATAAATAGGGGTCCTTACCATATTATTATTATTATTAGAAATGCATATTATGTACATGCACGTATAGGTTAGGACACTTTGAATGGAGATTAGAAAGAAACAACAACTTGTTTATAATACATATTATGGACCTTAACTGTCATTGAAAAAAGATTAAACCAACAATTTATTCTACCACTTTAACCTTTTTTATTGTCATTATAATCAGTAATTCTGGCAGCCATTTTTTTTTTTTGCAATTTTATAACATTCTATATTCTTGTGCACATTCAATGAACAGGATTAACTCAATAATAGAGCTCTGAATAAAAAGTCTTTGAAATTTATTTTTTTAAAAGTTGTCATTTAAAGTCATTTATTGGTTTTCTTTTTCTGTTGTGTGCCCTTATAAGGGGCTTATTTTTTATAAGAGAAGTAAAGTTAGGGTTGGGCACAGGTTTTGTTGATAGCTAAGGGCTATTATATACAGAGGTTGATAATGGGGATTTCATCCCAGGACACGAATCAGGGGCTAAGAGCGGAACATTAGGTGAAAAAGTAAGTCTCTAAATGAGCAAGTTTTTGCACAACTAACTAATTCCAACCAATGTTAGTGATAATTTCATGAAGCGTTTATATTGCCAACCTTTCACAACTACTTGGAAAACTAGTTGCACAACTTTTTTTTCTTCTCAAAACATGTTTTGAACTTAGTTTTTGCTTGAAAGCAAAAACAAGAACTTGTTTTATGATTTTTAGCTATTGTGCATGTGCATTGCAGTAAATGAAATGAATTATTGTTTGATTTTTTTTATATTCTCTTATATTCATGTGATTCTGCCAATAAAAAAGTTTGCAAAAAAAAAAGTTGGTCATGTCAACGCAAAATTAAAACAAGTTTTAACATACGAGCGTAAAATTTCTTCATCAAACTTCTTTGCCAACTTTATTTTTGGAAAACTTATTTTTTGGAAAAGTTGGCCGTATAAACCGGACATAAAGATACGTTTACACAACTGATTAGTGACACTTGGTGACAGTGTAAATGCATCTTTTGTTTAAATCATATCAACAAGGTGTATTCACACTGAGAAACACCAAAAGTGAAGAAGCTAAACATTAAGGTCAATTTAGGTCAACTTAAATCTCTTTCTATTACAATGTGTTTTTTATTGCTACTGGTTTCTTTTGTTTTGTTTGTTGTTATTGTTGTCCTCTTCTGTTATAAAAAGTTCTATTTTAATGAGATGAACTTGTTGCGATGATGATGATGATGATCCGAGCGATCGGATGAACCCTCCTCCTCCTCCTCCAAATGTAGGCCTATTTAATACATTTTTTTTGACACCTCTTAAAAGTTTATTTATGGGTCAATCAATGTATATACTGTGTAGTCCTAGTATAATTGTGTAAGTGTATAATATGTACACAGAAAGGTAAAAATGAAGTAAATAGTAATAAATGTGTGATAAGAAATTGAGTCAAGAGATTTGTTGGCTGTATATGTACAATGACTTGTTATATGATGGTAACATTATTGTACAAATGTGGGTCTAATCTCTAGGTTTTAACCTATTCTGGAAAAAGCCATATTATGATATTACATTTGCAATTGTTTTCTTCTTCTTCTTTATTTTTATTTCTCCCCCCCCTTAGTTTTTTTTTTCTTCTAGACTTTTCTTTTTATTCTGATCCTTAGTAACGAACTTTGTCGTGTTTGGTGTTATATCTAGAAATATCATTCATAAACCTAAAACAAACAATAATTGGTCCCTTAACCTCCTCCTCCTCCTTCTGATCCAACCCTCCCCTTGTTTCTCGTATATTATTAATTCAGTCTAAATCTCTCCTTATTATATTGTCACGACTTTTACATTTTCACAATTGAGAAACGCAGGAATGCTTCTCATAGAAATAACCAATTTCGTAAAATAAAACTTGTTAAGATTTATAAGTAGAATGATTGATAATAATAATAATTTAATAAAATATATATAAAAATGGCTACTTTTAATTTAATTTAGTCCCAAATGGAACATAATGAGACAATTCTGCATAATTTTCATTTGCAATTGCTTTTGCATAACTTATAAGTTATGACTAAACCATTCGTATACCATTTTCAGGCAGTATGCAAAGTTTTATGTAACATTATAAGCAACATATTAAATATTTTATAACAGATTCAATGTGATTTAACATATGATGAAAATATTTAGCTATTTTTTTTTCAATTTAAACAATGTGACTAAAAAAAAGGTATTGCAGCAATGAGAATTTTTATAAAAGATATTTCTGTCAATTTTAATAAAATATTTATTGACATAAAAGGTATGTTTTTACAACTTAAAAATTCTTGCTAATAATAGTTATGACGCACAAACAGAATAAATACTTTATGATTTCTAGTGAATGTCTAAGTAGCAGTATATGTAATGATAATCTTTTAAGCTGGTGCAGGGAGGGTATAAGACACTGGTGCATTTCCTTCCACCCGTAACCACGGTGCGCAACATAAACGTGCAACGTTCTCAAAATAAAACACCAGAGACAACACACAAGTATGGATGGTGCGGCGCGTTGCTCCATATAGTATACTGAGTGGCCACAAACACCCCACTGTTAATTATGTTATATCTTAACAACAAATTCAGTGGACGATGGACTGGACGTGGATCTGGCCTCCTTGGAGACCACATTTAACAACTTTGGGACATTATAAAAGAGGAAATTTCTCGGTTGAAAATGAACCTAGAGATGACTTTCATTCCATCAACGTGAAAGAAAATGTTCGTAAGAAGGGAGTTTGTGGTCCCTCTGTAAAAGGGTTTTAATGTGTAGCTTTTAAAATTCACTTCTGCGAATTATTTCAATTTGACGGAGAGAAAGAAAGAGAGAGAGAGAGAGACTTGAGAAATTAATTTGCAATAATCCCAGACTATTACGAAAGAAGAACAATTTGTTGTCGTTTATTGAAGCCAATTTATTCTGGATTATAAGAGATTAAGATTGTTGAATGATTGACTATTGTATTCTAGATTTAAAAAAAAAGGTGACGCAGAATTACTAAATTACGAGTCGCTTATTAATACGTGTAAGTTAATCTTAATCCAATGACAAACAAATTTCATTCGCTTCTTTATTGTGATTATCAAATGAACATAATTCAAGTCTTTATGTTTTATTATTATTTCTATATTACATCAGGCTATGGTTCATTTTTTAATTTCTACTTTTTTTTACCTAAAAAACCTAAGATTCCAGAGAATTTTCTTTTTTCAGTCAACAAAAAACACTAGACATCAGATGCAAATGAGAACTCCCATTTGTAAACATCTCTCAATTATGTAAACCTGCAAAACTCATTATATTTGCAAAATTATAGAGAAAAATTCGTTTCCCCAACGTATCTACTCTTATTATTTAATAAATTTTCTATTTAGCCTTGAACATTGTTGAGACTCTATAAGAGTCCATCATAGGCGCCAACTTTTTAAAAATACAAGGGGTGCTCATTGCTCAATAAGGTCTGGAGTTATTCTTGGTGGGACCTCATTAAAAATATACCATGTGTTAAACAGTTAAAGGCTATTAATTCGTGCTAACTACAGTATTTTATGTGACGTCATTCAGTTGAGTTCTCAACCATTTGACAGATTAAAATGAGTGCAATAGTTTTAAAAAGAATAGGAAATTTTAGAAAATTGTAGAAAATGTTAAAATTGAAAACTTCCAAGGATGGCTTAGCTCAGCACCCTTTAGAACAGCGGTCGCCAACCAGTGGTCCTCGAGAAATTTTTGGTGGTCAGCAGAAAAATCTGGACAATATTTGCATTTTTTTTTGTTTTATTAATAATAAAACAAAAAAAATATTCTTAATAAATTCTTCTATTCTGAATGACAATTTTCGCCTTTATATTGCACTAAATTCACAAAATGTACTAGAGTCTAGTACAGTTCTCGTGAAACACGGCACGCGAGAGAGCTACATTTCGTTCCGTTTCTCCCACCACACGCGTCTCACCTAAGCTTCAATTATTTTTGTAATTTAATTAAACTAACTTTAATAATTTTGTTACAATTAAACAACCTTTAAAGATTTTCTATTAATAAAATTGAAGTTCTCTGATCATTATTTGACAAACGTATTTATCTTTTTTAAAAAAATTCATATTAGTGGTCCGCGGGGTGAAGCGGTCCATGAAGTCCAAAAGGTTGGCGACTGCTGCTTTAGAAAGTTTCAATGGGTGGTGGGGCTTCAGCACCCATATCCCTATTAAAAAGAAGGTGATTTTGTAGTAAAACAAAATACAAAATGGAAATCCATTGCTAAATAAAATGGTTGTAACAACCAGAATAACGAATTATTTATATTTTATAATGAACATAGAAATTTGAGAGTAAGATTTCTTCAAATACCAATAATATAAAGATAATAATCTAAAACAAAGGAGAAGAAAAAAGTGGGGGGGGGTGTCTTATTAGGATTTCTTTTCCTTGATACTTTTTTTTTGTAAGTGATGCTATCAAATGGATATCAAAAGATTGAACCCATTACTAGTGTAATATGAAATTTTCGTCTTTCGGATAAAAAACGATTTAGGGTAGGGTAGGGTATATATATATATATATATATATATATACAGTATATATAAATGAGTACCTATTATGGTAGGGAGAAAGCAAAAAATGTTATTATGCAGCACACACTCACTCTCTGAGAGTTCTTGACATAAAAATAATGGGGCTAATTTTTAATCCTCCAAAGTATTAATAATACCATAGAGTACATGGAAGGTTACAAAAAAAAAACAATGCAAATTTCAATTTTTCGTTATTTGAATGCAGGGTGTGTATTCGTTGATGTTATTTTCAAAAAGTGAGTAGGGAAGGTGAAGTTGGGGAGAAATCTATACCACCTAATGTTGGGTGCACCTGAATTTTATGAGTTTGGCTCACAACTAAAAAAAACTTACAAAATCTACAACATGTGTATTGAGGAGAAGCAGGAGGGGGAAGGGATATACGATGGTTTTTATCCATAGAATTATTATTAAATGTTTATTGAAGTTTGCGTTTAAAAATGGTGAACGGTTTTTTTTCATCTTTCATAATAAAGATGTTGAAATTAGTTAAAAGACGGAGGTTAGGGTCTTTATTAGGTTTTTTTTGTTCATTAGTGGCACCTGTTATGTGTGTTTTAAATTTTGAATTTATAATAAGCATTTTAAACCTCATTAAATACTTTGAAAATGACACAAAACTTTTAAAAAAATATTACATTTTTTAAATAATTAAATAATGGACAACTTAAAATGAACTTTAATGAAGCCTATGGTTAATAATAAAAATCTTATTATAAAAATGTAACACAGAACAAATATAATGAAAAAAAAATTATAGAAATTTTTATGAAAATAAATTTCGTTTTAAATCTTTAAAAGTTTTATATAAAATAAAGTTAAAAAAGATTTTTATAAAAGAAGGTATTCTTTGTTTTTAGAAATAACTATTTAAAATAGAAGATATTAGTGATTTTTTGATCAATTGTTTCCATTTTTTTATTGGTTCGAAAAAGGGTCGAAGTCTTTTTTGAGTGATAGGGTTGTTATAATAACAAAGCAAAAAAGATATTGAACCGAACCGAAATTTATAGACCTTTATACAATATATAATATATTTGTGCATATATGGATAGGGTGGGGGGTGGCTTCCTTGAAATAAGCATACAGTATATGCAAATTACTTCTATATCCAAGACACAGCTGCAACCAATCGTATCATTTTGCCCAAGTAAAGAAGGAAAAAAAAAAACAACTCACATTCCCCATATAGACAGACACACACACATGGGTCCCATATATGTATATATTCAGGAATAAGGAACAAGGGGGCGGGGGGAGCCTTTTTTGTATGTATGTATGTATGTATGTATGTATGTGTGGGCTTATTCCCTTCCATCATAATAACAGTTTTGGTCCAAATATAATAATGGCTTCCACCATATCATACTACATCTGCATATTGAAAAAGAGAATATTTATGTTCTGAAATTGTTTTTCCAATAAAGACAGTATGACGCATACTGTCCACTATATAGGAGGCCCCCCATATATTTATATATATATCTCTATATTGAAATTTCAAAACCATCTATCTCTTTTCTTTTTCTATATATATCTAATAGAATATGTCTAATCCAATGTGGGTCCTGTGTGTTTCACTTATTCAAACATTGATATTTTGTTATATATATAATATAAAAAGAAAATATGGTTCCCATTTTTCAATGACATCATGGAGAGAAATGTTGGTTTTTGTTTGCATATGGACCAATGCATAAACTGATATATACACACTCAAACGTGCATTTATTTATTATATTAAATACTTAAATTCACTATCCTATTTTGGGGCAAATATAACAATATTGGTTGCATTTATGCAATGAAACACAAAAGAAAATGCTTCAATTTTGAATAAGAAAAAAAGTTTTGCTGGTTTGTTGGGCAGGAGGGGGAGGGGGGCGTCCATTGGTTCTCAACACTTGGATTAAAACGGGCCAACAGATAACAATATACAAAATTAATTGCGATACTTGAGGTGGTGGTTAGTCTCTCTTATACAGGTATCTAATATAGTAATACTGGTTTTGGACTAAATAGTCTCTCTGACATAGGTCATTTTTAAAACTACTTGCGAAGTAATTATTCAAATTCATATAGAAATACACATGCATAATATGACAAATTTAGATGGGCCACACGTTGAGAACCCAATTTTGTAAAGTGTAGTTTAGAAGAAGTGATATGATTTCGATTTTTTCCTATTTGTTTAGGTCAGACTTTTACGATAGGCTACTTGTAAAATAACGTAATTTTATGAAACATTTGCTTTGCGCAGTATAGAATGGAATTTTAAATTTACATTTTAAGATTTACGACGAATAATATTGAATCATGGTTACTACACCATTTAGAAAAAGTTGCATATTATGCAAATCATATCAGAAATTCATTGTTCATATCTTGTGCCTAAAAGGGTAAAAAAAAATTCGGAATAATTTGAAAATATATAACAATTTCTGATAGAAGGAGAGAAAAAAGTCTCTTGTTTAATATATTGTACATAAGTTACGCGTAAAAAGCTCAACAATATTTGTTGTACACTTTTTTTGTTTTGAAAATGTAACTAGCTTAAGTTACTTTGAAGTTACTTTTAAGTTTTTCAACCAATGTTAAGATCCAGTATGTATTTTCTTGTTGTTATAGCGTAGAATATAAGCTAAGAAAACAAAAAAGAACTGTTTCTTTTGTTCTGTATAGATAAGTTGGTCAATATTTCTATATACAAAAGTGATGGATGGAAGAAAATAGAAAAAAAAGAGACCATTGTGAACTGGTGGACAACAGACAGATTTATCGATATAGCCCCCCCCCCCCCTTCACTGACATTGCACTATTATAATGCAGAAAGAGAGAGAGAGAGCTCAACAGAATATCAATTTCAATAGACCACCATTGCAAAAGCAACCTATATATCTTTTTCTATATAGAAATATCTATGCTCACCCATTGGTGTTCCTATTTAACCCCACATTTTTCATATAGTTTTTTCTTTCTTTTCTACTGGTCATCTTTGTAATACTTTTTTCTTCTTCATGATTGTTTCTGTAGGTGGATCATCAGCTTGCATATTTATATCTCCATAAAGAGACCCCCCTCCCCTTTTCATAGACACACACGTTTGCATTTTATTTACGAGGCTATCCGCATGAATAAAAATCAGTATGATGCAATATCTGGTATGTGTTTGGTTTTCCTTTACATTCGTGTGTTTCGCGCACAATTATTTTATAAAAGTAATTTAAAAGTGCAATGAGCACTTAAAATATATTGTCCATTAAATGATAATGATTAATGACTTTTTTATACAAACAAAGTTTGATTTTGTTTTTAAAATAATTCTGAAAATAGCCTACATGTTAATTTACATAGTCAATTAAAAATAAACGAACTCTGAACGAACCATGAAAATTAGCATATAATATACATTCATTAAAAATAGAAGAAGGAATCATAACCAGGTTTTGCAAAAGTATCACGCATTGACTGTACTGAATGTTTGAGTGTTTATTGCACTTTAAATTACGTTTCTAGCATAACTGTGAACGAAACAAAAACCGAACAACGACTATACCAGGTATTGCATCATATTCATTAGTTATTTATACGAAAATTACATTAAAATGACCTGCACCTACAATAAGATTACACATCCCAGAATAATATGTACTGACATCCTCTTAACCACATATGTATAAAAACAATGGGGGAAATAAGATTAAAAAGAAATTCCAATATTACTTCAGTAAAATGGTCTTGCTGTGTATAATATTGTTCTTCCAGACCCTTTTGTCTTTGTTGGGTCAACATCTCGAGAAAAAAAAAAGGTTGTGACCCAGCCCAATAAACACACGGTGGTCAATGAAGAGAGATATTTCTTCTAATGGATTCAGTTAAATTAGGTACTCTCCTCACCAGGGTCAATGGTGTGGCTATCATTTCAAGTTTTATATGTGTGGGCTGCATGGTCAGTTTACTGGTCACACACCATCATCGTACACACGCGCACATATATGTATTACCAATGCTGGCCACGCAATTTGGCCGTTTTTTTTTGTCCCACCCTCACAAACTGTATGAGGAGGAGGAGGAGGATTATGGATGTTTTCATCCACAAAGCTATAAACTGGTCAAGAAATGTAGTTTTCATAATGCCGTATAAATTGGCTTTGGTCAGCCCGTTTGCTGCTCGTATATGGCCATCGTGTGTCCACGTCCTCCTCTCTTTTGATTATTGTTTCAATGGTTCTTACCCCCCAGAGACCATTACTTTATTTCTATTCTAGTTTTTTTTTTTCTTTCTCTCTCTTTGCAATTCTTTATTTCTATCGTGTGATTTAGGGCCATAGAATATTTTATTGACTTCAATCATTTCATTCTTTATGGTCTTTCTCCAGTGCAATGTCCAACTTTTATTGCTCATATAAGAACATTTGATTTTCTACAATTTATGTAGTTTGATATTAAACAGCAGATTTATTTTTAAAATATCACAAATCTTAGCTGGACACTTGTGCTTTTTATCTAAAATAAAATTGAAAGAAACACTAAATACATGTGTTTAAAATTATATTAATGTTATATCATAATAGTAGGTTTTAAGCAGATTTTGGACAACTAACTAACTGGTCAGTGGTCACTCACTGGTAAAAAAAAAGTGGTTGTAAAGTTCGAAGAAATAAAGTTGTTCTGAAAACCCTAAGGTTGAATGACCAATTGAAAAGTAATATTAAACACTTTAATTTGAAAGTGACTGAGTTAGATAGGTGCCTTTCTAGTTTCTATTATACTTTCAATTTCTATCTGAAACGCAGAATAAATACCGAAATACCAGTTGTTCAGATTAATTAATGTGCTTTGTTTGGCAGCCATCTTGAATCTAATTTGACATAATATTATTATATGAATACTTGTGTATAATATTTATGTTTTCTTTCTTACAAACTACATTTTATTGCAGTTGTTGATGTTGATGATGATGATGATGATGATGATGGGGTGATGAGAATGCATGGGGCAAAGAAGGATGATGAAATATAAATGAAAAGTGCTGCGTGGGTGGTCTTAAAGGAATACACCTTTTATATTAAGTGCTATATAGGACCAACTAGTAGTAGATTTAGAAATATAAATATGGTTGCCATAATAGATTTGTTTTTTTCTTCTTCTTCCATTTGACCTTTTATGTTGGTTGGTCCACTGCCAATTCAGAGTCCAATGGCCATTTACATTTATAAACTTTATATTAGATGTAATGTAGGCAGGCGTGTGTGCATTACCTTCCATTTTTACACAAAAGAGGAGGAGGGGGGGGGGGGCAATGGCCCAACTATTGTAATTTTATTCGCAACCTTCAACTGTACATTAGCTAAGTTAATTGTTTTAATGCAACTTACTTAAATATGTTTGGTCCTCTGGGCATACACATTACATACACATATATATACAAACACCACCACCCCATCCATCCATCCTCATAATGATAATGATGATAATAATAATAATAGTATACAATGAGTCATAAAGGTGCTTAAGTGTATTGCATTTCAAAACGAAAGAAATTAAATTAAAAAAGCTCATAACTGAGTCACAACAAAACTTTCTTTATATTTTATTATTCAATCACGTTCATATTTTTACTTTTATTTCAACTCGTGCAAACATTGATTTCATCTTCAGGCATAGCCTTAGTTTGGCCACGGAAATAAGATCAATCACACTTTGCTTAAGGCTAAAAGTGAACTTCATTAGCCATTTTTGAATTGTTTTTTTTTTGCATATTTGTATTATCTACTATATTAATAGAGGAAGATGGATTCGATACAAAAAAAAACATGAATACCAACGTAGATACCAAATAATAAGGTTTCAAACTAAAAACCCTGAAAAACTGAAGAAGAAAAAAACTATGAAAAACGAAAAGAAATGCCAAATCCAATCTGAATTAGAAAATGCGATTGTGTTTCCATACAATTTACATATATTTAAGAAAAATTCTACTCCAATTCAAAGAAATCAATGAATCATGACAATACGCCTCAGGCTTCATTTTCGTTTTCGTGCAAATTGCACGACGGGTTTGCTATTCTAGTTCAATAGGATTTTTCTCAGTTTCCAAAGAAACAAGATTCATTCATTCTGGAGTCTTGAAACGGTTTTTAGTTTTTCTTTTACAATTTACAAATATATATGATAGATATTTCATTTATATTTTTATGTATTCATTGAGCACTTCTTCTCATAAACAAAATTTTATTATCTTCTATTTTTTTTGCCAAAGATTTTTTTTTGTTGTTGTTGCCATTGAAGAAGAAGAAGAAGAATACTTTAAATAAATTCATTTTTGCCTTTTGTGTCTGGTTGTGATGATGATGATGATGATCCATACAAATGCAAATTGGCACTTCATAGGCCTAATAATAATAATATATATAGAAAACTTTTTCAAAGTATCAATTGTGTGTTTCACCAGTTTTTATCTATTCAAGCAGACGACTTTTGTTGCATTCAATTCAACTGAAACTATAATATTATTTTTACGTTTTTTTCTTCACTTGTATTTTTACGTTGTTTTATTTTGTTATGGAAAAGGGGGAGGGAGGGTAAAAAAGGGGATGTTCCTCCTTTTACCATCAAAATGTGTTTCTTTTCTATAATAAGATATATATAAAGGAATATAAGATGCACAACACACGTCAAGCCTTTATGGTTTTTGTGTATTCCAATTGTAATTTGAATACACCTTCTTCCAAATATAAATATTTTGGTAGCTTTTTATGGGCTACAAACATGGTAAATAGTAACACGCATTGTGTGCAAAAAAGAAATGACATTAGATCTATATAGTATTATTAGTCAACTGATCGACCTAAAAACAGAAAGAAAAAAAAGATTCTTCTTCTTTTTTTGGATATGTAGGAAAGGATGTATATGCAAATATGCATACATTGTGTGTATGTTTTACAAAATGAAGTTCTTTCATTTCCTTCCCCTTATGATACTTTTTTTTGGAGGGGATTTGACTTTTTTGAACATCCTTGTAAATATATTTTCTATACATTTTCGACAGCTTTTATCGTGTTTTTGCCATAACTACCACCCATATGTATAGAAAGAGAGAGAGATGTTTTTGAGAAGACTTTTTAAGTCTTCAAAACTTAAGTTGGAATGTGTCATAAACACGTATATACATAGATATATATGTATATACAGTATATGCCTATACATGTAGTGCGTTGAAATGACACTTGGCTCTCCTATTCTGAGGGGGCTTTAACACTATAGATTTGATGGGGAGAAAAATTGAATTTCAAAGTAGGTAACAATATATATATCCATCTATATATGGCTTCTTCATATATATGTATATATATGCATTTTTTTTTCTTTCTAAAAATGTGATACTTGTATTTTGTACCCAAATATAGTTTTTTTTTTACTTTAGTTGAGAAAATATATAAAAATGTGTGTTTGTATCATTGGTTGCATTTTCTTAATAAAACTAAAGCCAGCTATATAAATGTAGAAAATATATCTAGGATAAAATTGAAATGGGATGCAGAAACTAAATGCGATGTGAGAAATTTTTCTCTTTCCCTATGAATTACATGTAAAAATGGTGGCGAGGTGTTTTTAAAAACAGGGTGGGAAGAAGATCTGGAGTTTGGCATGGAAACGCGGTGCATTTTAAACATGGAGAATCAACATCATCATTATTGAATATTATTTTATCTATATCTGCCTTATTCCTTATTTCCATGTAATTGAAATGAATCTGGAATTACTTTTGAAGAGTTTCAATCACATTTGATGATGATGATGATGATGATGATGGCATGAAATTAAGATTTAATTTTACATGTCTTAGCAATCTAGAAATCACCCTTTCAGCATTGAAATAATCGTGAAATAGGGATTAAAAGCATATTTAATATGCAGAGTGTTTATACAAATGCATAATAGACAAGTACGATGACTTTACAGATGCTGCTGCTGCACTGTAACTTCAAGCAAAGTAGTTATCTATGTGACGTCAGAGGGGTTGACCAAATATCTTATATCATTTATCTCTTTAAAAAAATGACACACGTCTCATGTCTAGCTTTTTAGTTAACCCTTCTGACGTCACAAGCTTCAAGTTACAAGTGAAGCGATTGTACAGTGTGTACTTTTGATAATTAATTAGATCATTCAAATGTGAGAAATGACAAAGAAATTTGTATTTTTTTTAAATTTGCATTTTCTCTACAATTATTTTGAAATAAAACATTTATAAAACTTAAGAAACAAACTTAATTCTTTTATAAGTTTGTATTTCTAGGCTTATTTAAATGTGTTTTATCTGTGTGTCTTATAAGATAGATTGAGTGGAGAGGATGTTGTTCTAAATTTATGGTTTTTGTCCATAAATATCTCAAGTTGGTTTCTTATTGTGTTTCTATAGCTGATTGAGAAAAGTAGCTCGACTTTTTTTTTTTATAATACTCCTTCCATATATGTGTTGTGTGTATATTATGCTGTATAAATCTTTATAGCTTTTTATATGTTCATAAACGGCATAAAGGCCCTTCTATGAAATTGGCCCATGTCTCTCAGTCAGTGTCGTAATAATTGTTTAAATGGTCGACTCACCAATCACAGAAGCCCATAGTCAGAACATTAGAAGAAATAGAGATATATATAATATATAAAGCAATCCACAAAATTTTATATCTCAGAACAAAGTATGTGATATGACGCACAAAATAAATTTCGATTGCATATATATATATAGTATTATATAGAACTATAGTCTATACTGCTATCATATAAAATTCAAACTAAAATTAAGAGGTCGCATCTGTATTACGTTGGTCATCCACTAACATTACAAAATGGACAAACAATTTTTTTTTATTATGAGCATTTAGATTTTAAAGAGAAACAAAAACTTAACATGTGTATGAAAAATTCAACTCACCCCCCCCCCCTCCCCTCCACCCCTTGTTTAAGATATTTATTTCTATATACTAGTAAACCCGTCGCGCAATCTGCACGAGAAGAAAGTGCCTAACTTAAGCAAACAGCTGTATACGTGGCTATAAACAAGACCTACTATAGAAAATATATAGCCTAATTTTGTCACAATCTACGTATGTAGATTCCGATCATAAATGATGAGATTCATTTCTATAAAGTGATTGTTTATAATTAGATATAATTAATGATTGCAAAGTTTAAACATTTACATTGCATGAAATGAATAAATTACAATTATGATATTGTTTATTTTAACATAAAAGATAAATTATGATAACGACATAATTACATTAAGATTAAAAAAAAATTGACGACATGAAAAATACTTTTTTATTCAGTGGGGTTTGTTTTCCTGTTGTCTATGTATGTTGTCTACATACCTTGATTAACAGTTACTAACAGAATCATCTTATGTGATATGAATTGAAAATTTTGAAGCACATGAGTGTTGTAATGTACATTGTGTTTAGACGCCATATTGGATCACGTTCATGTTGTAAGGGAACACACAATGAGTTATGTTCATGTTGTCGTACATTTTCAATTAAAATATATAGAGATGGTTTTCATTTGTCATTTTTGTTAATTTTTACGATTTTTCCGGTTTTTTTTTCGGAATCTTCAGTTCGAAACCTTTAATTTAGAATGCATATTTTGTGGAAGTTTGTTTTTTTATAAACTCTGTAGATAACCGTCCTCCCCTCCTTTTTATTGCATTAATATACTAAAAGATAGCCAGAAAAATGTTAAAAATGCTTTTTCATATTTACAGCTGAGTTGGAATCGAATTAAATCTTTCTTTGTTTCTTATATGAGAGAGAGAGAGAGATGATGCAGGTGCAAGAAAGGCGATTTAATAAACAAAGAGCCATTTTAGTATACCTAATAATACTAATAGTAATAATAATGCTGATATATAAAATATATCTAAAGCTGGAACGTGCGTTAAATGGATTATGAATTTATGATTTTAATACCCTGTATTGCTATCTATGTGCAATTAAATTTAGAGTAGGCTCTTTTAATGCAGCTGTATGTAATGGATATTTGCCAAGAATAACTTTCTTCTTCTTCTTCTTATAAAGAAAAGCACAAGAAAACATTTATATCCACCATCATCATCATCATCATCATCATCACCACACTAAGAGACACAAAGAGATTAAACTTTTAAATATTTTTATTGGTAGAAAACTTGGTCATAAAAGTTGGAAGAAAAAAAATCTCCGTTTCTTACTTCCATTTTTATTATTTCTAGTTCTATTAGGCCTTTAAGTTGCACTTATTACAGGGTGTGCTTAAAATGTTCACGGTACCCTTGCTAGGTACACCGGTACCACCACCTGCTTATCAAATTAACTTCAATACCCATTTGACAATTATTTCTAAAGCAAACGGCGGCCATATTTACTGGTCATTTCTATTGCAGTGTGATCTTAATAAAGTTAGAACAGCAACATTTGTCTTTGTGGCGTCACAATGACACACTTATGTTCATTAAGCCTTTGGCCAAAATGAGTCTTTTGAGGTAACTGCTGCGAGCAATGGTCTAGCAATTTACTACTGCAGGCAACATAATACAATAATCACATAAACAGTTTCACAATGGGTTCATTCGTAAACCGACTATACATGGAGGCTAGAATGAAGAGACTTAACATAATTATTGTTTTTGGGTAACCTGGGTGTATTTAAATCTATTTTCTACCAAACCTGGTCAATTTTGACATAAACAACTTATTATTATTAATTAATACTACAAGTGACCCATGGCTTTTGCAACATTGCATTTTGAATGAATGTTTACGGCCTGCTCATCTCTAAAAACATACAATTGAATACATTTTGACGTTGAAATTTATAATGAGAATTGATATTGTGATTTCTTTGTGTTAAATGTGGTTTTCATCATCTACATGGGAAGATTTTCACAGTATGTCTCTTCCTCGCCTCTCTCTTTACTGTCATTGATGTTGGCGATATGCCACCAAACACGATAACAATGACAACAACGCGTTACTTTTTCTATAGCCAAGAAAGACAAAAAAAGTTAACTGTCAATTGTAATCTCATAGTGACCAAGCATACTATTTTTTTTTGTTTTTCGTGTTTTGTTACAGAATAACAAATTAATGATGTTTTCATTCATTTTAATCATAAAAAGTATATTTTATTTGTTGATAATTTGTTAAATTACTAAATTGAAAAGGTGAAAATGATGATGTTGTTATAATGTATCTCTCTCATTTTATCTACGAGAATGTTTTTTAAAAAAGAGAAATTTCTTTACGGTTGTTTTTGGTTTTGTCGTGAACGACAAGTGTCAGTGGTGACACCAGCTGCTGCCTTAGTAAATATATCTGAAACAAGGCAAAGATGAAGGAAGCTCTCTCTCTCTCTATAGGAGATATTTGCTAGACCACAAGTGCCAAGAAGAAATTGGTTTTTCTCTTTCTCTCTCTCTCTCTCTCTCTGTATACATATATATAGATATATATATTATGGTGGTATATTATATATAGAAGATGTCAATGGCACCCATGACCACCAAAAAGTGTTGTCTGCGGGTTTCATAAGGACAACCACATCATGGCCATCATCAATGAATGGTGGCGTTACGATGACGACCCTTTCGAGTCCAGTCCAAGTGGTTGGTGCTACTACTGTATCAGTATTTGTAGTAGTGGTGATAGTAGTAGCCGTAGACAGTAGAAACAACGACGAACGACCGTCATCATTATATTGTTATGGGTAGTGGACCCTTGGGTACTTACTTTTGGTACATTCCATTTTTCCTCCTTCCTTGGTGATAAGGATGAGGAGGACTCTCATTCGGCCAATTGCGTGTCACCATTTTGCAACAAAAGTGGTTATAAACATACTAAAATTGCAATCATATGGTTTTACATTTCATTTGCTCTTCTTCTAAATGATTTTTATCTTTTTACAGTAATGCGGTAAAAAATGGGTTATTAAATAAATAACTGGACTTCTTAATTTGCATATTCATGATATCACTTTAATAAAACCCTCAATTAATAGCCATAATATTCTAACATTTTGACTCTACTGAGCTAGTTAATAAATCAAAACTTATTAACATGAAATATAACACAGAAAAATAACCACGACACACAGAGGTCGTTATAAAGATTCGTTTCTTGTAACTTTGTGGTAAATATGTTCGAAAACATACTGTAGATCTAGATATATCCATAGGTCCTATGGAATACCACACTCACTAAATTTAAAAATATGCAAAGAATAATTCTATTAGCATAATACGCATACTTATATCATAAGGAACATGATATTGAATTACTAGGATTGTCTTCAAAGTTTATGCTTAGCTATATTGCTAAAGCAAAAAGACAAATATTGAATTCCATTTGGGTTTTGCATAAGCAGTGCCTGATGCACTTTGACTTCATAGTCCCTCTGTCACATACCTTCACAACTACTTAATATAATTAATTATATGTAAAATAAATTAAAAGAATCATGCAAAAAAAATTGAAATGCAATAAAATTTATTTGTTGTGGCACACATTCACAGACACAATCACATTACTGAAGAAGAAGATGAAGACAATTAATTAATTAACAAAGTCACACAATTTGTAAAATTCACTGGAACCGATTAAAACAAAATGAACAAACACAAATTTGCTTTTTTTTTCTTTCTTGAAATTTCTTGTAAATTATCTTAGTCTATTATGAATAGATTAAGACAACATAAAGAAAAGGGTTAAAAAAAGCTGTATGAAATAATAATTTGTCTGTTTATAAAATATATATATTTATATATATACGAGTATTAATTACATATAATACTATTTTTTTCTTCTTTGGAATTAAAATCGACGATTGGGTGTTTTTTTTTTTTGGTTGTTTCCGTACCTTTAAAATAAACCACAAATAAAATGAAAATGAAAAATGTACAATTTTATATACAACAAATTAGATCTTTTAGAGAAAAAGAAAGAAAAGAAATCCCTTTATTTGAAATTGTGAAAACACAAAAGACAAAAATAGATCTAATTGGTGGAAAATGTCGATATTTCCTTACAAACAAACTATACACACGGATACACTTGATTGAGATGCAAATTTTTCTCATAATTATTATTATTATTATTATTATTATTATATATTAACACAAGTGATTTTTTTTCGTCCATCTTTTTGGTTTGACTTGGACACAATATTTACAAACAGTGAGAAGAAACACGTGAGTTTTCTTTTTACATGTGTGGCAACACTGACAGGTGTCCTTATTCCTCTGCAACTCGGATGACCATGTAGTAGTAGTAGTAGTAGTTACCAAATAGAACTTGAAAACAAAATGGCAAAATCGTTCAGTCACCAGGATTTCACATTCTGAGTTGAAGTTTGCCATGAAATTTCATGAAAACCGGTGGCTTTAATCAAAGTTCTGATCAGTCAATTCAGTTGTAAAAAAAGGCAAGTTTTCTGGAAACATTTTTTTCTTCTTCTTCTTTCTGTTATGGCCTTTTTCAATTACCAGAAAGAGAGAGAGAGAGATAGAGAAAATCTCTCTATCATTAAACCACATTAACAAAAGCTGATTGATTTCTCACCAGATTGCAACTCAGAAGAGAAAGATCGGATCAACAATCGTTATCTTTGTATTGTCATTTTTAATAAAAAAGAATTGTTGTCTTTTTCTTTCCATTATTGTTTTCCATGTTGTTGTTTTTGGCTCTTTTAGAACATAATGAGCTTTATGTATTTACAATGGTAACATGTTGACATTTGAGCAAAAAGTTATGTGTTTGACTCTTTGAAATGATGATGATTCATTTTTAGTGCAATTTTTTTTTCTTTCCATTCCATATTTTGACTGGTTTTGAAGAAATAAAAATGGCTGCCTCCTCCTTCTTCTTCCCATTCTCTTTCTTCTTATTATTTACTATCATTAGAAGAGTCTTTGTTTCTCATAAGATGATGGTGATGATGATGATGATGATGGTGATGATTATTATGATGATCAGAAGAAGTGTCTCTTCTTAATTGTTTTGGTTCACTGTCACAGTCGTCATCATGGTCAGAAATGTCATCTTGAAATTGTTCAGCTTCCTCTTGTTTCTTTTTAGCTGTCGCCATTTCAGCTGCGTGTCTTTTTCTCCATTTCGTTCTTCTGTTCTGAAACCAAACCTGAAAACACAAAAAACAATATATATCTCAATTAACATGTTTATTGATTTTCGAATTCTACAATAATTAGCAACAGCACAACAGTAGAAATCTGAAAGTTTGTTCGAAACTAGAACGGGTCGTTGCTATTTTCACAGTTGATTTAATAAACAAAAATTAGAAAACATCGTTTTCTTAAAGTTGTGACATTTTCTTAACTGACATAAAAACAAAAATGCTCGGAAGTGATTGAGCTACCCTTCTAGTTTCTAAAATAGACCCTTCTTCTGAAAAAAAAAACAGAATAACCTGAGGGTTATGAGGGACGTTGACGAACCTTAATTTATCAAAAACAGAAGATAATAATTCATGTGTAAGTTGGTTTTTAGGGGGGTCATTGCATAAAATAAGATTGATCTTTCTAGTTTTCTTCAAAACCTTCAAAATAATATTCCTTTATGATCCTAATCGATATATAAGAAGATTAATAAATACAGGGACGACGTTGTTGGCAATTCCAGTAGCCAAAAACAACCTCCAGATGTGTTATTTTCTCTTTCACTCTTTGTCACCTTTTTCTTGCGTCTTGGAAAGGCTTTGTTGCGGTCAATATATGACAGTGACCCCCCCCCCCCCTTTCCTTATATGAAACACCCATGTATACAGTTTATATTACACCATCAAGGAATTTAAGAAAGAGATTCTTGCTCAAATAACATTCATCATAATGTCTGAGACTGAAGAAAAGACATCGAGCTAAACGAATCGGTTCCAGAGTAGAAAGTGACCCATAATCCATTAGAAAAGAATGAGGAATTGGGATCATCATCATTTTTGTTTATTACTTTGATGCATCTTTTTGCCTTCAGGAGATGATGATGATGATGATGATGATGCAACATCCTTATACAATATATAGAAGAGAGAAAGAAAGAAAGAAAAAACATTGGACCATTTCCATCTCTCCATCTATCTCAATATAGAAATGTTACAAATTCCGCCGCACTTGTTATATTTATAAATATGGTGACGGTGAGGTTGACTCCACGCACATGAACAATAATTTCAACTCCGTTGAGGCAATAAATTGCAAGTGAAATTACTCGGAAGAGTTGAAGAAATGATTATTATTGTCCACTGTGACAAACGTTTGCTTATCTCTCTCTCTCTCTCTCTCCTTCCTGCTGCATTCCTACTTATACTTAGTGCTTGTCAGCCTCACTTCAATTGCCTACAATATAACTAGGGTATCTAACATCTCTACATATATCTACTATGAGTTCATGGTGGTTCATATATGATGGTCAGCTGGACTCATCATATTTGTTCCAATCAGTTCCAGTTTGTAAAATCTGGAGGCAGTCAATTTCAAAGTTTCAAACATAGAATTTAATTGAAAAGTTTTTTTTTGTTCCAATGCTGATTCTAAATTGTCCCTATACATTAATAATATATTGTGCCAATTGGTATGTTTTACGGGAGTCACTTATTTAGGGTCTCTAATTTCAGTGTTTATATTATGTGATACACATTGACTGTAGAGGTTCTACTCCACTATTTCTTGTGAAACTTAACTATACACAAGGTGTAGTTCGTGTGAACACCATTGACAGTAGTTTGACAACAAGAGTTTAAAATTCCCTTAGAATACTAATGAATTGATTTTCTTTTGCCTTTTTTTTTTGAAACTTTTTTGAGTTTTCTTGTATATAATGTATAGTTACTTGGGTAGCATGTTTTCATTTAAGTGCGAACACCTGTGCATTTGTGCAATGGGCCATTTCTTCCCCCCCCCCCCTTCCCCTTTCTATTCCCTTTTTAAAACTCTATTGAAGGTGCAGGTGTGCATGGCTATAAGGTCACTTGTGTCCACTTTGTTATTCAGTCATTTATTCCGTGAAGAAGAAGAAGAAGAAAAGAGAAACAGCTTGAATGGCCGATGGCCACCGTCGTCCGCTTCATACTTGACCATTTTTTTTTTCAAACTCCAACACTCTTTTGTTGTAATATATAGATTCTTTAAGCCTTTTTAAAGGCTATTCTAGTCTCTCTTTTTCTTCACCATCCATCCATCCATCTACCATCACTAAAGTGGCTTTTATATATACAGTAGTAGAACTATTGAGCGTGTGTAAGATATTATAGTTTGGCTTTTATTAGGGTGCAACCGATTGATCCTAATAATCTTTACAAGCAATAAGCTTGGCAAGTAAAGATCTTTCTAGCTTACGCATTCATCTATATATATATACAGTGTATACCATATTATATAATATAATATATATAATAGAGAGAGAGAGAGAGAAACACAAGTTTATTACTTTTGTGTTCTATAGAGAAAAGGACCTATAGTCTGCCATTCGAGTATAGGGCCCATTTAAGGTCTTATTGAGAATGTTGTTTGCAGTCTTGTATATATTTATATAGACATATATGAATACATTTATATCATGTGCAAACATTACTCAATGGAATAAAAGTTGAAAATAGAACATTTATGGTGGACAACTCTATATATAATAAATAATATTAGTAATTATTAATTTATTATTTATATAAGTTGCTTGACTTTTAATGTTCGTGCCATTAAATGTCTCTAAAGGTCTGCTTATTAACTTCTTTAGTCACTGCGAAATAATCATAAATGACCAGCCACAAGTTACAGCAGACTTCTATGTTAAATGTCTTGTTAGTTTAATTATCAGCAATTCCACTTATATTCAAAATGGCACCATAATATTATACTACAAGTTGACCTTCTCTGTTAGATGGCTGCATGCTGCTCATTGGCTAGTCACTGCAAACTATAGTAACTAAAAAGTAACTAAAAAGTAGGAGGGGATGTCTACTTTGAGAATAATTTTAATTTAGGGCATCAACTATAGTAACATCCTTGTCACAGAATGGTCACAAGCAATGGTAGATGTTGAATAAAACTAGTCATAAGTAGTCATTAATAACCAAGTGGATCGATCAGAGCTTTTTATATTTTAAAAAGGTGGCGCTGATCAAGCGCCAAATTGAATAAGCGCCAAATTGAATAAGCGCCAAATTGAATAAGCGCCAAATTGAATAAGCGCCAAATTGAACAAACGCCAATCTGAACTAACGCCAAACTGAATAAACGCCAAATGGAACAAACGCCAAACTGAATAAGTGCCAAATGGAACTAACGCCAAACTGAACAAGCGCCAAACTGAATAACTGCCAAAATGCGAGGTTAGGTTTGGTTAGGTTAGGTTAGGTGTAAATCTGCACAGTCTGACGTCTATAAAAGCTCACAATATTTGGACCATCAGAATTTACAAAAAACCTGAATAACCGCCAAACTGAATAAACGCCAAATGGAACAAACGCCAAACTGAATAAGCGCCAAATGGAACAAACGCCAAACTGAATAACCGCCAAATTTTTGGCTTTTATTCAGTTTGGCGTTTGTTCAATTTGGCGCTTATTCAGAATAAATTCATCTAGATGATGAAACTTGTATGTGAATTTGTTAAATAGTTATAACTAAATAAATAGACCCTGGGTTTATTTTCTTTCAAGATGTTTTTTTTTCCTTTCTCTTCTTGTTTAGGTTTTTCTTTTAGAAAATCATCAAGAAAATGATGAAGTCTTTATAGGATCCATAGTCAATTGGGTCTTAAGAAAGGAACTCTACCCATATATGTGGGGTACACCACCACCAACCACACCTAATATAATAAGAGGGAGGACATACTGTACATACATATACAGTCTACATGAGGCGAATAATTTTGTGTGTTGCGTTTTTAATTCCACACCCCCTTATCACCTCTTCCTTACCCCCCCCCCCCCCCCCCCCCCCCACCTTATTGCCTCCCTTTTACTAGAAACAACACACGTGATTAATGGATTGCACATTCAGATAATGGCCATGTAATTTGCAAATACAGCCGCTCTTCTTGTAATATTATACAATGATTACATGTACATTGGAATACAAGCTTTGATGATGATGATGATATGGTTGCTTCCCATTTTTCTAGCTAAAGTCTAGCTTTATAATTAAGGGAGGCTGCGAGAGAGAGAGAGAGAGAGAGAGAGAGAGAGAGAGAGAGAGAGAGAGAGATAACCCAATTGCAGAGAGATGGGGTTTCTTATCTTCATTGGTGAACGAGAGTATAAGAGAGGGTAGGGTATTATAACTTGGGAGGGAAAACGCTGATTTGTCTTTTTTTTTTCTTTGGTATTTCATGAATATCCATCCGAACGGATAAGAAGACTTAAAGAAAGAGAGAGAGCCCACATTATATTCTAGTTATAAAGAGCCTGGGCAAATTTACTTGTGAGTTGGCTTGGCAAAGGCATATTACCAACATATACTGTAGAACAGTCTAGGCAAACTGACAAATCGTTTTTTATATAAAGAGGGGTGGTTTCTTCTTCTTCTCAATCTTTTGATAAAGCTTAAATGATGACATTTCTACCATTTTGAAGCTTCATTTAATGTTGCGATTCTTTCTTCTTCTTCTTCTTTACAATTGTAACTAACAACTCTTTCTTTCTCAATTACATTCTTAGATAAATCTCTCTATTCGACGAACATTAGATTGACTTCAGTTGGTCATCATCATCATCATCATCGTGTCTTTTTTTTTTCTAAACTGAAAAAGACAATGATGTGGTTTTTTTATTCTCATTATTCTCAGGTGTTAAGAATGCAAGCAGATCATTTAATTTGTGCGTGTAGCATTAGATGGCGCCACTAGCCCTCCCATAGAAATGTACTGCTGACACTCGCTTTCCTTTCTTTCACGTGGCAAACTTTTAATTGCGTCATCGTTATTTCTACACGTGCTCTCACTTCACTTATATTGTGTTCTGCTTTAGTTTGTCACGTGCTGATAATTAATGTTGAAATACTTTCTACAGTATTTCTAGTTTGCCACCTATGGAGGTTGCAGGCGCCATCTGCCTTGCATTTACATAAGTATTTTTTTATGTAGTCCTCTTAAACTTAAGAAAAATCTAATTCAAACTCTCCACATTCATAAGCGTTGCTTAAAATAAAGTTAAGCTTAAATGATGACTCAAGACAAAACTCTCCCTATAGTATGTCTATGGCTTTATTTAAGTTTTTTTTTTAAATTAAGGGTCGTGTTGCTATAAGTCAATGGCTGAATGTCATATTTCCTATAGTTCCCTCTGGTTTTTTTTTTTTGAATGAAAAAGACAATGTATTGGAGTTATAATACTATAAGAGGAAGTGAACCATTGATCGCTTGTTAAATTAATACAATCGACCTCATGGACCGTGATAACATCTTTATCAATGTAATGCTCACATATAATCTACAACCATATTTCTACAGAACTCGTCTATTTTTTTTCCAAAAAAAAAAATCACCATATATAAGAGAAAGACATCGTCGGAAGTTTGACGTCCACGTCGTTGTCAATGGTCACAGCCTTTTTGCCCACTCTTACAAATATTAATAGTAGCCATATGTAGAGGGAGTGGGGGGTATATATAGATATACTGTATGTTGGGTGGTGAAACGGGCTGAGTGAGGAGGAGGAGGAGGAGGAGGAGGAGGCTGAAAATGTCTACAAGTTGCCGTGTGTATGATGGATTGCAGTTTAATGTGGCGTAAGCACTAACAAAAATTGCACGCAGGGAAATTAAAATCTCCCCAACATATATTCCATTATAGAAAATGTATAATATGCAGAAAAAAAACACAAGTCCTTTCCTTTCCTATATAAATGTAATAATATGTCTATATCTAGACTGTTGTGTTATACGTTTTACAAATCTCACAAAACCGTCTCTCTGAACATCTTACTCCTGAATAGGCATTTTGATTGCCGTAAAATACGTCCCGCGTACGTACCACCCCTCAAGAGGTATAATAAATACGGAAACAGATTTTGTTTAAAAAGAGCTGAAGATGTAAATTTTAAGTCAAAACTTTTGGGATTTATATATTTTTATTATAGAAAAAAATCCTGAAGTCGAAAATGTCTGAAAATTAGAACAAATGTTTTGGTCGAAGTTCGGAATATAGGAAACTTGGTGAAACTTTTCAACTGAAAAAGACAGTTAATGACACAGGTGACAGGAAAATGCAATTTCAGTCAGTAGAAGCATTGAGGTCGCCGTTATATACTGTAATAACTACATTGAAACACGTGTTACTATATTTCGTTATCAATAGCCACGAAAAAAAAAACTAGCTTGAAAATCAATAATTGCTCATTAGATTTCTCAACAGCTTTAATATTTCAGCTTTGAATGCTAAAAGATGGATTTTACTTTCTGTCGAAACTTCAACTTTTAATATTTTTCAACTCCTTTTTTTTTTCAGTTTCAGCAAAATTACTGAATTCCACTCCTTAAAGAAATTGCAAACTTTAAATGAAATTCAAGTTTCATTATTTATGAAACGGTTGAACGGTTTTTTTTTAAAAAAATGTTCTTAATGTTGTAAACTTTTAAAAACTTATTTCCATTTTGAGCTCCTCTCCTCTTCCTTATTATCATTGTAATCATTGAAAGCAAAATCTGCATTTAAAATGGCGCGAAAGTCTAGTATAAAATTGCCATAAATTAAACATTATACGCTTTTTTTCTTCCCTCTAGTGTTATAAACAAAAGAGGGGTTTTTTCAGCCCCCTTTTAATTTTATATTTTGGAAGAATGTTTCAGTTTAGATTGGGAGGATTTTTTTTTTTATTTTTCGTTTTTGTTTTATTATCTTTTGTGTTCGTCTTTTTAAAAGCATCCATTTTTCCTTGTTGTATTTGTGTGTGTTGAAAACATAACATTTAAATATTGTTGAAAGGGAGAACACAACATTTCAAGTTTAGTGTGGCGTCATGTAGTGTGTTATGTGTATGTAATACAATTTCATGTGTGCGTTTTATGAAGATTCCCAACGACCCTCTCTCTCTCCCCCTCCCCCTATTCCCCCTGCTGCTGCTGCTGTTGGCTGGTTGGTTGGTTCGTTCGTTGAAGAGAGTTCGGTTAAGATTTAGGCCCTTTGTTTGAAATCAGTATGTAGGCCTATGTGTGTTTTGCAAGAGATCTACTTGCTGTGTTCTTTTGCGACAGAAACACGTTTTGAATTACTTTGTTGATGGTATTTCATCGACTATAAATTCCACTTTATTGAATTAAGAAACTTTTGGAAAGCATTTAGCATTGCAAAACTAAAATGTTACCCATTACATGATAGTGGTTTATGTATATATTACCAGTAAAAGCTACATATAGCCTCCTCCTCCCCCTTCTTCCTTTCTTATTATACTGTAGGCCTATGTATATAGGGGATAGTTTAGACGGAATAAGAATAGGACACCCCCCCCCCCCTTTTTCTAATGTGCCCTTTTCTAAATATTCTTCTTTGCTTCTTCCCATATATATATATATATGATAATAATATCTTTAAAAAATTCACTCCGATATAGTAGTATATTATGGAATTCGAATGTTGTTGTGATGACAATTATTTCGACGATGTCACAGTTACGAATTGGCAAGAAGAAGAAGAAGAAAACTGGATCCCGTATAATAAATATTATCCTTCTCTCTCTCTCTCTTTTTTATTTCTGTCCCATATTTGGTCCCTGTCTGTTGGGTCCATAGGGGGCCGATGCCATTTAGCAAGTCACTTGTATGCTTATTGATTGTATTCACTTTGGTACCCAACCATATTAAGGAGACAAAATAACAGTTGGAATATAAGTGAGTCACCGTTTGACAGTTCACCAATTTTCCCCATTTAATCTCCCTCGTGTTATGGACTATATACAACGTATATATATATAGGCCTATACCGTTTAAGTCTATACTGTGAGGATTTCGGATATTATGTATGCAAATTAGAACAGTACAATAGAACTTGCCTAATACACCAATGTTACTTAGAATACTGATGGCAAAAGTCACAACCATTAGTGTTGTACAACTGACATTTAATTTTATAAATTATAAATTACAATTCATTCCAATTAATGAATTATGAACCTCACTTTTATCTGATTTCATGCTGTTTTTCAACTGAATTTTACATTTGCATGGGTGAATTGTTATGGCATCTATTAATTTAGATTTTTATGATGCACCTTTTGGACTGAAATCGTCCCTCTGCCATAGGCTCTCTAAAAGAGAGACTTCTTATCGAGTAATCATTTAAATACTGACATCATTACTAACCCGCAATTAAATATTCAAGTAAGTAGCTCGAGAGCTACGAGCTGCAACATATATGAGAAGCCGTTCATGTCAAAAATTAATTAATTGATCAAAATTGAAATAGTCAATAAATATGGTCTGCCATTAATATTGTTCAGAGAAAGTAGCAGCTTCTTGATCTCAAACACAGATTGAAACTTTAATTGTAAACTGATATCAAAATATCTATAATTAAAAGTTCCAAAAATCAAAATTGTTTCCATTTCCTCCTTAGACAGGAAGAAGCACTCCTTATTTTTGCCTGGAAAATGCTACGCGCCTATCAGATGTGCCTGATATCACCCGCACACACGCGCACGTTCCCCTCTTTATTTTCCCACATTATAAAGGATGTCCGATTGTTATCATCTCATTGAGGTTTTTTTTGGCACTTCAACTCTAATGGGTGGCACGTGTGCGCACGCGGTAGCGTCGAAGGGGTGGCCCCCCCCCCGAGTCTCATGTGTATTAGATAAAGGTGGTTGGGAGGTGGGAGTGGAAAGACAGCCGCCAAATTAATTTATCAACCGCGCGATGATTAAGCGTAAGCCAAGTGGGGTTTTTATACCCCATTTTCGAACCTAACCCACCGTTCTATATAAATAATATGGGTTTAACGGACCTCCTCCTCCTCCTCCTCCTCTTCTTGCTATCCTAACCTTTCTATGCAATCTATTGCAACCCATTGTGTCACTTGTGTGTGTGGATTTCAACATATTTACTTTTGTAATTAGATACAACACGCTTTATTGATAATTTTCTCAATGTGTTCACTTCACCCACCCCTCCTGGCGTAAACACGAGGAAATTCTGTCCTGAAGTAGAATTTAAATATATATTTTTGGCTTCCATTTTTCAGGCTAACCTACCCTACTTTTAAGTTTAAAAAATGCATATATTTATTTAGAGAGAAATAAGAGTCAAAGAGTATGAAAGTCAAATGGGTTCAAATTTCAAATGAAGTTTCAATTCATTTGGTCCATTCTTCGACGACGAGCATCTGTTTTAGTTATTTTTTTTTTTTCATTCTCTCTCTTTCGCGGTCTCCATTCGTTTGTATAAAACGAGGGTGAAAACTGAAATCCGTTCAGATGGAAATTTTTAACAAAGAAGTAAAAAGCGCATAATAAACTGTTGTTATATTTGTATATGGTGTGTGTGTATATAGTAAAATAATAATAAATCATTTGCGGCGATAAGAAATGTTATTTTACTATAGATACAACAACACTATATAATAAGTGTATTCAGTGTGTTTTCTATGTTACAATTCGTTATTCCTTAGTAACCTTACTATGTTTATATGTAGACTGTATTATAATAAAGTGACAGTATATGAAAAATATGTCTTCTTCCTCCACACATCCTTATGATTTGTAATATTTGTATCAACTGTAAGTAAAGGTTTTTCGTGGAAAAACGGTACAAATTACATCAACATAATTATCTGAAAATATCAATATTTCATATAATGCATTGTGTGAAATAATTTCCACTAATGTAAAGGACTGCTAGGTTCATATTAATAAAAGTAAGTTAAAGTACATTTTACCATCTTCATTACAACAATTACTCAGTTGTTTCTTTTTTTTTTTTAGAAAGTTATAATCCCAGTAAATATAATATATAGGCGCATTCGGAAACTTAAGAAAAATCCTACCAAGAAAACAGGCAAAAGTGGCGTCCACACTCCAGAAACAAACAACATGTGACTGTAGCTCCACCTATCCGCATGTCCTATAGGACCCAGAAAAGCAATCATCTAATCCAGGTATTCTTGCTTTCTTGAGAAGATCTATTAAATATGGCCACCTTCAGTGTGTTATGTAGATGTCATATTTGCACCAAAGGCCTATTCTATCTTATGAGGCTCTTTAGGGCCTCTTATTTGAGTTTATTAATGGCTAAATGAAGCACATCCGGAAATTCTTTTCTTTTACAAAATTCTCTAGGAGGTTGAAGACACTTTCCACTAAAATTAAATAGTATTAATATCTATTGCATTGTGTAATATTCATAAAGAAATTCTTATAAGAATTTTGTCAAATGATATTTTTTTTCTCTCTCCCTATAAATAAAGTAATACTTATTAATATTAAATGACAAGTCATTTTGTAAGTCCGCCGCCACCCACTTTGAATGAATACATTTGTGTTGGGTTTCCTTTTGTGTTACAACAATGTGTTCATTCACTTCTTTAATAGGCTTTTTTTTTTGTTATTGTTGCTTTTAAACATTTGCATAGAAAGTATGTATTATTCTTGGAACACTTTGCCTGTTGAGACCTAATATATTAAGAAGAAGAGAAAAAGATTGTCAAACATTTTTGCAATCTTAAAACAAAGAGAGAGAGAATAAAAAAAAAATGGAGAGAGGGAAAGAGAGAGAGATTGAGAGAGAAAAAATTGTTAAAAGAAATCTGTAATAATCATAATATAAGAGATGGAAATTGAAATTTTCTTCTTTCTCTCTGAGACTATTTTCTGAGATGATGTACAATTTATATAATGTAGAAGCAGGATTTTTTTCTCTCTCTCTCCCCATCTCTCATTCACTCTCTCTCTCTCTCTCTCTCTCTCTCTCTCTCTCTTTATATATATAAACATTATATTTGCAAAAAAAAAATTATGAATAACGAGAAGACAAGTAATTTGACATTTGGGCTTCTGTCGCGCCGAATCGCACAATAATTTCTTGTTCATGCAAATTCAGATGACATCACACACACACGATAAAACTAAAATAAAATAAGAAATGAAAATAAAATGGAGGCTAAGAAGGAGGAGGATGGAAAATGAAAAAAAAAAAGCCTAAAAGCACATCATTTGATTCGTTATATTTTTGTATTTGTGCGTTTTCTTTTAACTCAAATGTTAATAATGATGATGATGATGATGATGATCATCATCATCATCTCTGAAATCAAATATATATATATAACCACTTTAGTGTGCGTACATTAAGATTAGAGATGTGAGTGCACACACACAAAGCTATCACAATGTCATCATTTCATTCTTTCTCTCTCTCTCTCTCGTATAATATATAGAATAGATAGATATTCTGCCATCTTTTTGGAATGTTTTTTAACCTCTCTCTCTCTCTCTCTCTCTCTCTATCAGTCACTCCATATAGAATGAAGGGGGAGGGGGGGGGGGAAGGCAAAATCTCAGACCTATTATCATATGAAATGACAGCAACTGAGAGAGAGAGAACAATAATAATCTCAAAACAAAATTGCCTTTAATAAATGAGAATTACATGGCAAAGAGATTTACATAAATTATACACAAGAGGCGTTTGTGTCTTGTGTAGTCTACGCCTACAAATACTACTAACCCTCCATAGTAATGTATATTATGTAGATATATATACATTATATGCTAAAGAATAGAGATCTGTAATAAAATTAAAACAAAAATGGAGGATTTTTTTCACACTCCGAACAAAAAAAAAATGTACAACTCAGGGGGTCGTATTCTTAATGATTTTTAACTTCTAAGCTAAAAAGTGTTAAAAAACTCATCAACTTTTTATTTTTTTTTAACATGAAACTTCCTATAAAACGTTCATGAGTTTAGCAGTAGCTTTAACTTAGCAATTATTAAGAATACGACCCTATAAAAGCTAAATGTGAAAAGGAAAAACTGTAACTTTGAATAAATTTTGGCATGGACCAAAATATGAATAGCCAGAAAGCATAACAAATAATGTGCCCTAGGTCAATGGCCCTAGAAAATAAAAATAGATGTAGCCTATGCATAAAAAAAGCTCCTTGCACTTAGATTTCTAGAAGAAATAGTTGTTGCCTCTATCACAAGTGTTTTTTTTGTTGTTTTTTTCAGCTGGAATTTTGACCCAAATGGGTCTTTTGGTATTTGTGTCTGAAACGATGGTTTTGACTCGCTTTGCTCGCTGGAAAAATAATTATTATCCTCACCACTGTAGTGGGGACCTTTAAAAGTTGCGTAACTCACAACCCTGTTAGCAAAGCGTATACAGCTATTTCCTCTAGAAATCTACTCTAATCTAGCTAAAAATTTCTCTGAAGAACTAATTTTTCCACTAATTAAGAATCCTGCTATATAACTAGGTAAAATTGCTATTTCGTTATATGTGGTCAATATTTGAAAATTTGCAATTTATAATAAGTTAGTAACCATGAAGGGGTTTTTGTTCAAAATATATTAAATGTTTATAAACATTAGCATAATCTTGTCGTGTATGTAAATTATAAGAGAAGGAGGAGGAGGCGGGGCCACCTTATTCAAACGTAGGCCAATATACAAGTAAACAAAGAGTCCATTGAAATCAGTGAGTTTAATTACGTGAATAACATTTAGCTGTTGGTGTGCGAAATAGCACAAAACGGACAATTCCCTTTTCCATTCATTGTTGCAAATGGTCAGTCAAAAGATCCGTGCAAATTAATGAGCCAGTTACAATATAAATGCTATTACACAAAAATACACACACACATTGCTTAATTGACTGAACCTTATTAAGATTTATGTTGTTGTTCATTATTATTCGGTTATTTATTTCTATTATTCCTGCAACATCATGCATTTTCGTTGTTTCTTTCATCGTATACACACCACTCACATGCAGTTATAGTTTTCTAATAGACTAATAGGGAAACGTTTTCAAACCCCTTCGTCTTCTTCTTAACAAATGTTGTCAAACAAACTTAATAGTTTCTGCCATTTTCAAATTTACACTATATATAGACATCCTATCATTTCATTGGATTTTTATTGGACAATGTCACCATTTTCTTTAGCTCGAAACCGTGCTTTAATTTAAACAAAATGGTGCCAGTGATTTGTGTTTGTGAAGGCGCGCCATTTTCGGTGTTTATTTTACTAAAAAAAGAGTATTTGTATTGACTTTAAATCACCCTGTATATTAATGTAGATGTGGCTATTTTGATATATGAAGTGAATTGCATTGTATTTTAAATTTCAAACTAGATAGAAATTTATGCAGACTTTTAGGCTATTGACTGTAGCACACAGTTTATGGTTCTTTAGACTTCAATTCATATATCTATACAAAGAGTTGGGTATACTAAACTGGACACATATAGTCATAAAATGGAATAAATATACAGTTCACCATATATATATATATATATATATATATATATATATATATATATATATATATATATATATATATATAAATTATAAAGTCAAAACAGAAGATGAAACATAAGAAAATATTTCTTGAGCTTTTTTGAGTTGTATGAATTTGTCGTTCAAATGGACAATGTTTTAAACCTCCCTCCCAATAGACCAATAGGAGAAAAAAGAAAGATACCCTCTCCAATATATATATATACAGTCTCAAATGTAAAGATGGCTATTTCTCTCTCTCTCTCTCTCTTTTCGTCTTTAGGGAGTCTATGGTTATTTTTTATGCAACAACCGAAAATACGTCTATATTTTATGACATGTTTTACTGTATATTGTTCATAATATAATATATATTCCTAGCTTCATCTTTATTTCCTTTATTTCTCTCTCTCTCTCTCTCTCTCTCTCCAGTTCCAATGTGTGTCCTCCAGCTCTCTCTCTGTCTATCTCTCATAATATATTATACAGTATGTACATGACCATATAGGAAAATTGTATACCAAATGTATAATGCTGTTTGCCAGTTTATTGCATTCTGTGTGTGTTTGTATATATATATATACACTGTATTATAATACAACATGGACGAATATGTTGTATAGGCAAAAGGAAACTTCAATATTGAAGTCCAAGCTGCAAAGTTGGACATTCAGATTTTATTAAACAAGTCACAAACACAGTTTATCCAGTGTTCAAAAAGATGACCATGAAATGAGGCTACTGACTGACTAACTTTGTCTTGTCCATTCAGTTCATACTGTAGCTGATTTAGCTTTAAACCAAAATGGATTTTCAACCAAATAAGCAGCAATGCTTACAAATAAATTTTGAAATTCTGACATCATTTATAAGGATGATGGACGCCAAACGGTGGTCTCAACTTTGGTTTGGATTTTTATTTTTGTGTTTTAATGAATCGTTTTACTTATTATTTAGGGGTTCAATCAAAGTATAATATGGTTTCCAATGCGCGGTTTTTATTTTAGCCGACAATTGAGATTTTTTGATTTGGTCAACAGTTTGCATTCAAGATGGGGGATTTATTTTATCATGGAGTCTTATTAGATGGTCAGAAGGGTAGCGAAGGTTGGGGAGATTTTATAATATTGGCTTATAAGAATGCGGTTTTAAGAAAATTATCAATCACTACAGCAACTGTGGTGTCACTAGGCCAAACATTCTCAATAGAATTTCAGAAGGATCACTGAATCCTCAATTCTGAAACAGTGGCCCCATATAACAGTTACACAATGTCCCTCTTTTTGGACCTTAACAATTTGATGTTGGTGGAACCAATAGGGACGTCGAATAAAGTCAAAACTTTACGTTAGATCTATAGGGCCTTCTAATAATATTCAGACTGGGTGTGTGCGTGATATTATCAGCATAATGATTAATCTTTTGTAGATTTCTATTTCTTGAATATTAAGGGACCCTTAAGAGTTGTCTGGAACAACTTTGGGAATGGAAGAGGAGGAGGAACATATATAGTAAATGCAAGATCCATAAATTTATACTGTGATGCATGTTTTGTACAATAATGTTTTTGTTGTCAACATTTATTTTCACGACTAATTTCTTCCTGTATGATTGATAAATGATAATTTGAAATGTGGATTGTTATGTTTAATAATAGGTTTTTGTTGTGTGTCTGCATATACAAGTGAATATGCCTTCTAAAATGGAGACTGGATTCATGAATTGTATGATATTTTGATTGATTTATCGATAACAACAACATTTGAAATGATCATTTTGTGGTGACTAATCACAGGTTACATATCCATTAGTCTTTCTTTTTCCTGCATAACGAAATAAAGAAGGTATAGGCGGTACCAATGCGGTTGTGCCCCCTTTTTTAATGTTTTTGCTCTTTCTAGCATGCATCGCATCTAAAAGGGACCTTTATCAAACTCCGCCTAGTCTTTAAAATGGGCCCCATCATTGAAGAGAGGGGGGGCTCCCACGATTTCATCCACACTTTGATGTATGATATTCGTTTTGAATTGAAAAAAAAAACCTCTTCAAAATGGGTTTCTGCCCACACGTTATATATTTATTTAAATTTACCTATATTACTTTTTGTGTTAAATTCAAAACACTTTTGTAATAGAAACCAATTTAACTTCTCGATTCTGTTTCCGTTCATCCAATAAGAACGCCTTTCTGGCCACACTATAAAGAGGGGGGGAGAGAAATCACCTCTTATTATTTAAATTATAACTTAAAATGAATTAACAACAATCATTCATTGAGGACACATATTGAATCTAAGGTTTGTTGAATACACCCCCTGCACCACAATGGTGGCCTATATAGTAGGCCTTTTTTTTATAAAGTAAATTTCTCCCCCCCCCCTCCCAACCAAAAAAAAAACCCTGAAACATTTCAAAAATGAGGAATTTTATACATGGGGTAACTATACTATCACAACCTTATCACTGCTGTCATATCAATGTAATAAAGCTGTATTATTGAAGCACAGAAGAATCTCATTTCAAATCTACACAATAAAAATACCATTTATTATATGAGGAGAAAAAATACCCCCCCCCCCCCTCAAAAAAAAAAGAAAAGACCTCAAGAGATAAAATAAAAAGATTGTCCTTTTTGTGTGGTTTTCAGATTCAAATCTATTTGTGTGGTTTTTGGAAATATTTCTTCTCGTGTCTTTTGAAAAGTTGCATTTCATTTATTCATTACATTGTTAAAAATGAATATATAGTTGTTTCTAATAATAAAAGAGAACGTGTTTAGTTTTAAATGTTGAAGCTTAAACATATATTAAGGCAGGAGGTGGTCCGGTCCTTTTTTTAAAAAAAAATTCTTCCTTCTTTTGAGAATTTGCAGCAAAATAAACCATAAATATGATGATACATTCACACAACACACATTGGACAATATATACTGGATGGGTCATATTTTTCTTTACCATCATCATCATCATCATAACTTGTGTGTGTGTGTACACACTGTAATACACGGTATAGTAATATCACGTGTATGGATGGGTGAATGGTTTGAGATTAGGGTGCGGAGATACTACACACACATAGGGGTGGGGTGGGGTGAGGGGAGGAATCCTGTGTTTTGTGTATGAAGGAGCTAGAAAGGGGAGGGGAGGGGGGAGAGTTATTCCTGCCATTAATTGCCATGAAGGGCTATTACTTCCCAATAGGAAGTCCAACAACTGAGATTGTATGGACGCAGTGTTGCGCGAAACAGTTATAGCGGTTTAACAGGCATTTTAGGAGGAAAATTTAGACACACACAAATAATATAAGAAAGGGCCCAGGTGTGAAAAAAAAAACCAAGTTTAACTCAATCGTCCGCTTATATAGAAGGACACTGAGACTTATCATTTCATGTCGACAGTTCTTCTTTTCTTATTATCATCATCATCATCATTCTTTTTTTTAACCTTCCCATCATGCAAAGAAGGTTGACTTCATACTATTGATGTTTCTTCTTCTTCTTCTTCTTCAGGTGGAGTAACACTACTGAGAGAAAGGGAGGTATTACTGGGGGAGGGGAGGGGGGTGTCTCAGGCACACAATATTTGAGGCTTAGGTTACGATGCATTTCTGTTTGGTGTTTTTTTTTTTGGTGGTAAATATATACTATACACTGTAATCTATATGAAGTGACCTCTACTGACTGACTGACTGACTGACTACTTGGGTGACCACTGATTGTGATTTAAATCGTCAGGGATTTTTACGTTTGGTAAATTAATTCACTTCGAATTGTAAATATTGTTTATGCCTTTTTTATTTAAATAAATATTCCAATTTTGTACTATTTCAAAAAATTGCAATTATTTTTATTTTTTGGGATGGGACATTCGAATCCTCGAATCCTGTGAATCTTGAAAAAGATTCGAGATTCGAAAATTCGAATCTTCGCGCTTTTTTTTGTCTTTCGAAACTTTCGAATCCTAACCTAAAAAAAAACTGTTAAAAAGTTTGGTAAAATTAGTTTTAACTCCATTGACGTCCAACAGAAGCGTCCACTAACAAAAAAAACACAGCGATTGTTGCAATTTCGGTGTTGTACCCGGATCTCCAATATCACCTTGTGGCGACACCTTTGTTTTATTTTTATTATTAATAATTTAATATTATTTCATTTATTTGTATCTTCTTAATGAATGATGTAGGACTCTTATAGAAAGGATTTCGAGAGATTCGAGAACCTTTTAGGATTCGAGAAAATTTAGGATTCGTCCCCCTGCAGGCTGGACCTCTAGTATAAACTATAATTCGGATATATTATGACGACATACATGATGATAATAACTATTAATAAATCTAATATTTAATTAGAAAAATGGTTCTCTTACCTTAACTTGACTTTCCGACATTCCTAGGGCATAGGCTAATTTCGCCCTTTCAGGTCCTGCCAAATATTTGGTTTGTTCAAATGTCTTTTCCAAAGCAAAGATCTGTTGTCCAGAGAATGTTGGACGAGTGTGTTTCTTTTTGCCGTCCTTGTCCATCGTGATGCCACCCGCCGCAACTAAGTGAAATCCAGTAGGTTGAAATGTTCCAAAAACAACACAGAAGGGACGGGGAGGGGGGGTTTTTTTGTTGTTGTCAAGGTACATGTTTTTTTTTTGTTCGTTGTTCCAGTTCCCATTTAATTTTTGAGAGTTTTGGTTGGAGAATGAGACCACAGGTCGATGATAATGCATTTCGGACGGAAGACGGAAGAAGAATTTTGAAAAAAAAGAAAAAAAAATTCACATGAACTTTGATGATTCTTTTTTTTTTTTTGCAAAATAATAAAATAATATTGTAGTATAGACATTATACCTGGTTTAAAGAGCCACAATCACAATTTTAATGAAAACTACAATTTGTGTTTCTCCAAACATCTAAAGACACTTAGTGCCAGATTTCAGCTCTTATTTTCAACAGCCTTAGTTAGAGGCTTACGTACAGCATTGGATTTGCTATTTAACAAGTCAGAAAGTGTTTTAATTTCGGTGTATATACTGTAGATGATGATACAGCAGCCTATATTGACAAAAGCCAAACAACAACAACAACATTTAAATGAAAGTGAAACGTGCACACACGTAATGCAATATTCAAACACTTTGTTACTAATTTTAAGCTTGATAATATGTAGGTGACTCTGAGGCTAATGCTGTATTTATGCTCTTTTATTTTAAGCATTCTCTCTCTCTCTCTCTCCTTCCTCTCTGCTGATTGATCTGTGGAACAAATCGAATAGGCCTATTCAGGATGACGTCATGGTGAAGCCACGAGTATAAACGTGGCTTAATTCTGCATAACATGTTACATCTTATATCCAAAATAAAAAGACTACTTGTAGTCATTATGAATGTTGTTGGATTTTAGCTGAAATATGGCACAAATTACTAACTATGTATAAATTATAACAATTTTTTCATGTTTTATACGACAATTGTTGTAATTTATACGTAGCTGCTTTCAAGAAGTGGCATTTGTTGGTTTTTGCACCACCAGGTATAATAAGATTATAGATCTATATATTCAAAACAAAACATAAATATGTTAAGCAATAGGCCTAACTATAGTATTGCAATTTACCCTATTCTATATATAGACAGGTGTATAGCTAACTTTTTTTTGAGGCCATGACATGACAGTTGCCCCCCCCCCCCCCCCCCCAAATATGATACACAACCAGCTCACACACATCTGTATAATAACATATTTATAATAATATCGTTAAATAGTCTGAAACTAATCATTTCACTGAACTCTATTCAATTACACAAAAGGTTATTTCACTTTTTTTGTTGTTATAATAATAATTTCAAAATATGGGTTTGGTATTTTTGTCTTCATGCAAAGTGACTCTTCCAGAGGGGAAAAAAGGTAAAAAAAAAACTTCAATTATTGTAGTTTGAACGGATATACATATCATGGGCCCAATATATATATGTTGACCAAATGAATAGAAAATGCACTTTCATTGGGAAGGTTATTATGATGGTGATGGAGTGGGATGGGGTGGGGTGGGGGGAGGACATTAAGATGAAAAGTTGATTTAACTTTTTGGTAAATATATGAAGAAGGAGATTGATGAAAAATGTACATCTGTTCCCATTGACTTCCATGTGTGTGTGTGTAATAATAAAAATAATAATATAACGCACACAAACACAGATGGAAAGTTAAAAAAAAGTTGTGTGTTTATTTACTGTTTTATAAATTTATTGTATGTGTGACCCTTTTGAAAATGTAACAAGGATCTGTGAAGCCATTAACACACACACACACTGTTATTATTAATATAATGTACATTATTAGAATAGAAAACAAGGCAGACGTTTTATGGCCGTAAAAATGGTGGAAACATAATATCCTCCTCCACCACCACCATTCGCTTACATAATATATTAAAGCAATAGACCTACTCTCTACCTATAGCCTCCTCTCCTATAGCCTCCCTCTTCTCACTCACTCACTCACTCAATTATTCATATTTATTCTTCTCAAATGGTTCAATTTCAAAAATTAATCAAACGTATAATCAGTTATATTTCAGGGGCATCATTACAGAAAAATAAATCATAAAATTGTGACAATCATACTTTATAATATTATCACAACTATTCCATGATTTAACATTTTTACTGATTGTCACATCATATCGTATATTCCACTCAATGGCAGTCATAAAGATCTGATACAAATATGACTTATTATTATGTTTAGTAATTTGCTTTTGTGACTGTTACAAAATTAGGAGTGAAATAGGACAATTATAGCGTCAAATGGCAGTCTCCATTACCTTTCTATGATGACCCCCTATAATTATTAAGTTATTAACTACTGCATTTTAGTATTAAGAGTGCAAAGAAGGAATGATATTTAAATCATAAATTATTAAACGATTTTCAGGCATTCCTTAAAATCCTTATCCTTTATAATTGTATTATGAAGTTTTCTTTAACTTATACTTCTACAAAGTATTAAAAAAATGGGAAAATGATAAAGCTATAAAAAACGACTAAATAAATCTGTGCTTTTTTAAAGTTAACTATATTAATGTCGCCACATTTATAGTCGATATTTCAAGATGTCTTCTTATTGATTGGTATCCTAATTGCACACACACACGCCAGAAAGAGAATTACATCGTAAAAATACCCGACTATAAACACGACTTTAGTCTATTAATAATTTATTATACAAATATGAATTTTTTTTAATGAAAAGAACGTTTTATTAAAAAAAAAAAACTCGAACCGATTATTTTAAAATTTTGTAAAAATTGCAATCTTCAACTATAAAACTAAAAACTTTGCGAAAGAAAATTAAATTTAGAAAAATGGCCAAAACGTGAATACATTTTTTTTTACTGTATCCCAAATTTATTAATTTTTCTTCCGTAATATAATCTTAGTGTATAATAATTTATATAAATGATAATTAAAAGTGCATTTTCATAAAGTTGTATAATCAAAAACTAATTATTCAGGATGTAAAACCCCTAAAACTCACTAATAAAAACGACTTTATTTAATAAACCAATGTATAATATACCCTGTAATAAACCTTATAATTAATTATAATATCTAGAAATTGTCTAAATTTACACCTGCCTTTTTTGTTTTGTTTGGACATTTGAATGTTAATGTTATCATTTATATGAAAACATATAGAAAATGATAACAATTATCATCCATTTTTTTCTTCTTCTTCTTCTTCTCAAGAGAGATAAAGTGTAATGGACACTTACCGGGGCCACAAGTTAATCGGTCCCTCCAGGCAGCCGGATTTTGCATCATACTAGGCCAATATAAGGATGGTCTAGCCGTGAGTTCTGCTAGACTTCCGGCTTTACTGAAAGAGGCCGCCGCAGCTGCAGCCGCAGGATTGAAATACATCCCAGTGCTCATATTAAGGTTAAACCTCGGAAGAGCACCGACATTAAGGTTAGCCGTCGGTCGGCTTAAGATGTCGTTGATGCCGTGTGGCGTTGCCAGTGCACTTCCTCCTCCAGACGGTGACGACGACGACGAAGAGGACGACGTGAGACCAGCAACGGCACCCGCTTTCATCCCTGGAGCATTGGCTGCATACGAATGCAAGATGGCCGATTTCATTTCTGTCATCGTGTGAAGTGCTGCCAGTGGTGGATTTCCCAGAACGAATGCACTTTGTCTGGAAGCGTCCATGTTCATATTCAGCATAGATAGCATGGAGCTAGCGCTTGCCGTACTCGTAGCTGGATTATTGAACTCCAACATACTTACACACACACACAAGTCACCTCTCTCACACAATACAATTATATACTTGTATATAATATATTTAAAAATGTAGATAATTTTGTATAAATCTCCTTATCTCTCGATACAAATCCAAAAAATGTCACCAAATGAAGGAATTTCCGAATTATTATCCAGGTTAATGATTAATGTTAAGAGCCTGTTGCACTCTCCTACTGAATAAATAGTCAGCCATGCAAACTGACAAGTTAAAGATAGAATAGTGTGACCACCACCACCACCACCACTACACCAAATATCATCAGGACCATCACCACCAACACACATTTGAATTCAGTTTGGACATTTCTTTTTTTTTTGTAAGAAAATAGAAAATCTACGACCACTTCCACAAAACGGAAAAACCACAACGACTATAACCAAAAGTAGAACTTTTTTTTATGTGGCCAGTCGTGGTCAAGTCACTCTCGGTCTTATTTTTTTTCTGTTCTGAGGGTGTTTGAGGTTATTTTCTCACAATACACTCTTCTTCTTATTATTATTATTATTATTATGTCCTTGTTTTGTGTTAGCTTGAACGAAAAAAAATCGATGGACGTTTTTTGAACATTTGGGTTCACTTTGGTCTCTCTTCTCCTCCTTTCAATATAATAATTCTCTCCGGTTGAATCTCTCATTTGAGAACTAACTCCGAGTGAAAAAAAGATTGGTCACGAGTGTAATGTGTGTGCCATGTGTGTGTCTAAGGGTAGGATGTTACCAAATGTAGGATGTTGTTGGTGTATTTGGAACAACCCAAGAAAAAGAGGCTTAAAGCTAAAAAGCAATGGAAACTCCTATCTCTCTCTTTCTCTCTCTCTCTTTCTCCAGTGGTAGGCGGAGCTTCAAATGTGAACTCCAATGTGACACTGACTCCACCTCCACTCATTTAATTGGATAATGTAGAATTACCAACCTGTTTTAGTTTGTGTGCCGAGTTCAGTTCGTTTTCTCTTGTTGGTTCTCTCATACAATAAAAAGAGAGGAAGGGGAAGGGGGGTGGATGGATAGATGAAAAAAAGCAGCCAAGTAAATTGCTTGTAAATAGCAAAAGTTGAGTCTGAAAATGTTAATTTAATCAAGAGTGATGGGTGTTTTTTCTTCTTCTTCTTCTTCTATTGTTTCTCATTGTAATAATAATATAGTCATTGCCCCCCCCCCCCACCACCGCCACATTCCACCCTCATGATATAATGCACTCTCTGATTATTATTATTATAAATTTAAATATTAACTAAAATGAATAACAACAACAAAAAATAGACCAATAAGAATGTGTTTCTCTCTCTCTCAGTTTGTTTGCAATAACAATGTTGTTAATCAACGTTTAATGATACTTATAATAAGATAAGTGAGTTTGTCATTTTCTTATTATAATTTATAACTTAGTTGCTGTTTCATTACATGAGATTAATCAGCTATTAAATTTTTCAGTTGTTGTTTGTTGCTATCCATTTATTAAAGGTTATTCGGAGTTGTTTTTTTGGGGGGGGGGGATTGCATAAATTATAATAATATAAAATATGCAATTTAATAGATTTTTAATAAAATATTATAATTATGTCATATTATATACAATTCTTAGCTTAATTGTAGTATTTTATACCAATTTAATTAGCTTTCATAAGACCAATTATATAGAGAGACCAAATTACATATTTAACTAATAATAATTATAATAATAATAATTTTGGCAAATAGAAACTGGTCCTTCCTCCTCCTCCTCCTCCCCTTCGTAAAATACATTTTAAAAATAACTATTGTCTATATGGAAATTGATATTTGTAAAAATATCCGAAAATATCTCTATATATTTAAAAAGCTAATATTGAACTCATGAAATTAAAATGAGTTTTAATTATGGTTTATAATGGTTAATCATTTATTACTTTAACCATATTTTTTTTAAAAAAATCTACGACTAAAATTACAATGTGTTTCAAAAACGCCTCTTTGATTTGGTTCACATGAATCAATGAACTTCCCTATTATTTTTAATAATAAAAGTGAAAACCCGTTTAACACGAAATATATTACTGGACCGATGCGGTCTCTAAAAACAGCCTATAAAATGGTCTAGAAGAAGAAAAAAATACTTAAAATATATTTTGAAAAATTATATTCAAAAGCCATTTATTTAAAAATTTAAAAAAAAAAACTAATTTCAACAAGAATTTTAATTTGAACAATTATCTTATTCACATTCTTGAATTTGACTTTCTTTTTAATTCTTTAAAATTTAGTTTAAAGAATTTTCTGAGACTTTGATCTAAAACAAATTAATATTAATAAAGTATAGTCATTATATTTGCCATGAAAAAGTGTTTCTTTTAACACGAACAAATATCTCATTGAATTCCATTTCGTGTTAAATGATTATATATATTTAATAATTATAGACATGGTGTCCATAGATTTCTTTATCTAGAAAAAAAGGGATCTTGTGGTTTTTCTTGGTTCAACATTTTGCAGTTTATTAGAAAAGAGGTTCAAACCTCCCCGCCGCGTAAGAGAGAGAGAGAGAGAGAGAGAGAGAAGTCTATTGAATGTTAAGGACTCAACTGTATTGTGAATAGAAAAGTATAAAAAGTGTGGAAGTCAGTGAGGAGGAGGAGGAGGCTAACTCACTTGCAATATTACAATAAAAAAGCCTCTTCTAGCCTCTCTCTCTTAGTCCATACATATATGATACAGATTATTTATTTTGATCCTGTTTAGAGATTTATAGGTTTTTATATACAAGTATCAAATGGCCTACATAGAAAGTTGTGTGCATTTTGAGGTGAAATGTCATTTCAACATGGAGTTAAAAAAAAAAGAGACTCACGGTGGGAGAAAAAAAAAGTCAAAATGGTGTATTTGAATAGAAAAATGACTTGAAAAGAGGAGGAGGAGGAGGGTAAGGGGTAGGGGGACCGATTTCTTTAAGAAAAGTGGCCTGAAAAAAAAAAAGGTTCCTTCTAGGAAGGCGAGAGAACCAAGCCCGCCATTTCCCCATTTGTCACCAGGAACCGGAAAATTGAGGTGTTTATTGCAATCCCACCTCCTCTCCTGTAAAACTGTCAATTAGATAGTTATATATTGGCATATAATGTTACACTCTCGTATATGATTCCTTTTCTAGTTTTTAAGGGGAGAGAACCTTTGGGGATCCTATATTTGCACTTCATTTGCTGGTTGCAAAGTGGACCTCTTTTTCAACTGTATTAATTTTAGACAAATGTGTCATAAAACCCTTGGGCCTCATTACAGAAAACGTCATAAAATTGTGACAATCATATCTTATGATGTCACTGCTTGTGCGCTACTATTTTATACTGTACAACTTTCAATGGCCGTCATTATAATAATATTATTTCGGAATTTGCTTTTGAGACTGTTACAAGATTATGAGTTAGATATGACAATTTACCATTGTCTTTTTTTTTAAACAAATTTAAGACAAAAAGAATCAGCCATTTTTTTCTTCTTATTCTTCTCTATGTGATTTGTGAATGTAGTTTTCCAGTTTTGCCTAATAATAATAATAATAGAAAGGAGTCCGAATTTAATGTGCAGCAGCAAAAGGTTTTATCCCGATTAAAGACCATTTCTCCCTCTCTTTCTTTCCAATCTCCAATCTCAATGGTCCTTTTTTTTTGGTCCCGTTGTTTGTGATAGTCACAATTTAATTGACAGAAACCACCAAATGTGATGGCAAATCTTTGGCACCCTTGTGTTAATTAAATAATATTCCTGTTAAGAAAATTAAATCCTTAACAGTGGAAATGAAAAGAAAAGTTGTTTCTCGTTTCTAAAGGAGGGTTAATATAGAGCAGGGGGGGGGGGGGGCATTTGATAGAAATGACTCCGGATTGAGAACAACAACTAGAAATCCACTTGGTAAAAACACATTCATTTGTCATTATCCCTGTTGTTGTTATCTTTGCCAGTTTTAAACGGATGAAATAAATCCATTTCTGACACTTTCCACTTGTGTGTTTTTTTTTCTTTCTTACCATTGGATGAAGTTGAAAAAGAAAAAAAAACTTCACTTAATTCTCAGATGTGAACTAACAGAAAATTAAGTAACATATATTAATATTGTATTCTATTTAAAAGGCCTCCCCAATGTTCAGATTGGTTTTGGGTTGTTTTTTCTCAAGTGTAATGTGGGATTGCCATTGTTACAAAACACAAGGAGTCACTCATTATAAATTTAATAACAACATCCATTTAGAATTTGAACCAACGTTTTAGGGAAACTAATAAGACTACTGTATGACTTGTTTAAGACTGAATCCATTTCAAAACGACGACTTGAGGGGCTGGAGGTGGAGGCTAAGCTAGTAGATAGTATACTGAGTGTACCGGAGACCAAATTAAATCCGTAATCAACTAAAACAAATGCCTACAAGTAGGAGGTTCTACAACGGACGAAACATCAGCCTCCATTAAATAGAAGCATTTTTAGCCTCCACCTCCGACCCCTCGTCGTCTTAATGATTGCTAATTGTCTGATATAAGACGAAGCTAAACTCATCAAGTTTTAAGATGTCATTTCCTACTCGAGAATATGAGAAGGATAAAAAAACGACAAATTTAGGCTGATTTGTTTTCATGATCCCATTTTAGCTTCCTCTCACTACCAATAGAGGACGCTGAATTATAAATGCAATCAAATTAAGTTTTCATTGTTCTTTAACAATAATTGTTTTAGATATTTATACGACTCTTTGGAAAACTAAAAAGAAGTTAAAACAACTTCAAACAATTCTAATACCTTGTACAAATACACACATGAGTTAAATGAATTCAAATTAAATGTGTTTAAGGTGAATATTATACGGAATCCAGTTAAGGACATGAACACCAAATAAAAATTGACTTTTATTATTAATATTTTAAATTGAAATACTAAATCAATAGTTTATATAAATTATATTTAAGTATTAACTCAATGTTTTGAGATTATATTAACTGAATAGATTGAATTCAATATATTGTTTGTTTGTCCTTCACAGAGGGCTCTGTAGAACACGTTTATTATTTAAATGCATTTAAATTATAAAGGTGTGTGTACTAGGTATAAGTTGTTTGCATTTCTAGTAAATATTTAATTGAGAAATTAATTAGCCAGTAGAAATACAGACTAACAACAAGTAACTAGTTCTGAATTTAAGATATAAATCTAGTCTATTATTGAGAAAAAAAAGAGAGAGAGAGAGAGAGAGAGAATAATAATAATTCTTAATCCATATGTAATGGGTGAGTTTTTGAAGAGGTGTTTTCCTTGCAGCCAATAATAAAAACACCTAATTTATTATAGATCTTCTTATCAACCCCCCCCCCCCCCCCCCCCCCCCTTTCTCTATTCTGACTTTTCTTATAATAATACACACACACACACATTGGAGAGAGGAAAAAAAAGAGGTCCTTCTGTGAATGGACATTATAGTCTTATGTTATTATACGACGAGAAGGGAGATTAGTGGACTAGAAATGGCTATTCGAGCAACTCGTCCAGGCGAACTTAAATCCCATGAATATCGTTGTCATTTACTCGACAGACAAAAATCGGACTCCATTCATCGGTTGCACGTACAAGTGATTTCCATTGTGTTTTCACTTAAATACACACACATATACTGTATATACACACATAGGAAGGAAGGGATTTTCAATTTCTGTTGTCATCATGCCGGGAAGAAGAAGAAAAAAAAACCCCCGTCAAATAGGCTCAAACTTGGCTCATGTTAGTCGGGGGATTGAAACTCCATTGAAACAAGTCTTAAATTCACTCTCTTTTTTTTGAGGGGGGGGGGGGGGGCTTCTTTTATTCTCTTACTTTTGCAGTGAATTTTGAACCCCCCCCTCCTCCTCCTCAGAGTCAAAAACTCATATTCAGCTGTCCACACAATTGCCAAAATGTCACTTAGATGGACCATGAACAAAAAAAAAGTAACTTTTTTTACCCTATTTTATATTTATATATTGTAGAATAAACTTGGGATAGATTTCAGATTTTATTTGTGTTTTTAAATAAAATCTCTTAATGGTGTGTGTATTGTATCATGTATGCAAAAGGTGGCGCTGCTCAATTCCAAATTGAAAAGTATATAGCGCCAACCTCTAAGTAAGTTAGAAACTCAACTTAAGGTTCAACCTTCTGGGTTTACCAGTTTGAACCTGAAGTACACACACTTTGAAACAAATGTATAAATTCAATTGTTACTCAATTGTATCATATCAGTCACATCAAGTCTGGTTACATCTTTGCAACCGAATTTACACAGTGTTCTTTTGGTCCAAAATGTCTTTCTTTCTCTTACAATTACAACTAGTACTCTGCTAGCAGCCAAATAGGCCTATGGCAGAGGGACATAAAAGTCTACATGCAGCATTAAGCATTGTCAAGTACATATACATGTGCACAATGCACATATATAAAAACGAAATGAATATACAAATGTCAATCTCACAAAACAGAATTATCCCCATTCACCACTTCTTCCTCAGGAAGAGAGTTCCACTGTCTTTAAGTTATAACTCTAGGAAAAAAGACCAATAATAAGAATCTGTCCTAGCAAAAATCTCCCTAATTTTTCTAGAGTGGTCAGTCCAAACTTAACTCAGCCCTGCAATGTGACAAACTGAAAGGTTTTCGCCTAAAATCTTCAATCAAAAACAGTCAGGACTTTTTTTCGAGGTGTTTTGATTAAACCGAATAGAGAGAGAGAGAGAGAGAGAGAGAGAGAGAGAGAGAGAGAGAGAGAGAGAAAGAGAGAGATACTTTTCTATCTCTAAATTCCATTGAAAAAATTAAGTTTTGATGAAGACAAATAAATTCATTCGTTTTTTGTGGTTTAGAATGGGGTTTTTTTTCTTCTTCTTCTCATTCAATTACTCAACATAGTTAGCTCTCATAACAAATAAGCGCCAATTTAAACAAATATTTAAAAAATATGTTGGCGTTTATTGTTCCATTTGGCGCTTCCTTCCTTGTTTTGTCGTTTGTTCAATTTGGCACTTAATCAGATGCCACTTTTGCAAAAACACAAAAACCCTGTCCACCCCGCCCTCTATATGTCTAATATGATGATGATGATGAAGTGGGGGAGTAAAAATATCATCAGTAAACCCTACTGTGTGTGTGTTTGAATTGCAATACAGGTGGCGCCTTGACAAGAGACGACAAAGACTTTTTAATGAAAAATCTTGGATGTGCTGTGCTACTAATGACAGAATAAATCACTTTATGGTGATCATTTATTAAAAAAAAAATTCATCCTAACCCTGTTTTCTTAACTCTCTCTCAGATTGCATTTTAAAAATAAATTATACCCCCACCCACATATCTAATAGGGGAAACAACCACCACCACAGTATAATTTAATGACATATGCGCGCCTTTCATACAAGATATCTATATTAATTATAAACGGAGAGACAAAATGTCTCCAACAAATAAAATGCTAATTAATGTTGAATGAAAGCACTATTCAAATAAGTAATAATCGCGATCTGACACCCACCCACCCACCCATTTTCTTCATAATCACTTAACCATTAATTAAAAATGATTCCAATATCTATATATTAATTTATATCGATTTTTCTTTCTTTCTTCTTTTTTCTGTTGTTTTATTAAGAAGAAAAAATGTTCTTAAAAAAAATAAAGGTGGTTGGGGGGGGGGGGGCGGGGTATCCATCTTGTTCATTAGTTTAGACATCTTAAACAACAACAACAACAACAACAACAAGAAAAAAAAGATGTAAACGAATTTGATTGCGGATTTAAGCTTAATTATCTTCGTTTCCTTCATTTATATAGGATTATTCTATTTATAGAAGATTGTTGAGTCGACAAAAACGAGTCTTCCTTGTTTTACAACCTGTGTTAATTTATTTTCTCTTACTTCTTTTACATCAAGGTTATCATTAGAAATAAGACACCACCTCCCCTTTTCCAATATACGGAGTTGTTTGTTTAATATGACGACAAATGTTCAATTTGTTATTTAAATTACGTGAAATCAATTAAAACTTAAATAAAAATGTATTGTTTTCTCATTTATCCTATTTATTTTTTAGTAAACCACCAACTCATGTTAGGGGTGTTAAACTGTTTATGGGTTTAAGAGCCTACAGTGAAAATAAAACTTACACAAATCTTCGCATGTAGGCGCTTCTGTAGCTGTGACGTCAACATGTGGCAAAAAAATCAATTTTGATATACTTTTGTCCGCCATTTTCTCTCTTATCGATGGATAAAAGTGGGTATATATTAATATCGACTCTTTTTTGGGTAAATATGCACTACTGAAAAAAGGAAGAGCAACTTTTGATCTACAATGGTGAGTAATTTGAGTCGTATACAATTAGTGGTCAAATTTTAGGGTATCATGAAACTTATGGTTAGTGGGAAATTTAGATCCTATAAAATGTATAAACGGAGGAGCGTTTTGTCGCCTATGGGATTTAACATGAGCTAAAAAAATACGAGATTTTAAAATGAAATTAAAAATAGAAAACTAATTATAAATTTTTACCAACGTATCACTAGATGAGCAATATTGTTATGTACATATTGCAATTTGAATTTTGAAAATAACAATTTTCGTTGCAGAAAACAAAACATTTGCCTGAACCATGTATTTTTAAAATAGGAATTTCTCTTTCTCATTGGTTTCAATGGCTTAGCTGTGGAGCGCCACTAAACGGCGAAAAGTGGAACTATAATTGTCATCTGCTAATATTCAAAATGGCGTCACACATATAGGCTCTTAATAGATCTATGTTGGAACACTTATAACAAGAACTTAACATCTGGGCCCCCTTTTACGTATAGGCAACCCTAACGGACATCTACCATATAGAACGGACAAAGAGCCTACTACACATTCAGAAAGATATTTCAGAAATATAGATCTTCTAGAAACGTAATAGTAATTCATTAATTTTACCTTTTATTTTCGAAATAGAAAGTGTGTTAGAAACTAGAACGGTAAATGAATCACCTTTAAAATAGTTTCAATAAACACCTGCCTGTATATATTATTACTGTATAAACAAAGAGACACACAAAAGTCTATTTAGCTGCTCTTATATTAAGCTCCTTAGCACACTTTGAAGTTAATATGAAAACGCATTCAAAGCACAACAAGAAGAAGAAGACATCAAATTGTAACCAATGATGATGATGATGATGATGTTGTATATGTAAACACAGCCACAAGTATATAGAAAAAAAAAAACACATAAAAATGTCTCAAAATAGGACCTCAATAAATAATAAGTAACTAATTAAAAACACTTTTGGAACACACACTGTGTATACTTAGTATATTATATTATATTCTCCATATAAGAAGACCATTAACAGTTTAACTATAATGTGTTTGTGTGTCTGAAACACAATTTGTTATTATTCCTTGTATCATCAATTAATACCGACGAACACAATGAAACTTGTATTGTTCATCTCATATGTGTTAACAAAATAACTTACTATCTTAGTACTTCCACATTTGTTCTTAAGGTGACTGAATACATATTTATTTGGATTTTGTCCCTCCGGACGGCGCGCCACTGCAGACGCTAATTGTTATGCTCCATAGCCGTTTTTTTGTACAATTTGGACGCAAACACGTCAATTGACATTGACATCTATTGAAAAACTATTTTCACCTTTTTCAAACTGACATAAAAAGTTTATTTTCTAAAGTGATATACATCATGAAAAACAACTTTTAAGATTTTCACCAACTATCTGAATTTTTTCGTAATTTTCTTCTGAAAAACGTTCGCTTGAAAAACATCTGAATACCGTGCTGCATGGTGGATGGTGGTCTAGAAGAGATCTCCTCTCCTATAGAACACCTAATAACCACTGCAGTGGTGCCATCCTAAGGGACAAAAACAAAACACATCTATTCAACCACCTTAAAAAGCTGTTATTTCTCTCTAATTTTATGTTTCTGCATGCATGGTCAAGTCTACGCGGAGAACCATTTATGTTAGATCGATTCGAGACTAGAATGTGAGATAGACCTTAAAAATGATTCGATGGTGACATATTTCTACACGGGATTTCTTTCTATACAGTACGTGATTCACCTTGATAGAACCCGAACCAGGAAATTATTATTAGTGTACTCAAATGTGAGCCCCAACAATTCTACAAGTAACTGATGACCTCAGCTAATGTGAACCGGTCCTGTTTCTCACATAGATCTTTCTAGTTTCTATCTCTCCTTTTCTGTCTAGTCTCTATAGTCCTCTTTTCATTTGTTTGAAGGAATGAAAAAGGTAAATGGATCTGAACAAACAAAACAAGGATGGGAAAGAAGAAATAACACCTAAAGAGAGAGAGACATTTATAGATGAGATGGAGGCCTCATTCACTGACTATCTATAGTTGGTCATCTACCTACCTACCTAAAGTATACACAGTACCACCATATCTAAAGGTGTTGTTGTCTGTTGTCAGCATAAAAAAGGGTCGACCAGGTTTCTTAAAACTGGACAAAAGAAAGATGGGTCCTTTCTTCTTCCCTATCATCCCACTTAGCCCCCCCCTCCCCCTCCCATCAAAAACAAATTTCACAGTTGAGCACGTTCACAGAAGATTTCCGACTTCCATTTTTATTATTATTATTATTATTATATTGGAACACTCTACTCCATTACTCCCTCTCCATTCAAATAATAAGAGAATATCATAAATTACAAAAAAAGCTAACATTTTTCATGATAAACATTTAAATCATTTGAAGCCTCCTAATTTGCATAATGTATATAATAGCAAAGTCTCTTAAGGTGGTGGTGGTGGTTCAGTTCTCAACCAAATGAAAATTTACATAAATGGACGCGTTTAGAAGCAATCTCTCCACACTAAACGATGAAATTATCATAAAAATCACCATGAAAAAAAAAGTTTCTTTTTAGCACATTCGAAATTAACAAACTTTTCATTTCTTGACATGTTTTTCATGACCAGCTAGCTAGCTAGCTAGCTGACTTTTTCTACCCTTAAAAATAAATCCATAAATTGGACTTTTGAGATCAGAGATTATGATGAACCCCCCCCCCCTATCAAACCACCCCTAAATTAAATTTACTTATATATTTAATATAAAACTAAGTCCAATTTTCCATTAACAAATTGGCCAAAAACACTCAGCAAAATAAATGTGTTTCAAAAACACATCTAAATTTCAACTAACAATATTCAACCCAGGGAAATAGAGGGCGCTTTCGAATGATATGCTACAAAGCGTTCAACAGGCATTTAACAAAAGGGCCACCACCCACAAGCAAAATAATATAATTAAGATCACCTTGGTTCATTAATCAAGACGGAAATCTCGTCCTAGTTTGATTTAATTTAAAAGTCATAATGAAATGAACCGCCGAAAACCGAGTTGTCCCTTCTAACTATTAAGCTTAGAGACTAGAAGGGGGGGTATTATATTGGGGGATTTTTGTTCATTTGTTGTCCCATTGTCATAATAGAAGTATCAATGACATCCCCCCCCCTTAACTCTTGTGATTCATGAACCCATTAGCTAACATCCTTCTTCTCCCCTTTTTCTCGTAACTCGTTTAACTTTTGTGTGTTTAGCTTAAAATGGGTTTACAACACATTTCATATTTTATTAATTACAAGCCCATCTCATCTCTCTTTTCGTTTTTCATCAATTTCATTATTATTGCTATTATTATTATTATTATTATGAAGAAACGAAGCGAATCTAATAGAAAGTAATGTTCACTTACTTTGTAAGAAGAGAAAGAGAACAATTGAATTAA